>CM046674.1:17709727-18302227 GCA_025594165.1 Tamias sibiricus | reverse complement strand
TCTTCAAAACCCAGATTGAGTAACCCTTTCTAAATGAAACACTTGCCATCTCCTCCTATTTTAGCCCATTGGGATGATATAATAAAATAATATAAACTAGTTATAAACAACATAAATCTATTTTTCATAGTTCTGGAGGGTGGGAAGTCCAAGATCGAGGCACTCATGGATTTGGTGTTTGGTGAGCGTACCAACTTCTTGGTTTGGACAGGGTGACTTCTTGCATGTACTCCCGTGGTGGAAGGAGTGAGGGGTCTTTGTTGGGCCTCTTTTATTATAAGGGCATTGCCCTTGTCATCTCCCAAAGACCTACCTCCTAACATCACCACCTTGGGACTTAGAATTTCAACATAAGTATTTCGGGGAAATTTAAACATTCGGACCATAGCATCTCCCAATCCAGTTATGACCCTCATCTTTGCTTCGTTCACAGGATTTCATCAGTATCTCTATTACGACGTCCAGGTGTTAAGGTGTAATGTATTAGCTGGTCTGTCAGTCTTCAAAGACAGGAGCCAAGCTAAATCATCTTCAACTTAGACCAGTTTCCCAAAACCAGACCCCGAGATGAAAATTATTGTGTAAGAAGAGTTTTCAGAAGAAATTGCTAAGGGGTGTGTGTTTGTCAGTGTTCCATTACTATAAAAACAAAACAAAACGTCTGAGATAATCAGCTTAGAAACAGGCATGCTTTAGTTTGTCTCATAGTTTTGGAGGTTTGTGTCCGTGGTGAGCTGGCCCTGTGGAGAGGCAGCAGGTCATGGTGGCAGGCTACAGTAGAGCAAAGCTGCTTACGGTGCAAATTCCTTGGGTGGCTGGGCTGGGGGAGAGATGGAATGGCATCCCACAACCCCCATTCAGGGCATGCTTCCAAGGACCTAAAATCTCCCACTAGGCCCTACCATTTAAAATTTCTACCATCTTCCAACACAGCCAAGCTAAGGACCAAGCCTTTAATGGATGGGCCTTTGGAGAGACATTTAAGACTCAAACCATAGCAGGGCAAGATGAAGGAAAAGGAAGAATTCAAGCAAGAATGGAGTTTTGGGCAAAGTCCCAGAAAGAGTTCTTTCAGCTTAATCCTGTGGGAATATAAATTACACCTCAGAAGCTGTCATGCCTGGAGGGCAGGAGCTAGCTTCGGTGCTCCTGGCCCAGAGTCATTGTCTAAGAGCCACCGTAGAAGACAAACCCCCAGGCACTTCCCAGCTGTCTGTGTGTCCGGTGGAGGCAGTGCCAGGAGTAGCAGGCAGTCTTCAGAGGAGAGCCTGCTGTAGTCCTGAGACGCCAACACACAGGCACTGGAGGCTGAGCACAGGAAAGACAAGGGGGTCTCACAAAGTCTGGGTGGAGCCCCAGGGGGTGCTGGCTATGATCCTTCTGCTAAGTGGATGGGGGACAGGGAAGCCCAACTCCACACAGCAGTGACCATCAAAAGTTGAGGAATTTGTTTTAAATCACTTTGTGGCCCTGAGCTAGCAGAGATCGTAGAACCTTAAGATAATTCTTTGTAAGATTTTGCTACTGAGTTGGAAAATGTGGGTGATTTTCTAGAAAAATAAAAGGACTAAAATTAACCTCAGAGGAGAAAGAAAATGTAGAAACCATTAAACACATAAAGAGATATTTTGAATGCCATCAACATGACACCCCACATGAACAAGTTGGAATGGACATTTGTCATTTTTCACTATCCAGTATTGAACAGTCTTCCTTTAGGGGAATCTCAAGGAAGATGGGAAGCAGCTCTATCTCCCACTATGGAAGCTAAATGGAGAAGATAGTCCCTACTTCCCAGGTGCTAGTAACTACACATAGAACTTATGCCTAACAAATGGATGCTTTCTCTTCAGGCTTCGAATGTTGATAGGAAAAGTTCAGAGACAATCAGAAGTTATCAAAGACTATTAATAGTGGCTACAATAGAACCAGGATCCAAGGAGTATGGCTGCACTGGTGGCAGCAGTGAGTGTCCAAGTTCACTGGAGGCACCAACTATGATATCTTAAGCAGCATTTTCTGGAGTGGAGTCCTGGCTATGCATTGTCTTCTTGGTTTCCCAAGTCTGATTCTGAAGCTATCCTGACAGATCGGGGAGCTACCCAGTATTACAAAGAAATCCTTTGCTGTTCAAGTTTGCAACCAAGAACCTCTGATGGGTATATAGCCCAATTGTGGGGGGGTGGGGGGGAAGCAGATGCTAATCTTTGTTGATGATAAAACTCAAGATCCATTTCTGATCATAATGCTTTCTGAAGTAGGAATAAATGGATACCACTGTAATGCAATCAATAATATATATCTCAAAGCAAAAGCAAATATCAAGCTTAATGGTGCAGCCTTGGAAGCTTTGCTATTAATGTCAGAAACAATGCATACTTTCCCACTCGCACTACTATTACTAACAGAATTCTGGAAAGGCAATTAGACAGGAGAAAAAAAATGAGGTACAACTATAGTAAGAGGCAAGATTGTTATCTCATGCATTACTGTGAGTTCCTGAAGAACCGAAGAGAACCACCTGAAAATTATGAGAAAGAAGGTGGCAGGTTATAAAAATTATTTTGTCCTGTTGACAAAATGCAGAAAATACGATGGCATAAAAATGTCCCATTCATAGTGGTTGGGGTTGTAGCTCAGTGGTAGAGCGCTTGCCTTGTACACATGTGTGAGGCCCTAGGTTCGATCCTCAGTGCCACATAAAAATAAATAAATAAAAATAAAAATATTGTGTCCATCTAAAACTAAAAAATAAAAAAGTAAAAAAAAATCCCATTCATAATGAGCAACAAATAGTAATAAATTTATGAATGTTGTACAAGACTTACAGAAGGAAACTATAGTCCTCCGAGGGATATTAAAAGCCCTTGTATGATTTTTAAAAGACACACTTAATTCTCAGATAAGATGAATATTGTGATGGTATTAATTTCCCCTAAATTAATTATATAAATTAAACCCCAAAATGATTAAATTAAATTGAGAATATAAGCAAACAAATAGCTAATAAAATGCTAGACAGTATTATTCTATCAAACATTGCAATGTATTGTAAATCTATATTACTCTGGAATATAGAGACATGTCAATGGGATGAAATAATTTATTTTTTAAATGCCTAAATGTATGTAGAGTTTAAGAAATGATGAAAGTAGCATTTGAAAACAATAAGGAAAGGTTAGATATTTTTCCACATTCTTAAAAAAATATTTTTTAGTTGTCAATGGATCTTTATTTAATTTATTTATTTATTTATGGTGCTGAGGATTGAACCCAGGGCCTCACACATGCCAGGCAAGTGCTGTACCACTGAGCCACTATTGCAGTCCCTCACATTTTTTATTGGTGCATTATAATTGTACATAATGATGGGATTTGTTGTTATATATTTGTACATGCACACAATATAACAATATTAACAGCATTACTCTCCGCACTTCCCCTTTCCACTCCCCTCAGGTTAGATTGTTTTTAAAAATGGTGCTGAGAGAGTTGGCTACCTATGTAAGGTACGGAAAAGGCAAAATCTTGTCTTAGTCTGTTTTCTGTTGCTGTAACGAATACCCAAGATTCAGTGATTTATAAAGAAAAAAAAAAAAGGTTTATTTTGGCTTATGGTTCTGAAGGCTGGAAACTCCAAGGTCTGATGGCAGCATCTGGTGAGGGCCTTGTATTGCTTCAACACATGGTAGAAAGCTGAAGGGCAAGTGGGCCATGTGAAAGAGAAGCACAAGAAAGTGGAGGAAGCTAAACTTGCTTTGTAACAGCCTGCTCCTGAGGTAACTAATCCAGCTGTGTTCAGACAAGAAGGAACTCACCTGAGAGTGGCATGAATCCCTTCATGAGGGCTCTGCTCCCTGACCCAAACACCTGCCCCTAGGTTTAATCTTTTTTTTTTAAAAATATTTATTTATTTGCTTTTAGTTGTACACAATGCGTTTATTTTTACGTGGTGCTGAGGATCGAACCCGGGCCGCGCACGTGCCAGGCAAGCGCTCTACTGCTGAGCCACATCCCCAGCCCCCTAGGTTCAATCTTAAACCCTACCACATAAGGATCAAACCGAGCATGAGTTTTGTGGGGACAGATGACATTCGAGCTATAGTAGATTCTTACTGCATTTCTCACACAAAAATAAGTTCCAGACAAAGCAGGGGCAGGCTGTTTGTCTAACCATGCCAAAAAATCAGAAACTTCCATTTGACTACATAAAATAACTAAAATTCTCTATATGATATGGAAACACTTTAAACATGGCCAAGTGAAATGGGTAGACCAAGGAGTGATATAATTCACCTATAAAGTGCTTTTAATCAGGCAACAACATTTATAAAAGGAATACACCAAAAAGAAAAATGAGCAACCAGTAAAAATACAAATTGCTAATAAAAAGACATTGCTAGTCATTTTCTTGATTGCAAACAACAGAAACTGACACCAGTTAGTTTCAGCAATAAAGGAATTTATAGGAAGCCTATCAGGTTAGTTCACAGAATAAATAGAGCTGGAGAAACAGGCTTGGGCAGAAATGCAGGGAGGCAGATACTGGTCAGAACTTGCCATTAGAGCAGCAAGCTAGACACTTGCTGCCACTATCCCTGGATCTGTCCACTACTGTCTGCTCCACTACTGAAAACACTCACTCATTCACTGCATTATCTCTAAGTAACTTTGTATCAACACTTCCAGAGCCAAAGACCAGGTAGGAGCCTCTGGCTGGTGTTCATTAGGTCACCTTCCCGGTTTCTAGCTAATGGGGGTGACTGATCAAATGGGAGGGGAACACCTTTTCTCTAGTCTGGCCCAGTTTTTATAATGGGAGCTTGCGTTGTCCTCCCTAATTTGGTAACCCTTCTAGACAGGAGGTAGCTTTAGAAGTTCGATAGCTCAAAGGCCAGCATGTGATATTCACCCTCATTTATACAATGAAAAGTAAATTGGCATGCCATCAAATAGTTCATCAGATTTGTTTTCATGTTTTTATATATCACACCCTGCCTCCTACTTAACAGCAGGGTATGAGGCACCTGAATATATTACCGAAAATAATAATATTCATAAAAATGTGAAGAAGTAGGGATGACTTCTTTTCATAGATGAAAAACTGACTCTTGAAGAAATAGGTAATTTCTCCCCAATCCTCTCTCAAGTGTGAAGCAGTGTTTACTTATTCAAACCTAGGCCTTTTGAGTACCTAGGCACGATGCCGACACCTGGGTTATTGTTCATTAAATTTGCTAATGTGGAAAAGACTGTAAAACTCAACACTATCTTGGAGGTGGGAAATGTGTGCCCCTTATTTGCTGTCGGCTGGATAAAACATTTCGAGAGGTCAGAGTGACAACAGGTGTCATGTATGAAATCTGTATACCCTTTGATCTGAGGTTTTCATTTAAGAATTGAGATTCAGGGATGGACAAAGCATAGGTCATGATAATACTCCTGCACTGGTCACTTTTTTTTTTTTTTTTTTTTTTTTGGTACTGAGATTGAACTCAGGGGCACTTGACCACTGGGCCACATCCCCAGCCCTTTTTTGTATTTTATTAGAGACAGGGTCTTACTGAGTTGCTAAGTGCCTCGCCATTGCTGAGGCTGGCTTTGAACTCGTGATCCTCTTTCCTCAGCCTCCCAAGTGCGGGGATTACAGGCGTGCGCCACCGCGCCCAGCTGACTGGTCACTTTTATTTGTGTTGAATCTATCATTAGCTTAAGAATAAGGGAAAGCAGTGGAAAATTTACTACGTTGTCCCACCTCCCACTCCACCCACCCAGAGAGCTGGGGATGGGACCCAGGGCCTCATGCATTCTAGGCAAGCACTCTACCAATGAGCTACTGCCCAAGCAGAAGATTTACTACAGAATGTTGTTTTGGGGTAAGTCCTAAAAGAATGACTGAGTGCTCCAACTAGGGACTCTTCCAAGGCTGTTCTGGCCAATCTCTATGGCTTTGGTGTCCTTGAGGACCAAGAAGCCCTAGAATGGTAGCAGAGGTCAGACTGGGGAGGGGGTTGTCAGATGTCCATAAGGGAGTTCAGATGTCATGTAGATATTGCTGCATAATAGCTACCTTATAGTATTGGATAATGAGTAACATGGGTCTCTTCTGGGTTGAAGCCTACAACTCAAAGTGAAGGTGACAGATTGCAGGTTGAATTTCAGTGTGATCAAGTCAGTGTCATGATTTAGAGGGACCAAGACAGCCTGTGGCAGGGGTGCTTCCTGGAGGGGTTGATGCCTAAGGTGAGACTTTGAGGATGAGGAGAGATTAGCTAAGTGAAGAATTTTAAGGAAAGATGTTTCCAGCAGAGGGAACCCATTGGGCAAAGGCTTGGAACAGCAAATGCATGCAAAGGTTGAAGGTCATTGTGTTTTTCTTTTAGGATGAGTGATCAGACAGATTTCTCCCAGATGTCCAGATGAGCTCAAGGTGCAGCGAGGAGTGGATGTTTTGACCAAGAGGTGGGAACAGAGGTGGTTTGGGCCACTGCAGAGAACCCCAGGGGTATCACTATGGGACCCTACTTATGGGGGAGGAGGCCAAAGACAACAGCCACTTACTTTGAAATGGGCTTAAGATGACCTTCATGTTTTAAAAAGGCAAAGGGCTCTCCTATGATTGTCTCTTCTTCAGTAACCAGGTCTCAACCTAGGCCTGTTAGCAAAGAGAATACACAGAGAAGAGGTCACAGACAGGTGGCTTTGGGGCTGGAAAGCTGCTTAAATACATATTGTTCTTTTTCCCACCCCCGCATTAATTTTTTTTTTAATTGAACCAACATTTAAAAATAGGATTTCAGCCGGGCGTGGTGGCGCACGCCTGTAATCCTAGCACTTGGGAGGCTGAGGCAGGAGGATCGTGAGTTCAAAGCCAGCCTCAGCAATGGCGAGGCACTCAGCAACTCAGTGAGACCCTGTCTCTAATAAAATACAAAAAAAAGGCTGGGGATGTGGCCCAGTGGTCGAGTGCCCCTGAGTTCAATCCCCGGTACCAAAAAAAAAAAAAAAAAAAAAAAAAAAAAAAAAAGGATTTCCGCCTTCTCTTTAAAAATCGGATGATCTGGCAACAGTCTTCATTCTTGCGTGGAAACAACTGACTAGGGCTGAGTGGCCGCCACCCCTTTAAAAGGAAGGATGTTAATTTGTAGTTTATCCCCATCATTTCTTATATTCTCCCGGACACTGAGAGTCAAAGCACTTTAAATATGATAGGTCAACAGAAGATTCTTCATTCATTGCTATGAGCTATCTGGTCACCCTAATAGTTGTGATCTGTGATCCCTGGTTTAGAGATCAAGTTTAGGGATTTGACTCAAACTTGGGTTTGAATGGGGTAATCGTAAAGGCGTTGGATCAAAGATTAAAGATATACGTGAGTGGCATATAGAGGCCATCGTAAGTATTCACTAGGAGTGTAACTTGCAGGCGGACAGGCAGAAACCATGTTTTTCATTCGCTGTAGCATCCCCACCACACAGTGCCTGGCCGGTGCTCAATAAATATTTGTTGACTGACGGACTGAATGAATGAACGAATGAATGATGGGAGAGCTCGGCGAGGTTTTAAAGGTTGCTCTTGAAAGTAATTCTGATAACACCGTTTCTCTGGAACCTCAAGGTATAGCTTGGAAGAAAAGTCCGCCGGAATGTGCCATGCTCCGTGACGGCGTTCGGGTGGTGCGCAGGCAGTAGGGATCTGCAATGTCCCTCGGAAGCCAGGCAGGGCTGCCTTGCTCAGGACTGGACAGGGCCATGTCCACCAGCTCTTCCACGGTCTGGCAAGGGGCAGAAGTGGAAATCAGGCTGTACGTTCCCCAGACCTCTGCCATCTGATTAGCAACGACTGAGACCCGCCCGCGGAGGTCCCCCACCCAGCGCAAGTCTAGCCTTCTTTCCTATGCCTGGACCGTGCCCACACTAGACATGGCTTCCCTCAGGCTTCACGCTGCAGGACCGCGCCCGGAGGCGCGAGTCATAGTGTCCGGCTGGAGAGGCGCTCAGTTCCCACAGTCAATATGGCGGCCGCCGCGGCTTCAGCCCCGGGCGGGCGGCGCTGAGGCGGTCACGTGAGCGGCCCAGCTGGGCGGACCGCGCGCGCGCGCCCGCCCGCCCGCTGGCCGCTGCTCGCTCGCTTGCTGGCTCGGCGGCGCTCTGAGGTGTGTGGGGCGTCGAGCCCCCGGGCCGGGTGAGGCGCGGCGCGGCGGGATGCGCCGGCGGCCGTGGCGGGGTCCCGGGCCGGGCGGGCGGGCGCAGTGATGTGAGGCGCGGCGCGGCGGGATGCGCCGGCGGCCGTGGCGTGGCGGGGTCCCGGCCGGGCGGGCGGGCGCAGTGATGAGCGTCGGCGGCCGCCGCCATGTCCAAGGTAACGGCGCCCGGGCCCGGGCCGCCGGTGGCGGCGGCGGGCGGGAAGGAGAAGCGCTCCTTCAGCAAGCGGCTGTTCCGGAGCGGCCGCGCGGGCGGCGGCGGCGCGGGGGGCCCCGGGCCGGCCGCGCCCTCCTCGCCCTCTTCGGCGCGTTCGGTGGGCAGCTTCATGAGCCGCGTCCTCAAGACGCTGTCCACGCTCTCGCACCTTAGCTCCGAGGGCGCCGCCCCGGACCGCGGCGGCCTCCGCAGCTGCTTCCCGCCCGGGCCGGCCGCCGCGCCCACGCCGCCGCCCTGCCCGCCGCCGCCCGCCTCGCCTGCGCCGCCCGCCTGCGCCGCCGAGCCGGTGCCGGGAGTGGCGGGGCTCCGCAACCACGGCAACACGTGCTTCATGAACGCCACGCTGCAGTGCCTCAGCAACACCGAGCTCTTCGCCGAGTACCTGGCGCTGGGCCAGTACCGGGCGGGGCGGCCGGAGCCCTCGCCTGACCCCGAGCAGCCCCCGGGGCGCGGCGCGCAGGGCCAGGGCGAGGTCACCGAGCAGCTGGCGCACCTGGTGCGGGCCCTCTGGACCCTAGAGTACACCCCGCAGCACAGCCGCGACTTCAAGGTGAGCCGCGCGCCGCGCCCGGAGTCCCCCGAGCATCCTCCGGCCCGAGTCTGCCCTGGGTTCCTCCAGCCGGGCTGACTTCTGCCTCGGTGGCTTAGGGAGGTCTGCGCGCGTGACTGTGACAATCGATACTCTGATTGCTAGGGAGATTCATTCGTCCGTTCATCCATCCATCCCATCATCACGCCCTCTCATCCATCTGTCCATCCATCCATCCATCCATCCATCCATGGTGTATCGAGAGCCCACTGCATATGTGCCAGGTCCTGTGTTAGGGACTGGGGAGGGATTTTACCCTGAGCAAAGCTCTACCTTTAGGGAACTTGCATCCTTGGGAGTTGATAATGGGTCAGGGAATGTTGAACTGGGTTCAAATCCTGGTCCTGTCACTTAGTAGTGGTATGACACTCGGCAAGTTATTCGCCATCTCTGCCACTGTTTTTTTCCTTCTGGTACCAATTTATAGCAAACTAGTTGATGTGTTAGGTTGGACACTAGGAAATTACCCATTTTTTTGACTTACAGATTGGTACTTTTATAGTAGTCAACCTACCTATGTTAAGTGCTTCAGTTTAGTACCATGAGGATTTGCTGTTTTTTTTTTTTTTTTTTTTAAAGTTTTTAATAAGTTAAGATAATTTTGGATAGTGGTTTGAAGAAAGCAGAACCTGGTGATGCGATTGATGTGCCGTGCCGGCAGTCTACTTTAAATTAGGGGAGGTGGTTTTGGGTCCTCTTTGCTGTCTGCTGGTGTGGCTGCCTGTGTAGCGAGGGTGAGATTTGAGAGCCGAGCCATGGGCTGGGCCCAGATGGTGGAGGGCCATTTAGGCTGCGTTATGGAATTGGGCTCTTATTTTAAGCAGAAGGGGAAGATGATTCGCAATTGTGTAAGGGACACTTTTAGGTGGCATGTTGTTGTGGTATTAAATAGAACGAAGTCACACTGTGAGAAGTCAGTTCCTTTTCTGTTCTCTTTATATCCTGATCATGTGGAGGCGAAAGTTGCAGCTTGATATTAGCCTGTTTGTAACACTTCTTGCAATCCCCCACGCCCCCTTTAAAGATAGAACCACCTTCAAGTTTAGAGGCTTTGGTAGGCAGCAGTAGTTAGATTTAATAAAGTCATGCTTTTATTGGGTTTATTTTTTCATTTGTCTTTTCTATTTATGGCAAATGGTGCTGGTTTTCCATTGGTGCTGTCAAGTTTCTTTCTAAAATATATTTATTAAGTAAACAATTTGATTACAATATAAAATGGTGATTTGGCTAAGGAATCTGCACTTGGGTAGTGTCCTGTTTTCTTGCTGAGAAGCAGTACTGCTGGTGTGCATCCCTTCCCTTTTAATACTTTCAACTTGTATTTTGTTTATGTTGCCTGGTCATGTTTTTCTCAAGTGGTTGCTGTTTGATCTTGAAAATTTGAATGGAAATACTTAAGTGAGCTAAGGGCTGGAAAAAAATGAGTTCTGTATCAGAGATCTCTAGAAGGCAGGAGAATGGCCACCAGCTGGCTATTGTAGGGTCTTTTTGTTTTCCTCCTCTTTGCTTAGAGCTGCCTGTAAATAGCCATAGCACTTGAAACTTTTCAAGGCCAGAGTGTAGTGTTAAGTTTGGTTTTCTGTTCTTTTTCAAAATGTGAAAGTCAGTTTCTACAGCATCTTAGCATGTGAAGATTTTCATTGCCTTTTATAATATGGTGTTCACTTTTTTTATCCATGAAGCTGTGAGCAGAAGTGGATTAATAAGTCTAGAAGTGCAGGGACTGATTGATGGGCAACTTTGGCAAAGCTGGATGGATTCTTAGAGGTCATTTCCATTACTTTTTATGAGGTCATGTTCACTTTTTTATCCATTAAGCTATGAACAGAAATGGGTCAATAATTCTAGAAGTGCAGACTTCATAGTTATGCTTTGGCAAAGTAGAGCAGATTCTTAGAGGACCTGTGTTTTTTTTAAAAAATGTGATCCTCTGAACCTTTATATTTTACTCTGCATTCATTCATTCACCTCCCATTTACTGAAGTTTTACTCCATCAGTTAGGAATGCATTCAGCACAAGAAAGAAAAGTCCCTAATGAGAGTGCTTTAAGCAGTAGAAATGTTGAATTAGCTCACATGGGAGTTCCAGGGTGGGTGGTTCTGAGGTGGTTCAATGGACCTGGACCATTTCTGTTTTTCCACTCTGTTGTCCTTCGATATTATTGGCTTTTTAGTCTCATGCCTGTCACCTCATGGTTGCCTGATGATGGCAGCTGCAACACTCTACATCCTACCCAGGAAGGCAGGAAGTCATTAGGGAAATAGAAATTCTTCCAGAAGCCCCTGCAGCAGGCTTCTGCTGGCATCTCACTGACTATAACTATGACTGCCACAGAGGCTGGAATGTGGGTATTTGAGTTTTACTGCCTTAATGGAGGAGATGAGTGGAGGAAGTGCTTGCCTCTTAGGTATCCCATCAGAGTGCCTCACCTAGCGTGAGTCAGGCACCTTCTTTTGAGGAAGATAGTACCTGTCCTTGAGGAGTGGATTCTAGGAGGGCTTGGCAAATTCCCTGAGATGGCACTTCTTGTACTTTAATATGCACATAACTCACATTCATAATGTACATGGGGATCTTGTTACAAAGCAAATTGGGATTTAGTAGAACTGGAGTGGGGTTTGGGAGTCTGCATTATTTCTAACAAGCTCTGGGGTGATACGGATACTGATAGTGCTGGTCCAAGGACCATACTTTGAATAGCAGGCTCAAAGGAAAAAGTAAAATATTACAGAAAAGGTAACTTGAACAGTGTTCTGAAGGATGAATAAAAATTTGCTGGGCAGAGTGGTGGGGCTGGCCTTAGAAGAGCATGTATTTCTGGGGAAACATACATTTAATGGCTGGTTGTATCATGGAGAGTCATGGGGTGCAGAAAGCTCCCTCCATGTTGTAAGGGGTTGTGAAGGGCTTCGTAAGCTGGTTTTGATTTATTATTTGGAAGTTGAGAATCCAGAACCAATTTTTAAGTAAGAGAGCGATATGATCAGATTTTCTCTAGGTAACCCTGGTGGCACTGTAGTGGTTTGTGACTTTTTTTTCCCCTCCAATCTTTTATTTTAGCCAAATTTGATGGGTATTATTATTATTTTTTTAAAAAAATATTTATTTATTTATTTTAGTTGTACACAATGCCTTTATTTATTTTTGCTTGGTGCTGAGGATCGAACCTGGGCCATGCACATACTAGGCGAGTGCTCTACTGCTGAGCCACAATCCCAGCCTGTTGCTGCCTGCAGCAAGGATACCGCGGGAAAGAATTCAGAGGCAGACTGGAAACGAGTAGGTTCTTTATTCTGCTATCTCTTCTGACTTCTCTCTCCAACTCCAACAACGCCCAAACAACTCCAACCCTAACTGCTTAAATACTCTTCACCTTAACAAGTATACACATGTCACAAGCTCAACTACAGGTGCGTCACACAGTGTTCACGGGCACAGAAAGATTCTTAGATTACAATAAGGTCAGGAGAAAACAATTAAACGTCTCCTCTTTTGCTCTCAGCCAGCCGCCATCTTAGCTACCTCCTCATTAAGGCTCTTACACCAGCCCTGATGGGTATTATTTTGAGCATAAAGAACGTGGAACACCAAGGAGATGGATGTGAGGCTACCTGTCACCGTACCCCTTGCCTGCTTGTGGCAGACGTTGATAAAGATTCTGATACTCTTGTTCAGAGCTCACATTCAGCCTCAGCATCCTGCTCAGTTCTGGTGTCTAGGCAGCCACCATCAGAGTTGGCAGACGAGATAAAACCAATTTGCCATTTTGAGGTAGTTTGCCTTGAGTCCAGAAGAGCATTCACTGTCTTTGAATGTGCTTGAATCATCTGAGAATGTTCCTAAGTTCCTAGTGCTTCTCTCTGTAAGGTTTTCGATTAGAATTCCTACTTGCTTTCTAACCACATCGATTTGAGCGAGAGGAGCTTGCCAGGTAAATGGCGTTTTGGTCTGATATGGGCGAGGTGGTTGTAAAGTTGGATTTTCATATCCCAGAATGAAACAAGTTGAGTGTCCTTACCTTGTTATGCTTTAAGAAACTTCTGTAGCTGTCGCCTATATCCTTCTCTCTCTCTCTCTCTTTTCTTTCTTTCTTTTTTTTTTTTTTTTGGTACTGGGGATTGAACTCAGAGGCTCTGGACCACTGGGCCACATCCCCAGCCCTTTTTTGTATTTTATTAGAGAGAGGGTCTCACTGAGTTGCTAAGTACCTCGCCATTGCTGAGGCTGCCTTTGAACCCGCAATCCTCTTGCCTCAGCCTCCCAAGTGCTGGGATTACATCTCTTTTCTTAATAGGTGTTTTTTCTTCTGCTTGTAAAGCACTGATTCTCAACCAGGGCACTTTTGCTTTCCTCCACACCACTTCCTCCATACCCCTCAGGACATTTGTCTGTCTTTGGAGACAAACTTGGTTGTCACAGCTGGGGTGGAGGTGCTGCTGGCATCTTGTGGGTAAATTCCAGGGATGTCACATAACATTTTGGGGCAGCCCCTCTGGTAAAGGATTATCCAGCCCCAAATGTAAATAGTGCTGAGGTTGAGAAACTGTTGGAGGAATGTTTCCAGCCTCCTCTGCTGTTTTCCTTACTTTTTCCATCTCCAGCCCTGGTTACCTTGTTACTCAGTCCTTTGTGTGTGCATGTGTTTGAAGTAGCACTAGGGTAAAACTTGGATTTGACCCTTATATCAGTCATTTTCTTGGTAAAACAGTGAAAGTAGACAAACAGTATTGAAACATCTGTGCCATTTTAAGGGGAAATCTACTTACTGCTTTAACTTTAATAGGGGCACAGATGCTCCAGATTCTTGCAAATCCTTTTTGATTTCTAGTTCTCAGTGCCCTTTTGCAACAAGTGAAAAAAAGATGGCTAGGCATCTTTCAAGCAAGAAAGGTGAGTTTTACGTCATTAATTTTCAAAGCATGTTCTTAAAGAACAGCTAGAACAGAGTGATCTACTGATAAAAGAACTATGGGGACTTCTTCCAAATTTGTAGTAAATGAGAAGTAATTGATGGGCTGGGGTTGTGGCTCAGTGGTAGATCACTTGCCTAGCATGTGTGAGGCACTGGGTTTGATTCTCAGCACCACATACCAATAAATAAATAAAATTTAAAAATTCATCAACAACTAATAAAAATAAAAAAAAAGTAATTGATTAAAAGAATTTTTTTCTCCCATGTGTTCCTTTGTACCTTAATGCCTGGCTCTTATTAATTAGACTTCTGAAGTAGAAGTGTATGAATGAGTTATGGCTAACAGCCTAGCAGTCAAGATGACACTTGCTTAGTGTCACACCTGTTTTTCCATGGACTTATGCTGGGGAGCTCTGATAATATGCCGTAAACAAATGATATAAAATTTCCTGGTTTGTGTAAAGCTTTTTAGTATGCTGTTATTTCAGTGTTTCCCCCAAAGCTCTCTGACTTCAGGGTGTCCCCTGAATTCATTTGAAATATAGGGGAAAAATGAAATTGTGTAGGTCAAGTTTAGATTTGTAACAGAATAGACATCTCTTCCTGATCAGTTCCCTTGTCTGTCACTTGAGTTTTAGTAAAGTTCCAGATCTCTGAAGGAGGAAGGAACGTGATAGAATCATGAGGTTTCAGCCTTGGAAGCAGCCTTGGATATGGTGTGACTAGGCCTCGACCTTTCCAGATGAGGGAACCAAGGCTCACCCTCTGACTCAAGGCAGAGGAGCAGAATCAGGGTTCTGATCTTCAAGCACTGTCCTGTGAAGGAGCCCTAATCAGGGAGATGGCTATTGCGGTTAGCTGGAAGCCATAAGTTCCACCTGATAATAATCATACATTAAGTATGCACGTGATGCACTTGTAAAGCTAAAGGTATATAACTGGGTGAAAGTCAGAGGCAGTCAGAAGAAGTCAGTCAGAAGAAGAGTTCGGGTCGGAAGAAGAAGAAAAGAGTCAGAGCGGTTAAGAGTTCGGTCAGAAGAAGCTAGAGAAAGAATGAGATTATATTATAAGGAAAAGAGTTTAGTAAAAGAAGAATATTGTAAGGAAAAGAGTTTAGTTTAGAAGAGAAAGAGAGAAAAAAGAAAGAGACTAAGAGAAAGAGAGAAAAGAGAAAGACAGAGACTAAGAATAAAAGATTCCTGCCACCGAATCTCCTCCCGCGGTATTGTGGCTGCAACAGCAAGAAAAAATAGCATCAGGCAGCTACAGTCCTGCTGAGGTACACACTGACTCCTGGGCCTGGGGTGGCCTTATCAGTACAACCACTGAAAAGATAGCCCTCAACCTAAACTTCAGCAGGCAGAGTGCACGTGCCGAAACATGTAGCATTTTCTTCCTCTGAGATTGTGGTTCTGAACTGTAGGAAAATAAGGTCATCCCGCAGCTAGCTTCAGATGTGGGCTGTTGCCCCTCAAGCTCAGGTACTTTTGAAAGTCTTCCTTAAAACAAACAATGCTTTCAGACAGTGTAAATACATATATAAATGTGTGGATCTCTCTCCAGTAAGGTTTGAGCTGATAAATAAAGCTTAGTAAAGGGGAAATATAAAAATTATAAGAAATCTTCCAAGAGGACTACTTGGGGGATAGAAATACACAGGACAACTGTAGAATCCATATTTGCTAATGTTTTAGTTCATTTTGTGCTGCTGTGACAATTCCACAGACCTGGTAACTTAAAAAAAATTTTTATTTCTTCCAATTCTGTAGGCTGGGAAGTCCAAAGTCCCCCCTCTAGTGAGGGCCTTCTTGTTTCATCACCCATGTCAGAAGATGGAGGGACGAGAGTGAGAGCGCGTGTGTTGCGGGAGAGGTAGAAGGAAGAGAGTGAGAGCAGCAGGAGGCCAAGCCCATACTTTTGTCCTTTGATAACTAACCCACTTGTGTGATGATGACATTCGTCCATTCACGAGGACAGAAGCCTTATGATCTAAGCACCTCTTAAAGGTCTTGACATCTGCTTTGGAGATGAAGTTTCTAGCACATGGGAACATATTCCCAGAACACGAGACACGTTGAAAACATTGCAGCTAACTTAAGCCGTGTTTAATGCACAGTTATTGTGTTTAGGTGAGAGATTGGGGATAAAGGATTAAGTATGAAGATTATAGGACCAGGTTCTTGCCCTCAGAATTTACCTGATTTTAAGGAAGCTGTTTTAAACTATACTGAGAGACAGTTCAGTGAGAGTTCAGAGAGGGGCAAGAAGCAGAAGATTCATTCATGCATCCTTTTCATTCATTGTCAGCAAATTTGAGTTCCAGCCTCATGTACTCTGAACACACCGTGCTAGTCACTGTATAGTGTATAGTGGTAAACAAAATGTATGGGCATGGTTAAAAGAAAAAAGAAAGGTAAGAGGCTGCATGGCTCCTTCCCTCATGCACCTTGCAACAGAGGAGGTCGACATTAACCAATGAACACTGATAAATGTGAAATTAAAAGTGATAAGAGCTAAGAAGAAAAAGATAAGGTGTATGAGAAGGGATAGTGGGTATACTAGGCAGGAGAAATAAAAGATGAGTGTGAAAAGCTCTATAGAGAACTGGGGTGCTTTTAAAAGTCTGACAGGTCTTGTTGGCAGCTCAGAGAGCCAGGAGAGGGGGATAGGTGAGGTGGAAAGGAGGCAGGCACCAGGCCAGGTCAGGTCATATGGCACCTGTAGGCCAAGCTGTGGGGTTTAGGTTTTATTCTAAGAGCAAAGGGGTGGCTGTTGCTGGTTTTAGATAGAGTTCTGGCATGATCTCATTAAAATGTGAAGTAGACATTCTGGGTGCTGAATAGTGTTTACAGTGGGAGCAGGGAGGCCAGTCACCAATAAGGCATTTGTGAAGGCCCAGGTGGAAGCAGTGGTGGGTAGAGATGGAGATTTGGGGGGATACTGAGGATTGAACTCAGGGGCACTTGACCACTGAGCCACATTCCCAGCCCTATTTTGTATTTTATTTAGGGACAGGGTCTCACGGAGTTGCTTAGTGCCTCACTTTTGCTGAGGCTGGCTTTGAATTCATGATCCTCCTGCCTTAGCCTCTGAGCTGCTGGGATTACAGGCATGCACCGCTGCTCCCGGCTCCAGTAGCCTCTTGATAGGATTTGCTGAGTCTTGATTTGGGGGAGGGCACTGAGGCAGTGGGGATTCAAGAATAACTCCCAGCTGCTTTTCTGAGCAACTCAGAGATTGCTGGTGCTGGATACTCATTTGAGGAGAAGCAGTTGGCGGGTGGTAGAGGAGGGACCAGCAGATCAGATTCGGATGTGTTAAATAGGACACTACTGAAATGTCCAGAGGCGGTTGGAGATAAGGGAATCTAGAGTTCAGATTTTATACTGGCTGGAGATGAATATTTGGGAATCATCAGCCTGTTTGGTATTGAAAGCCATAAGCTGGAGACTTAGAATAGAAGATAAATAAGGCGTGGATAGTTAGGGGAAGAGACAACATTCAAGGCTCCTGGTGAAAACTTCTGAGCAGAGGTATAGAGGTGGCATAGCCTAGGAACAGGAAGTCTGCAATTGAAGCAGGGATTTTCAGCCTTGGCACTGTTGTACGATGGTTAGCTGAAGCCCTGTCCCTTACCCACTAGGTATGTGGTATTCCTCAAAATACCACTGTCTCCAGATGTCGCCAAGTGTCCGCAGAGTGTCAAAATCGTCCCAGCTTGAGAACCGCTGATATGGAGAAAAGGAGAAATAAATGTAGAAGACTGGGGAGAGGTGGGGGCAAATTATGGCTGGCTTTGAAAGTCTGTCACAACAGTTTAATCTTGAAGCTGCAATTAGTAGTGATTCAAATTGAGGCTTCCTGAGAGTGCAGAGAGTGATTTGGTGAAACTGATGTTTTAGGAAATAGGTCTGACTGTGAGCAAAACCGTAAAAGCAGGAGAGGACCACACAGGGGTGAAGTGGGGAGAAGGAGGAGAGGTGGATGCAGGAGACATTTCATAGGACATTGCGACATTGAGAGAAGTCTAGAGGTGGAGTGGTCAAGGGATCACCAAGGTTTCAGGCCTGGGCGGAGGAAAACTATGTGTGGTAAAAACTGAGCAGTTGGAAAGGGAAGTGGTTTGTGGGGCGCCAGGGGAAGGGAAGACCGTCCTTTGAATTTGGATATCTCGGGCTGGGGTCATGGGACCCCACACTCCATAAAAGGGTAGTCTTAGTAGTTGGAAACATGGCATTATTTCAGACTCTGTAGACCTGAATTCAGTACAGAGAAGTGATAATTGAAGCCAGGAACATATTGAGTGCATATTGGCCAGAGGCTGAAGGCCTGGCCCTTGGGGGAAACTAAATTGAGAGGAGGAGAGAGAAACTGTTGAAGGGGGAGACAGAGAGGTAGGAGGGAAATGCAGAAGGCAGCATCAGGAAACCTGGATTACTTCACAGTGTGAGTACCTGCTTTTAGGCCTGAATATATCATAGAGCTGCAGAGATGTCAGTTTATACCTGTTAAGAATCAAATTCATGTTGGAGTCTTGTAGACCTGATATGGACTTAAGCCTATAGTTTTTTGAGCACATTTCCTGTGTGCTCCTCCATTACAGGGTACTGGGGAGGGGAGGTTGAGTGAGGTGACCATGCCCTCAGGGGCTTTAAGGTCTAGAAGGAAAGACAGATGAGTAAAAAAATAATTGCACTAGGGTAGGATGAGTGCTGTGACAGAGTTATATACAAAAGTGGGAAAGTGGGAAAGTCCTTTACAGGACAGAAAACCCATCACGGACACTTGGACTTCAAATAATGTGGCTTATTTAGAAAATTTCAAGGTCTCGTGTGGCCTAGCAGAAGGGTAGGGTGGTGGTTGGGGTGGATAGCGGGGATGGGGAGGAGGAGGCTCAAGGCCTGATGGTTTGGGCAGGGTTGGAGCTGGAAATCCTTGTGAGTCATGTCAGAGAATAGCATCTTCTGAGGGCAACCTCCGGAGAATTTTAGACAGGTTTGTGGTATGAGTGTCTTTTTATTTTTTTATTTTTTAAAAGAATGATTGCTCAAAGTCTAGGGATGTCAAGTATGGATGGGGTGGTGGTGAGGAGAGGGGTGGGGACAGTCCCAAGTTCGGGGAGAATATCCTCTTTTGAACTGAATGTGCTTGTGAAACAGGCAGCTTAGAACTTTTCAAACATGATATATTCTATTTTAGATGTTATATCTGGGGTCTCAGTACTTCATGGGGAGGATTAGATTTCTGTTTTTTGTAATCCCTCAAATATGAGGCTTAAAAGATGTCTTTCTAACCAGCAACATAAGTTAGCACTAGCTAGGCATGGTGGCACGCGCCTATGATCCCAGTGGCTCAGGAGGCTGAGGCAGGAGGATTACAAGTTTAGAGCCAGCCTCAGCAACTTAGCAAGACCCTGTCTCAAAAAATAAAAAGAGATGGGAATGTGACTTAGTGGTTAAGTGCCCCTGAGTTCAATTCCTGATACACACACACAATTGCACTGAATCTGTTCTGATTTGACCTACTTTGGGTTTTGTTTTGTTTTTCTTTTGATACTAGGGATTGAACCCAGGGGTGCTTTATTGTTAAGCTACAGCCCCAGCCCTTTTTATTTTTTATTTTAGGATGGGGTCTTGCTAAGTTGCTGAGGCTGGCCTTGAACTTGTGATTCTCCTGCCTCAGCCTCCCCAGTTACTGGGATTATAGGTGTGCTTTACTGCACCTGGCCCTAGTTTTTTGTTTTTTCCTATACATTTGCAAAGATACAGCTTCCATTTGAACTCGGGGCACTGTGATAATAACATCTGCGCTCTTCCTCTGCTGAGTACACTGCCCTAAGTGCCATCGTATATAGTTGCTATCATCCTGGTCAGACCATTTTGGATTATGATCCTTTTTGCAATTTATAAAACATTCTAAGTAGTAGTCATAACCCTGAATGATGTGAATGGTATTACCACATTGCTAAGTATCATTTGCTCATCTAATCCTTTTCTTGGGCATTTTTCTCCCAATTTTTTCACTCTAAAGAAACATGAATCATGTGTATAGCTTTTTGCTTTGTCAGTGTTGTTTCTTTAGGATAAATTTCTGGACATGACCTCAGAGCATCAAAAGCTTATGGACGTGTTTTGAACTCATATGTACATTACTTATATTACTTACAAGTATATTACTTGTAAGCATATTACTTTTATTACTTTTCAAAACCAAGAGATAGTAAAAATTACAGTGCTGCTCATTTGATCTTAAACTTTGCCCAGCCCAGTGAATGTGTTAGAGGCTCAAAAACCATTTGTAGAATGAGTAGGATTTTATAATTTAAATTTGCTATATATATATTTGCTCACTTATCCATTAGCATTTAATTTTTTTTGGTATAGTAAAATATATGTAACAAAAATTTCCATCTTAATAGTTTTAAGTGTAGAATCTAGTGGTAGTAAGTACATTCACAGTATTGTACAGCCATCTCTACCAGCCCTTTCAAGGACTTTTTAATAATCCCAAACAGAAATTCTGTACACATTGAATAACTCCCGTCTGGTCCCTAGTACCTCTGATTTACTTTCTGTCTCCATAAATTTGCCCAGTTCTAGATATTTCATAAAAATGTAATTATATAATTATAAAATCCTTTTATGTGTGGGTTTTTCATTTAGTATATGTTTTCAGGGTTCATGTTTGTTGTGCCATGTGTCAATTTAATTCCTTTTTGTGGCTGAATAATATTCCTTTGTATGATTATGTCACATTTTGTTTATCCATCACTGTTAGCAGACATGTGGGTTGTTTTCCCCTTTTGGCTATTATGAGAATGATGTGATGGGCATGGGTGTACAGGTGTTTGAGTCCCTATTTTCAATTCTTTTGAGTTACATGCTAATCCTGTGTTAAACTGGAGAACTCAACTCAATGTGTCTTCCATTGATGACAACATTTTACATTCCCACCAGCACTATAAGAGTTTCAGTTTCTCTACATCCTTGCTAACACTTGCTATTTTCCATGATAAAAAAAAACCCAAAAAACCGTGCTAGTGAGTGTGATATCTTATTGTAGTTTTTATTTATATTTCCCTAATGACTAATGATGTTGAGTATCTTTTTAAAGGCTTATTGGTCATTTGTGTGTGTGTGTGTGTGTGTGTGTGTGTGTGTGTGTGTGTGTGAGAAATGCCTCTTTAAGACCTTTGTTCGTTTTTGAGTTGGGTTTTTGTTAAGTTGTAAGATTTCTTTATGTGTTCTGGATGTTAATACTTTGTCAGATACATGATTAGCAAGTATTTTCTTCTGTGGGTTGTCATTTCACTTTCTTGTTAGTGTTTTTTGATGTACAGGTTTTTAAGGTTGATTAAATCCATTTTACCCAATTTTTCTTTTGTTTTCTGTTTGTGTTGGTGTCATAGTCAAGAAATCATGTCATGGAGTTTTCTAAGTCTTTTAAGACTTTTATAGTTTAGTTTTTCTTTTTTTTGGTACCTGGGATTGAACTCAGGGGCACTCGACCACTGGGCCACATTCCCAGCCCTTTTTTGTATTTTATTAGAGACAGGGTCTCACTGAGTTGCTAAGTGCCTCGCCATTGCTGAGGCTGGCTTTGAACTCGTGATCCTCCTGCCTTAGCCTCCCAAGTCCTGGCATTACAGGTGTGTGTGGTGGCGCCCGGCTCTAGTTTAGTTTCTTAAGTTTAGGCTTTCAGGTTTTCTTTTTTTTATTTGGTGGTGCTGGTGATCAAACCCAGGACCTTGTGTGCATGGTAGGCAAGTGGTCTACGATTGAGCTATGTTCCCAGCCCGCTTTTGATCCATTTTGAACAAATTTTTGTAGGTAGTATAAGGATCCAACCTCATCCTTTTGCCTGTGGCTATTAGGTTTTCCCAGCATGTTGGATAAAAAGTCTTTCCCATCTTCATACAATGATCATGGCACCCTTGTTGAAAATCAGTTGGATTCTGTGAGGCTTTACTTCTGAGCTTCCTGTTCTATTCTGCTAGTCCATATGTCTCTCTTTTTTTTTTTTGTTTTTTGTTTTTTTGTGGTACCGGGGATTGAACTCAGGGGCACTTGACCACTGGGCCACATCCCCAGCCCTTTTTTTGTATTTTATTTAGAGACAGGGTCTCACTGAGTTGCTAAGTGTCTCGCCATTGCCAAGGCTGGCTTTGAACTCGCGATCCTCCTGCCTCAGCCTCCCAAAGTGCTGGGATTACAGGCGTGCGCCACCGCGCCCGGCTCCATATGTCTCTCTTAATGCCAGCACCACCCTGTTTTGATTACCATAGTTGTTTGCATAGTAAGTTTTGATATTAGGTATGATTCCTCCAACTTTTTCAAGATCATTTTGGCTTTAGAATCTCTTGAGATTCTACAGGAATTTAATGACAGATTTTTCTATTTCTAAGAAAACACTGTTAGGATTTTGATGGGGATTGCATTCAGTCTTAGGTTTCTTTGGGTAGAAGTGTCATCTTAACACTGTTAAGTCTTTCAGTCCAGGAACAGGGGACAGCTCTCTATGTCTTTAATTTCCTTTAGCTCTGTTTTGTAGTTTTCCGTGTACTGTTGTTTTTTTCCCCTACTTCTTGGCTAAATTTATTTCTAAGTAATTTATTCTTGTTGATGCTATTGTAAATGAATAGCTTTGTGTGTGTGTGTATGTGTGTGTGTGTGTGTGTGTGTGTGTGTGTATGTATGTGCATATGCTGGAGATGAGCATGCTTAAGCATGCTCTCTAACACTGAGCTACACCCTCAGCCCTACAAATGGAATTGTTAATTTCCTTTTTGGATTGTATATTGCTAAAGTATAAAAATGGAAGTGATTTTGCATGTTGATTCTGTGCCCTGCAGATTTGCTAAATTCATTTATTAGCTCTAACAGAATTTTCTGGATCTTTGGGGTTTTCTTTTTCTTTTTTCTTTTTTTTTTTGGTACCAGGGATTGAACTCAGGGGTACTTGACCACTGGGCCACATCCCTGGCCCTTTTTTTTGTATTTTATTTAGAGACAGGGTCTCACTAAGTTGCTAAGTGCCTCGCCATTGCTGAGGCTGGCTTTGAATTGGCGATCCTCCTGCCTCAGCCTCCCAAGTGCTGGGATTACAGGCGTGCGCCACCATGCCCGGCCTCTTTGGGGTTTTCTTTGCACAGGATCATGTCATTTATAAACAGAAATAATTTTACTTTTTCCTTTCTAGTTTTCATGCTTTTTGTTTCTTTTTCTTGTCTGATTGCTTTGGCTGGAACTTTCAGTGTTTTATGTTGAATAGAAGAGGCAAAGTGGGTGTCCTGGTGTTGTTTCTTGTTCTTGGAGGAAAGGCTTTCTGTCTTTCATCATAGTGTATGATGTTTGCGGTGGATTTCCACATACGGGCTTTATCATGTTGAGGAAGTTTCCGTCTATTCCTACTTTGTTAAGTGTGTGTGTGTGTGTGTGTGTGTGTGTGTGTGTGTAAGTCATGAAAGAGTATTCAGTTTTGTCAGATGCTTCTTTCTGCATCAACTGAGATGATCATATATTTAGGTTTTCCCCAGTTCATTCTGTTAACGTATGATATATTATATTGCTTGATTTAAAAAAAAAATTTTTTTTTTGTAGTTGAAGATGGACAGCATGCCTTTATTTTATTTATCTTTATGTCGTGCTGAGGATCGAACCCAGTGCCTCATGCATGCTAGGCAAGCGCTCTACCACTGAGCCACAACCCCAGCCCTGTTGCTTGATTTTTGTATGATGAACCGCCTTTTATTCCAGGAATAAATCCTACTTGGTCATGGTGTCTCTTGAGATTTTGAAACCTCCTCACTTTCTTCCTGTCTTCTCCCTTTCATCTTTGTATAGTGTATATATGTGTAAGGCAACAACTTTACATTAAACTTTAGATACATTTGACATGAATTTCCTAGCCAGGTGCCATAGCTCATACACCCATAATCCAACCCAGCAAACTTGGGAGGCTAAGGCATGGGGATCACACATTTGAAGCCAGCCTGAGCAATTTAGCCAGGCCCTAATTATCTTAAAGAGACCCTGTTTCAAAATAGAAAAAGGAATGTAGTTCAGTGGTGAACCCCCCAAGGGTTCCATCCCCAGTACGAAAACCAAACCAAAACAACAACAAAAAATATATGTCTATTTCCTTCAGTCCTGTTTTTCAATTTTAGTTTGGTATGTTTGTATATTGCAGAAAGTTTTAATTTATATTTTTCAACCTGCCCCTTTTCCATAATTGCTTTTATTACTATATAGCTGAAAAAGTTACTCTTGCATATAGGATAATTTTTCTTTTTTTCTATTATGTTCTAAATTTTTTTTGGACTTTGGTGCTTGTGTAAAGTGGGTGTTTATCTTAAGGTTTGGCATTTTCTGTCTTGTATGGAATGGTGAGTGGCTGAGAGTGTGTGAATCCCACTGCACTGCTTACCATGGCACTGAACTCTCTGGGCTGTTTCCTCATCTGTAAAGCAGAGATAAGAGAATATCTACTTCATAAGGCTGTTTTAAAAACAAACAAGAGAAAGACTTGGCAAGGCCCTGGCTCAGGGTGTTAACTGATGATGTTATCATTGCTACCCAACCTTGCTGTAAAAAAGTTTTTCTCCATGTTGAGGATTTCTGAATTTTGTATTGTTTCAATCTATTGGTACCACATAGTATTATTGTTGCTTCTTACTCTTTCTCATGCTGTTCTTTAAAAGTTCTCCAAATTTATTTTAGGTCATTTTGCTAGGTTTCAAAAAAAAAAATATGTTGTGTGAGTTTTAATGTTAAATACCTTTTATTTGAGACAGATAACCATGTCTACTGAATGCCTGCCTGCCATTGATAAAATCAGTAACTACCAACAAAACATTAATAATGTTACAGTGAGAAAATCTGAATCAACTGATAACTGAGAAAGGAATTCAAAGAGTGAATAAAGAAATGCTTGTTCCCCAAAGGATAACAGGATTGTGTGAATTTACTCATATACTCCTCCAAGGATCAGATAGTCCCCATGTTGTTTGAACTGCTTGAAAAAGAAATGCTCACTCTCAGTCAAGAGGATTTGGTTTCTTAAACCTGTTGTCTCGCCCCCACCCCCACCCCCCCAGCTCTGCTTGCTGGCGACAGTTACTTTTTTTTTTTTTTTTTTTTGTGGTACTGGGGATTGAACTCAGGGGCACTCGACCACTGGGTCACACCCCCAGACCTTTTTTGTATTTTATTTAGAGACAGGGTCTCACTGAGTTGCTAAGTGCCTCGCCATTGCTGAGGCTGGCTTTGAACTCGTGATCCTCCTGCCTCAGCCTCCCAAAGTGCTGGGATTACAGTTACGTCTTATGCAGCACTGAGTCTCTGTACCTGGTTTGTGGGAAGTGCACAGTGATTGGTTAATCTGACTGAAGAGGCCATAGCCAAGGACAGTTTGCACACCAGCCTCTTTATAAAGTGGAGGTTCTGGTGATGGGTGTTCTGATGTGCACTTTGGTCAGATCTTACTTAAGAACTGGCATGATGACTCTTGTTGGACTTTAAGCTTTCAGAGAGGAAGGGAGAAATTGGAAGAGGGAGTGGCAGGCCTCAGGCAACTGGATTTTATGAGGAAGTTGTCTGAAAATAAAATTATCTGCCTTCCCATAATGGTAGTGTACCTGTCGCTGGACTCCTTCAAGCAGTCTTGGTGACGCCATAAGGGGAGCCACACGCCCCATTGTGGGTTGGGCTGGATTCTGTTTTCATTCCTTTGCTTATCTCTTGCTCCTTCTGACTTTTGAACACCTCTAAAATGTATACTGGAAGTAGAATTGATGGTGTCGGCAGCTTGATGGGTGCAAGAGAGCGAAGAGGAGGAGAGGCAAAGAAGATTGATGTTTTAAAATAAGAGTTTTGGGGTGGTGCCTTTCAAGACTGGGAAAACAAAGTGGATAGTGGTTGTGGAGGGGGTTGGGAAGTTCAGTTTTAGAAGGTCATATGGTATTTGAACATTAGACTCCCAGATGAGCTCTTTGTAAAGCTGCAGTTGTTGAATGCTACATTTCCAGGTGCTATGCAAAGTGAAGCAGATGTGGTCTAAATAGAGAAGCATCTCCTAAGTCAGGACACAGCTGTGGTGATATAGATGCTGGTCCTCAGCTAGTTTTACATTTTCCTTTGGCCTAAAGTTTTTAGTTTGACTCTGCCACTTTTGTTTTGTTACAAGTGTCTGGTTTGATGGATTTTTCCTGTCCTCTTCTATACACTGGTCACAATAAGGGGCTATTAAATGGGGCAGTGTTCTCTGTTTGTGTAGTTCCCTACAGCTGTTTCCTATAGTAAAGACTCTGGAAAACAATGACCTCATAGTTTCCATTTAAAAAAAAAATCCTTTTACATATAGTAGTGGAAAAGAAATCATTCAAAATTGAGTAATTTAAAGTTCTGTCCTCTGTTGCTTCTTCCTTCAAAAATATTCTTGTTTGCTCTGCTAATTAATTGTTCATTGGCTGTTCCTCAAATGACCTTCTGTGTTTAACAAACAACAGTTCTGCAGTGGGGCATATCAGGATGTCTTGTCTTTCATGAGACTGTGATTGTTGGTTGTCTGTTTAGAAGCCATTGTCTTATGTCATGGACTGTGGAGTTCCTAGAGGAATTGGCCAGTCACTGAACATCTGTTGCTTCTTCCCTCCAGTTGTCCAGCTCAGATGGCAGTAAACAGTGTGTCCACAAACAAACAGTTCACGTGGTGGAAGATTTCATGGTGCTGGTCAGAAAAATGCCTTTGTTGGATCTGCTTCTGCTGGAAGGACTTTAAGCTCATCACCAGATCAGCACATTTTTTTACTTTTAACTTTTGGCATTCTTTTTAATCTTTTAAGAGCAGGACAAAGCCATCTGATCTTTTCAGGAGATTTGAAAAACAATAATAGTCACAATAATGAAAACCCCATTTATTTATGTAGAGCCAGATTATTTACAAGGTAACTTCAAATTCATATGTAGTTTTAAAATTTAATCTTCACAACAACTCTGTGAAGAAGCACTGATAACTCTCTCATTTTTTTCCTTTAAGGGTGGTACCTGGAATTTAACCCCTGGCGGCAATTTACCAATGAATCACATTCCTAGCCCTTTTTTTTTTTTTTTTTTTTAATTTTGAGAAAGGGTTTCACTAAGTTGTTTTTAAAGTTTGGAAACTGGAATTCACTGAAAGTAAGTAGCAGAAGTAGAACCACAATCCTGCATGTGTTTTGTGAGCACAAATTGAGAGATACAAGTAAGGGTTCGTTGTTGAAACTAGTAAGATGGGTGGGTGGCAATGATGCAGGCATGTGTTCTCAACTTAAGGCCATCTGAGTGTCCTTGCCTTTTCCTCAAAGTAACCAAAGGCCTGAGAAAGAAGTAAGTTGATGATGTAGTTTCTCACACTCTGTATGGTTCTGTGGAGTTCTGTGGCCTCAAGATACTCTGCCACTCATTATGACACTTATTTTCCTGACCTGCTCATTTCAGTGCTACTGTTCTCTAGTGACATTGCAGATTTTCATGTATCATCCTATTTGTAACAATATTTTTGATAGTGAACTGCATGAAGACCTAGTAGTTTTATTATTCAATTTGTAAATGTCTTGCAATGTACAGTTTATATTCTAAGTTACACAGTATATGAAGATCTTTAATGAAAACTAATAGCTGAAATTGAATAGAATGCCATATCTTGCATTGGGGTCCAAAAATGAGCTACCCATAGTTCATATGTAAAGGGTTTGTTTTCAATTCTTACTCTCCTTTCAAAGAAATGTCATGATCTGGGGAGGTGATAGTGCTATTCTAGTCAGACCACACACTGGGACATTACAGTGTTGTCTAACTCTGGGAGTAACAGCTGCATTGTGTCTAGATGGTAGTGGAGGAGCGTGGAAGAGCTCCTGTCTGCCTCCCAGGGGTGTGTCCTGTAGTAGTGAGGGAGCTTCCTTGCACATAATACCAACTCTTCTAGTTCCAGCCATCCTGTCCCAAGTACACATCTATGGTAGCCTTCCAGCCTTTCCCTGTTTCTAAACTCTCTGTTCCAACTGATAGTTTTTATTGCTGCCACATTAATCTTCTTAAAGCTTACCTGTAGTTACATTATTTTTCTTAAAAATTGCCAATGCTTTTCTTTTTATATCCAAAATGTAGTGTGAATGTGTTAGCTTACCATTTAAATTTCCCTGTGATGTGGCCCATCTTAAGCCTACCCAGGGAGGCAGTGGACATGGGGAGAGTGAAGACTAGGCTATTTGGATTCACATCTTGAGATCCAAGGCAAATAACTTCCTTCTCTTAGCTGTTTCCTCTTTTATGTGTTGCTTTCTTCATAGGATTGATATCAGGGATAGGAGAAGTAAAGTGCCCAATACAGTGCTAGGCATGGAGGGGTCTGTAGGTGTTGTTATTTGGGGTCACCTGGCCTTCCTGCAGCTTTTTTTCTGCTCCATACTTCTCTGTCTTGCTTTTTCTCTTTTCTTCTTCCTGGGTCCAGGGTACAAGCACTCTTCAAGGCCCACCTTAAAAACTACTCCTGTGCAAAAGTGCCCTTTAACTCCTGTGGTTGGAAGTAATAGCTGCTGCATTTGAAAGCAGGTAGCATTTTTAATGAAATTTCTGGTGATACTAGTATATATCTCTCATAGTAATAGTAATAACAATAATAGCTAAGTGTTCAGAAAACTTTATGAAAATTTCAAATATATACCTTGTTGGAACATAAAGCTACCCAGGAACGCTGCGTTGAAAAAAGGGGGGGGGGTTATTGGGGTGCCACATGGGGAAGGGTAGGGAAAGGAAGGGAGGGGAAGAGGGGTAGGGAATGGGAAAGGGGCAGGACAAGAAGAGCAAGGAACAAGGAACAAGGGCGTACAGGGGAGGTTTCAGTCTGGAGCAGGCTTAAATAGCGAACTGGTGGTCTGAGGGTCCCCTGGAGTGAGTCCGTGTCCCCATAGGCTGCCGGAGGTCAAGAGGCGGGGAGGCCAGCCTGAGGCACCTGGGAGATGTAGTCTTTTCTCAAAGTACCTGGGGAGGTGTGGCCTACCTGGGAGGTGCAGCCTCCCTGCCCAGAATCCAACATAAATAAGAGAGGAGACTAATCTAATGACCTCACGTTTCTCCACCCAATGTCAACAGTTACTTAACTGTTGCCTTTCTTCCCACAAACTTTTTTTTTTTTTTTTTTTTTTGTGGTACGGGGGATTGAACTCAGGGGCACTCGACCACTGGGTCACATCCCCAGCCCTTTTTTTGTATTTTATTAGAGACAGGGTCTCACTGAGTTGCTAAGTGCCTCGCCATTGCTGAGGCTGGCTTTGAACTCGCGATCCTCCTGCCTCAGCCTCCCAAAGTGCTGGGATTACAGGCGTGCGCCACCGCGCCCGGCTCTTCCCACAAACTTTTGAAGCAAATTTCAATTATGTTTCATCCATAAATATTTCAATATATCTCTTTAACAGCTAAGGATGCTTTAAAAAATCATGCTGTTTTCCACCTTAGGAAAGCTAACATTAATTTCTTATTATCATCAGTTATCCTACCAATGTTCACATTTTACTGATTGTTTCACATTCACTCATTCATGCACACATAAAGATACGTGTGTGTGTATTACAGTTTGTGTATATTAGGACTGAAGTGAAGTCATAAATTTTCAATGGATTGATAAATCATTTAAAACTCTCATAATCTGTCCCTTTCTATTTTTTTTCTCTTGTAATTTATTTGTTGAACGAATTGGGTATTTGTCTTAAGATTTCCATTTTCTTGTAAACTGATTGTAAAATAGAATATAAATTATTACTTAAAAAGTGAAATTAAAAGGCATACGTAAGACCAGCTCCATTAACAAATTGTCAGATTCTGTTAATCTGTAAATGTTTTAAAATGCATAGTCTCCTTTTCTATATGTATCTTGTCATGGACCAGTGACAAAAAATTCACCTGTCCATAGGTCATACTTTGAAGAGCCCTGAAATTGTATGATTTTTTTTGTGTGTGTGTGAAGCTTCAATTAAAACGTTCCTAGCACCATATTTCCCATAAAGTGGTAGTTTTTAAAAAATATTTATTTTTTAGTTATAGGTGGACACAATATCTATTTATTTATTTTATGTGGTGCTGAGGATCGAACCCAGTGCCTCACACATGTTAGGCGAGCGTTCTACCTCTGAGCCACAATCCCAGTCCCCTGTAAAGTGGTAGTTATATCTCAAAGTTTAACAAAATTAAAGTTGAAAGTTTTCCCTCTTTTTTTTTTTTTTTTTTTTTTTTTGGTAAAACTATGTTATGTGGGTGGCATTGTAAACTTCCATCATGAACCTATTCTGCTGTCTGTTGTATCTGTTATAATGTCAATAGTCATTGATGATTATTCTCCAATCCATTAATTCATTAAGTGTTGGAAAATGGTAATATTATAATTCTAAAATTCACTCTTCATTAGCTGAAATACTGAAGAGTCTCTTGCCCTCATCAATTATTTGGTTACCCTAAAGCAAATTTGTAGAAAGGCTAGATAAATGTTAGGGTCCCTCTCTTTATTTTCTAGTTTTCATAATAATTACTTCATTTCAGATGTGGCTAGTTTTGGTAACCTATGAACTCAAGAGTTTAAGCATATTTGATTGTTCAGTCAGTTATAGTATATTACCTTTTTTTTTGAGGGGGGGGGTCTTTGTATGTTGTCTCAGGCTGATATGATACTCCTGGGGTCAAGCAACCTCCTGTCTTGGACCTGCTTAGTGCTGGGACTGCAGGCTAGTGCCAGCATACTTTGCTGTTAACCTTTTTTTTTTTGTGTGTGTGTGTGTGTGTGTGTGGTGCTGGGGATTGAACCCAGGGACTTGTGCATGCAAGGCAAGCACTCTGCCAACCGAGCTATATCCCCAGCCCTTCACTGTTAACCTTTTTGATTCTCAAAATTTTGACCATTTGGAACAGGCTGCCTTCCAAGTCCTTTTGTCGCAATACCTGTATTCTGTGCTGTTGAGCCAGAGTGGAAGGAAGCTAAGGTGTTCTAGGCAATCTTATATTTCTTTACCAGGTCTGGAATCTCTTTAAGGAGCCTTGGTTTTTTGGTGGTAAATGGTATTGAGAGATCACAATCTGGGCATTAGGGTTATGCATAGTTTCTAGGAAATGGGTAATTTCTTTTAAAGTTAAATCATGATTTCATATTGTTAATTCCATTCTGAGTTTCAGGGGTTTTATTTACCTTATTGGTCTTATATCTGTATCTCCTTTCTCCCATGCTGAAAATTATATTTGTAACACCCATTTAAATTCTTACTTGCCTTACGCCATCATTCACTGACAAGTCACAGAATAATAACCCCAATGCTACCACAAATAGTATGAATATTCAAAAGTGGTTTAAGATTATTTGGTAGGTTTTTTTGTTGTTGTCTATGATAGGATATATCCTACTAGGGTTGTACAAGTTACTGTGTCTTAAAGCCACTGTGGTTCTGTCTGTGATCAACTGGATATAAAGTTAAAATCATTTGTTTCTCTTGATTGTGAGGGACTGCTTTTTAAAATTTAACTTTGTTGCATAATTGTGCAAAAAATAGAATATGTGGCCCAGAATCAACTCTGCAAAACAAAATCTGTTTGAAAGTCTAGCTTTGTTTGATTCTTGTACCCTATTTCTGTTCTCCCCAAATTCTGTGATTTATTCTTTGTTTAAATGTAAGCAAATATGTATGAGTATATGTATGCATGTACATTAGTGTGTATTCATATTCTCCCTTTTATTTGCATAAATAGTAGCAGACTATGCATATTTTTCTCCAATTTTTTTTTTCATGTAACATAGGAGTGCTTACCATATGCTGTGCACAGTGGATTATTGTATTTATTCTTTATGGTGTTGCTAGGTAGCTAAACATATTGTTATTATTATTTTTTTTTTTCAGATGAAGAAAGGGACATCTCTGCACTGACTTTTAATTCCATGATTCTTTATCCCCTGTAGTAATTAGTCCTGTTCTTTATGTGCATATTCATGAGTACATGAGCAAGGAACTTCCTATTCTGCTTTAATATGACTAGTGATGGGTGGTGGGGCAGAGAAAGACTGTTTAAACTTTAGGGAAAGACACTCAACCGTGTCTTTATTTGAGGGCCTTGGCTTTCAGTAGCTGGAGAAGAATAATAGTTAATGTACTCTTGCCTGACCAGAGTTGCTCCCAGCTGTTAAAAGACACATTAAGTTGAAATGTATTTTAATCTAGTCCTAATGTAAGAGTCCCTTTTTAACAGAGTAGTGACAACTTGGTAAATCTTCCTTGTGTTAGTCTTTAATTCATGGAAGTTATAATAAACTAGGGTAATTAAAAGATAACTCCTCTAAAAGCAACTGCTCATGGCAAATAGCTACTAGTTAATGATATCAGAATTTTAATAGTGACAGGAAGAAAGTATAGAAGAGAATAGCTTCATCTCCCTGCAGACAGACAGAAAGATGAGCATGGGCAGCTTTTTATCCTGGGTCCCGCAGTAGGAGGGTTACTTGCCCTTCTGGCTCTATTGTGGTACGGGGCAGCTGGTTGGGCTGTTGTGACTGCTGCCATCTCTGGATGGATCTCTTAGGCTTCAGGCTGTCAGCATCAGAGGACATTGTTGGGAGGAGGGTGAGAGTTGGGGCCAGCAAGGGTTGGGGTCTCCTCATTTCCTTTTGAAAATCTGTAAACCCAGGAATTTTGAATTTAGTCAGCATCCTGGTGCAGCTGTCTTGGCCAGGTCACTGCACCGTGTTTCCTTATTTTCCTTTTCATTGCGGTATAACATCAGCCTTATGGATCCTGGCATTTAACGGCTGTTGGTTCCTTTACACCTGAGTGATGAAAATATTTTAGCAGGAAAAACCAGCCTATGAGAGCAAGGCTGTGACATACGAAAGGGACTCTGGCAGGACAAAGGTGTGGAGGATCCTGCTAAAGGCCACTGTATTAAATGCTGAAGAGGAATAACGCTCCGCCTCAGAATCTTCTCCAGGTCTGGACTAGCACGCATAACTGATGGCTTCCCCTTGGAGCACGCGTGCTGAGGGTCCTGGCCCTAGAATTGCAGACAGTAACAGCTCCATGTTACACTGCTGGATGACATTGCGGGGTAATCCTCAGTGTGATATGTTCTGTGCCATTGTATTGTCATTGTATGATCTTTTTAAAAAAACATGGTAATACCCCATTCATCTGACCTTTTGGTCAGTACATTTTTTTTTCATGTTATTTTCCAGGTAAATTTTTTGAACATCAGATTCTTAAAATTTAACCTTTTTTGAGGGGGGTACAGATGGATGAGATACATGCTGTACACTTTCCCAGGGAGAGACTCCTCGGCACAGTTATGCTTTCCTTGATTTGAGTCTCTGACATGATCATCCTCTATTGAGCTCCTATTCTATATTATGGAGTTTTCTTTTGAGGCCAATTGAACAACATAGGACCTTCCAGGTGAACGCTTCTGGATTGCTGCGTTGTTTTGAGTTCTTGTTTTGCTTTGTATGGTACTCCTCCACTGCGCCCCACGTCTTCCTTCATGCTCGTGTTCTCTTGCTTCATCCTCCTCCTGGAAGCCTACACCTTCTTCCTCAGTCTATATTTTACAGTTTCTAATCTGCTTTTAGTTAAGTAACTAGATAAATAGAATTGGCTCTAAATAAGATGAATTATGGTCTTAGAGTCTGGCTAGATTTTAGTGTGTTTCCTTTTAGAAGATAACATTTTCTTTCAAATGTCTAAATAAAGTGTGGCATATACATACAGAAAAATGCATGAGCCATTAGTGTACAGCTTGATGAATTGTCCTAAAGTAATAATTTATCACCTCTATCAAGAAATAGGGCATCACCAACACTCCAGAGGCTCCATCCACTCTCTCCCCCACCCTCCTTGTCCTGCCCAAAGGAGACTACTCTCCTGGCTTCTAACACTGTCCATCAGTTTTGTCTGTTTTTGAACTTTATTATATGTTAAATAAGTATTTATTTTAAAAACAGTTTTATTGAGATAGTTTACATAGCTTATAAGTTACTTATTGAAGTGTACATTTCAGTAGTTTTTAGTATATTCTTGGGGTTGTGCAACCATCAATTTTAGAACAATTTGATTATTCCCCTAAAGATACCAGTGCTCATTAGCAGTCACTCTCTATTTTCCTCCATCCACCCCAGCCCTAGGTAATCTACATTTCATATAAATGGAATCTTATGTGGCCTTTTGCTTTTGGCTTCTTTTACTTAGCATTGGGGTTTTCAAGAGTCGTCATATTGTAGCATGCATCATGCTTCATTCCTTTTTGCAGCAAAAAAAAAAAAAAATCAATTTTATGAATATTATATATTTATCCACAGATGGACATTTGGGTTGTTTCTACTCTTTGGCTGTTATGAATAATTCTGTGGAACATCCGAGTGTAAATTTTTATGTAGACACAATTTTTTCATTTCTCTTGGGTGTACAGGAATAGAATTGCTGGGTCATATAACAACTATGTTTAATTATTTGAGGAGCTGTCAAACTCTTTGCCAACATGCCTATAGCATTTTATACTCCCACCATCAATGTGTGAGGATTCTAATTTTTCCTTGTCTTTATCAATACTCGTTAATTTTTTTTTATTATTATAACCATCCTACTGGGTATGAAGTGTTATCTCATTGTGGTTTTGTATGCATTATGTAATGTATTGTTTTGTGTCTGGTTCCTTTCCTATAATATCCTTTTCAATTAAGGGTAGTATTCAAATTATTGTAGAAAACTTAGACAATATATAAAAGTTGAATGATAAAAGAGAAAAAAATGTAAAAGTTATTTGGCATTTGCTTTCTTGCCCTCTGCCATATTTAACCTAGTTTAGATTACACACTGTATGTGTATATGGTTTTGCATTTATTTCATATTGTATTTTGAGAGATTTTTGTCAAAACATTTTCAATTTATTGCATGAAGGTACTACAGTGTATTTTTGAGCACTTAGCTGACTTCTGGTTATGATGAACCTTTTTTTTTTTTTTTTTTTTTTGACATAAATCTTTCACTTTTGATTATTTCTTTAGGCTATAGGAGTGAAATTCCCAATAGTAGTTGCCTATTTTGAAGGCTGTTAAATCATATTGTTACCTTATTTTACAGAAGGACCGACTACTAGCAGTGTGTAAGGATGACTGTGGTATATCACTGTTGGAATTAAAAAAAAAAGAAATCTTTTCAATTGTCACTAAATGAAAAATAACATTCTATTGGTTTAACAGGTTAGTAGTGCATTTCTTTGATTAGTAGTGAGGTAGGAAAGTTTGATCTGATCTTTAAAGGGGAAGTATACCTATTTGATATTTTGATAAGGGAATGACACTATTCTGATTTCAAAGACTTTTTTTTTTTTTTCTGGTACCTGGGATTGAACTCAGGGGCACTCGACCACTGGGTCACATCCCCAGCCCTTTTTTTGTATTTTGAGACAGGGTCTCACTAAGTTGCTAAGTGTCTCGCCATTGTTGAGGCTGGCTTTGAACTCGCAATCCTCCTGCCTCAGCCTCCCAAGTGCTGGGATTATAGGAGTGTGCCACCGCACCCAGCTGTATTTGCACATTCTTGCGTTTAGCATCTACCCCCTAAGGGAGATGACCCAGGCCTCCACTGAGGAGAGTTTGGTCCAGATTGAGCCAGGTTAGGCCTAGGCTGGGAAAGTTCTAAATTGTACTTTGCTAGGAAAATACTGGAGCCAGGATGAGCTGGAGGCTCCATGTTGGTGCTGGTTTTTATGGAATTTCATTCTTGTGGCAAGGGTTGAAAGAACAGGCAGAAGCTGTGAGGGATTTGGAGACCACGCCTGTCTGTGGCTGAGGAGTCAGCGTGGCTTCACTGTCAAGAGAGTACACAGCACTGGGTGTGGAGAGCAGCATGCAGTGGGCCCGTGATTTAAAAGCATCTTCAGCCAATTAAGATTTACTGGGAGCACCTGGGTTTAAGGCACTGTACATAATGTGCAGTGAAACTCACTGAATCTGCTTATGGGTAGTATCTCTTGGTTACTACTAATTGATGATTCAGTCATAAAAATGCAATAGCAGAATAATGATTCAAAGCAAGGCTGTTTTCAGAATATTTTGGATCTTATTATAAAACCTGTTCAGTCAAAAAATGTTTTAGGTTTTTAATCAAATGCCAATAACTAAGAGGATGTATACTTTACCTGTTTGTGTGTATATGTACACAGTGCTGTGTTTTTTTTTTTTTTTTTTTGTGTGTGTGTGTTTAGAGAAGAAACAGTTCATCTTCTGTTATCTTCAGGTTCTCCATCCACAGATTTACCAGCTACAGATGGGGTGGGGATTGCATCTGTTCTGACCCTCTATGAACTTTTCTTTCTTGTCATTATTTCCTGAACAGATACTGTAGTATAACAGCTATCTACATAACATTATGTGGTATTGGGTTTTCTGTAATCTGGAAATGACTTAGAGTGTGAGAGGATGTGCAGTAGGTGACATGCAGATGCATGGTGGCTGGAGGGCTTATTTCCTTCTCCTGCTCAGTGTCCCACCTCTCACTTCACTTCCACCCCAGAGAGAAGAGCCCCTCAGCCAAGAGGTTGATGGGCTCCTGTGCTGCCATCGTCAAGTCCTGTGACTTCCTCTGCTCCTCACCACTTGATCAGGAAGCAAGTTGGTGCTTCTGTTCTGTTTTCTCTTGCTAATGCTAAGCTTTCCTCTCCTACCACTTGGCAGACCAGGATGGCCTGAAAACTCTTTTTCCTCTCTCCTTCCATCATTTTTCTTTGATGCTGGAAGCTATCAACCTTTTTCCCCTCAGAGGTTGGTATGGATTTTGAATTTAGCATTGATATAACTAGAAAACTTTGGTTTAAGACTCCATAGTTCTGTCAGGTTGGGGGAAAAAAAAGGCTTTATTGAGATGTTATTAATATTTTAAAATTGTGTATATTTAAGATGTATACAGCATGATACCTTAAAAACTCTCAAACATTTGTAAATTTGGTGGTATATAATAATTTCTTAGATATTTAGATGGCTTTCCCAGTTTTTCTCTTTTGACTTTTAGCTTTTTTTAAAAAATATTTATTTATTTACTTTAGTTGTACACAATGCAATGCATTTATGTTTATGTGGTGCTGAGGATCGAACCGGCCGCGCACGTGAGAGGCGAGCGCTCTGCCGCTGAGCCACAACCCCAGCCCCGACTTTTAGCTTTTTAAAATTATATATTTACCTTAGGATGACCCTTTAGTTGTATAAGTCATGGGTGTTTGCTTTTTGATTGTAAACCAAAGTCCCAGGGCCCCCTTCTTCCTTTCAAAAAAAGAAAAAAGGTGTTGTTTTACCACAACTGGGAAGAACCGCAGATTGTGCTGGGAAATGACAAGGAGACTGAAAGGAAGATAATTTTGAGTACTTGAGTTACTTAATTGGATACATAAACACATTTTGGTGACCTGGGCTGACTTTACACTTGGAGTTAGCTAGCGGCTGCCCTCAGAGTGTGCTGAGAATGAGGTCAGAAGTGATCTTCACCAGAGGGGGTGGGCACCCCAAGGTGAAGAGTACAGCCCTTTCCCTTAGCTGATGAGACACTCCGGGTTGTGCGGAGCCAGCGCTTTGTCTCCTCTGTTGGCTTTCTCTTGCGAACCCCTGCAGGACGGCTCTTCACAGGCTGTAACACGATCTTCCTACATAGTCTGAATTCCTCCTTATTCTTCAGATAATAACATCTCAATTAGATAAACTGAATTTTTGTTTCTGGGCCATATTTTAGTCATAGGAAAAATGCAAATTACAACAAAACAAAAACTGATTAACAAGGATTTGTTTAAGAGCAAATAAACTCTTAGAAGCCTGGGGTTGGAGCAGTTGTAGTTCAGCCTCAAACATGTGTTTTATATCCACATTGAGAACTGATACTTGGAATGAAGAACCTCAAGCCCTGCGTAATACTGAGTTGTATTAGGGGGAAAACATTATGAGTTGCTTTATTTATTGAAGGAGGATTGTGGACAAAAATGTTTTAAGGCTTTTGTAATCAGACGAGGTTGAAAAGTAGTGTAGTGGTAACTTTGGACAAATTACATCCCTTCTGACTCCAAGTTTTTCTCAACTGTAAATAATAATGTAGCATGGAGAATTTCCTAAGGGTGAATTTTGTAGGAAATAAGACCTGTAACCACTTAGTATAATGTTTGATACAGTACAAGCACTCAGTCATAACATATTATTGTTACTCTTTGTGCCAAGTATTGTATTTGGAAGGAGCTAGGGATATAATAATGAATGAAGAATTATTCCTGATCCCTGTCCAGAGGTGAAGATGCACACTGGGTTATCTGTCTTGGTAATCAGTAAGAAGATAGGGGGTCATCAGTGATACAGTGCAGTATGGCTGAGGAGCCTTTTAGTGCTTTGGGAAGTGAAACACCAGAGCTTTTCCAGGGTGGCCAGTTTTTTTCTGTCTGCCTTCACATTAGAAATACAATTGTTTTTAAAAAATCACACTTAAAAAACATCAGTGCTCAAATCCTACTCATAGACTGAGTCAGCGTCTTTGGGCTCTTGTCAGGACATGTTTTTTATTTATCTGTTTGTTTGTTTTTAAGGTTTCCCAGGTGATTATGATGTGCAGCCAGAGGGAAGAACCAGTGCTTTCAATATTTTCTCCTTTTCTTTCTCTTTGACATTTTCCAGGATTATTCCTATCTCTTTTCTTGATTTTTAAAACTTAATAATAGCATCTGTGTAGAGTTTTGGAGTTTATAAGATGCTTTTATGATCTCACTAAAGACTCACAGTAATCTTTTTATTATCATCCCCATTTTGCAGAAAAGATAGTTGAGGCTCAGAAAATTTGCCTTAAGTAAAGGTAGTACAAAGAAGACTTGGACCCACGTATTCAGAACCCCGACTTTTTGCTTCTGCATTTGTAGCAGAAACGGTCAACTCCTATTTCAGTACTTGAGGGCTAAGTGAAAATACTTGCCGCTGTCTTTTCTACCTGTGTAGCTTTCTGATCTGTTGGGAAAGCTTTGCTCAGTTCATCTGGCTGTACCACTGTAGGATATCTTTTTGGTACTTGCCCCTTTTATCCTGGCCCTTGACTGTGCTTGGACCCTTAGTTTTGTGGTTTTACATACTGGTTATAATTTCTTGAAATTCAATACTAAATTTTCAGGTAAGCCCCCTTTTATAGCTTTTTCCTTTAGGTTAGGCATAATTCCTTCTCTAGTTTTCATTTCAGCAATGGTTCCTGTTACCAAGGGTTTGTGGTGCATATCTGTTTGTTGACCTTTTCAAACATTGTTATTATTATAATTGGTGGCACATATTAACTTCACAGATTAATGGGATTCACTGTGATATTTCCATATATCATGCATTGATCATGTCCACCTACCCTTCTTCTGCCCTCTTTGCCCTTCCCTCCTTCCCTCTACCCCCTAGCATACTTCTCAGTCCCTAGAAATCCCTTTTAATTTTTATCTGTCCCCTCTTCCTCCTTTCCTTGTCTCTAGTAACCACCAATCAATCCATTTAGTAATTCTACCAGGTTGACATTGTTTTCCATAAATGAGTAAGGACGAGGTATTTGTCTTTATGTCTGGCATGTTTTATGTAACATAATCTTTGGTTCTGCCCATGTTCCTGCAGGTGACAGGATTTCATTCTTTGTTTTATGCCTGAGTGGTACTTCATTGTGTAAATATGCCACATTTTCTTTGTTCATTCATCCACTGGAGGGCATCTGAATTGATTCCCTAATTCGGCTGTTGTGAATGGTGCTGCAAACATGGTGGTCCAAGTATCTCTCTTCTTCTCCTTTGGGCATATGCCCAGTACAGTGGAATATTCTTACAACAGTGCAGGTATCTTTTGCAGTCTGTATCTGTTTGGTTATTTTGTCTGGAAGGATGAAGGAGCTCTGTACCAGAAATAGCAGGCTTTCTCCTATGGCCAGACACGAACAGAGTGCTGTAGGTGGCATTCCCTAGCATCCTCATGTGGTTGTCTTTCCATCCTTGATGGAAGCTTCCTCCCTTTTCTCTCTTCTCTCTCCCACCAGTGCCCTGCTTCATCCTGATGACGAAGGACAGTGAGAGTAGCTTGGTGGCTGGTGAAGGGCAGTGTAGTCCTGGGGAAAGAATGTGTGAAAGTTGCTTTCAGGAGCCTGTTGTTGCCATGAACAGCTGATGCCAGGGCCTCTCAGCTGAATTTGTGCTATTAGGTTAAAAGGCTTCCCCACCAGAGGTGAAGAGGAGGAGAAGACGGCAAAGGGCACATAGAGCCCTGTCTGTGGCTGCTTTCTGTACCTTGGCTGGCATAGCACTGCGTGGGTACTTTGTCTCTATTACTATTTTTTTTCCATGGGTGATATCTGCTTTTATAGTATTCATCCATGTGTACAGATTTCATTCCTTGAATTTTAGTTAATTTTTCTTTATCAACCTAGTGGGTCACCTGAAAATCAGATTCATGAGTGAAACTTTTCTCAAAACAAGTACTTACCACTCTTTCTAGCAGGAGTCCACAAATCAGATTTTACTTTTAGATACCATCAATGAACTTAGTTGTTTACATTTCATCTATTTCTTTCTCTAAAATTGTAAATACATTGTGAGTATATCCCTTATCTGAAATGCTTGGGACACGAAGTGTTTCATACTTTTGGATTTTGGAATATTTGCACATACCTAATGAGATATTTGGGGGATGGTATCCAACTCTAAACATGGAATTCATTTATGTTTCCTATATGCCTTACTCACAAAGCCTGAAGCTAATTTTATACAACATTTTTAGTGCACCTGTGATTTGAATGTGATCCATCACATGAGGTCAAGAGTGGAATTTTCAGCCGGGCGTGGTGGCGCACGCCTGTAATCCCAGCACTTTGGGAGGCTGAGGCAGGAGGATTGCCAGTTCAAAGCCAGCCTCAACAATGGCGAGGCACTTAGTAACTCAGTGAGACCCTGCTTCTAATAAAATACAAAAAAGGGCTGGGGATGTGGCCCAGTGGTCAAGTGCCCCTGAGTTCAATACCCGGTACAAAAAAAAAAAAAAAAAAAAAAAAAAAAAAGAGTGGAATTTTCCACTAGTGATATCATGTCTGTGCTCAGAATGTTTTGGATTTGGAGTATTTCAGATTTCAGATTTTTAGACTAGGGTTGCTGAGCTTGTACTATTCTCCCAAGTTCTTCTGTGTTTTACTTAGGATCACTGGAAATAAATTCCATATTTCTTCTGGCAAAGAATCAAAGAAAGTGGGTAGTGATTGGGTTTGATGAGTCTTGCAAGCTACCTTCTCCCCAGAAGAGTAGTCCATCTCCTGATCGGTCATGTCAGATTGGCATTGCCACATCCATTCCCTGTGGGAGAAAGTCACCACTGACCATTGTTTTGTCACCTTCTTCCTGGGTTCAGGTAAAGAATGTTTTGGACTAGTTAGTGTCTTTCCCTGGAGCCTGGAATGCTTTTGCCTCTTTGCGAGGGCTCTACAGGAATAGTGAACCTCATGTCTGGTTGTATAGTTCCAGTTGTAGAGACTGCATTTTTTTTTTTTTTTCTTAGCCATGTTTCCAACCATTCTTTTTTATTTTTTATTTTTTTGTGGTACTGGGGATTGAAATCAGGGGCACTTGACCACTGGGCCACATCCCCAGCCCTATTTTTGTATTTCATTTAGAGACAGGGTCTCACTGAGTTGCTGAGGCTGGCTTTGAACTCGTGATCCTCCGGCCTCAGCCTCCCAAAGTGCTGGGATTACAGGCATGCACCACCGCGCCTGCCTTCTTCTTTTTTTTTTTTTTTCTATAAGGGAAAATAAATAAATAAATAAATAAATAAATAAATAAATAAATAAATAAAAAAGTTCTCTGTTTGAAGTGTAAGGTGAAATGTTATGAAACTTAAAAACCCTGCAAGCATTTTGAATTTTTATTTTATTTTTAATTAAATTATTTATTCCAATTTGTTATATATGATGGCAGAATACAATTCATTTCATATTACACACATAGAGCACAATTTTTCAAGTCACTGGTTGTACACAAAGTATTTTCACATCATTATGTCTTCATACATGTACTTAGGGTAGTGATGTCTAACTCATTCCACTGTCTTTCCTACAACTTTTTACTTTATTATTTAGTAAATACATGCTAAGGATCATCAACTGAGGGGAATTGGCATAATGGTCAAATTTATTTATGGTAGAATGTATAGAATTCAAGCCACTTGACTCAATATATTTTTTCAGACAGAAGCATTATGTCCAAATTCTATAAAACAGACACATATATGTAAAGTTAATTTTAAGAATGTTCATAAAGAAGCAACATATTTGAATAATTTCCGTTTTTGAATATTTGAATAATAGCATTGCTGCTATTTACAGATGACCATGACAATCAACTTTTTAAAAACCAAAAAAATACAGAATGATTAATTTTAGGACATCAAATAAACTGAAGTTTAATAATGAAAAAAATAAAAAAGATAAATCAAAGTAGCATCAGTTGTGACTCAAAAGATGAACCAAGTCACTTGCTGTGTCTCTAGGTGAAGGTTTGGAGTGCCAGGGGTCTCAATGAACCAGGAATCCCAATGGCTGGCGGCAGAGGTGGGGCTCCCTGACTCCCACTGTTCTTTTCTGTGACATCAGCTAATGGATTGACTATGAGATTATTCTCTGATTTGTTTTGTCTGGGGAAGAAGTAAAAATAAATGGACCTGTGGGTATCTGCAATGGGAAGAAGTCACCAATATGAGGGTTTAAAAGAAGCGGAAAGAGGAAGCATTTGTGTTTGTGTGTGAGTGCTGAGGTTTTCTTTTCCTTAAGTTTCTGAGGTAGTGATTTAGGGTGGGGCTGACCCAGAGCAGTTTTTGCCCTGTTAGGGTTGTGGAAGCCTTTTTGCTTGTTGAGTCGTGCCCAACAAAAATCTTGTTGAGCAGCCTTTGCACAGCACCTTAGCACATGGCGATTGGTGGATGGTTCTGGATGAGTTGAAATGATAGTGGTGAGGAATCTAGGTACATTTAATTCAGCACTGATAAAGGATTAAATATTGGCTGTACCCTGAAATTTGAATGGATGATGTGAATAAAATACGTTTTGCCTGGTGCAGTGGCACATGCCTGTATTCCCAGCTACCTGGGAGGCTGAGGCAGGAGGATGGCCAGTTTAAGGGCAGCCTGGGCAACTGAGCAAGAACCTGTCTTAATAAAAAATGAAAAAAGGACTGGGGATGTAGCTTAGTGGTAGAGTACCCCTGTGTTCGATCCCCAGTACTGCCAAAAATTAATAATAGTAAAAATAAAAATCTGTTTTGATGCATACTAAAAAGGTTTGATTTCAGTTAATTTGTTTTTTGGGAATGCATAGGCTGATAAGCTTTTTTTCATTTTTTCCACTGGGAGAACATAAGAGCATTTGGAACCAAGTTTGCTGTGCCTCTGACAGTTTGTGGCAGCCAATTCACATGTCAAGAGATTATTATTACCCCTGCTATACCTAGGACTTCTCTTGGCAGTTGTCCCTTGCTTCCTCCACGAAGCACCGAAGCACAGGATACAAAACAAATTCAGGAAAAGTGGTTCCCTGCCTTCCTGTAGTTCTGCTTATCTGAGTCAAGGCCTCTCCTATGCCCTTATCTTCTGTGTCCCACTTCTGTTTAAGGTGGATTTCTCTATTTTTTCCAATCTCTCCTCCTCCCCAGGCTGAAGAATCACCTTTGTCAGGTTTCCCCTTTCCTGTGGCTGCTTCTCTCAGCGTGTCAGTCTCCTCCCGGCAGTCAGCATCTTTCCTCCTTCCTTGTAAGCCTCAGCTGCTTGGATGTGGCAGTAACTCAATTTCCTTACCTTTTCTTCTCTTTTTAACCCTCTCTGACCAATATTCTGCTTCACTGAGCATACGCAGGCAAGAGGCCTCTCGCTCTGCTATTCTGGAGGCCCTGTTCAGTGCCTGCCTGCCTTCACTCCTCTGAGTAGTTTGCATTGTTGCTTGTCTCCCTGGAGTTTCCCCTCCCTCAGCTGGTGTGGGGCCACACTCTCCTGGCCACTGTCTCTTGTTTCCACCATGGGCTCCTTTTCTGTGACTTGTCCCAGTATTCCTCAGGATTCTGTCCTGGTTGCCTCCTTTTCTCACTAGGTGTCCCCTGGGTTATCTCTCTCCGTCCATATGATAGGCATATGCCTCTCAGATTTAAATTCCTGTCTAGTTCTCTTTCCTGAGTATCAGACTTAATTTCACTTGGTATCATGTAGGTGCCTCAAACTCAGTTCATTCAAAACTCTGTAGTTTCCACTTTCTTCCTCTGTCCCTGATTTTACATCCCTGGTTTACTTTTTTGCTTCATCAATCGAGTGTCACCAGCTATCTGTTTCTCTTCTATCCTGAGTCAGCCACAGAGTTAATTGCTAGTGCTAATGGTGTGTGTGTGTGTGTGTGTGTGTGTGTGTGTGTGTGTATTGCTAATGATGTATATGAATATATGTATATATATCTTCTTTTTATTTATTAATCCATTTTTTTCAAACTAGAAAATCCTTTCTGTAGCTCACATTCTTCCAGTATACCTACCAATGGTTAGGTGTTGATGCTGTTAAATGAGGGGAACATAAGACCACAAGCCAAACCATTTCAAAATGGAAAAATATGTCTAGTCTATAAAATGCTACATGTAAATTAAAAAAAAATCAGACTGAGAAGGGGAGGAGATTCAATTTGGTGATTTAGATAGCATCTCTCTCTCTGTCTGAGGGTGCTGTGGAGTGGAGTGAAGACCTTCTCACACCTGCTCCTCCTCTGTGTGTGCCTGGTTCTGAGTTGGGACCCCTGTGGCATCCTTCCAGCATTTGAAACCTCACTTATTATCAGGGTCCTTCTTCTCCCTTGTTCAGTTTATTAAGTTAGTGAATTTTGCCAGGGTCACTTCCATTTCTAATATTCCTTTATCCTGAATCCAAATCTCAAGATGTTTTATAAGTCAACTTGTCATTCACATCTGATTGACCATTGAACTGTGATGGTTCTTCATCAAATTGCAGATCTGTTCCTTTCATCTCCATTATCATTATCTGAATTGGAAATTCAGCCCACAGTTTTTTTCTGGCCTGCTTTATCATTCTTCAACTTTAATGCTGTTGTCTAGCCTTTCCTTCATAAAACTCTCTTTGCTTGACTCTTGGGTCTCCATTTTCCTTTTTTTTGGTACCAGGGATTGAACTCAGGGGCACTTGACCTCTGGGCCACATCCCCAGCCTTTTCTTTTTTGTATTTTTTATTAGAGACAGGGTCTCACTGAGTTGCTAAGTGCCTGGCCATTGCTGAGGCTGGCTTTGAACTCGTGATCCTCCTGCCTCAGCCTCCCAAGTGCTGGGATTACAGGCGTGCACCACCACGCCCGGCTTCCATTTTCCATTTTCTTACCACATCTTTGACCTTTTTTGAGGCCCCCCTGTCACCAAAATATAGGTGTCCTCTGGATTCTGCCCTCTGGCTTGGTCCCTCATGATTCTGTCTGGGCACTCTCAGCCACACCCGTGATTTCAGCTTCTACCCATCTGTTGACTCCAGAATCTTTGTCCTTGGTGTGAACTCTTCTTCTGAGCCCTAGATCTGTATCATTCAGTTGTCTACCAGAACATTTCTAGAGGTTCTACAGAACTTCAAATACAGTAGATTTGAAAAAGAATATATTGCCCTCTGTCCCAGACTTCATCCTTCTTTATTTTGTCTTGATGTAGTTTACCACCAGTTGCCCATCATTCAGAGGAGGCGCCTGGATCATATTAAGGCCTGCTTCCTCACTCTCCACTTTGACTGTGTCACACAGAAATTCTATTGATTTAAAAATAAAAGAGAATAATATAATGGCATTTGCAGGTAAATGGATGAAGTTGGAGAATATAATGCTAAGTGAAATTAGTCAATCTCAAAAATCCAAATACCGAATGTTTTCTCTGATATAAGGAGGCTAGTTCACAGTGTTGTTGGATGGGGGTACATAGGAGGATTAGAGGAACACTAGAATGGTCAAAGGAAAGGGAGGGAGCAGGGGGGGGGGAAGGAAAAAATATTGGTGGTTGAATGAGATGGATATCATTATCCTAAATGCATGATTGAAGATCTGAATGGTACTTATATACTTTGTATACAAACAGTTGTATGTAAAAAGATGCTATACATGTGCATTATGAATTGTAATACATACTACTATTATAAATAAAAAAAAGAAATGCAAAAAAAATTATTTTTATTTTTTTGGGGTACTGGGATTGAACACAGTGGACACTCTACCCCTAAGCTACATCACTAGCCTTATTTATTTTTATTTTGAGAAAGGATCTCACTGAATTGCCAAGACTGACTTTGAACTTGTGATCTTCCTGCCTCAGCATCCTGAGTTGCTAGGGTTCCAGGCACTTGTTGGGGTTCCAAGCATGTGCTGGTGCACCTGACTCTTAAATTCTATTGATTCTACTGCTTAAATTCTGAAATCTCTCTTAAATCTGCCTTCACATTCTGGCCTCACTGCAAAGCTTGGACCTTTGTTGTTCTCATCATTTTGTGGTTTCCTAATTACTCCCATATTGTGCAGATGCCCCCCTCTTTTCTCCCTACTTCCTAATATAATACTCATAGCTAAAATTGGAGTGCTTATTATGTCTCATTTACATGTAAAATGTTTTGCATGCATTCACATCTAACAACCACAGTGAATCATTATAATCCCTGTATGTTGGCCTCACAAATAGCAAGTGGGGGAACAGTGTTTTAGTCAGCTTTTTTGTCGCTGTGACCAAAAGACCTAACAAGAACAATTAGAGGAGGAAAAGTTTATTTGGGGGCTTTCAGTTTCAGAGGTTTCAGTCCACAGACGGCCGGCTGCATTCCTTGAGACTTGAGATGAAGCAGAATATCATGGTGGAAGGGTGTGGCAGAGGAAAGAATCTCAGGACATCACATCAGGAAGCAGAGAGTGAGCTCCACTCAACAAGGACAAAATATATACCCCAGAGGCACACCCCCAGTGACCCACCTCCTCCAGCCACACCTTACCAGCCTGCAGTCACCACTCAGTTAATCTCTTTTGGGGATTAATTCACTAATTGGGTTAAGGCTCTCATAACATCTAAACCTTCTTACATCTTCTCACACGTGAGCCTTTGGGGGATATCTCACATCTAAACCATAACAAACAGGGATTTGGATCGGCTGTGTGCTGCAGAACCCATAGTCTTCATCAGCTCACTCATAGCCTTTTACTGGCTCCCTATGCCATCTCTGGGTATCCTGTGAAACCCTTCCTGAGCTGGCCTCTGTCTTTACATTTTCATTGCCTCCTCCTCTGCCTGAGTGGACCTAGAATTTTGGTACTTTGGAACTTCTTGGTCTTCCTTAAAGGTGTCATACTTCCTTATACCTTTGTGTGTTGGGACATGTTGCTTCTTCTGCCTTGAGATCCTGCCTTTATTCTTCAAGGCCCAGATTAAGTGACGTTTCCTTTTGGAATGTCACCACTGTCCTATTCCTTCGTCTGCTCCTATTCTGTTCCCATGACACTCAGTATGCACAACTACCATCTTTATATTTATAAAAAATTATATATTCATGTTTAATGTTTAAATTTTAGGATAGTTTTAAAGTTACAAGAACATTGGCAAAGGTGGCATAAAGAGTTCCCATAAAGTCTGCACATCCTGTGTCATTGTAGTACAACTAGAAAACTAATATTGGCACGTTGCTCTTGACTAAATTTTCATTCTTCAGTGGGATTTCACCAGTTGTTCCCTTGGCCCAAGATCCCATTTGTGTGAGCACACTACACTTGGTCGTCGTGTCTCTAGTTTATTCTCATCTGTGACAGTTTTTTAGATTTGCCTTTTTCTTAATGACCCTGATAGTTTTGAGAAGCACCAGTTAAATTTTTTTTTTTTTTCAGAATGTCCCTCAATTTGGGTGTTGTCTGATTTCATTTCATTTTATTTTATTTTATGATTAGACTGAGATGAGGGGGTCGTTTTTGGAAAGAAGCCACAGGGGTGAAGGTTCTTCCCATTACATTATATTAAGGGAGCATGCCAGCAGCAGGACCCACCACTGATGGTGCTGACCTTGACCAGCTGGCTGAGCATCCTTAGCCAGGCTTCCTGACTGTTAGTTTCCTTCCTACCCCTCTTTCTATACTGAAGTCTTTGGAGGCAAGTTGCTGTTACAGGCCACCCCTAGTAGGGGGTGGTAAACTCCAGCTCTAGAGGGAAGATTATCAACATAAGTTAATTGCAGTACCTTTGTAAGGAGGAATTATTTATTTATTCACTTAATTACATCAGCATAGACTCACTTATATTATGCTTTGAATTATAATCACTGTTATTTATTTTGTTGCTCAAATTGTTTCAACTCTCAGGTTGGTTGCTGCGTCCCTGTAACATGCCCATCTCAGCCCTAGAAGCAGCCATTTCTCCAAGAAACCCTAGTTTTTTTTTTTTTTTTTTTTTTTTTTTTTTTTTTAATTAGAGAATGATATCGGGAGGCAATCTAGGTGCCAATTGTACGGGTGTTATGAGGGCATTGCTACTTTTGTGCCTCTTCAGTGGACAGAGCTAGAAGTGTCTATGTATACAGATCTGAGCGTAGAGAGCACAAGTGCATGCTAACACCTCTGATGGCTTGGCTCCCGCCTCGCTGCACCAGCACATGCATGCCATGCTGTACTTTAAGCTTTGACTTCTCCCTGGCTCCCTCACCAGGCTGTAGGTACCTTGGCCACTTATTGAATCTGTACTGAATGAGTGATAAATCTTAAAAATGTAGTATCTTACATAAAAGTTTATTTAGCATTTTAGAAAAATCAATTTAAGTACATCTTACTCTAAAGTTTGAAATAAAAAAGTAATATCTGTTCCTTGTAAAAAATTTAGAAAATACGAAAAGAAGGAAGAACACCTTTAATTCTGTTACTCAGAGATAAAACTTAATGTCTTGAAATGTATCATTTTAGAACTTTTTCTAAATGTACACATTTATACACAGACAATTTTGGCAGGAGTATATTCATGCTTTACACTGCTAATACTTTTTTCACTATTATGGATGCATTATTTAAAATCATTGTGTCATGTGATTATACCATAACTTATTTAACCAGTCCCACTTTTAAGATGTTCAGATTGTTAAATATTTGCTATTCTAAACACTGATGAATGTCTGCATAGTTTTGGCATGCTGTTTCAGTGGTTACCTTTAAATGTATTCTAAAAGTAGAATTGCTGGTTAAAGTGCATTTTAAGGATTTTGGTCATATTTCTGGGGTGAGGTTTTTACATTTAAGCATCTAATTTTACAGTGTTGCCCTTCTGGGATGTACCCTTCAGCACCTTGGGCTCTTGCATTCCTCTTTTGAAATTATGATAAATAGTTTTGTCTTCAAAGCTAGGAGCTCACACCTGTTCATGCTGATTTATTTACCTGTGTAGAGTATTGTGTCAAAGAATGCACTGCAGTATCGGGGGAATTCCCAGCATGATGCCCAGGAGTTTCTGCTGTGGCTTTTGGACCGAGTTCATGAAGACCTCAATCATGCTGTAAAGCAGAGTGGCCAGCCTCCTTTGAAGGTGAGAACCTGCGCTTCAGTCAGGGAGCAGTGCAACCTCTTCTCCCCAACCTCTACTGAGGACTTGTTGCATTTAGTTAATAAAATGAAATTGACTGAGCTCTGGGTGAGTATAAAATTAAGTGGATGCTTACAGGAATATTCTACCTTGTTTGCTACTGTGCTGGCAGGGTAAGGCACAAGAGATGCGGTCTCTGCTCAACTCCTTGTTTAATGAGAGGGGAAACATTTGCTCTCTTCAATAAAACATACTCAACATCACTAGAACAAACCACAGTCAAAAAAGGAAATGTATGGATGCTGTTGGAATTGGATTTGAGCATAGGAACTGAACCTCCAGATGGTCTTACTGAGAAACATGACAATTTGTACTCCCTTTTTTATACATGTAGCCTTAATATGATGGGTATTATGATTTATATAATGGAAACAGCTTAAGACTAAAGAGATACTTTCTGATGCAACTTTTTAAAAGTTTTTGCTAATTTTGCTCTGTGCTTCGAATTTTAAATTTCTGGTTTTGGTAGGTTGTTAAATTATTCTGATTCAAGATCCCTTTGTGCCTAAACACTCTATACTGTCATATGACTTTATGCATGTTGCTGACTCTCCCACCAAATTGAGACCTCCTCAAGGTCAGGCACTGTGTCTTATTTACCTTTGTGTCCTGAGGTTCTGTACAGTGCTCTGCATGTGGTAGTAAATGCTCAGAAACTGGTCGTTAGGTGGAGAGACATGAAAAGTAGAATGTGATTAGGCTTCAAAATGAATAGCACATAGCCGGGCGCCGTGGCGCACGCCTGTAATCCCAGCACTTTGGGAGGCTGAGGCAGGAGGATCACGAGTTCAAAGCCAGCCTCAGCAATGGCGAGGCACTTAGCAACTCAGTGAGACCCTGTCTCCAAATAAAATACAAAAAAGGTCTGGGGACGTGACCCAGTGTTCGAGTGCCCCTGAGTTCAATCCCCGGTACCACAAAAAAAAAAAAAAAAAAAAAAAAAAAAGAATAGCACAGTTAATAGCTACACTAGAATTTAGGCATGGGAAGAAAGGTCTTTTTGAAGTGGCTGGGATTTTTTTTTCCCAGAAGAGGTTGTGGGGTGCTTTGAGAGTTGGAGGGCGATTGGAGCATCCTGGGGAGGAAGAGCTGCCCCATCCCTGAACGGGCTGGAGGTGGATAAATGTGGTCTGTGAGGAGATGGGTCCATGTGACCCACACGCTGTTTTCTATGCTTTGGTTCCTTTAGCAGGTGCCTGTCACTGAGGTATCTGGACATGATATGTAGCTTATAAAAGAAATCAAGGCAATTGTGACTTTTTAGACTCATCTTTGATAAAAAATTGGTACTTCTAGTCTGTGAGTTGTACTTTTCTTTTTTTAGCCTCCATCAGAGACTGATGTCATGCCCGAGGGACCATCTTTTCCTGTGTGTAGTACTTTTGTACAAGAACTTTTTCAAGCCCAGTACAGGTATGAACAAAGCAAATGTTCCCTCATATTTTTGTCTGCTTGACATAGTTCAAGGTGATTGTAATGTGAATGTGTTACATTTTTGTTTTCAAAGATCTTCTTTGACATGTCCTCATTGTCAGAAACAGAGCAACACTTTCGATCCTTTCCTCTGCATTTCTTTGCCAATTCCTCTACCCCACACAAGGTAAGAACAGATTTAGAAAAATCAAGACTGTACATTCTGATAGTATATCTTTTCCTCTATAAACTCCTATTACATCTTTTACTTATTTAGGCAAGTAATAAATTTAATGATAATTTGAATACAGGCTTTGTTAATTTCTTAAAGAAATAAGTACCTGTCTTAAGTTTGCAGGTGAGCTCAAACTCACCTGCAAACTTAGCTGGTCATTCACAGATAGTCTAGGGAAGGGGGAGGAATGTTGATTGACTTCTAAATTCTCTGGAGACTTTGCCTTATCTTTTTAATTAGAACAATGTTCCTCAAAACTTCCAGGAGTTGGGCTGTTTTAAAGAAAATACAAAGGACAGAATGAAGTATGGATATGTTGTTCAGTTTTGTTTTATGAATGCTGCCTTTTCCAAAGTTCTCTCTTTCTCTCTCTCTCTTTTTTTTAAGGTACTGGGGATTGAACCCAGGGGCGCTTAATCACTGAGCCACATCCCAGCCCTTTTTAATATTTTATTTAGAGACAGGGTCTTGCTGAGTTGCATAGGGCCTCGCTAAGTTGCTGAGGCTGGCTTTGAACACTCAGTCTTCCTGCCTCAGTCTCCCAAGCTGCTGGGATTACAGGCATGTGCCACTGTGCCCAGCTCTCCAAAGATCTCTTGATTATTGTTTGATAGTTCTACTTAGGTCCAAATGAACTTTTTTCATTTAGCTTCCAAATAGAGGTAGGGGTTACCTCAGTTTGTGGGTAAATTTCAGATCAGGTCTATTTTATTTCTATTTATTTAAAATAAGTGACTAATGAGAAGATCTGACTTTGATCTGTACAGGCCTCTGTATGTCACTGTAGTGTATCAAGGGAAATGTTCTCACTGCATGAGGATTGGTGTGGCTGTGCCTCTGTCTGGGACCGTTGCCAGACTTCGGGAAGCAGTGTCTGTAGAAACAAAGATCCCCACTGATCAGGTAATAATGCTGCCAAGACCCACTGTATGTGAGCCACAAAGGTGCTGATTCTGTTTTTCTGAAATTTTTTACAATTCTTTGCCAAATACGGTCACTTAGATATTTAAAACCAGTTGCATGCAGTCTGAGGGAAAAAAATCAAGACCCAAAAGAATGAAATGTATAGAAAACTTTCATGCTTCATTTAATCATACCCCCCCACGTGTGTGTGTATGTGTGTGTGTGTGTATATGATATGTATCTCTGTGTGTGTGTGTGTGTGTGTGTGTGTGTGTGTGTGTATTTGAAAGGAAAGGCTGTGATTTTACATCAAGACCTTCTTGTAGCTTTGTTTATAAAGTATAATTACTTAACCCCTCCTAAATTCTTATGGATGTGTATATGAACAATAGAAAGAACATCACTGTGGTGTTTGATAATCAAATAGGCTTAGAGAACTCTAGAACACTCCTTCCCACTATGGTGATGAGAATGGACATCTTGCCAGTATTATGTCCTGCTCATAGTACATACTCAATGTTGTGTCCCCCCACCCCCTAAATCCTGGGGTTGAACCTGGGGCCTCCTGCATGCTGGACAAAGTGCTTCATCAATGAGTTACACTTTCAGCCCTGTTTTTGTTTTCTTATTATAACTGGACCAGAGTCTCTTACTTATTGAGATAAGGGAAAGTTGTGACTCTGTTTTTTGGGAGTGGATCTTTGATAAGTAGTTCAAGTTTAAACGACCTAAAATATTTTGGCCTCTTTGTGACTTGACACATTTTTACATACAGTTTTTATTCAGTTCACTATTATGATTTTATTTGGAAAAACATCCCTTATTTAAGATTTGACTTCATAGCTAAATAACTTTTCCCTAGATAGCTTCTGGAAGCTACTATGTAATCACTTGAACAATAAAGGTGTTTTGTACTCTGGCCTCATGTGGCCTTGGTTGGGAGGTTGCCACAGTAAAACAAATACGACCAGCAGTGTGTCCTCAATATAGCAAATCTCTCATATTTTCATAGGGCATGTACTGGCACATTGATAAAATGTTCATATTCTTCCTTACTCTGAAGAGCTCATTGAGTCTTTTTTCCCCCCTCCAGGATGAGGGAAAGACAGAGAAGGAGGGAGAGAGGCTTTGGTGGGATCCAGGGAAAATCTGGTTGCATCTTTAAAGCTTTAGTGCTGTCTGGCTCTTTTTGCATGTGGTTCAAATTGGTGAAATAATTACAGTTTGTTTTTGACCTCAGCTTGCTGGAGAGAGGGAATTATATTTGCATGTTCACTAGCAGAAAAACAGCATGGCCAATAAATTCATTAGAAGGAAACCCGCCAGGAACATTTTCCCTGGGCTATTTGTGGAATAGGCCACCAGCTCCTTTCATTTCATAGACTGAAGAACATTAGTGCCGGTAGGGGGGACCTTAGGAGTCCAGTGCAACCTCCCCCTTGCCCCATTTGAAGGAGGCCCAGAGAAACCATGTGATTTCTTCAAAGTCACAGGGCTGGTTGGTGGCAGGCTGGGACAGGAACCTTCTCATGCCCAACCCAGTGCTTTTTGATCAGACAATGATGCTGAGCCTGTAATGAGGCACTAAATGTCTCCATTGTTTTCTCCTTATATTTTGTTTTTCTGTTTCATTGTAAAATTCTTAACTATTTCAGAAATATAACTTAGAAAGTGAAAGTATCTCAATACTAAATATCTTCCTATACTATACTAACTTTTTAGTACTCTTATATAGTATTCATTCAGATTTTTTATGTGTATACACTACATTATAAAAACATTATTTATATATAACTGTTTTTTACCCTACTTTTTATTTACGTATGTCTTTCCTTGTTAGTGCAAATATATGTAGCTCATTCTTTTTTAAAAAAATATTTATGTTTTAGTTATAGGTGGACACAAGATCTTTATTTTATTTTTATGTGGTGCTGAGGATCAAACTTGGTGCTCTACCTCTGAGCCACAACCCCAGCCATAGCTTATTCTTTTTTTTTTAATATTTATTTATTTGCTTTAGTTGTACACAATGCGGTTTATTTTTACGTGGTGCTTAGGATCGAACCCGGGCCGTGTGCGTGCGAGGCGAGCGCTCTACCGCTAAGCCATAATCCCAGCCCCAGCTTATTCTTTTATAATTCTATTAAGACTATAATATATGTAATTAGTGACTGTTATTGCACTTTTGAGTTGATTTCATCTCCCTCCCCACCATATCCATGGTTATTTGACATTTCAATCTGAAAAGGGGAACATTTAATGATGAGGGAGCAGATACTGCAGTCAGGTGTAAACTGTGTTCTTGGCATGAGATGGAGTAGTTGTGCAACCTTAGGTAGGTCTCTCAGCCTCTCTTCCCTCTGTATAAGCAGGGGGTTAGACTTAAGAGTCTCCTGGCTCTCTTCTACACCAAAACCTAAAGGAACTCTGGGTTAATGCCATAGATTTCTGAAACAGAGTGCATTGTTATACAATTACAGGTGATGTTGTGCTTTTAAGATTCTCTCACTGAAAGCAAACAATGAGGGCTTTGCAAGATATTTCAGAGCCTTTTTAGAGCACTGCCAAGTCTTGATGGTCTGGAGAAGATCATGGTAGAATTGGAAGATCATTTTGTATTGAATTTCCAGCTACCCAACTATTTTTATTTTTCCCATATTTTAGATTGTATTGACAGAAATGTACTATGATGGGTTCCACCGTTCCTTTTGTGATACAGATGACCTGGAGACAGTCCATGAAAGTGATTGCATTTTTGCCTTTGAGACTCCAGAAATATTTCGGCCTGAAGGAATTCTCAGTCAAAGAGGTAAAGGAGCACCTGTTTCCATATTATTATCTGAGTTTGCAGGCTTGACAACTGTCTCCCTTTTTAGATATAATATCATGATACAAATATTTTTTAATTGTGGGAAAGTGTACACAATGCTGTCTACTCAGATTTTCTTTATCTTTTGCCTGATAGTTGTATTTCTTGCTTTCAGTCAAATCCCTATTTCTCTGCCAATAATCTTTCTGAACCCCAGACCTAATTCCTCTTTATTGAACATCTGACCCCTCAACTGCCTGTTGAACAAAGTTCTCCACACTCCTCCATAGTGCCCTGCCTCACCAATTTTCTCTCCTTACTGGTACAGGCTTACTTTAAGCCACTGGTAGTCTCTAATTGTCTATGCATGTGTGTTTTAATATCTCAGTTCTATTTAAAGTCTATGTTATGCACCTTTTAAAGATTTGTTTTCTTACTCAGCGTATGTGCATCATGTTAGACACCTTTTATAGATTTGTCTTCATACTTACTTAGAGATCACTTGTGTTATTACCAGACCTAATAAATCACCATTTTCATACTATATTCCTTTGTTGTTGTTCTGTATCTCATTGCAACAGGAATTTGTGTTCCTCAGTGATACATAAGAGTATTAATAAATAAATTTAAGGCAAAAAAACCAGTAGAACAGATAAATACTAATTCTTTAAAGGAAAAAAAGCTACCACTAACAGGATAGCCCAAACTTTTGTAATTCTAAGAAAAAAGGTTCTAAGATACTGAAGATACGAAGATAAACAAGATGGTTTCTCCCTGTCCTACATTATAAGATATGATAGATACAGGATACTTTAATATGACAAAATAATTTATGGACCAACACTGTATTTAAATGATGCATATAGAAGACAATGACTTTGAAATCAGGGATTCAAAAAATTTTAATGTTGTTTGGCTGTACTGGCCAGTGCCAGAAGTCATAAAAGAGCTTTGAGGAATAAATGGTCCTCAAAAGGTCATCACCATGAGGCCAGTAGCTGGGAAGTCTCGTTTGCTTAGGCATGAAACAGACAAAACAGATTTCAGTTGAAAAACTGTCTGTCTATAACAGATAGAAGTAGGAGGGGTGGGATGGAGAGGGGAGAGACCTCCTCTTTTGGAGAATACTTGTCAGAACTCAGATCATAGGGACTTACTGGTTGAATGTGGGATTCCTTTAATTGTCAGTGTTGTTACTTTTCATTTCTTCAATCATCAGTAATGGCTTGGAGATCTAGGCTGTATGCAAGAATCATCTGAGAAGCCTAAAAAAACAAGAAAAATAGATTCCTGGAACCCTTCCTTAGATCAATTCAGCCAGTATTTCTGGGACATGTTAATGATGAACATTTTTTTTCATGCACTTATTGACCATTTACGTAACTTCTTTGGAGAAATAGCTATTTAGAGGGGTTTCTTTTTCTTTTCTTTTTTTGCCTATTTTAAGTCACATTGTAGTTTTGTGGTTGAATTTAAGAATTCTTTGTAAGTCAATGTATGCAGTACTAGACTATTCTTAAATATATGACTTGCAAGTATTTTATTAAATTCTGTGGGTTGTCTTTTTTCACTTTCTTGATAGTGTCCTTTGCATAAAATTTCTTAATTTTGGTCAAGTCTGATTTATCTATCTTCTGTTGCTCATGTGGTGTCTTATTTAAGAATCCATTATCAAATCCAAGGTCATGAAGAGTTACTTGTGTTTTCTTTAGGTGTTTTATAAGTTTTTGTTCTTACAGTGAGGTTGGTGATACACTGTGAGTTAATTTTCTTGAATGGTGTGAGGCAGGGATCCAACTCAATTCTTCCACATGTACATATTCAGTTGTCCCGGAACTATTCGTTGAAGAGATTGTTCTTCCCTCATTGAATGGTCTTGGTGATCTTGTCAAAAGTCTGTTTTAGTTCTTCTTTTGCTTTACCCTCTGTTTCCAGAGGCCTCGTGTGCCTCTAGTTTCTGATCTTTGTGGTGATTCTGAATATTTAGGTTGGTCATCTTTTTTACTGCCAGCTTAGTATTTAATTTTGTCTGGTCCACTGATGTTTATATCATTTTCTAGTAGTCTGTTATTTCAGTTTTTATTCTTCTGTGACCCAGGAACTTTTTTTTTCTTCCAGTTGTTGCATTTTCATTCATATGCTTCCATTTACTTCTAATTTTATTACATTACAGTAAAAAATACCCAATCATGACTTTATTCAGAAAGCCTTCCAAAAGTTCTCTCCTCTGACCCCCAGGCTGGCTAACTCCTGCTTTTCTGTGCTCCATTGCTTCTGCTATCTCTTAAACTAGCATGTGTGTGGAAATGATCTTTTGTAAAATTCTCTGGAGTTATGACCACTTTTTTCTTCTTCTTCTTTTTTTTTTTTTTTTTTTTTTTTTTTGGTACTGGGGATTGAACTCAGGGGCACTCGACCACTGGGCCATATCCCCAGCCCTTTTTCGTATTTTATTAGAGACAGGGTCTCACTGAGTTGCTAAGTGCCTCACCATTGCTGAGGCTGGCTTTTGAACTCGCAATCCTCTTGCCTCAGCCTCCCAAGTGCTGGGATTACAGGCATGTGCCACCGCGCCCGGCTGCTTCATTTTTTTTTTTTTTTATACCCAGCAATTCCTAATAATTAGCAAAAGCCCAGCTAATGATTATTCACCTGAACATTTCCCCAAATTCCCTTTCCCATCCCCAGTTGTTTAGGGTTAACACTAAGTGTCTGTCTATTTATGGTGAATTTGGTAAGTCCAAATTTACCATGTGTGTTTTAACTTGTGATCTAAGGGCCTTACAAATATTTTGCCTAGCACATGGGAGGCATCCGCTTTCCTCACTTTGCACAGGAGGGAGCTCAGAGCAGTGAAGTAACAGGTCACATGGCTGGTCACTCACTTTGCTCAGAGCAGTGAAGTAACAGGTCACATGGCTGGTAGGAGATGAGTTCATAATTTGAACATCCAGTTGATTTCTGGGCATTTGAGTAGCATTCCCTTATCTCACTAGGGGTCCTAATCACTTCTAGAGACCTAAGTCTTCCCACCCTGACCTCTGCCAAGAACCTGGGAAAGGAGGTCATTCATTGTTTCAAATTCAGATTTCTAGTATCTTATTTCTCATGCCAAAGTTAAAAATGGTTATGAAGTAGGATCAACTCTTGTTCCTTTTGGGATTTCTTTATGGTGTTAAAGCCTAAAAAGTTTTCTTCCCTCTAATAGCTTGATAAAGATTCAATTTTTCTTTATTTTTAGTGTCTGTGATTTTTTTTGGGGGGGTCACCCTGTGTGGAGTTTATTTTGGTATTAATCATGTAGTTATAATTTCAAATTGCTATAATGCTAATGTATCTTAACAGCATCTTGTATTGCTGGATATTTAAGTTACTATCAGAATTCTGCTATGAATACTTTTGTGTAGCCATTTGTATTTTATTCTTTTGATTGGTGTTATTATTTATGATGGTGGTGGGAGGGGCTTCTTTCTTTACTGTCATTTTACTAGACTCGATACTTCCAAAGGATTAAAGAAATGAACTGATATTTAGTTAGTATTTATTGACCTGCTGCAGGACCTTGTGCTAGGTTCTAAATGGCTGGATAGCTCTAATTGACAGGGAGCTCTGCTTTAGGACCTTGTGAAGACTAGTACTGTGTCTGTCATACATCTATTTTTGTTAACTTTAATGTGAGTTGATTCAGTTCACGTGATTTTGTTCAAGTTGGCATGTTCTCATAATGACTTTGGGTCTTTTAAATGTAGCCTTATTTTTTGTTTCTTGTAATAATCAGGGACAAGAAACTCCTTTTGGAACATTATAGACCATTTCAAATGTTCTTGTCTGTTTTTTTTTTTTAATTCATTTGGTTGCTGGGACTCACTTTAAATTTTATTACTGGATCATCTCTGCAAATTTATTCTTCTGAAACTTCATTCTAACACTCATTGAAGTGAAGAATTTTGATTTTCAGTTTTTAAAATAGGTAAGGCTAATTTAAAGAAAATAATGGATGCTAAAATTTTTTACTTAATGGCTATCAGAGTAATCTCACAGGAGAGTATTTGTTCCTATTTTCAACTGTGGTTTAAATTAATTTTTTTGAAAGTATTGGGGATTGAACCCAGGGGTACTGAGTACATCCTAAGGCCTTTTTTAGTTTTTATTTTGAGACAGGGTCTCACTAAATTACTGAGGCTGACCTTGAACTTGCAAGTTAAAATGACATTTTTTTTTATGTTGGGTAAATTCCTTTGTAATGCATGAATGAATAAAAATAATTTTGAAGAGATAAAATGAGTTGTTTTTATTCTATTTCAGGAATTCACTTAAACAACAATCTAAATCATTTGAAGTTTGGCTTGGATCATCATAGACTGTCTTCCTCTACACAAACAGCAGCAAAGCAAGGGAAAGTGGATTTGCCCACCACAAGAGCAGGCAATGATAAGATTGTTCTGTTGGTGTGTAACCGAGCCTGCACTGGGCAGCAAGGGAAGAGGTGAGACCAGCTTACTTTCCAAGAAATGCTGATGCTTTTAAGTTTGCTGCTTTCAAGTGTTTGAAAAAGCAGGGTGAAAAGCCTTACATTTAGCGGGAATACATGTGTAAGTTGACCTGATTTAGTGAGAGGGGAGAGTAAAAGATTATAATGTGAGTTAGAAAGCCTTTTACAGTTCATCTGGTTTTTGAAGGCTTATATGAATATTTTAGTTCAGACTCTTCTTGGGACTCTAGACCTGTGTCCAGATTGATCCATCCTATCCTTTCCTTTTAAAAAATTAATTTATTTAGTAGTTGTAGATGATGCATGCTAGGCAAGCGCTCTGTCATTGAGACAGAGCCAGCCCTGGTCTTTACATTTTTAATTTTTAATTTCTTTCAGTTCATATATTTACAGAAGAGCTTAAAAATAACATATTTGAGGGGGCTGGGGTTGTGGCTCAGCGGTAGAGCGCTCGCCTAGTGCGTGCGCGGCCCGGGTTTGATCCTCAGCACCACATACAAATCAAGGCGTTGTGAACAACTAAAGCAAATAAATAAATATTTTTTTAAAAAATAACATATTTGAATGTCTTTTATTAAAAGCTTTTTAGTTTATGTTTTAATGAACTGATTCCATGTCTAACATATTGCTATAGGATATTCTATATAAGCAAACATCATATTATAACATGCATTATTCTAGAAAAAAATTTCTTCCATAACTCTTATACTTTTATTTTAATATGAAAATAAATGTTTCCTCATTATTTCTATATAGAAGTCTAAGTTATATATATACACATATATATACATAGCGATGTGATTAAATTATAGTGTGATTCGATTATGTTAGGTCACCTATTGCTGTATTGAAAGGGTGAGTTCTAGAGTAGTTCTTAATTTTGGAATTTCTTCATTAATGATATTAACACAAAGAGAATCTGAACTGTATGTGCATATAAAGTTTGTAAGGAAATTCAAAATATTGTTTCATATTTTAATATCCATTCTTATATTTCCCTTTGAGACATATATTTGCTAGACTATAACAGAATTATTGTGTGCGTGTGTACATGTGTGTGCATATGTGTATGTGATTTTTCAATTTATTTTTTAAATTTTAATTTGTTATATATATGACAGAATGCATTACAACTCATATTATACATATAGAGCACAATTTTTCATATCTCTGATTGTACACAAAGTAGAGTCAGACCATTTGTGTCTTCATACATGTACTTAGGGTAATGGTGTCCATCTTATTCCACTCTCTTTCCTACCCCCATACCCCCCCTTCTCCTCCCTCCCCTAGATTAGATGAACTCTAGATTAGAGTTCATCTAATCCTCCCATGCTCCCCCACAACCCCATTATGAATCAGCATCCTTAAATCAGAGAAACATTTGGCATTTGTTTTTTTTGGGATTGGCTAACTTCACTTAGCATTATATTCTCCAACTCCATACCTGAAAATGCCATGATTTTATTCTCTTTTAATGCTGAATAATATTCCATTGTGTATATATACCACATTTTCTTTATCTATTCATCTTTATTCTTTCCTTTTTAATTGGTACATTATAATTGTAGAAAATAGTAGGATTCATTATGTTGTATTTGTGCATGCACATAACATAATGTGGTCAGTTTTATTGCCCAGCACCTCCCTTTTCCCTCTCCTCCTTCCCCTGATGCCCATCTTCTAGTCTACTGGTCTCTGTTTTATTTTCATAAAATTGCTTTTTTCCTTCCTTTTTTCTAGCTTCCATATATGAGAGAAAAACATATAACCCTGACTTTCTTTGAGTCTGGCTTATTTCATGTCCAGTTCTATCAATTTTCCTGAAAATAACATAATTTCGCTCTTTTATGGTTGCATAAAACTCCATATATATACACACCATATATTTTCTTTATCTATTCATTGATAGGCACCTAGGCTGGTTTCATAACTTGGCCATTGTGAATTGAGCTGCTATAAACATGGGTGCGCACATGTGACTGTAGTAAGCTGACTTTTAATTCCTTTGGATAAATACTGGATATCTAGGTCCTACTGTGGTTCCATTCCTAGTTTTTCGTGGAATCTCCGTGCTCATTTCCATAGTGATTTATAATCTCACTAACAATGTGTGAGTGTTCTTTTCCCATTGCACCCTCACCGGCATTTATTATTATTTATATTCCCGATGACTGTCATTCTGACTAGAGCGAAATGAAATCTCAATGTAGTTTTGATTCACATTTCCCTGATTGCTAAGGATGTTGAACATTATTTCATATCTTTACTGGCCAGTTGTAGTTCTGCTTTCTTAATAGCTTTTTAAAAAACAATCCTTAATTTATCTACTTTGATAGTGTCTGCCCCACAGTCTTAGGTCCCAAGCTGAGCATTTTCTTTTTTTAAATATTTATTTATTTACTTTAGTTGTACACAATGCAATGCATTTATGTTTACGTGGTGCTGAGGATCGAACCCGGGCCACGCACATGCGAGGCGAGCGCTCTGCCGCTGAGCCACAACCCCAGCCCACCAAGCTGAGCATTTTATCTTTCTCCATAAAACTCGTCCTCCAATATTTCCTGTTGTGGCAGATGGCACAATTGTTCATTCAGCTTTGCAAATCAGAAATTTGGAAGTCAGAAATCTCCCTCAGATTTTTTTTTTTTGCTGCTGCCCTAAGAATTTATGGGAACTTTTAGACTATCTTTTAAAGTAGCTTTGTCACAGTAAGGTCACCTGAGTAATAATAAGAGATGTGATTCAGGGAGAAAGGACTCTGTGTTTCTGATATTTTGTCAGGATAGCTTTTTTTTTTTTTTTTTTTTTTTTTTTTAGCTTTTTAATATTTTGTTTTGAAATAAGTACCTTGGATGGTGAATACCAGCCATGTAAAACATGCTGATGTGTATGTTTGTGACGTTCATTAACAAGGATGTTAGTGTTCACAGTGTCAGGTGCTGTTCTAAACTCTAGGAATTCAGCAGTGAACAGTACAGACAGGGTCTGTGTCCTCAGGTAACTTGCACTCCAGGGGACAGGTTGGCCTTAAGCAAGTGAACACATTTAGCTTGAGACAGTTGTCACCATGTTGAAGATGTCAGTGCAGGCTGGAGTGAGAGGGTATGAGTGAGGAGAGGCCGTAGCTCTGCCCTGGGAAGGCAGCTGGGAGGCCATAGCTGAGCTGAATCCCTGTGAGGAGGAGCAAGCTGTGTGAACATACTGTGTGGCAGAAATACCCAGTGTGGACACTGTAGTATGGGCTGTTTAAAGCTTGGGAGGAAAGGCAGCTCCTCATATTTATATAAAACAGAGACCATGGAATCTCATGAGTAGAGACATTGTCTGAAAAATGATCAGGTTACTTGGAGCTCATTTCACACCACAGCAGTTTTCAGGAGGGTAGGTTCACTGTGAAGTACTACTGCAAGTAAATCGCTGCAGGACTGTTAGGAACGGGTTTCTTAAGAGATTTTTTTTTATCTCTGCTTCGACCTTGGCCTGAGAGTTCACCTGGTAATTAGGTTGATCGATTTATCATTCATTCATCTCTACTCTTTAAGCATGGTTGTTTAGGCTACTAAGGTAAATAAATCACAGTTCTTCATAGTCCATTGGTGGAGGCAGAAACATAGTATTTACAGTGTAGTGTAATTAATGCTGTGGTACACATAGGGAGAAAAGTAACCAGGGTGCTTCCTCTAGAAGGGTGTGTTCACTGGGTCTTCATGGGTATGAGTAGGAGACGGCCTAGAGAAGGGTGGGAAGGGTGTTCTAGGCTGGGGAGTGGCCTGCACAGAGACCTGGGCACATGGAGCTGGACACAGTCAGGGATCAGCACATAGGTTTGAATGACTCTGGATGTGGGTGAAAGTTGAGGCTGAGCCAGTGACCTTCAACTTCATCTGCATATTAGAATCACCTGGGAAGCTTCTGAAACAATCTCAGTGTTTGGGGCCACATTCCAGACTGACATCATCAGAATCTCTGTGGGCTGGACTTGGGCATCATTAGTTTTTGATACTCTTTCAGTGATTTTGCTGTGCATCTGAGGCTGAAAACCACAGAGCTGCCTCTGATTCTCCAGGACACAGAGCCTGGCAGAGGCCAAGTGGTATCTAGCCTAAGGTGGGTGCTGACTGTCAGTGTGGCTTGCTGGCTACCTTGTAGTCAGAGGCTATCAGGATATGGCTGTCTTCCTGTTGGGCCTTCCAGCCCTGTCTGCTCCTCTGGCACCTCCTTGTAGGCTTGACCCACACTGTTTGCCAGATTCTTGTCCATTCTCATCCCTTTCCTCACCGTCCCTGCTAACCCTGTCCCTTGCTGCCCAATAGCCTAGCATCAGGTGCCCCTGGAAGCACTTGGCATGGAGGCTGTTCACTTTTCTTAGAAATCTAGGCTGCACTTCTGACTTTGTCATCTTCTCCTTGTGACAGTAACATTGACTTTTCTGTTTGAGAACCATCCTAAAACCAATTATGTTGTCATTCCATTTTAAAAGATGAAGACTAAGGAGTTAGGCCATTAAAGGAATTGCCATACTGTTAAGGTGATGACAGTATTTCTGTGTGGTAGGTTTGGACTGCCTTTTGTGCTGCACTTAGAGAAGACGATAGCATGGGACCTTCTGCAGAAGGAAATCTTGGAGAAGATGAAGTATTTCCTGAGGCCTACTGTTTGCATTCAGGTTTGTAGGCATTTTGATATTCTAGCAGAGCGTGCATGTCAGTGAAGAAACAGTCATTACAATGGAATTTGAATTTGTTTTGTTCAGATTTTTAAGACTGAGAACCAATTCCTCATTTTATGAATGGAGCTGATCACTGCAAGGTTTCCTTGAACTTCTGTATATTCCTTCATAATATTTACTTAACAAAGTTTGAAGACGTTTCATAACCATCTGTGTATATTTTAAAAATGATTACTATATTAAGGCACTCATGGAAGACCATTAAGTTAATGTTCAGCAAAAGCAGTGTATTATTCATCTTGTATGACATTTGGTATATAAATTGCATTTGGGTAGATCATATTTAAAAGTGTATTCAAGGGGCCGGGGGTTGTGGCTCAGTGGTAGAGGGCTTGCCTAGCATGCGTGAGGCACTAGGTTTGATTCCCAGCACCACATAAAAATAAATAAAGGTATTTTATTTAGATGTGTCCATCTACAACTAAAAAAATATTTAAAAAATAAAAAATAAAAGTGTATTTGAGTGGCTCAACATCCTAATGGAATGTTATAGAGAAGCATTTTGTAAAACAGCTTGCTGTACCTCTAATCTGTTTTGGAAATGCCACTGTAAAACATGCCTTTGAAGAGAAATTCACCCTAATTTTCATTTAATATTTGACACAGGTGTGTCCGTTCAGTTTGCGTGTGGTTAGTGTTGTGGGAATTACATATTTGCTGCCCCAGGAAGAGCAGCCCCTGTGCCACCCAACGGTAGAAAGGTAAAAAAGGAAAAAAAAAAATTCACCTTCCATAATTTCACATATGCTCACATGTGATGTTTGGTATAATTTCCATGTTATGTTCTTTAAGTGCACTTAGAAACGACTTATTTTAGTTCTGATTCACATTTGAGTATGAAACATTTTATGGATCTTCCTTGAAATCAGAAAAGCCACAGAGTATTCATGTTAGGAAAGCAAATTACACTTTCCTATTCACCAAGACTGAAAATTTCCAAAGTAGTGTGCTTGTTACACCTTCTTCCTCCTTGAAGCCCTTCAGGGGTGACTTGTGGCCCATGAGGTGAAGGCTGGCTGCCTCAGGATACCAGGTTCTCCACAGCCAGTACTCTGAGGACCTCCCTTTTCTGGGGCCTGCTCTTCTCTCCCCTCTACCCCAAGCTTTCCTCAGTATCAAAGTACCGAGGAGCAGTCGCGCCTATAGCACCATGCTGTATGTGTCCCTTCACAGGTGTGGTTTCCTCTGTCCATAGTGCCTTTCCTTTAAAGTTTCTTTATGCTGTTCCTCTTTCTCTAAAGAGTTAGTTGCTGTACCGTGCTGTTTCTGTGCTTTCTACATCCTCCTATTATGTTTACAGTAGCCTACTAATAAAATAATAGATATGTGAATACACCATGTACATAGGGATATATAAATATGAAAAATCACATTGTTTTTATTATAATTTCTTTCAACAAATATTTCAGTGCCTACATTTCAGGATTTTCAAAAGGTATATAACATATTGCTGTTTGAAGGCTCCCTGTTTGGTTTTAGAGAATGGAAGCTAATAGATTAGATAATAATCAAAAATATTGCACAATATAAAAAAGATTTGATGAGTGTTATTAACTGTGAGTGCTGAAGAGTTTCTCAGGAAGTGGCACTGACCAGTGAACCTGGGCAGTGGCTTTATGAAGGAGGGAGGAAGAAGGCACAGGGTAGGCGCGTGGGTATGGACATGAGGCATGGTGTGGGGCAGGTGGAGAGGTGCGAGGGCAGGCTCTCCCTGGGTGGGTGGGGAGTCAGGCAAGAGCTGGAAAGGTCACATAGAACGTCCAAGAGTATTGCAGACAGCCTTATACTGCATTGCTAGATTTCTTTAAAGAAAACAACATGTGGCTTCTTCCCTCCCCTGTTCTATAGGGCATTAAAATCTTGCGGACCAGGTGGCACTGCTCATGTGAAGTTAGTCGTAGAATGGGACAAGGAGACAAAAGATTTGTGAGTATCCTTTTACTTAATATTTATAGAATTGTTTTATTTTAGGAGCACCCCATCGATCTTCCAAATTAGCTAAAATACAGAGCTTTCTTCAGCATCTAAGTATATTATTAATCCTTTAGCTAAGCAGTTTAATATTTCTTTCTTATACATTTTTCCCAACTTTAAAACCTTTGAACATTTATTTACTACTGAGAGAGAAGCCATATATTCATTAACTACTGGATAGGTCCAATTTGATTTTTATTAGAAGTCCCTCTGTCCTAATAAGTTTTATCAAATGCATGCCCTTAGAGATGAAGGACAAGAACATATGATTTAATGGCACATGGACAGTCCCAGAAAAACTAATTCCAACTTAGTTCCTAAAATAACTTGCAGACAGAAAACTTTTCAAGAACACTTCGGGACATAGAAGAGTTAGATGGCCTCTTTTGCTTTCTTACACCTTGATCTTCATGGTTATGAATTCATAGCCACTTTGTAAAACTGCAATAATTATAGTTTTGTGTCTGTGTTTTAAGACATTGTCTGATAATGTCTTTCCCCTTAATTGTAGCTTATTTGTAAATACTGAAGATGAATATATCCCAGATGCAGAAAGTGTCCGCCTGCAGAGGGAGCGGCACCATCAGCCTCAGACCTGCACTTTATCCCAGTGTTTCCAACTCTACACCAAAGAGGAACGAGTAAGATGCCAGGCAGCATTTCTTGGGTGCTGAGTTGGTAGGGAAGGGGGAATGGCAAGATGATAGTAAAGAAACGGATTCTACCCCAAAAAATCCCTAGGATTTTGCATTTTCATAGTTTTGAACATGCATTGAGTATTGTGTTCCTTTTAGGACTTCAACAAAAAGTTTAAATTTTTGATTAATTGAAATGCTCTTGAAATGAACCTTTATAAGTCTTTTTTTTTGGTTGTTTTTGTTTTAATTTAGAAGTTTTAAGTTATTTTCCTTAGTAATGAAAACAGTGTTTCTCAACTTAGTACCTGTATGCTAAGAACATAGTGTTAGGGCCTATTTAAATTAATTAAAATAAAATGAAAAATTAGGTTTAGTTGCACAAGCATCATTTTAGGTGCTCAGCAGACCCATGTGGCTGGTGCTTCTGTACTGAACACAGCAGGTGTAAAGCTCTGTTGGACAGCAGTGCTTTGGAGTGTTTAGCACAGTGCTTTGCAGATAGTAGGACTCAGTAAATATTGAAACAAATGGATGGACAGATAAGTCTGTGGGTGGGAACCAGGCTTGTGTGGTTTCTGTGTGACTTTGGAAACCTTGACCAGAGCACATGGAGTTCATTTAATCTTATGTTGATAGTTAGGATCATAATTTTGGCCATTAGTTTCTATTCTTTACTCCTGTACATAGGGAATATTGCAATTTCAGGCTCAGAGGGAACTTTAAAGCTTTTTTTTTTCCTAATGGTTTAATTCTTCCACCTACTTTCAAATGGGTGACTCTCTAGCTTGTGTTTGAATGCTTTCTGTATTGAGGGGCTTGCCTGCTCAAGACTTGACATAGCATTTCCTCTCTGGATAGCTCAGATGGTGACCTGAAATATGCCCTCCTCTTAGTACCACCAAAAGAGGTGTTCTGTCTCTTGAGTTTAAGACTCAAAAGTCATAACTTTCTTCTACTTTTCTTCAAATATTTGAAAATAGTTTTCATCTTCTCACAGAGTCTTTTTTACCCCAAGCTGTTCATAGCTAGTTCCTTTAACAATAGTTTTTTCACAAGACATGTTTTCTCGGTCTTGGGCTTAATTAAAAATAGTTAGCTTTGAAACTGGTTGATTGCAGATTCTGTGTGACACACTGTTCTATTAGCTCCTTTTATAAAAAACTGAGCTGAGAACCAGGTGCAGTGGTGCACGCCTGTAATCCTAGCAGCTCAGGAGCCTGAGGCAGGAGGATGGTGAGTTCAGAGCCAGCCTCAGCACCTTAGCGAGGTCCTAAGCAACTTATCAAGACACTGTCTCTAAATAAAATATAAAAAGGTCTGGGGATGTGGCTCAGTGGTAAGTGCCCCTAGGTTCAATCTTTGGTACCAGAGAATGGCACACAAAGCTTAGGGGTGAGCAGATCTACTAGATGATAGTATTGGTATCTACAAAATATCCCACAGACCTACAGTGATGAGTTCATGCTAGCAAGATGTTTCTCTAGGGGTTTGTTCATTTAAATATTTATTGAATACCTGCTACCTGCTGGGTACTGTGCTAGTCAGGGGATACACATGTCAAGAAAGACATCCTATTGTCATGCTGAGGGGATAATTAAAGGAAGCAAAGGTCCTGGGGTAGGAAGGAGGTTGGCATGATTGAAAAACAGAAATGAGACCAGTGTAGCTGGAGTACAAGAGGTAAGGTAGAGAGAATTAAGACAGTTTGAGCTCTATCTGGCTTTCACTAAATAATCTTGGTATCCAGAACGTGTTTAAGAATAAATACATATTGGAATACATGAGTGGTACTTGGACCCCAGAATAACAGTACAAATATGGAAGAAAAGGAGGTGGGACTTAGAAGTAGGCTGTGTGACAGCACTGTGGAGTCTAGTTGTCTGTAGCTCCGTACTGATTGGCAGTGCCATGTAGGCATAAGCCACTGTCGTGCTGCCTTATGAATGCTTTAGAAACAGTGCCCAGAACTCTGATAGGGACAGTGCTGCTCTTTTCCTGATTTTAAATGTTCCCTGGTAGGAGAATGGCAAACTGGGACACATCCAGAGAGAGCTGGTGGGGTAGCACCTGGAGGTGCTGTTGTGGCTGAGCACATCCTCCTTAAGGATCTGATAGTTATTTTCAGGCACTTGAAGGACTGTCCTGTGCATGAGGGAGTGGACTTAATTTTATGTAAACAGCAGAATCTAAAGATTGGAAAGGGAAATTATGCAGAGAATGATTTTATTTTCATGTCAGGAAGGCTGGAAGTGGAGTTGCTGCCCGCTGCCCTCGCCCCTCCTCACTGCCAGGCAGCGTCAGCTGGATCAGTGATGCTCGGAGCGTCGTCTGCAGGTCTGGGAGCTCTGCAGCAGTGTGCAGTGAGATCGTCACAGAAACCAGAGAAACAGCAGGGACACTCTCAGAGCAGCTAGACAGTGTCATGCCATTCTTACTGTACTTTATAAAAGTATGTTTGCAACATATTGTGATTTAAACAAACAAAGCCCTGTTTATTTACTACAAACATTGGGCTGGATGGCCAGGTGTGGGGAATGCTAAAATGTCACAGAGAGATGGAGGCTTACCAGATGACAGTCTGGGTCTGATTTTCTGATTTACTCTCATCTCTCCAAATTTCTGTCCCATCCCGGTTTTCTTACAAGCATGTCTCCTTGTCATGGAAAAAATAAATTCCCTTCATTCTGCTTCCTTCCTAGGTTAGCACCAGTCTTCCTCCCCATGTTCTACCTGAATTTACCACCAGTGGTTTCCCCTCTCCTCATTTGCTTACTCGTTCCCTCCTCCCTTCCTCCCTCCAAAGACTCTCGTCCTTGTCTGACTTGCATTTTGGATGCTGGGCTTGGGCATTCTTGGTGGCTCCTTGTTTGCTTCATTGAGCAGCCTCAGCTCAGGCTTCTATTGACCTCTGCATAGTTTATGCTACTGATGACCGCCCATTCTCGCCATTCTCTTTTCTTGAAATGTGTAGAGGGAATGCTTCTGATTTGCCTGTTTTTTTTTTTTTTTTTTAAACTGCATCTTCAGGCTCTGGTGGCTTCTGAATTTGAGTACTTCCTTTAAAAGTATGCATTCCCGGGGCTGGAGTTGTGGCTCAGTGGTAAGAGCACTTGCCTAGCTTGCGTGAGGCCCTGGGTTTGATTCTCAGCACCACATATAAATAAATAAATAAATGAATGAATAAAATGTCCATCAACATCTAAAAAATTTTTTTTTTAAAAAATATGCATTTCCCAAGATTCTGACCTTGGTGCCTTTATCTTCCATCCCAGTGGGAACTGTCATCCATTCCCAGGGCTTCCCTTACCTCACCACATTGATAAAAGCAGATCTGATATATCTTCTGAACTCCAGAGCATATTAAAATTTCTCACATTTTGGCACCTGTAAATGAATGTCCTCACTGTGAAATTTTCCCCTACAGAGATGACATGTGGATTTGGGGCCTCAGGTTGATGTTTAGAAAGATCTTGCTGGTAGCAGGAGGGGTGGCTTGTTAGGAGCAGTTCAGAGTTTGTGGGAGAGAAGAGGAGACGTGAAGAAGTCCAGGCGAGAGTGGGTGAGGACTTGGAATCAAGATGGTTCTAGTGGGTGCGGAGAGGAGGAGGCATGAGAAATGGCAGAGGGAGAATTACTTTGGATGGACGTTGGAGCAAGAGGAGGAGGGAAGTGGGAAAGGTTCTAGAGTTTGGAATAAACCCATATTCCATCTTTGGTGGGCAGTGTTGCTGAAGTACGACATACAGGAGCAGGAGAAAAGGGCCATGCTCACCATGAGATGAAGAGTTGCGTTTGGAGCTCTGCTTGGTTGGGTGCATTTGTGACATCTAACAACCTCGCTGTGGCATTCACCAGTTTGGTTGTTTCTCTTTGAAGGATAATCTCGGCATATGTTCAGGTGCCAACTCTAGCCAGGTACCAGCTGTGATTGTGTTACTCCATTGTGCAGCGTCTAGAGAGATTGTGAGTTGTGCCATGTGCTGGACAAGAAATTGGTACTCCTGTCTCCATAACAAAGTCACGCGTTAGGGGTCTGTAACTGAAGTCACACTCCTTGTTTTCAGCTTGCCCCAGATGACGCCTGGCGTTGCCCACACTGCAAGCAGCTGCAGCAGGGGAGCATCACACTGAGCCTGTGGACTCTGCCCGACGTGCTCATCATACACCTCAAGAGATTTCGCCAGGTAAAGGAAATGCAGCCATGACCAAGTTTCTTACACTCCCGTGGGTGGCTGTGTGTGGGTTCGTTAGTGTTCCTGTTTGGTCCCCTGATCCTCTTGTCTGGATAGTAGACATATATTTGCCCCTATTTGGGGTTGTGTTTTGTTCTTTCTCAAAGCAAAATTTAAGCATCCTGTGACCCTTTAAATCTTGAATATTTTAGTTCATATTGCAGATATTTTACTTTGTTCTTGAGGGATTGCTTTAGACTTGCAAATGTTATGCTTAAATGTTGTTATGTTTACTTTAGTATTTAAGGGGAAAAATGTAAGTAGAGATCCCTTCTGGGGGAGGTAGAACTCTATTTCTACTAATGTAACTACAGTGTTATCCTGCTTCCAAGGAGCTATTATGTAGTAGGGGAGATGAGTCACAAATATATACAAAGAAGATCTGCTGTTTATTGTATTACTTTGTGAGTCATCTTTTCCAAAAAGGTTATTCCCTGAGGCCAGGATTGCCCTAGACAGCCCATTGTAGGAGAGGTAAACGGGAGGTGAGCATTGGCAGAATCTGTGAGGCCTGGCTTTAAGGTTTGTGCCTGAGAGATGAGCAGTGTTTTCCATGTAAGATGAAGGCAGGGGTTCACACTGGTAGTGGCAGAGGGAGCAGTGTGTGCAGAGCCTGGGGCCAAAGGAGATAGCACTTGGAGAGGCTGAAAGTGGGCTAGCGGGGCTGGCACTCCAGAGCATGGGCTGGTGGTGAGAACTGGGATAGGAGTAGGGGTTGTTGTCCAAATAGAGCTTTATAGGCAGCATCGAATTCTGGTGAGGGTCTTTGAGCAGAGAAGCAACACTGCTCAAAGACCTTTTAAATGATCATTATGGCTGCTCTGGAGAACAGATGAGAGGCTGCAAGAATGAAGGCAGGGAGGCCTGGAGGAGGCCGCTGCAGTCATCCCGGAGGGCTGTTGCTGGCTTCAGATAGAGTCTTGGCACAGAGAGGAGAGGTATGAATAGACTGGAGAGGCTTAGGGCTCTGAAAAGGCAGAGATGGCAGGGGTGACACACAATTGGTCCCCATGGCTGGGGTTTTCACACAGAGTTTCAGAGTTGAATTCCTGTGGTAGAGAAGATGGCATTTCCTTGCTTACTACTGGGCTCTTCAGGTGGAAAGCTGGTTGAGGGTTTGGACCCCAGCCTTTCCTGACTCCCTGCTGCCCACCAGACTCATTTCCTTTGCTGTCGGTTTCTTTTGATGGCATATCCATAGCCTTCCAGAAACCCAGACTCAGAACTGCAGCTTCATCTTTGGCTTCTTTCTGGTCCTTGTCCTCTAGGCAGTCACTTCTGTGTGGCCGTGGGTGTCTCCCCCTTGACTCCTGATACGTTTCCTTGTACCAGTTGTCACCCTGCTAGCGTAGATGCTTTGCTACTTTCCAGCTGGTCTCAGTTGCCGTGTCTTTGGATTGATTTCTTAACTCTGCTGCTCTGCCCCTGCTAACTTGTTTGTGTGCTGCTCACACAGTTCTTCACCCACAAGTCTGGAGACATCACCTCCCTCATAAAAGCCTCAGCGTGTCCCCTTAGCCACAGAATAAGGTCCACATTCTTTAGCCTGGCCTTCCTGACTGCTTAGGACACTTTCTCCCTTTTGCTTGTGAGTGCTTTCCTTCCGTTGGTAGATCCAAGCTCCTTGGGACAGGCATATCTAGGCCTGGTTAATTTTAAAGTTCCTATGGACACAGGACGCATGCAGTAAATGTCTGTTCAACTAGTGGTTGGTGTCAGAGGATTTTCCATGGGCTTAATGGAAAGTGCAGGTTAACCAGGATTGTCAACTAACTGAATATGTCAAACTAAGTCAGCGTGAACTTTTAATGCACTTGTTGGAGGAGGTGGGGAGGAAAAGGGTGCTGCTTATATGACTCTTCTGTGCCAGGTCCTGGGTCTTGCCCTTCATGTGGTTGTCACTGTTAATTTTCATGCTTCTGACAGGTATTAGAGTGAACCTTGTGAAATTGTCATTTTTTTGTAAGATAAAAACCTAACAACCCTTAGTAGATAAGGAAATGAAGACTCAAGGAGGCTCATTTACCCCCTGTGGTTAGGCCACTTTTAGTTGTGTTAAAACTGGTTCTTTAGCTACTTAAAACTGTTCATCTGTTGCCCTGCTTTATCTGTGTCTTGGGAACTACTTCAGTGGATAGGGTCCACATTCCATGCTAAGCTGATCTGCCATCTGCTTACATTAAAATATCATCAGAACTTGTTTTTCTTCTTACAACAGGAAGGCGACAGGCGTATGAAACTTCAGAACATGGTCAAGTTCCCCTTGACTGGCCTGGATATGACTCCTCATGTGGTTAAGAGAAGCCAGAGCAGCTGGAGTTTGCCATCCCATTGGTCCCCATGGAGGCGGCCCTATGGACTCGGGAGGGACCCTGAGGACTACATCTATGACCTGTATGCTGTGTGCAATCACCATGGCACCATGCAAGGGGGGCACTACACAGGTCTGCAGTGTGAGAGGCCGCGTGTCTGTGCTGACGGCTCCTTCAGGCGGGTGTTGCTTGTGACAGAGTGACGTGGCTTTAGAACCTCCCTTTCTCTTCCAGTGGGCAGTGTGCCCCAGTGAGGGCAGTTTCGTGGTCCAGGTGTCTACCTCAGAACTCTTCCTCTTCCTCCTGAGCGGGAAGGTGCAGCAGCCACCAGACCTGAGTGGAGATGTGTGTGTCCTAGTGCCGTCGCTCAGCCATTTCCCTAGCTTGCACTCCCCATTTTGGGTTTTGCTCTTCTTTTGAGGTTCTAGCTTCTCCCTTACTTAGGGTGATTGTGAACTGCTTTTACACTATCTTCTTTCATTTATAAAAGCGGCTGTGTTCATCATGTGAAATTTAGAGAATAGAAAGAAGAACACAATCATCTGTGGGTTTATCCCTTAAGCAACGCTTGCTAACATTTTAAAAAATTGTGAAATGTGCATAACAGAATTTACTGTGTTAGCCATTTTAAGCATACAGTTGGGTGGCATTAAATACACCCACATTGTTGTACAGCCATTGTCACTGTCCCTCTCCAGGACTTGCTTCATCTTTCCAGCTGAAACTCTGTGCTGTTATATAGCACTTTCTATTCTCCTCTCCTTGGCCCTGACAGCCCCCTCACTCTCTTGTCTCTTGAATTTGACTCTTATAGCTACCTCCCGAAAGTGGGTTTATACAGTATTTGCCCTTTTGTGGACTGGTTCATTTGTGTTGTATCCTGTAGCAAAATCTCCCTCCTTTTTTTTTTTTTTTTTTTTTTTAATATTTTTATTTATTTGCTTTTAGTTGTACACAGTGTGTTTTATTCAATGTGTTTTATTTGTACGTGGTGCTGAGGATCGAACCTGGGTCGCCCACATGCTAGGCGAGCGCTCTACCGCTGAGCCACAATCCCAGCCCATCTCCCTCCTTTTTAACATTGATTAATATCCTAGTGTATGCAGGAGCCCTTTCACACTGTTTTTCTGTGAGTTGTTGCTGTTATTCTACGCTGGTGTGTTCTGTTCGGTTGAACGTTTATTAAGCACCTGTATTTAGCTTCCAATGGGCTGTATCACACCAGAAATGAGTACGTCTCAATCTCCATCTTCCTGGAGTGTCATCAAATAGGGGAAGATGTAGAGACAAATAAAATTTAAAAAGAGCCATAACATATCCAGGTGCAGTGGTGCATGCTTGTAATTCCAGTGGTTCAAGAGGCTAAGGCAGGAGGATTTCAAGTTCAAAGTCTCAGCCATTTAGTGAGCCCTGAACAAGTTAGTAAAATGCTGTCTCAAAATAAAAAAGGACTGGGGATATGGCTCAGTGGTTAAGTGCCCCTGGATTCAATCCCTGGTACCACTGACAACTCCTTCACTTCCCACAAAGAAAAGGAGCCATAATGTGTAGTGGGTTCTGTGGTGAGCAGGGGCCATATACACCACATGGCCCCCTACGTTTGTATCATTTAGTGATGTCAGAGCTGTCTGTGTGACTGTGCTCTCAGGATATTCAGACGACAAGATTACCTAAGGTGCTTCTTGGAACATATTCCTGTTGTTTAGCGACACTTGACTGTATGGCCATCCCCATTGCTGAGCATCTGTATTATTTCTGGTTTTTGATTTTTAATCTAATACTGATGGACGTCTTTCTGTGTATGCACTTTTTCTGAATTTTAATTCTGTTTCCTTGAGATTGAGTCTCAGAAGTGGAAATGCTGGGCTAAAAGCATGCATGAGGGCTAGGGTTGTGGCTCAGCGGCAGAGCGCTCGCCTATCACGTGTGCAGCCCGGGTTCAATCCTCAGCACCACGTAAAGTTAGGCATTGTGTACAACTAGAACAAGTAAATAAATATTTTAAAAAGTAAAAAATAAAATAAATAAATAAAAGCATGCATGAACCATTTGGAGGCCAGGCAGATCACAGGGCTTCTTGCTTGGACGTCTGTTCGTGTGAGGGTTGAAGTGAGCATAGCTGTTAATTTGGTGTTAATTTGGTGTAGCTGTATATGGTTTCCAAGACTCAGATTTCTGCATTCTTTATACTCAGTGTATTTCACACATACTTCTCAGGATTTCGTTTCTTCATCAACTCGGTGGTTTCCATACAGTAGCCTAGCATGCTAATGCTGACCTTGATTATTAAGGTAGTGGAGATGGGGGCGGGCTGGGCTCTTCCAACTGGTATGTTAAGTCCCCGACACTCTCCCTAGCAGTTAGCTGCAGCCCGCCCTCCCATCAATATGGTGGAGGCCCATCCTTGCATGCTCCTTTCTTCAGCCTGCTTTTTTCCCCAGTGAGAGGGTAGGAGGCCAGGAAAATGACTAGGTACAATCTCTTGTTTTCTGGCGATTGAAGCTGGCTTCACACATGGTGAGCAAGTGCTGTGCTACTGAGCTCCATCCCCAGCCCTACAGTCTCTTGTTCTTGAAACCCATTTTGTTCAAGTTCTTTAAATATTTCGATACTGTAGACAGCAGTTGTTTGTGAGAGGAGTGTTCCCTACTTTTGAGTCTTATCTCATGATGGCTTGAATTGCCTTGAAGCACTTGCAGGGAGAAAAAGAAGGTAGGGAAGTTCCAGTCAAGCAAAACATTAATTAAATGCTTAAATATATTTTACCTTTGTATTTTGGATTAAGCCCAGTTTAAATTGTGATGTTTTATTTGGTGTCTTGCATGTTTTGGATTTCTGTTTCATGGGGGCCCCTTCTGTTAAGGTTGTGTCTAGTTGGATTTTTTCTCTTGTGGCATAATATCTGTGTTCTTGAATACTGATCTGAGGAATTATAGATTCATGGACTCTTAGAACAGAGAGGGACTTAGAGGTGATTTAACCTCACTAATTACCTAATGTAGTCATGTCTTTGCCAGCATCCTTGATTGCTATTCATCCAGCTTCAGTTTTGGTAAAGATGCCATCTTCCATTTAGAGCACTATTTATTAGGAAAATATGGACTGGCTTGTTAGCATGCTTTCTAGCAAGACATTATTGGGAAAAATAGGACAGTGCTAGATTTTTTTTTTTTTTTTTTTTTTTTTTTTTTGGTACCAGGGATTGAACTCTGGGGCACTTGACCTCTGGGCCACATCCCTAGCCCCCCTTTTTTTTTTTTTTTGTATTTTATTAGAGACAGGGTCTCACTGAGTTTCTTAGTGCCTTGCCATTGCTGAGGCTGGCTTTGAACTCGCGATCCTCCTGCCTCAGCCTCTCAAGTGCTGGGATTACAGACATGTGCCACCGCACCCGGCTAGTGCTAGATTTTATCACATCATGTTGCTCTTTACATAGAACAGACTTTGGAAAATGCCTGAAAACCTAGAGGCAGCATAGTTTAACGAAAGGAGTTCTGGTTGGAAGCTGGACCCATCTTGCTAGGTCTGTGGCCTTGTCTTTGCAGCCTACTCTGACTTGGGGACCACAGTAGTGTTCAGGAAGCAAGCATGCTTTCTCACAGGACCTGGGAGGTGCTCAGATATTTTTGTTATTTCCCCCTTTCCATGCTTAAGCCACAGTGTTGCTTGCCTGGTATACAAAATGTTTAGAGTACATTTTAAATACCCCAGCATTGTTGGGTTAAAGACACTCTCTTGTTAAGTTTTCGTTTGGAGTTCTAGCTGTAATTGCATGATTTGTGTATGGCTAAATTATGCAAGGATCTAGAACAGGGCTTCTCAAATCACCTGCGATTAAGACCTTGTTTTTTCTATTTTAAAATTTCTAATCCTTCACGAGCCAGCTCTTTTTTTTTTTTTTTTTTTTAAATTTATTTGCTTTTAGTTGTACACAATGCGTTTATTTGTACGTGGTGCTGAGGATCAAACCCAGGGGGTGTGCGCATGGTAGGCAAGCGCTCTACCGGTGAGCCACAACCCCAGCCCTGAGCCAGCTCTTTTTGTAAAAATATAGCAAAACACCATGGCAGTATTGGATTGCTATGAAAGTTTTTGAATGCTTCTCTCCATTTTGGTGCTTCTCTTGTGGGGACAGCACCAGTCTCTGGCCACAGTTTGAGTAGCACTGGTCTTGGAAACATCTCAGAAGGTAGGGCTAGGAGGAAAAGCAAGTAGAATTATTTTGTAAATAGCATTGTTTGCTCATTGGTGAGTCACTGTGCTGCCTTAATTTCCACACCGTGATGCAAAGTAGACCAAAATTAGAGCAAAGTTATCTGTCCCCTTCTCTTGGATGTTGCCCCGCTTATCACCACCTCACCAGTGGGGTGATTCGTACACCAGGCCTGCTGCCACCACGCGAGTGCTGTTTGTATAGCTCTCTGCTGCCTGTGTCTTCGTCTCTCTCCCCTTCTGGGTCTTGGTGAGTTCACAGCTGCAGAGGACTTCCTTCCCCGCATTTACAGATTCTTCCTCTGCTCCTTACTTGGGGACCTGTTTGGTATAGTAACCCTTCCCTCTCTGGGTCCCTTTCATCTCCTACAGTGCCATATTTGGAAAAGTGGTATGGCCTATTAAGGGTTCACTCCTGGTGCCTCTCAGGACCTTAGGTGCCCTGTCCTTGGGTGAACCAAGTCTGTTTCAGCATTCGGCTAAATGTTCTAGCACTCATTTATTCTCGCTTCAGTAAACGGATATTTTTAGGAAATGTGATAATAATGTGCCATTTTGGATCAAGCTTATAAGACCCCTTGATATATCCTTTCAGGATGACTTGCCTTTGTGAGGATTTTTTTTTTTTTTTTTTTTTTTTTTGGTGCTGGGGTTGGAACCCAAGCCTTGTGTATGCTAAGCATGTGCTCTACCACTGAGCTACAGCCCCAGCACCAAGCTCTTTCAAGTTTTTGTTTTTTCTTGCTGGTACTTGAATGTTCTTTATTGCTACCTCAGGCTTGGGATTTGAGCTGGGAGAAGGCCTCGTGCCTTCATGAGCTGGTGTGTTCTCAACTTGCCAGGGACCTCTGTGGAGTGCTGTTGTGTCGCCCCCGAGGGGAGCAGGGCAGGGTAGGGGCTGAAGCTGAAGCTCAGGCTCAAGTATCATATAAACCTGAAATGATTTCAGCTCTGTCCTTCACCAGCTGCATAAGGGTGGACGTAGTGGGTAGTCTTCTTAAGCCTCTATAAAATGGGAGTAATAATAAAACAAATCTCAGGATTAAATGAAATGCTTGGCATATAAATGTTAAATATTAGATACTGGGTTAGTATTATTTCTCTAATGATAATAGATTATATAATAGTAGTATTTTATATCTCTCATAAAAACACGACATTTTGTAACATGTTTAAATCAAGATTTTTAACTCTGGAACTATTGGCATTTTGGCTGGGAACTTCTGTGGTGGGGTGCTGTCCTGTACATCGTTGATGATTACCAGCATCCCCAGCTTCTGCCCACTAGGTGCTGGGCGCTTCCCCCATCACTCTTCAGCTGTGACGATCAAAATGTCTCCATTCTTGCTAAATATCTCCTGCAGGGCAAAATTGTTCCTGGTTGAGACCCAGTGGCTTAAATAAATAAGTATATTGTGTTTCCTAAGGTGAAATAGAACTATATCTATTTGAAATAGTTTGGAACTTCTTTAAACATGTTGTTTGAATGTGATATGGAATTTGGATTTATTAAAAAATTTCTTTCTGTGTTACTATGTGCAGACTTTAAAAAGTTCTTGAATTAGTTGTATAAGCCAAAGCAATGGTTTCTGGATAGAATGGAGCAGATGGTGTGGTCTCCTCTGGTACTGACCATGGTCTCTTTTTGGCAGCATACTGTAAGAACTCGGTAGATGGCCTCTGGTATTGCTTTGATGACAGTGATGTGCAGCAGCTGTCGGAAGACGAGGTGTGCACGCAGACAGCCTACATCCTCTTCTACCAAAGGCGGACGGCCATCCCATCATGGTCAGCTAACAGCTCAGTAGCTGGTAAGACTGACTGTCGTTCCTGGGCAGGTTTTTCCAGAGTAGAAGATTGTAATTCATGGTCTAGGGGATGTCTTGGAGGCTGCATGACTGTCAGTTTGATCAGATTAATTCTCACATTTCCATTAAGTCTGGAAACCAACATGATTGCAATTAAGGAAGTGGGGGTGGACTGTGCGGCAGCCGTGGGCCAGCACGGTTCACACAGTGGTGGGCAGAGCCTGGCTAAGAGAGCTTGTGCCTTTGCCTGTGGGATAAATGCATGGATGAGCAGGCAGTAGCCTGGCTGCTGCTCTCAGACCTGCTCCTGGTTATCTTGGAGCATGCCCCTCCTGAGCCACATGTTCATCACCCCAGCAATAGGTCATAGTACTCCCTCATTGGATCATTGCTTGCATTCAATTAGGTAACTGATGTGCGAACACTTTGTAAAGGGCCAAATACCATTAGAAACAGTTATTTTTTTCCAATAAGATTGACCTATTCTCTTTGGGAAGGAATTGATGACTGTAACAGATGGCTTGGATTTAGCCTTGTGGGATCTAGCCTGTTATGTTAATAAGCATAGGAACCAGCACCCACCCACAAAACACATGCAACCACACATAATCTAAACAAGGGCACATGTGCTTCCTGCTAAAAGTTTGACTTTAAGAGAATGTGGCAGAGGATGAAATGTACTGTGTCGACAGGGTGGGCAAGGAATGGAGACCACTGATGGTCTCCAAGCCTGTGAGGGGTGAGTTCAAAGAGGCTGAAAGGACGTATCCCTCAAGTGCAGTGAGCCCTGCTGAGCCAAACCCCACGTGGTGTGTGGCTGCTCACTTCCTTGACAGGAAGTGGGAACTCAGTTGCTCCGAGGCTTCGCTAGATGCTCTACCAGAGTCTGAGAGATGCTCAGAAATGCCACGCTCTTCTTGTCTGCTGAGCAGTAGTGCTGCTCCATGTAGTCAAGCTCATGAGCATTTTCTGTCGCACCGCGGTATATTGAAGGGCATTGCTGGAGTGAATAGGAGATAGGACTGGTGGACCCATGAGGACGTGTGTGTTATTAATATTATAAGATGGTTAAAAATTTCCATAAGGCAGTGAAGCTAAGAACAGTGCACGTTGCTCCCTTTCTTCTCTCTGAGTCAAATCTTACTGCAGGTGCTCAGAACAGTGCCTGCTGTGTAGATGCTTAATACATATTTGTAGAACAAACAAACATGAATTATTGCCTACATCCTGTCTTTTTGCCAACTCTTAAGGTTCAGACATTGCATTCTGAAGTGGTCATCCCTGTGCTTGTGTTTCGTTCCTGCATGTGTGCAGGAGCTGTTCTTCATCTTCACTGGGGTATTCAGCTCTGGGACTTCACAGCGTCCTTAGGACATCAGCTGTCCCCAGCTTGGCTTGCAGCACATCTGTGAGGGTGTGTGCAGCACAGGCTGGCCACAGGACCTTGACTGACCTCAGCACCCACCTCCTTTTCTGCAGGCTCCACAAGTTCTTCCCTGTGCGAGCACTGGGTGAGCCGGCTTCCAGGGAGCAAGCAAGCCAGTGTGACTTCAGCGGCCTCCTCCAGACGTACCTCCCTGGCCTCGCTCTCCGAGTCTGTGGAGATGACCGGGGAAAGGAGTGAAGATGATGGTGGGTGTGGGTTTGCTGATGGGTTTTCAAAACAGCAACTTGCAGACGCAGTGCAGGGTCCCTCAAGGTTAGGAACGAAGACCCACAGAGATTATGAGAGAACTCTAAGGGGGTAGGATGGGGCTGCGTAGCTGCAGTTATGATCACAGGACACTTCATGTGTGGCCATGATCACTGGCTTTTCCTCTGTGACCCAAGACTTTATCTACGTCGTCATTTTCCACGTTTGTGGTGAAGTGTGAGGCTGAAGCTTTAGCTGTATGATAACGTACACATTTTTTTTTCACAGTGCCTTTACAATTTTCAGAATGGCTTTAAGGGCTCAGTGGGGTTGTGCTTGCTCAGGGCCACCTGGTGAGCCCCAGCCTGGCAGAGAGGGCCCTGGCCGGCTCAGCTTCAGATTTCTTATTCTGAACACAATATAAAAACTGATAAAAACATTAATAAAATCTGATTAAACATTGAACTTTGGCTTTTTTATATATGTATATATTTTAAGCCTTCACGTACCAGTTGAGTAATGACAGGGTAGACCTTGGTCCTAACAGGGACCCCAGGTGTTGTGGGAGAGATCTGGCAGCGCGGCACTGAGAGCTGGAGGGAGGAAAGGGTGAGCTCAGCCTCTGTAACGAGGATGTGACTCACCCTCCAGCCAGCCTCACTCTGTGGCCAGCATCTTGATCGCTATGATTTGTTTTTAGTGATGATGGATAATTCTGAGAAAATGAAATAGAGCTCAAAGTGCAGGAGGTTGGAAGAAGGTGGCAGACTAGGAGATCTGAGTCAGGGTTCCAGCTCTGTCACCTTGTCTGGCTTATCGCTGTTTTATTTGTAAAATAAGAATATTGGAGTTTAATTGCTAAGCTCTTTCTAGCTCCTGACATTTTATGAAAAGCCAACTATATTCAACATAACGTATAAACTTGGAATTCACTGTCACTCTGACAATAAGTCTGGATATGGGCTGCCTCCATCTATTTCTAAACAGTGTGGTTGGTGGAGTTGACATCCTCTTAAGCATCATCATCTTTTGATGGTTCTGGGTAGTGCCCACAGCACAGAGGCTGCCTCTTGAGAATTTATGCAGACTTTCTTAAATGCCACAGCTGCAGTATCAAGTGTGTATAAAATTCAATTTAGAATATTTTCTTTAGAAGTTTTAAGCCACTACAAATACTAGCATATTGTTCTAATTATGAGTATTTTCTTTGGAAGCGTCAGGTCCCTTAGGATTGGTGCATATCATATCCAAGTTTCTAGATCTTTCAATTGAAATCTATAGCTCTTCTCCACTTTACTAGTTAACGATCGCAGACTAACTTACACGTGCTATTGAGCCAAGGGGTGAGGGGTTCTGGTATTAGCTCTGCCTTTAATTATGTGTGTAATCTTGGGCAAGGGCTTCCCTCTATGAGCCCCAGATGTCCTTCAGGAGAAGGAGGAAGCTGGGTGAGCAGCTTCTATTTCAAGAGCATCTGGAGTGCCAGGTCCTCTGCTGGGCACAGGACTTCTTTAATCCTCACAGTAGACCAGCAGTAAGCACACAGCATCCTGCAGCCCACGGGCCACTGCGGCCTGGTGCCTTTTTTCTGTAAAGTTTTTTAGAACACAGCCACACCTTTTTTTTTTTTTTTTTTTTTTTGTCACTTATGTAGTTGCTTTTGTGCTGTGGTGGCAGAGTTGAGTGCTTGTCCCTGCAACCTAACATACCCACTGTGGGCCTTTACAGGAAGTGTGCTGACCTGGAGGTAGAGCCAGGAGGTACAGAGAATAGTTTACTTTCCCCTGAGCTAGAAGGTTCCTATTTTATAGATAAGGGGATTGGGCTTCAGAAGTTTGAAGTCACATGGTTTTGACCTCAGACAGGTGACACTGAAAGTCATACTCCTGTCATTACATGTGGCCTGCTTTTGGTCCACCTTCACCATCTGAAGATGTTACGAGAATGTTTTTGTTGGTTTAGCTTAACAGAATTCTCTTTGCCGTGTTTAGGTGGCTTTTCAACTCGACCATTTGTGAGGAGTGTCCAGCGCCAGAGCTTGTCCTCCAGATCGTCTGTGACCAGCCCCTTGGCTGTTAACGAAAATTGCATACGACCTTCTTGGTCCCTATCTGCGAAGCTGCAGATGCGCTCCAATTCTCCTTCCCGCTTCTCAGGGGACTCTCCAATTCACAGCTCTGCCTCCACCTTAGAGAAGATCGGGGAGGCTGTGGATGACAAGGTCTCCATCTCTTGCTTTGGCAGCTTGAGGAACCTTTCCAGCAGTTATCAGGAAGCAAGTGATAGTCACAGTCGACGAGACCACAAGGCTGTGGGCCGAGCCCCCCTGGCTGTCATGGAGGGCGTGTTCAGAGACGAGTCAGACACCCGCAAGTCGAACTCCAGTGTTGTAGATGCACAGAGCAAAAACTTAGCACAAGGGGATCACTTACCTCCTGTCTCTGATGCATTTGATAACAATAACCAGATTGCTTATGTGGATCAGAGTGATTCTGTGGACAGCTCTCCAGTCAAAGAAGTGAAACCCCCAGGCCACCCGGGCTCGCTCACAAAGAAACCAGAGAGCACAACCAAGAGGTCCCCCAGCTCCAAAGGCACTTCTGAGCCAGATAAAAGCTTGCGGAAGGGGAGAGCAGCCTTGGCAAGCCAAGAATCGTCTCTTTCAAGTACATCCCCTTCTTCTCCTGTTCCCGTAAAAGTTTCTCTAAAACCTTCCCGCTCTCGAAGCAAAGCAGATTCTTCCAGGGCCAGTGGAAGGCATTCATCCCCTGCTCCTGCCCAACCCAAAAAGGAGTCTTCCCCCAAGTCCCATGATTCCGTGTCATCTCCCTCGCCACAGAAGCAGAAGTCGGCTTCTGCCCTCACTTACACTGCTTCCTCTACTACATCTGCCAAAAAAGCCTCAGGCTCTGCCACCAGGGGTCCCTTCCCTCCTGGGAAGAACAGGACTTCAGACCGGACCTTGAGTAGGGAGGGCTCCAGACAAAGCCTGGGATCTGACAGAGCCAGCGTCACCTCCGTCTCTAAACCCAGCTCCCCTCGGGTGAGCCAGGCCAGAGCTGGGGAGGGCAGAGGTGACAGCAAGCATGTGCGGAGTTCCTCTATGGCCAGCCTGCGCTCCCCCAGCACGAGCGTGCGGTCTGGTCTGAAGAGGGACAGCAAGTCTGAGGACAAGGGGCTGTCCTTCTTCAAGTCAGCCTTGAGACAGAAGGAAACGAGGCGGTCGACAGATCTCGGCAAGACAACCTTGCTGTCTAAAAAGACTGGTGGGAGCTCTGTCAAGTCGGTCAGTAAGAATGCCGTGGATGACAAGGCCGAGAGAGGCTACCAGCCTCCGGGCCCCCAGCAGCCAAGTGCAAATGCAGTTGGAAAGGAGCAGCTTGTCTCCAAGGACCCTGCCTCCACTAGACATCCCCTGCTGTCTGCTCGCAAGTCCAAGTCTCCCCAGCTGGATCCCGGGCTTCCCTCCTCTCCCAGCGGCAAGCAGCCTGCCGAGAAAGCCTCCAAAAAGTTACCTTCTAGCATGCAAACCTCTGCACGGCCTTCTCAGAAACCTCAGTGACGTTTCTGCAGCCTGAGTGTCTGTCTGTAAAGATGTTTATTTATTTAGCACCCCTCCTCCCACCAAAGCCCTCTATGCTTTTGTTTTGTTATTTTTTGGGTCATGTGCCTGATTGTGTGTGTGTGCGTGTGCGTGAGTGTGTGTATGCAAGGAGTCAGCTGTGAGTTGTTAAAAGCGTCGCCTTATTCTGCCATTGAACCAAATAACAGCCATAGGCAAAGCATTGATACAGGCTAACTGGAGTAATTACAGACAATACCCTGGACAGCCCCTTTAGCAATTGTACATATTTCTTTCTAGAGAACTCTAATGACTTTCTTTGCACACTAGGGTCTTGAAACCTGTGAACCAGGTTAAGCTATCATTAGTGTGTGGAAGGGTGAATTATTTGACTTGGGTTTCATCTGAGCAGGATTTGTCCACACTGCGGATGGTCGAGTGGCACCCGGAGCTCTAAAAACTGTGACAATAACATATGAAACAAACCGAGGGAAAAACTGTTGCTTTCTGCACTTGCTACCCATCTACCAGTCTTTGTAAAGGGCAATATTTTAACACTAATGTTTCTCAGGTATCTATACTCAGCTAGTTCAGGATGGATGTGCATCAGTAAATGGATTAAAGAGGAAAGTGACATGTGGGTGACTGTCATTTCTCCTACTGCCACAGAGACGTTACAGAGGTAGAAGCAAAGTCTTTGACTACCTTCATCTCTGCAGAGGTGTGCATACCCTCACCTGTCTTAACTCTTGGGATATGTTCCAAGAGGTAGCAAATTGGATAGCCAGGAACCAGTCACTAATTAAATTTTCTTCCTTCTGCATTTGCTAGCTAAGGCCATTTGGATTTTGAACTGTAGCAGAGCAGTTAACACCTTTGAAAGATTCCTGGACAGAAATGGATTCTAAACTGGAGGCATGAATCCATACCATTCTCCTTCTCTGGTATTGCTTTTTTTCTGTTAGAAGCTGGAGGTTCCATGCTGCCCCCATCTGCATGCTTATGTCGCCTCATCTCATAGCTTGGAAAGGAAAGAAGTCGCTTCCTGCCAAGAGTCAGTGATGGTATGTTGAAGCAATGTGTGACAAAGTATTACAGATGCACTTTGGATCCTGCTTGTCAGTTTTCGTTCTGACTGCTTTTCAGTAACTCATTTATGTCTTCTTTGTGCTGAAGATTTAATCGCACGCCCAGACCTCACAAGCAGGATTTGGAGTGTGTTCCATCTGGTAACGTCAGTGCAAATTGCATTTCTTATACAGAAAAAGGAGCACCTCATAGAAATCTCACAGAAAAGCAAATCTATAGTTTTTCAAGCTTTGTGGAGGTCTCCTGGTAATCATTTACTGCTCATGTTTTAGCTTTTGTTTTGTTTGCTTTTTAAACATAAAGAGAGTCATGGTCCTGATTCTCCTTGAATAGCATTTGTCACTTTGTCATAAAATATAGAATGCTAAGTTTATGTTGTTGTTATTATTTTTATTGTTATTATTTTGGTCATAGACTATTCAGGTTCTTCCTGAACTTGTGGTGCACAGATTCCTTTATAACCTCCCTTTTCAGTATTGCTGTGTATGAAGTAACTACAACACATATCCATGCATAGCTGTGAATTCTGCCCTGCCTCTTTTTCCTTTCTTTTATTTTTTTCCATGAATACCTCTTGGGAATTATTCTCACTAGGTTACTTAACTTTATTTTGCTGCTAATTTGAGCATTAGCTGGTAACTTGCAAGGAGGCCATTATGTTGAGAGTAGGTGGAATTTTCGATTTTTGCAATGGTGAAGACTCACCTGTCCCACTCGTGAAGGTTACCGTAGTGCTCCATGTAACTCACTCAGTGTGAGCCGTTGCAACGGCCCCTGGCCCTGTACTCGCCACTTCGCTAGGTGTCTTCCTTGTGCTGTGTGGATTGGGTGGTTTCCCGAGGTGGCGTTGTTCTGTGCTGTAGCTCGGCTATAGGGCTGGCTACCCTCGATGCCACCTCACCGACAGCCCCTCCAGTGCCAGCCACCACTCTAGTTTTCCTGTATTGCTTCTATTTCCTGAAAAAGGTGCACACGTGTGGGATCATCAATACCAGGAATTGAATGTTTGTCTGATTTGAACCTCTTGTCCTTGTTTAGCAGGTAGATTTCATTTGAAATCTATCAGAAGCTCTAAAGCAGTCTTAGAATTATATTTTGATTAGGCAGAGGGTTTTCATAACACTTTTTTTCGTAATCAGTTAAGCATTAATAGAAACTAGTTTGATTCTTACAATGGTAAATATTTTTATTTGTGAGTCCTATAGGAATGGATTTTCCATTATGTGTAATGCCTTTAAAAAAAAAAAAAAAAAAAAAAACCTCTACAAATCTCTTTAATTTTCCATGGGATCTAGAAATAAAATTTCTATAATATAATAAAATCTATAAACTATATGGAATTTAGTCCTTGCTTCAGGTTTAATTAAATAGAAAAAATGCCAGGAAGTATTATGACATTGGCTAGGCATCATTAAGCTTTCTATTTCCAGGGTTGGTAAACAATGAAAATTTCATTATTCCTAACTGCTAGGTACAACTTTAAGCCACAGAAAAGGAAATTTTTCCCAAAAATTGGAAGGTGCTCTTTCAGGTGGAAATATTGTTACTTGGTTCAATTCAGTTGTTTGTTAGGGTCAAGGACTTGGTGGGTTGTTGTGTTTTTTTTAATTTTTTTTTAAATTTAATTCCCAGTGATATTTGGCACAATGAACATTATGTGCTTTGGGGTTAAAATCATCTGCTAAGGGTAGTGGGCCTGGGTTTCTGTTTGACAACCAGACGGGCCTGATGACAGAAGTCCTTTCCTTGTAGGTACCAAGTAATCACCAAAAGTAGTGTTGCATTGGTAATGTTTGCTTTAAAAACAAACAAACAAACAAACAAAAACAGTCTTTTTATTCTTGACTTCTCTTTCTGTAAGCATCCAGTGCACTGGGGCTGTCTCAGTCCTTAAGACAGCCCTACACCTCACCTTTGTTAACCCCCTAGAGAATGTGGAAGCACAAGGAAAATGAGGAGCCCCTGTTGGTAGGCCCTCTCCTGCCTTTTGTATTTTCTCATCTTAAAAGCAGCTGAACTGAAAGTAAGCGTAGCAAGCTGGACCAGGAGCAGTGGACTGGGTCGTGTTTGTGGTGTGCTAAATGCTGTAATTGTCTGTGAGGCTGTCCGAGCTCTTTTGTAATTCTTCTTCCATCATTCATTCGTTCTGCAAACGTTCACTGAGGGCCTGTTTTGTGTTTAAAGACCTGCTGCAAGCTTCGGGAATTTGCTGTAGCTGAAGAGCCCTGCCAGTACCACACATGAGGCGGGGAAGGCCAGTGGTGGGCTGGATGGAGTGGCGGTCCTCTTGACAAAAAGATCTGTTGGATTCTGGCCAGGTGGCTAAGGCTCTTGAGCATGTGTGTTCTGACTGGAAACCAAAAGTGCCCTTCATCTCTGCAGACGTCATGCTCTTAGATCTGCTGGTTCAGGCTGAGCTGCCTCTACTATTGGAGGAGTTGAAAATCCAAGTCACTTTACGTTAGAATTTGGTCATCCATTTGTCTTGAGGTGGATGTTGGGATTTTTCTCTGGGTCAGGGGGAATTGTTACCCCTCTAAATGAACTATCATGAAAACATCAGCAACAATAGTGGCAGCTTTAAGGCAAGTGGAGCAGAGAACAGTGAACAAAGCTCATTTACTTCAGAGAAACACATTTTTAGAAGTGGATGGACATCTGATGTTACATTTCATTCTGACAAATTACCGAAAAGCTGAAATCATTGTTTCCTAGGTAGGTTGTTATTGGATACAAAGATAGTGTTTCTGGGTTGAATTTTTGAAATAGTATACAAATCATAAGCACAGTTTAAAACATTCTGAAGGCACATTGAAGCTTATATTATTTGGAATTGAGAAGGGTGAAATTTGCTGACAAACCAGTGCCTGTTGTAAATGAACACAGACATAGCTGTGAGCGTGCACGTTGTCTTTAATTTCATGAAGGCAACATTATTGTTAAACCTGACTACCTTTTATTTTTTGGGCAGGGGAGTACAATGCCTTTATTTAACAGAATGCCCAGTGTCACCCCGTGTCTCACGCTCTCTCTCTTTTTTTTTGATCAACTCCCCAAGTGTTTGTTTTTGCAGCCACATTTTGGGCATGACCACTCATGATTCCCCCAGTAATGGAAACAGTCTTGCATGCCCTCCATCTAATCCAGAAAGCATGCTCTTACTACCTATGCAAGCAACCAGTAAAGAAAAGACTACACTAAATGTTAAATATTAAAAAAAAAAAAAAAAAAAAAAAAAGGCAACTCTTAGATTATGGAGCTCTATTTTTGAATTTGTACTTTTTCAAATGTGGCTTAATCCTCAGTGTAGATGAGCATGAATGTGATCTCTTGGTTTGCTTCGCATATATTTCTCTTTGCCAATTTTTTTTTTTTTTATTATTGGTGAGATTGTATGTAAAATAGTAAGTATTTTGGAAGCAGGAGTGGAATTGGAGATACTGAACATACACTGGTGTATATACTGTATTTAGCCTGAAGACTTTCCTAAAGTATTTTGTTCTAAAAATAACCTGCCATTTTCTATAGATTTTAATTTTTTATATCTTCTAGGGTTCTATTGTGGTCACAAGGAGAGAATGTGGCTTCAAATAGTGCTAACAATTTTAAAATGCTTTCGTAGAGAATTAGAACTGTTTCGGAAAGCTTTGGAGCTTCCCACCCACTGGTCCCAGTAAGAATAAGGCTGTGGAATTTATGATAGTGTTGTGCAGTGGATTCTGATCTAGATCCATCTCATATTAATTTAAAAGCATTGTTTCCCAGTTTGGGGGAGAAAGGAGTTTATGGCAGACTTGAAAGCCACTTCTGAATGACTCATCTGAGATTGTGATACCCACTGATCACTAGAATAATCTAAGGAAATTTTAAGCCTGGGATTCCTCCCGAGCTTTGGATCTAGGTAGTGCAGGGACCCGTCCCAGGAATCACCATTACAGCTCGTAGGTGTTTCTAATCTGTAGTTGGAATTGAGAACCACTGCGATACACCATCCCTTTGCCCGGGATTATGGCGATAATCACTGCCATACAAAGTCTCAGGAGTGATTCCAATTGCTCAGTTGTGTTAGAGAGGAAAATATCAACCTCCTGTTTGGAAAATGAGGCCTTTCTGATTCCAGGCCTGATTAGGGAGGTGGACGGCTCGGCACCTGCCAGCCTGGTGGGAATTGGTGGTCTTGGGGTCTGCATCCTTCCCCAAAGTCTCCCCCACCAGATTTCATGGTGGGTCAGAGACCAACCCACTGAGGAGAAGGGAAGTTCCTCCAAGTGAGAATATTTGGGAGAGAATTTAAAAAACACACACAGAAAAACAACCTTTCTAGTCTTGGAAGACCTGTCCCTGCTTTTGATAGAATGGTTGCCTTTTTGTAGTAATTAAAATAGCAAACCCCAGGCTGCTGTACTCAGTTCATTCTCTACTGTAGCTCTTACTTACCTAGAATGTAGTTTCAGGAATTCTTTTTAGTTTGAAATTGAATGTGAAACATTTTACTTGGAATTTTTTTTTTGTAACCCTCATTGCTATTTTTTTCATGTAACTTAAGAAATACTCATCCAAAAATTTGGCAGTATGTTACCTATGGAGGCAAATGACATTTGGTTTTAATCTGTGGTGAGCTGAAGGCACTACAACATCTTCAAAATAATCTGCTGGTCTTGGGTGGTTTCATCTTGTCAAGCATTATGCTGCCTACAGAATGAAAAGAAATGCAGTTTACCTGGTATTTTCAACGTTTCGAGGAGTAAAGATAACAAGGAAATGTTTCTTTAGAAAGGCCTCCCAGAGGAGTGAGATCTGTGGCAATTGGAAAGACACAATATGAAATTTCCTAGGTGCTATTCTACACGGTGAGATTTCATTATACCAAGGGAAAGGCAATTATGGTATTTCCCAAGTTGGAGTTCTCTTTGTAGGCCTTTCAGGTATGCACTTGTGTTCCATATGGATTTACCCACCAACTGTGCCTCTCACCACTGGTTAAAACTGAATTCAAGCCTCATTACCAGAGTAGTTTCTTGGTTGAACTTTTCCGTATTTACGCTGTAAAATCTGCATGTATATCACTGTACACAAAATGCTTCGGTATTGTTCACACACCGTCCATAGTTCTGTATGATTTTCTTTAGTTATACAGAAAAATGTAAGGCAGGATGTCTTTCCTAGAGGCTGGAAGAAAAGTGTATCATACATTTTAAATTATTTTAGGCCAGTGCATGAGATGTGTCACTGACTTCTGTTATTTATTTGTATGTTTTATTATTCAAAGTGTATGCACTTTTAAGAAGCAAAATTTATATTTTTATGTTTAAAACGTTTTATTTCTGAAACAGCAGTTGATTATATAGTATACAGTTGGAATTAAGAGAAACGTGGAAAATGTAACAAAATATAATAAATTTATTACGTGATGCCCTCTTCAAGCCACATTCCTCTCTTCTCTCCCTTGCCAACTGGTATCTTTTTGATGTTGACTAATAATATCTGTACTGCATCAATCTATAAAAAATGCTTCAAAACCGCCATGTTAAATGTCAAAAAGCAAGTTACAGAGACCTTGTAAGTAAAAATTAACAACAAAAGGAGCACATCTATAGATATACAATTTGAACGGTGATTGTTATTCCCATTTCCTCCCTAACCATCTGAGGTGTTTTGTCCTGGGCCAGGGGGCTGGACGAGAAGGAACTCACATTCTGACTCTGTTCCAACAGACTCTTCAAAGTTTCCTATTGTTTTTCTTCTCCTACTAAATGTTTATGATGGGAGGAAATGGCAGCATAAAGGGAACCATCCATTTCCTGGTCATCTCCTATCCCATGTATTTAGTATCTTGGTTTTTAACAATCCTGTTCTGAGGATGTGTTTTTCCAGCCGTCTTTTCTATCCTTCCAGACAGAACTCTCTGCTGAGGATGTCACATCACTTATGACCACTTGGGGGCAGTAGAGATCTCCATTACCAAATGTATTTTAAAAGTGCGGCCTTCAGGTGCTTAGCCTCTTTTCTCTGAGTGTGGCAATGCTCATTACGTGTGAAACAAGGAGAGCAGCATCAGTGAGCAGGGATTTCCCTTCAGGTGAGTACCCCCCAACCGTCACATGTTCCTGGAAACTGGTGAATACAGATCATAGAGCAGATCTCGTTTTCCTAAAGACAGCATTATGGTTTAGGGTGGGGACAAGGAGATGGTATTTCTAACCAAGGACTAGTGTGAACCACATGTGAAAACCAGAGGTACAGATGGCACTTACAGCTTCTCTTGTTTTAAATGAGGCAATTTTGCTTTAGGTTTTGTTAGTTTAACCTCATAGTACAGTGATTATTCAAGAGGTTTCACTATGCCTGAAAGTATTCACATGTCACAAAATATATAGCTTTAATAGTCGTGCAAATATTTAAGGATGATTTTGTATGTCTCCTTAAAACTTGGAGGGTTGCTTTCAAATACTTGGTGTCTCTGAACACTTCTGTGCCTCTCTGAATTCCTCAAGAAAGGTGTGACAGAGCCCCTGGCCCTAGACCCAACTTTCTGTGTGTTCAAGTGCCCCAGGAGTGAGCTGAGGCCTGACTCAGCCCGAATGGCTGGCGGTCTGTCCCCAGCCCCGGCACCTGCTCCCTCTCCCTAGGCAGACTCCACAGATCTCCAGGGGTAGCTTGCCTTTCCTCTGTGGCCTGTTCCCTCTCAGCATCTCCTCTGTGTGGTTGGGTCCCCCTCAGCAGAATCCTTTGGGATTCAGTCTTGATTGGGTCTGGTCTTGGCCATCTGTGTTTTCCGTACTCTGCCAACATTTGCTACACAAAGTGGGCACAAAGGCTGTCTGTGCCCATAGTGATAAAATTTGGCACATGTGACCCAGTGGCCTCATACCCCATTTTCAGGGGTTTGTCATTAGTTAGGCCTGTTCTTTGGATTTGTAGCAGCCCTATTTTTCTTAAGCTTGGGAAGGTGGTATAAACAAGACTGAAGCAATTAGTGCCAGTCAGGCCTCTCTGCGTCCCGTGGAACCTTGGGCACATGGCATCATCTCTCTCCTGTGCCTTCCCCTTGTTTAGGAAGGATTCATAGTGCCTGCAGTATACAGATCCAGTCCGGGACACGGTAACAGGGTGTCAGTTATGTCTGTCCTCTTGAGGGACATGGAAGGCACTGGGGATGGAGCAGTGTGACTGAAGATGGAATGCACTGGCCTCAGGTTCTAAGTCCACAAAAGTTTGTGTAGAGAAGGTGCCAATTTGCTGTCACACCCAGAATCGGAGTCCAGGCTCGTTTAGCAGGCTCCCCATGTGCCGGGCAGGGAGTGGTTCCTTGGTGAGTGTTCCCGCGCTCAGCCAGGAGGTTGACTCCTCGACCGTTCTGCGATGACCCTCCTGTCTGGGAGGTGGAGGATAAAGGTACTTGCATCATCGAGTTGTGACGGTTCAGTGGGGATGAGGCTTAGAGGATGGAGCTCCGAGGCAGGGCTGGGGAGTGGAGGAGAGGCCAGTGGAGAATAACTCTTATTCCAGGCGGGAAAAAGTGCTGTGCTTACTGGAAGCCCGCTAGAATGCAGAGCAGGAAGCAGTGAATGACGTGGGTGTGGGAGGGGCATTTTATGACCTGCAACATTTGTTCTGAAGTAAGTGACAATCCAGGGTGAGATTTTAATTTAGGAGAGAGGCGATATCCATTTTGTGCCATAGCATGGTTACTATGACAATGACATGGTGTCACCAGAGAGCCTGGTTAGAAGTGTGTGCTGGAAATCTGGGTGCAGTCTGGAAAGGCAGACCTAGAGCAGCAGTGAGTGGACAGAGAGGGGAAGAGGGGAATACCTGGACAGGTGATGTGCTCACCTCAGGTGCAAACCATTGGGCGCCAGGCCTGTGACCTTGACTTGATGGTTGGACAATCAGGACAGGTTACTCAAATTCTCTGTGCCTCAAATCCTGCAACTGTAAAATGATATCTTCGTGACCATTGTGTGGCTTAATTGGGGTGGTTGGTTTATTTATATTTAATGTAGTTTTGAATGTAGTTGGTTTTATCTATTATATCTGTCCACATTATAAAAGAATTGTAATTATTTTAATAGTACTTCTCAGCCTCTGAAATCCATTCTCGGGTTCATCATCCCTTTCCCGCAGTGGAACGTAGTTCCCATGAGAGTAGAATCTTTGGTCTGTCTTTTCTCCTGTACGCGTAGAGTTCTGAAGGCTTTCAGCTCTATGTGACAGAATGTCCAACCAGAGCTGGTGCCCTGTTTCAGTTTTGCACATATGTGTACCAAGGCCTGGAGAGTAAATAACTTACCTCCAATTCGCACAGGTAATGAGTGGAAATTTGGGTATGAATTATGAACTTGGGCCTATTTTACTTCACAGCTTGTATTTTGTAACTTATTCCTCCAACACCCTACACTAGATTAAACAGGAAAATTTAATAATGAACATAGCCAACTGCACTTGGTAATGCAGTTACGGGAAGGGGGTCCCCTTGGTTGGATATAATCTTTTTCTTTGCAATCCCTGAGTAAGGTGTACTGCTGCAAATTCAGAAAGTGATGAAATTTCTACATTTTGGTAATGGAATTTCAGAGAGCCTCCTTGGCTTGATTTTTTAAAAAAATAATGTACAGAAAATTTGCAAAAACAATTCAGTACATTCCCATACACCCCTTCAGCCAGCTTCCCGTAATAACAGCAGCTTGTCAAACCATAGCACAATGATCAAAAGCAAAAACTCAATCAAAACAGTACAGTTGATCTGGATTTCACCCATTTCTCCACTTAGGTCTTTTTTCTGTCCTAGAATCCAATCTCAGATCCCACACTGCATTTAGTTGTCCCCATAACTCCTCCGTTCCTCAGCCGTTTGTGACCTTGACACTTCTAAGGAGTACCAGCCGCTCACATAGGACGTCTTTCCATTTGGCGTTTGTCTCATGTATTCTCATGAATTGATTGAGGTTTTGCTTTTTTTGAGGGGGTGGGGCAAGAATACCACAAAAGCAACATACCCTTCTCAGTGCTTCAGAGGGGAGGGAGGTGTCGATAAAGACTCATACTGATGATCTTAACCTTGATCGTTTGGCTAAGGTTGGTTTCACCACTGTGTAAAGTTGCTCTTCTTTTCATCATCATTATACAATTTGGCGGAAATACTTCTTTTAGGCCATGCTAATATCCTGTTTCTCAAACTTTGGGCCCAATCATTTTAGCATCTGTCAATGTGGGTCTGCATCTATCAATGCGAACCTCGACTGCAGTGATTTTTATTACCGTGGCTTTCTCATAGTAAAAGATATTTTAAAAGACTCATTTGGTGAGAAGCCCAGAGGCAGGGCAGGTGTAGGGGTCAGCTCAGTCCTTCAGGGGTGTTGTCTAGGACCGTGCTCTTTCTCTTTTCTCTGCCACTCTTAGCACACTGAGTGTCCTCAGATGTGGCCTTCCATGACTGATAAGGTTCTGCAAATGTGACAGCTTCCAACTGAAGAAGGTGAGATCTTTCTCTACCTGGGTCTCTTTTCACCAGAAAGCAAACTACTTCCCAGAACCACCTCTGCTCTCTGAAAACCTTCCTGTAGATCCCACTGAGCAGGATCTGGGTCGCCAGCCCATGGCCAAGTGGCAAGAAAGGTGATGGAGGTATCTGGCGCTCCCAGCCGAGGTGGGGAAGGGGCCTCAGAACAGATGACCCACGGGACAGTAAGTGTCGTTCGTGGCCGCAGCCACGGGGCGCCATCCTGGCACTTGGGGCAGTGCCTGCATCTGCCAGGGCTCAGCAAATCTTGGTGGAGCGAATGGGGTTCTTCTCTGCTGCCTGGAGTTTTGTAATCTGCCATTACCCAGGAGCATCCGAGCTCTTGACTGGAGTCAGAAGACAACAAGTAGGAGAGTGCATCAGGGGAATGGAGAGGAAAGGCGACAGCCCTGATGGCCAGGGTGGGTCCCTGGTGGGACAGTTCCCAGCTCAACAACGCCCTGGGTTTCGTGGTGCCTTGGTCTCCAGCACTGTACTGCACCTCTGGTCTTTTGGTGCTTCTGCCAAAGCCCTAAAGAGACCTCAGGAGGCATTTGGAAGGAAGGAGGGCAGAGAAACCTGCCTGCTAGGCCCAGCCACCCCCACTCCCAAGGCCGTCCAGAGGGAGAGGGGCCGAAGGGAGGGCTGTGCCCCGTGCACCCCTGAGTCTTGCTCCGGGGGGGCCTCCGACGCAGCCTGGTAGCTTGTTTGGTAAATAATGACATTGTTATAAATATTTAATAAGTCAAGGGACTGCAGTGCATGAAAAATTGATGGGGTCCCTGTGTGGGAAACGCAGGCTTTTCTCTACGTATGCTGTGGAGGAGGCAGTTAGAGTCTGACGTCTGCTCGAGCTGACACCTGTATTTGTGGTAGGGCTGATGAATGGCCAGAGAAATAGTCTCCATGTTTAGGAAGCATCAATCCATCATGCTGGAGTTTAGGTGAAGGGAGGAATTCGCAGCCATCAATATTCCCCATGTTTATTAAGCACCGCGTGCTGCCAGAGACAGCCCCGCACTGGTCCTGGAAGCAGCGCCCGTGGAAAGGGCACGGTGCTCGTTGATGAATGACTTTAATAAGAAGCAGCTTGGAAGTACCTTCAAGTAAGAAACTAATAACAATAATTAGATGTTTCTTAATCATTTATTTATTTTATAATGTATGCCCTGCCTGCTTCTGGAAAAAAGAATGGAAGTGGATTGCCATTGGAACACATCTACCCAGGACGGTTCAAATGAAGATAAACAGGAGATCAGAAACCGTATGGAGGGAGTGAATTTTTCTTAATCAACTTTCCTGCTACCAGCTGAGAATATTGTATTCCTTTTCCTCCGCGGTCACCTCTTGCTTGTGCAGCCACAGAAGCAGATGCAGAGCAGCGGCCCAGCAGTGTCACGGGGACAGGAGGACGAGGTGGAGTGTGATGTGACCTGTAGCCTTGGCATCTTGGTGCTGGGGCTCCAAACCACATTTGCATTTCATTTATCATCACTCCAAACCAATCTGTGTGTCTGCAGCAGGACAGCATGAAAAATTAATGCCCCTGTGTCAGGCAGAGCTTGTCAGAGGGACGGTGTAAAAGGGAAGAACAGAAGGGCAACACGCGTGGTGCTTTTTACTTGACAACCACCCTGTGTTCCCGAGTGCCTTCTCCCGAGCCTGCGTGTTGGGACTGATGGGCTTCAGCACCCTGTGGGTGGAGGGCAGAGTGCATGTCTCTGGGCAGTGGCTCTGTCCATGTGTCAGGAGCTTGCCTACCTGCTGCCCAGCGAGATCAAAAGTCCCTGTGGTCAGAGCTGGGTGACTGGAGCCATGCTGGGCACAGAGGAGGCCAAGGATCGTCAGAGGCTCCTCAGAAAGCATCTAGGGCAGAGAAGTCCCTGAGGCTCCCGTATAGAATGACCTGGGGGACAGGTGGATGAGAGGGCATGGAAGACCGAGCTTTTATCTGTTGCTTTAGACCCCTCTTGAGAGGAGCGTGAAGACTTCCCAGCACATTTAGATGCTCAGCGAATCTTTGTTCCGTGTGACCCAGCATTGGCTTCTTTCTGGCCCAGGGTCACAGAAGTAGAAATCACTCCCTTTTCCCTGCCTCGGTAATGCTCTGGTGGGGATGATCAGAGACACGGATCCTGGGGCCAATCTGCTTGGGCTCAGATCCCAGCTTTGCCACTTTGTGACCTGGGGCAAATAGTTTAACAACGTTGTGCTTTGTTTTCACCTATGTAAAGTACATAGAAAAACGTGATGTCCTTGGTATTATGGGTTTACTGACTATTAGTCCGCTTGGTCTTCCTCTGAGGTGAATGGACAAGGAAGGGCTATGGGACACAGTGACCCAGCCTTATACCTGAGCTTCGGAACAGGAGTTGGAGCCTGACTTGCTGAGTGGCTTGGGAAAACTCTACATCTTCTGTCTTGTTGAGCCACTGAAAAAAAAAGAAGTCCCTCCTGCCTCTCTTCTCTACCAAAGACAAGCAAAAAATGAGAGGAACCACCCCACCCAGACAATGCTGAGCAAGGCACTCTTTTACACAGTAGAAAGAGACAACCCTTTTCTGCCCTTTGTGGAGACTGAGTAGCATTTCTGAATGTGAAGGCACTGGGTCTCTTTGCTCTTAACACATCAAAGTCCCCTTGGGAATTGTTTTTTTTTTTTTAAATTCCAGAACCCTTACCTAGAGATTCTGATCCAATCAGTTTCAAGTGAGGTCTGGATAATGGGGTGTTATGGTTCCTGTCTGAGAACCTTTAGTTTACTCTGATAATTGCAATATTTAATTCTGGAATATATTTCCCTGTTAAAGAGGGAGTGAAGTGATGAATGAGCCAGGAGAATCTGCTGGAGGTGTGTGGGATGATAAGGTTATGAAGAGGCTCTATACCTCTTATCTAAGGGCTGCAACATGATGTTGCATAGGACATGGATGATAAATATGGTATAAATGGTAAAAGTGGGCGCTGGGGTTGTGGCTCAGTGGTAGAGTGCTCACCTAGCACGTGTGAGGCACTGGGTTTGATCCTCAGCACCACATAAGAAAAGTAAATGAATAAAATAAAGTTTAAACAAGTTTTAAAACAAAAATGGTAAAAGTGGTTCTGAAATGGCTGGAGTGTGGGCAAACACTGTGGTTTGGGCTGGTTTGGTCATCAGAGGCTGGCTCCTACCATGTAATAGGTGCTTTCATCCGTGCTTAGCAAGTGCTAAAGGCGTTGAGAGATACATTGATTTCTCTGGATTAATGATCTTGTCTCTGCAGTAGGACCTGCTAATTGTCCACCATAATCATTCTTCTCTATTTGGCTAGAAGCTGCATTTCCCAAACTCCCACCAAGTCAGTGTGATCACATGAATAAATGCTGTCCAGTGGGGCCTAAGAGGAACTGAAATGTGCAACTTCCGGATTGCATCTTTAAAAAGAAAGCAAGTTGACCTCCACTTTCTGCCTTTCCCGCTTCTTGCTGGCTGGGAAATTGGCAATGCCTGGGATCAGCAGCTGCCTGGGACCCAGAAATGGATGGCAGGGAGAGCAAAACAGTCTTACAGCTCTGGACTGCTCATCTTGGGGCATGTGAGGGAAAATAAAGGCACCTGTTTTATCTAAGTTAACATGTTGTTGGGGTTTTGTTTCAATAGCATAGACTATACCCTAGTTAATGCACGCTTCATTTGGTACTAATTTTGTCACCTTCCAGAATTCCAGGAAGAAGAGTAGAAAGAGGAGGGACAAGAAGAAGAAGGGCAGAAGGAATGAGTAGGAGATTTTTGTCACCTACTGGATCTGTTATTCATCTCAAGTACCAGAAAAGTCTTCCCTGATTCTGTGACTAGGTCAATCACCCTCTGATTCCATTATCATAATGCTGCTTTAATTCCATCATCTCCTGATTTGCAGCACTTTTCACAACTGTGATTTTACACACTCTTTTGGCTCTTATGCCACCTGCAGATTTGCTTCACCTGGCTCAGGTTCTCAGTAGGTTGTGCAAGCCTTGGCCAGGGCAGGAGAAGAGCACATTAATCTTTGACCCCTTGAGCCATTGCCTCTGGGACTCTCTGCCCGGTTCTTGTAGTTGAAACATGGATCGCTCTTCCAGCCAAAGTCCGACATTTCAATGTAGATTCTGCCCAGCTGCCCAGGATTTTGCTCAAGATTTGCTCATTTATTCAAGAGAGATTTATTGAATGCCCACTCTGTGTCAGCCGCTGCACACTAGACACTGGGGATATGGTGTTGAGCAGATGTGACACGTTCTTTGCTTTAATGTAGTTTATAGTTAAGTGGAAAGAAAGGGATTTAATTGAATAACCCCATTGACCCACATTATTCACAGAGAAATGTTTTGTGTGTGTGTTTTTTTTTTTTTTTTTTTTTTTTACCTTGTTTAGTTCTATTGGAAAAATAAGAGAAGAATAATAGCCATCAGTAACCATTCTCTTGGTAAAGGGGAAGAACTCTAGTGTCATTTTGATTCTTAGGATTTAGGGTTTTCTCCTCTGATGGGACAGAAAATAAAATAAGCTGGAGGAAAGGCTTTTACAGCCCACATGACAATTTAAAGCCACATTTCTAGCTCTTTCTCTCTTTCAATATCCCATTGAAGTGGCTTAGCTTAAACAAAAGGGAAAGCTCTAGGCAGCTGCTGGAGTATAGGTATAGTCTGGCCACACCTAGAACCTCAAAAGAAGCCCATGGAATGCTCATTGTCAGGGGAGGCAGCAGCCCACTGAGACTCATTGCCTTGAGAAGATAACTTGCTGGTGTGGTTTGGATGTGAGGTAGGTGTCCCCCTAAAGCTCCTGTTAATGCAGAAATATTCGGAGGTGAAATGATTGGATTACAAGAGCTGTAACCTGATCAGTCCATCCTAGTTTGAATGGACTGACTGGTAATTGTAGGCAGGTGGGGCGTAGCTAGAGGAGGTGGGTCACTGGGGTGTGTCCTGGAAGGCTGCATGTTTCCCTGTGGCCTCCCACAGCTCCAGCTCCCTGACTCCACCATGAGCTGAGCAGCTTCCCTCTGCTGACCTTCCCCCATGATAGGCTGCTGCACCTTGGGCCCAGAGCAATGGAGTCAGCTGTCTGTGGACTGAGAACTCTGAAGCTAAGAGCCCCAAATAAACTTCCCCTCCTTTAAGTTGTGCTTGTCAGGTATTTTGATCACAGTGATGAAAAACTGGCTAAACCCCCCCCCCCCCAAAAAAAAAAGTGGTAAATGGATTCTCTGAGTTTCAACCTCCCTAAACCCCATAGCATCTGACAAATCAGTGAAGGGGTGGAGACAAGGAGCAGTTAGTACAGAACAGTCCTGCATGTCAGCCATGGAGGAAGGTTCCAGGGATTTGGGATTCCCAGCATTGCCTAGAGGGTTATGGAGTGGGGCCCTGTTGGAGGAGAGAGTCACCAAGTAAATGCACACATAAACAACAGAAGGCTCTTCATAGACTGGGGATGAGACTGCCATACACTAGAACATAGGTTTACCTCAGTTTTCTGTGACTGAGGTCCATTAGATATATAACACAGTGATCAAAAACAATTTCCTTTTCTCTTGGTCTCACAGTCTACCCATAGGAGGGGTTGTTAATGAAACTCACTCTCAGCTTCTGGCATCAAACTGTCTTGGCTTTGTTTTGTGAAAATCTGCAGAAACATGAAGAAATTCATCAGAGGGAAATAGGGGAACTGCTCTGAAGACTCACAAAAAGTAACACATTGTGAAGCCAGGCTGCTCCAGTGAGATTTAGGAGGACGAGGTGCTGGTAAGAGCAAAGGCAGGGTGCTGCAAAGCAGTGCAGAGAAACAAAGGGAGTTTGGAGATGCAAAGTGTGACGTGAAAATAATTGAAAAGCACGATCAATTTGATGAATGAAAAGGCTTTGTCAAGACACTCCTAGAACTTAGGGGAAAAAAAAGACAAAAGAAATAAAAATCATGAAAGACAAAGACAAAGATATGAGACTAGATCAAATGATTCAATTTTTCTTTTATTTTTTGTAAAATAAGTTCCAGAAAAACATCTTGGAGTAGATGGAGGAGAACTAGTTAAAAGAAGAAAACTTTATGGATCTGAATATTTAAATCTTTATGTCAAAAGGGCTCCCTGATTGATGTTCAGGATTAATGGAAAGAAGGTCTGCACTTGGACATGCTTTGTAGGTTTTTTATAAATTCTGAGTTGAGAAAATATAAAATCAGGTAAAAAAAAATCAGTGAAAGTTAATTGGCTAAGTAATGTTGGCATGGTTGTTAAATCTATTACAACTGATAAAAATTAGGTAAAAATGTGGTTATTTTAGAAAGGCACAAAAATAGAGTAGTACTGTATGACATTAATATGCAACACTAACTGATAAAAAGCAATGGTAAGAGCCCTCAGAAAGAAGGATTGTGGCCCCAGAATTCTATGCCCTCCACAACTATTGTGTTTGTGTAAAGATAAAGAAAAAATTGTTTCAGATGTTTAAGAGCTAATAAAAGACAGCAAACACATACAACAAATAAGTTCAAAGTAAAAGAGTGGAAAAATATGTAGCTTGCAGATAGCAACCATAAGGAAGCTGGAATGACTAGACTAATAGATGAAATAGACTTTCAAACTAAAACAGATACTAGAGAACACTTATGATGTTAAAAGGATTGTTACATCAGGAAGATGGACCAATTATATATTCACCTAACAGCAGAGCCCCAAAATACATGAAAGAGAAAGGCCAAAATTGAGGGTAGAATAGATAATCCAACAAAACAGTGGGAGACTTTCATACCTCACTTTCTTTTTTAAGTTTTTTTTAATTGTCACATAATTATATTAAGAGTACACTGCGAAGTTCCAGTATAATGTATACATTGTGTGCTGCTCAAGTAAAAGTAATAAGCACATCATCAATATCCATTTTGATAATAGATGAAACAACTAGGTAAAAGATCAAAAAGGAAACAAAATTAAAAAATATAATCTTCCAGTGGGTGTGGTGGCACACACCTGTAATCCCAGTGACTTGGGAGGCTGAGACAGGTGGATTGCAAGTTTGACATCGGCTTCAGCAACTTAGTGAGACCCTATCACAATATAGAGAAAGGGGAAAGGGGCCTGGGAATGTAGCTCAGTGAAAGCACTCCTGAGTTAGATCCCCAGTATCCAAAATAAAGAGGATCCTCACAATCTTCCTACTTGATACATGGGAAAAAGAAGAACAAACAAAACCTTAAACAGGGGAATAATGAAGATTTAGTCAGAAATTACTGAAATAGAGACTGGAAAAACAAAAATCAACAGAACAAAGTTGGTGCTTTGGATAGTTCCACAAAATTGACAACTATTTTACTAAAATTACCAAGAAAAAAAAAAACCCTTGAATTATTAAAATAAGGAGTGAAAGAGAACACATTGCCATTGATCTTATAGAAATAAAGGTTTATAAGAGAATACTATGAATACTGTATGCCACAAAATTAGATAACTTAAATGGAATGGACAAATATTTAGAAGACATTAACTAACTCTAGAAGAAGTAGAAGATCTAAATAGACTTTTAAAAAGTAGAGATTGATCTAAATTAAACTGATATAAAACAAAGCAAAAGAACAACAAAAAACCATAAATTTCCCACAAAGAAAAGCCCAGGCACAGATGGTTTTGTTGATAAATTCTACCAAAATTTTAAGAATTAATATCACCTTTTTCATAGAGTCTTTCAAAAAGTAGTAGAGGAGGGATTTGTTTGTAACTCATTTTATGAAACTGGTTTACCCGGATGTCATAACAACATAAGGACAGCACTAAAAAAATAAACTACCGACCAATATTTCTTATGAACATGGATGCAAAATATCCTCTTCAAAAACTAGTAAAGTGAATTCAGCACATCCAGGATTACACACATAGCCTAGGAATGCAAGGTTGGTTTAACAACCAAAATAAATAAATAAATAAATCAGTTAATTTAAAATTCCTTATGAATAGAATAAAAACAAAAACCAATAGATGCAGAAAAGGTGTTGGATAATGTTCAATGCCCCTTGATTATAAAATTACTCAACAAACTAAGAATAGAAGGAAATATCTTCAACCTGATAAATGCCATATTTATTAAAAAAAAAAAACAAACCATAGCTAACATAATAGTGAAAGACTGAAAACTCTCTAAGGTCAGGAACTGGAAGGATGTCTGTTCTCATCACTTCTATTCTACATTTAGTGAAGGTTTACGCCAGCATGATTAGGCTAGAGAATGAAATAAAGGGAATCCAGATTGGCAAGGAAGAAATCAAATCATCTCTGTTTGCAGAAGACATGATCTTTTTTTTTTTAAAGACATGATCTTAAACTTAGAAAATCCTATGGAATCTACAATTAGAATTCATAAATGAGTTCAGCAAGATTGCAGGATACAGGGCCAATTTACAAAAAAATGATTATAACTTTTTATGATCTTGTTATAGGCAATGGTTTCTTAGATATGACATCAAAAGGACAAACAACAGAAGAAAAATAGAAATCTGAAATCATCAAAATTAAAAACTTGTGTTTCAAAGGGCACATCAAAATCAGAAGACAACATGAAAAGTGGGCTATAATTTTTTGCAAATTATGTATCTGACAAGGAACTTGAACTAATCTATATAAAGAACTTACAATTCAACAGTGCAAAGATGAATGGCCCAATTTAAAATGAGCAAAGAATTCCCTAAAGAAGATAAATATATGGCTAATAAAGCTCATGAGAAGAGGTCAACATTATTAGCCATTCGGTGAGTACAAATCAAACCTACATGAGATACTGCTTCCCACTCATTACAATGGTGTAATAAAAAAGGCAGATGATTACAAGGATTATGGAGGATATGGAGCAATTGGAACCCTCATATAGTGTTGGTGGGAGGTAAATGGGTGTTACGGTTTAGATATGAGGTGTCTCCAAAAGCTCATGTGTGAGACAATGCAAGAATGTTCAGAAATGAAATGCTCATGAGAGATGTAACCTAGTCAGTGGATTAATCCACTGTTAACTGGGTGATAAATGTGGCTGGAGGAAGTAGGTCACTGGGGGTGTGCCTTTGGTGTTTATATTTTGTCCCTGGTGAGTAGAGCCCCATCTCTGCTTCCTGGTTCCATATTCTGAGCTGCTTTCCTCTGTTATGCCTTTCTGACATGATGTTCTGCCTCACCCCAGGGCCCATGGAGTTGGTTGACCATGGACTGAACGTCTGAAACCGTGAGCCAAAATAAACTTTTCCTCCTCTAAGTTGTTCTCATTGGGTGTTTTGATGACAGCAACAAAAAACTGACTAAAACAATGGGGTCTGGAGAATAGGCTGGCTCTTCCTCAAAAGTTAAACTTGGAGTGACCATACAACCCAGCAAATCCACTCCTAGGTGTATACCTCAAAGAATTGAAAACTAAGTGTTCAAAAAAAAGAAAAAACCCTTATCATAGATATTCATAACAGCATTATTCATAAAGATGAAATCAGTCCCACTGTCTATCTACTAATGATTGGGAAAAAATATAATATTCAGAAATAAGAAATGAGGCACTGATGCTGGAACATGGACAAACTTTGAAAACATTAAGGAAGCTAGTCATAAAAGGCACATAAAATAAGGTTATACTATGTGATTCTGTTATATAATTCCATTTATCCTTTTTTTTTTTTTTTTTTTTAGGTGCTTGGTGCTTTGAACCCAGGGCCTCATGCATGCCAGGCAAGCACTTTACTACTGAGCCACATCCCCAACCCTACAATTCCATTTATATGAAATGTCCTGAATAAGCAGATCCATAGACACATAAGATACATTAGTGGTTGCTGAGTGCTGTGGGCAGGGGGAAGGGCACTGGAATCCTTTAATGAGTACAGAATTTCTTGTTAGGGAGGTAAAAATATTCTAAAATAAATTGTGATGATGGTTGCATAACTTTGTGAATATACTAAAAATTATTGAATTATATGCTTTTAGTATGTAAATTACACCTCAAAGTTTTACCAAAGAAAAAAGAACAGCAGTGAATCAATAACTTCAGTCAGAGTTAGAGTTGGCTAAGTAATGCTAGTGTAGTTGATAAGACTATAATAGTTGACAAAAATATATTTTATTGCAAAAATAGATTCTTTGTAAAGAAAATAAGTAATGTGGTTTTATTATAGAATTTTCACATATAAAATAGAATATATAATGGATCCCTACTTACCCATTAGTCAGCTTCAACAATTATCAAAGTTTTGTCAATCTTCTTTCATCTCATAGCATGTTTTTTAATACATCACTGATAATCTGGAAACATAAACTCTTTTCCATATTTAGAGAAGTGTGTTTAGCATTCTTTTCATTTTGTCTGCTGAATACTTTCAAAGCATTATTATTCACTGAAGATGGGAATTGTCTGTCTTGTTTACATGCTGAAATCTTTTATCACTCAGAAATACTTTCAAATGAAAGTAACAAGAAACTCAACCACAGTGGCTTGTACAAACATGAGTCTATTATTTTTCTTCATATTAAGAAAAAAAAACCCTGGAGGTAGACACCTCTTGTGCTAGTTCAGAAGCTCAACAATGTCCAGGCAAACAGCTCTGAGGTTCCCTTGGATTTTCTACCATGAATAGTTAAGAGAGAAAGGGAGACAGGCCACATCACTATCAGAAAAGTAAAAGTGTTCCCAGGAACCCCACCCATGTCTGCTTGTATCTGGGCCACTTCTGGCCAGAAAGTTCCTGAGAAATACGGGGTTGGAAATAAGAATGGGAAGTGGGTCAACAACCAACAATATCTTGCAGACAGTCCTAATGTATAGTAGGAGGTATCTTCATAGACCTGTATAAACATCTGTTAAGTGCCTATGGTGGAATGTTTATTCATGCATATCCAGGGCTCCTCCCTTCATGGGGTAAGATCTCCATTATGGAAAATGGATTGAGATGTTTCTTCCATCAACTGGGGTCCTTTAGAATTTCCAGCTTATCTATCATGAATGTGTTGCATGAGCAAGGATTAACCTCTATTATGTAAGCCAATGAGATTTTTGTTTGGTTGTTACTGCAGCCTAATCTGCCTTATACTGACTAATGCAATGCTGGTACCAGGTTACAAAGAAATCCATAACAAATTTTCCAGATTAATATTTTAAAATTTATATTTCCTGATCGCATTACACATTAATATCAAGAGTATGCCTAAATTAAGATAAACAATAGTTATTTGAAAATAAAACAACCTATAAAATAGCTTCTATCAATGTGAAAATCAATGCTTTTGAGGGTAGACTAGACATTTAAGACAATGGGGACCACTATATAAAAATACATGTGTGGTATGATAGCATTGTTCTTAGCAACATCTATACTCTAAAGATGTTATTACTAAAAATAAATATGTTCAAATGTCTAAAGATAAAAAAATCAGAATTCAAAATAAGTAGAAAATGAATAGCAAAATAAAAGTATAGGAAGAGGAAGCAGTTAATACAGATAAGAACATACATTAATCACAAAGCAAAAAGTCAGCGAGATTGGCTAATCAGATGGAGACCCAGAACTTTAAGTTGGTAAAATAAAATATAAAAATCTTTGGAAAGTTTGATTCTCATTAAAACCAGAGAAAACACAGATATTTGGTATAGGGTTTGAGGAAAGGGCAGGATAAATTGATCCAACATTTCTGGTGGGTGGCTTCTCAAAATGTGATATGAGCATACCTTGAAAATTTTATTAACTTGTAATGTTAGATTGAACCAAATGAACTTCTCAAATATAAAGGCTCATGAAACAATATTACTTTTATTTTTGTAAGCAGTTTGGTTCCCTGGACCTGCTGAAGAGGGCGTGAAGAGGAAGCCCTTCTCCAACAGACTTTGTTGCAGAAGACGTCTCAGTCATTCTGGTTCTGCAGATATGTCCCATGACCTGGTCCCCATGATCCTTTAAATCCTGTGCAAAGGGGATAATCTCTGTTATCTCACATCTGTTCCCTCTTCCTCTTCCAGAAATTTCTCCTGGATGGTCTTCAAACTCAAAAAGATGGAATCACCCTCAGGATCCCTCCAAACTACAAGGTGGTCCCAGCAATGCCTTTTCCATCCACCAAGTCATCTCCTGTCTCTGATGCCTTTAGAGAAGCCCCTGGGGTCAACTTACTCCTTCTCATGCCATAGGCAGGGCTCTTTCTGAGTGCAGGAGCAAACTCCCTCCTCTTCTACCATTTTTTGCTAGGCTTAGAAGAATGAGCAATTAAGAATGGAAGCCTGAGGACCATCCTGACTTCTAGATCTTTGTCTGCCCTTATCAGCTCCATCTCCAGTGGGAGGATTTATTCTTCAATGTCCAGGATCCTCAGATGCAAAGGACAAATGCTTCCAGGCTCCTTGTCTAGAGTAAACCTTGGCCATTGGTACTGATGGCCAGCAATGAATGACAGGCCATTCATTTGTGCATATTCACATTTATTTGTTTACTCATTCATTCACTCAAAAATATTTCTCCACACACCTACTTGGTGCTGGATAATTTGCTAGACGCTGAGGATTCAGCAGTGAAATCAGTAGAGAAAAATCCTTGCCCCCTAGAAGCTAACATTTTGGAAGTGGAGAGAAACAATTAACCAAATAAATAGATCTGCGGAGAAAAAATAAAACAGGAATGGAGGCTGGGGTCTGAGGGTGGCTGCGGTTTTAAAGGCAGACATTCAAGACCTCACTGACAGGTGACCTTTGAGTGAAGGTAGGAATGAGGTGAGAGTGGGCCTTGCAGGTTCCTGGGAGAGACAAATTCCAGGTAGAGGGTGTGACCAGCAATAAGTCCTAAGAGGAAGTGTGGGAAGAACATTCCAGGAAACAGCGAGGAGATCAGCAAGATGGAGCCAAGTAACAGGAGCTGAGGTCCAGGTGACTGCAGGGTGCAGGGCATGGCTGGACAGATGCTGGCTGGTGCCTGAGTGAACTGGGAGCTACTGAAGGATCCAGAGGGAGGGTGGGGCTCATTGTCTGGATGCTGTGCTGGGAACAGACCATGACGCAGCTCAGTTGGTTAAGAGGTGCCTGTCGTAACCTGGGTGAGAGGCGGTGGTGGCTTGACCCTGAAGGACCACATGGAGGAGATGAAAGTGGCTGGGAGCTGGGGATCCTGCAGGTGGCATTGTGGAGAGAAAGACAGCAGTCAGCCATAGCTCCAACACCAGCTTTGCATCCCCAAAACCACAAGGCAGCGTGATTTCTCAGAACTCATCTTTCATCACCTCCTTCCCCTTCAAGGACCTGCATGAGATTCTCCTCTGCACGCTGTTCTCTAGAACTCAGTGATTCTCTCTCCAGAGGCTCTGCTTCCTGTACTTGGACCTGGGGGAGGAAAAAAAATACATAAAGGCAGAGAGGAGAAGTGAGCCCTGGCTCATCTGAATTCTGCCTCAGTCTCTTTAGTCTCTTCAGTGACAGCGGGGGGGGGGGGGGGGGGGGGGGGGGGGGGGGGGGGGGGGGGGGGGGGGGGGGGGGGGGGGGGGGGAAAAAAAAAATCCCTGTGTAACCTGTTCAATGAAAAGCAATATTTAATTAGGGCTGAGAGAGTTAGACAAGCAAACAATTAAATGTTCTATTATGATCAGTCGTGAGCCATTTAAGCTTCAGTCCAATAAAGAATCATTATAAAGTTCTCATAGAAATGGAAATAAAAATAGTGCTGCTTTGTGCTGCATTTCCATGTCCTTGGGCTGTGAGGATCTGAAGGCAGTTTGACTGTGGCGGATGAAGGCTCCCAGCCCCAAGGGGACTTAGCACAGGCCGGAAGGAGGTGCAAGGCAGGCGGTGCACCAGGGGAGGGAGGGGCAAGGGCAGGAGAGGAGCTGTCAGCTGAGCCGGTTTGCACCAGGGCAACAGGGACTTTTTCATCTTATTTTTAGAGAAGCAACATGAGTATTCTGCCTGGGAGGGAGAAGCAGCTTAAAAGAAATTTCTGAATGTCTTGTGAGATGTTGGATTATAGAATAAATATGTCTAATAAAATCCCCCTGGTTACTCAGCTTTGAGGATTTGGAAATAACTTCAGACTGTTCGGGAAGGTATTGCTTGGCTGCAGCTGGAAAAATATCTGCTGAGGGCTTTGAGATGAAGATATCATCCATCTCAGAGTTCCTGCAGCCAGGACTCCTTACCCAGGCCACTGGGGACACATGGGTGCAAATTCAGGCCACCTCTTTCTTGCTTCCTCTCAACATCCCCTCCTCCTCTCCAGGAGACCCAGTCTCCTCTTTGGAACTGCCAGTGCATTATGGGAATAGGGTTTAGATAAAGCCCTAGTATAAGTCAGGTCTTTGGGGTAGCAAGTGACAGAAAACTCACTCAAACTGGTTTAAGTAAATTGAGAAATCTGTGGCTCAAGTACCTGAAAAAGTTCAGGGCTAGATCTAGCTCAGGCTGGACTGGATCAAAGTGCTGACGTTATGTCCACGGGATCCCATCTCCCTCACCTCAACTCTGCCTTGGCGTCACTCTTGGATACAGGCTCCGCTGTGGTGGCCACGTGGTTTCTGGAGGCACAGGATGATACCTCCGCCTTTCAATGGTGGTGATGAAGAATTTGCTTCTTTTTTCCTAGTGGCTCTGTTCAAGCACAGCTGGTGCAATGTGCACATTCTCAATCTGATTACAGTGGCCAGAATGGTGGAACAATTTAATTGGCCAGACTAGGGTCGCACGCTTCTCCCTGGACCCAAGGTGGGATTAACCCCTACATAAAACACAGGATGAACGGGAAAGGATATTGTTAACCAAAGCAGTCAGCACTTGGTATTGACCATATCTGATTACTCCTAACTCTTGCCTCCTGATTTGCAGAAACCGTCAAAGGCTTGTTTGAGACCTGTCATAAACCAGGGAGCAACATGAATGCGTGAATGCGGAGCAACGTGCCTGTCTCACATCCAGGGATTGAGATCTTGGGAAGAGGCCCCTGTTGCCACTGTGCAAATCCTTGCTTTCCTTCAGCACTGTGTTATCCAGAGCCGGGTGGGCAACCTTTTTCTCTCAAGGACCATATATTAAAATTCTAGATACAGACAATCCTTGACTCCTAATGGTTCAACTTAACAAATTCTCAACTCAGGGATTTTCGATGTTGCAAAGGCAATACTTACTTGGTAGGAACTTTGTTTCGAATTTTGAATTTTGATCTTTGCCAGGCTGGCACGTGTGTCGGGATCATTCCTTATGATGCTGAGCCGTGGCGGCTGGCCGTAGCTCCCAATCAGCCATGAGATTGTAAGAGTGAAAAACCAATGGTCTACGGGAGACTGCTGCAAGGCTGGGGTGCTCATAGGCAAAGTGCGTAAGAGCATTTTCAACCTATGCTTTCAATTGAAAATCGCTTTTCCAAGAATGCAGAGGACAATCTGCATTCGTCAGCGTAGTCTCTGCCCCAGTACCGAACTCTGCCATTGTGGTTAAGAAACCAGCCACAGACACTAAGGAAACAAAGAGGCGTGGTTGAGTTCCAGTAAAACTTTATTTATAAAAATGAGTCTCAGGCCAGGACAGGACCTGATTTGCTGGCTTCTGTGGCAGGCTGGGCTTCTTGGGATGCTGCATGGGAGATAGAGGACAAAAGGTTTGTGGCAGGTGGGGTGGGTAAGATGTGTGAAAAGAGAAATGAGAATGACAGGAGTAGGCTGGAGGGGCCGGGAGACCATATTGCAGACATCACAAGGTCCCTGCCCGCCCTGGGGGGACATTCTGGAGCAAAGGTGCCCATCGAAGGAGGCCTGCATTGAGCAGAAATGGTCAGATCCTGGTACACCACCTTGCTTAATCCTTAGCCAGGGACCATCTAAAAAAGGAGTTTGTGCAACAGCTGAGGAGGCTGAAGTTGCGGCTGGGTAGAGAGTGTTGGTCGTTCCCACCCCTTACCACTGGGTGGCGCGTTCTCTCTAAGGGTGGATGGAGTGGCGCATCTCCAAGTCCTCCACAAGAGCAAGGGGTCAACTCAGAGGGATGGGGCCAGGGAAGAAGACTCGCTCGCTTTGGAGTAGTACTTTGACCTGCCCCTAGCATGGCCCAGAAGCTTTCCATCTGTGCTCTTCCGTAAAAAGACAGTTGTGATTTAGCTTAGTGCATCCTTTCTCTTGTGAGCAGGTAGCACTGAGCGCCTGAACAAGAAGTCAGAGGCCCTGGGTCCTGCCCAAACTCATCACGGCTGCCACGTTCGAAGTTGGTCAAACTGGTCTTGTTCAGTTTTATTTTTAAGTGACACACTTCTGATTGTAGTTTGGCTTTCCACATGGCTTTCTGTGCTCTTTTCACTGAGAATGAAGATTTTGGAATTGTAGCTTACTTACCAGCCTTCATTTCACGTGAGTTGACCTCGGAGACATGAATCTGGGCAAGATTCCTGCCGGATCAGTGGAGAGCAGGGCTGGACCCCTGGCAGGGCCACCAAAGCAAGGGACACCAGTGAGCGTTTTTGGAACTCAGGAATGATGACTTTCTTAGAAACCTCCTGATCTTGCCAAGCTCTTCTTCAGACCTCCTGCACTGCACCTGTAATAAGAAAAGTTTTCAGGTGGATGACAGCCACTAAGTCTTTTTATTTTTTTGCTTACAATTTATTCAGTTATCTTTTTAACTGACACATAATAATTGTACATACTTATGGGGTGCCATGTGATGTTTTGAGACATTACATAATGTTCAAATCACAGTAAGCATGTCTATCTCCTCCAACATTGCTTCCTTATGGTGAGAACATTCCACATTTATAGATTGATTTTGACCACTGTGAAAATGAAGATTTGGAAACGTTAAGTAACATTGTGACATTTGCCTGTAGACGGATAGAACTGGAGACTATCATGCGAAGTGAAACAGTCCCCAAAGGTCAAATGCTTTCTCTGATATGTGGACGCTAATCCAAAGAAGGTGGAGGGGGATAAAGAAAATAATAGAAGAAATATCAGTGGAGTAGACAAAGGGAAATGAAGGGAAGGGTAGGGAAGGGGTAGGGAAAGAGAATGGAATGAATGTGACCTAACTTTCCTATGTATATATATCACAGCAAATCTCACCATCATGTACATCCAGAAGACACTATTTTGTTTTTTAAAGTAAGTAACTGGCAGAAAGATCAGTAGAGTAGAGGGAAGGAAACAGGGGGAGGGAGGAGAATGGAAGGGGAAATACTGGGGACTGAATTAGAGCAAATCATATTCTGTGCTTTTGTAATGATGTCAAAATAAATTCTATTGTCATGTATAACTAAAAAGAACCAATTAAAAAAAAAAAAGGAAAGAAAAGTAATGTGCCTAAGGTTGTACAGATGGCAAACTAAACCAGGATTCAAAAGCCAGGTGAGTGTGTCACTGAGCTTGGGCTCTTTCCTCTCCTTGAGTGTCATCTCCTTGGTAGTACAGTGTTGTCTGGTTATGTAACCAGAAAAGCAGTATTTCCCTTTGGACCAGTGTTATTCTGACTGCTAGTTTTAAATTCTGCTTTGTAGTGGCTTCGTATTTCCTTGGGATGGCTGTGCTACAAGCAGCAGGGAGACTGAGGCCATTGTGAAAATCCAGGGTACAGGTGAGGCCCTGGAAGTAGGGCAGCATAGATTAGCACGGAACGGACCACAGTGCCTAGGTCTGAGACAGTTGTCAGCTGTGGAAAGAATCCTACCAGAAACGTTGTTGTGGACATGAAGCCCACCTTCCAGTTCTTTGCACACATGCAATAACCGCAGGGGCTGTTGGTGATGAAAAATTAGCCGTATCTATTCAAAGAGCAGACAAAAGGCATGAATCACCAGGTATTTGAGAGAACAGACCAAGTTGCAAGCTGATTTTATTGTTTTGTTTTGCCCTGAAGGAGTGGGATTCAAAGCATTTGACAGCATTTTAATAGTGGAAGAGCTCATTTGAAAATTCCATTTCTAGTTGTTCTTATCATCTGGGGCTTGCACTGCGGTGCAGCTGCCTTCTTGAAATGAAGCCTGGATCTCCACTTGCTGGGGTCCCTTGTGCTTATTGGGCCAGCTGTGCTTATTGATGTCACTTGTCTGGCTCTGGGTTCTTCCTGTGTTTGCGATCCTCTGTTTTAGGGAACAGAGTAAGTTAGGATCCAGAGGACAGTGGGCGTCTTCCCCAGTAGGATCGATCCCGGTACCAGCTGGCAACATGCAGGATTCCTTAGAGCATACGCAGTGCAGGGACATGACATAGGTCAGGGGCCACACAAGGCCCCATGGGATGGAAACTTCCTGAGGAGTGAGGGTTGATATTACCAGAGCTGCAGACTTCCCCAGGATCCAGTTAGACAAAGATGGCCAGCCACTGGTCTATGTGCAGCTCCGAGGAGGGTGAATGAGTGAACGCCTGTGTCGGGTCTGTGTGTGGAGGTGCTCTTTCTGGGTGGTCTCTAGGTGAATGAGGTGCATGCAGAGGATGTGTTGCACTAAACGACAGAACTGTGTCTTGACTGTATGCCCTGAACACAGCGTGTTCAAGATGGCGGGTCACACTGGAATGAATGGGCTTACATTTTATCGCCTAGCCCTTTTATCAGAGTATTATTTCAGTTTAATTGATAATGACTGTCCCTCCTCCAGGAGCAGTCACTGGGGTTTGACACTGACAGCAGAAGTGAGAGCCAACCATCCTTGTTTCACATGGTGTCAGGGCTCATCTCCTGGTCCTGGTTTGCCTGTCTGGTTGTTTATCTAGCGGTGGTGTGGTCAGATTTCAAGTTACCTTTGTTGATGTCCTCTCTTTTCCAAGCCTCATTTTTGCTTGTTCCATGGAGTCATTAAACCCCAGTTCTCTCTGTAGATCAATGCTGCAGAATTCTTTTTTTTTTTTAATTTAAATGAGTTTAAATCATCTCAGAATATATTAGATTACCCTCTCCCGTGGGTTAGATATTTGCAGGGATGGAAGTAAACTGAACATTTAACGGGCATCTTTTCTTCTCCTTTTAATTGAATGGGAGCCTGGCTGCCGGCAGGATTGGTATTCTGCCCAAGGAGTCTCCTTGAGCATCCACAGCTGGGATCCTGATGGTCTCTAAACACGAGCGGCCAGGCCAGGGCAAAGGTGCTCCAGCATGGAGAATCAGAACCCCCCCACCCCCACCCCCGCCTTAAGGCCCTCCTGAGTCTGTGATGGCCAAGTCCCTTCTTAATTGGCAGCCCAGCTGTCTCCTAGAGGGATTCAGAGAGACCTCACAGGCGGGCAGAACCAGCGTTAAGCAACTTTGTATTTTGCAAATGATTTATGATTTGTGATGCACCTAGCCATTCTGCTGCGATGTGAGTGTTGTTGGTCCCATTTTAGAGATGAGAACTTTGGGGCTCAGAAAGAGCCGTTTTCCAAGGCTGTGCAGCTTGGAAGTGATCGGACTGGGATGATCAGAGCTTGGGTTTGCCCATCCCAAAGCCCATGGTACGTCAACTGCGTCTCCCTGTGCCGTCATCGGGGAGGTTCTGGTTTTGTCTGGACTGTGGTTCTGCGTGGCCTGCAGTATCCACTCTGTCTCCCTCCCCAGCCCTGATAATGCCTGAAGTTCAAATCCAGCTGCCAGTTCCTTGCCAAGCTCCGTGATGAGTACCTGAGAGCTAAAGGAGCAAGAGGAACATCTTGTTGAGTTTGGAGAGCCTGACAAGTCCCTCAACACCCCTCTCCATTTCTGTTTCTCCATGAGGAGTACCTGGGGAAGAAGGGGGTCCCTGACCTGGGGTCTCCCTTCAGGCTGGCTGCTGATATGCTGTGTATTGCCCTGGAGAAGTCACTCGACTAGGTGACCACCTCATTGGGGTTTGTTTGGGACTTTCCCAAATTTAGCACTGATTGTCCTGGGAGATCCCTCTGTCCCAAGCAAATTTCACAGGACTATGGCCATCCATCACGTGATCCTAAAACTTCTGTCTGGCTTGAAGCTTCATGAGACAGCATTTCACAGAAAACAGGGAGTCAGCATTATTTTCTTCCTTTCTCTCTTTGTAAAAGAATTATACAAGTTGATTACTAAAAACAGAGGTAACCAAAGAGCATGGTGCTAAAATGCTAACAAAGAAATGATGCTCCATGGCAGTCTTAAAGGAACACAAATCAAAACATGCTATCATTTTCACCTTTCAGATTGGAAAGAAAATGAAAATATTAAGAGCGCTTAGTTTCAGCTGGAAAGGATGGTGGTGGTGGGGTGGGGTATGTGCCCTCTTATTTGCTGTTCTGGGAGTGCAAATTGGTACAAATCTTTTAGGAAGTCTATTTGGTATATCTGTTTTTTAAATATTTTTTAGTTGTTGATGTACCTTTATTTTTATTTATTTATATGTGGTGCTGAGGATCGAACCTGGTGCCTCACACATGCTAGGCAAGCACTCTGCCACTGAGCCACAACCCCAGCCCCATTTGGTATATCTATTAACATTTGAGTGTGAATATCATTTATCCTAGCAGATCCATCTCTAAGAATGTATCCTCTAGAAATATTAGTGTGGGTCTATGAAGATGTGTATGAAAGATGGGTTCAATACAGATTTTTTATTGTAAGAAAAAAAAAAAAAAGGAAGGCAGGCGTGGTGGCGCATGCCTGTAATCCCAACACTTGGGAGGCTGAGGCAGGAGGATCGTGAGTTCAAAGCCAGCCTCAGCAATGGCGAGGCACTTAGCAACTCAGTGAGACCCTGGGGCTGGGATGTGTGGCCCAGTGGTCTAATGCCCCTGAGTTCAATCCCCAGTACCAAAAAAAAAAAAAAAAAAAAAAAAGAAAGAAAAAAAAATGGAACTAATCTGGGAATCCACCAACTGGGGCAAACAGTGGAACGATTCCATATGGTGGGCATTTGGGTATCTTCTTTCTGTTATTTCTAGAAAGGGGTTCTCAAACTTGCGCATGCATCCAAATCGCCTGGAGGGTTTGTTCAAATGGATGCCAGGTCCTCATCTCCAGAATTCTTGCTTTTGGGATGGAGCCCAAGAATTTACATTTCTTTTTCTTTTCTTTTCTTTTCTTTTAATATTTATTTATTTGTTTTGGTTGTACACAATGCCTTTTTTTTTTACATGGTGCTGAGGGTGGAACACGGACCGTGCACATGCGCACATGCTAGGCGATTGCTCTACCGCTGAGCCACAACCCCAGCCCGAATTTGCATTTCTAATAAGCTCCCATGTGATGCTTAAGGTCCCAGGACCACACTTTGAAAAATCATTGATATAGAGAAAAATGAAAAGACCTTTTTAAAGTGAGATTTAGTCCAGATCTGGGAGCAGCATATGAGAGAGAGAGAGAAAGAGAGAGAGCGAAGAGAGAGAGCTCCTGCGCGCACTGGGCCACAGTCCAGGCGTCGGGCAGAGTGACCCTCTGACTCATCCTCCCCTGCTGGAGCTCCCACCTTATCACTTAGAGAATGAGCCAAGTAAAGTGGGGCTGGATTACTCAGCAAACTTTAAAAAAAAATAGCTACTCTTATAGAGCAAGTCTCAGGTGTGGGCAGGAGGAGGACATGGCTTGTGGGTCGCTCTCTCCCAGCCCAGAAATAGGCACTGGGCTGGGAGGAGGAGGGAGGCCGGCGGGGTGGGGGGGCTCCTGCCAGCTGTGTTTGTTGGTGTCTCTGCTCCTCCCTGGGAAGCTGGCATTCTGGTTTCAAGGACAACATCAGATGCTCAGGGACTAAAGGAGCAGGTGTTCCTAGGAACCAAGCCTTGCAAACAAATGAACAGGTGTTGATCGCCTCCAGGCAGAGGTGTGTTGCCTGTGGATATTGTTTTCTGCCTTCTTCTCCTGTTCGGTCCCAGGCTAACATCACCACGTCCCCCTCTTCAGTCAAGCCTCTCTTGAGCTCTTCCCGTTGCGTCCTTTGACTTAATCAGGGACCTCTCCCTAGGCACAGGGTTCTGCCCTATCTTTCCCAGCCACCACTGTGGTTTGCTCTGTGAGGAGGAAGAGGAGAAGGGAGTAAGGGAACACCGCCTCCTCCTTCCCTCTTGGGAACCCCCATAATCTCCACCATCACCACCACCTTTGCTAGAATTTTCGTCCACATCCTAAGTAAGATCAAGGGAGGGAAAGGACACATAAATCACTGTTACTCTTCATCCACCGATCTGAGCTTTGCTCTGTTTCTGGACACATGCGCGCCATCTTTTGTGTCTCACCCTCTGTTCAGGCTGACTTTTTTTAAAATGACATACCATCTCCTGCATGTTCCATGCACCACCTAGAAAGGGCATGCTGGTATGCACTCACTGTCCGTGTTCTCTTTCTCTCCTCTCTATCTCTGTCTCTCTGTACCAGGGATTGAATCTAGGGGAACTTACCCACTGCGCCACATCCCGGCCCTTTTTACTTTTTATTTCAAGACTGAGTCTTGCTAAGTTGCTTAGGGCCTCACTAAGTTGCTGAGGCTGGCCTCGAACTTGAGATCCTCCTGCTTCAGCCTCCCAAGCTACTAGGATTACAGACATGCACGACTGCGCCCGGCTAGTAATCTTATTTTATTTTATTTTATTTTTTTTTGGTACCAGGGATTGAACTCAGGGGCACTCAACCACTGGGTCACATCCCCAGCCCTTTTTTGTATATTATTAGAGACAGGGTCTCACTGAGTCACTAGGTGCCCTCGCCATTGCTGAGGCTGGCTTTGAACTCGCAATCCTCCTGCCTCAGCCTCCCAAGTGCTGGGATTACAGGCATGCACCACTGCGCCCGGCTTTTTTCGTAATCTTATTCTTGAACATATTTTATTTTATTTTTTTTTGGTACCAGGGATTGAACTCAGGGGCACTCAACCACTGGGTCACATCCCCAGCCCTTTTTTGTATATTATTAGAGACAGGGTCTCACTGAGTCACTAGGTGCCTCGCCATTGCTGAGGCTGGCTTTGAACTCGCAATCCTCCTGCCTCAGCCTCCCAAGTGCTGGGATTACAGGCATGCACCACTGCGCCCGGCTTTTCGTAATCTTATTCTTGAACAACTTTGATTCATTCATTGCATCTTGCTTCATTCTGGATTCGACTTTTCTGGCTGTTGAATTTGCTACTCGTTCTCCCGTTCATCTCTTTTCCTCAGCCTTCAGATTTGTACCAACTTGGCTGCGCTCAGAAATGATTTGCATTCTCCACCCAAGATACCCTTTCCTATGCTACCGTGGGTAGTTCCTAATCTTAGTTCTCTCTAGAAACCTTTACCTGACCCTTCCTGTTCCAGCATCACACCTACAGACAGAACAACCTCCAAGGAGAAGACTCCAGTTTCTTCTAGAGGAATTCCTGCCCTGAACTGGAGAAGAGAAAGATGAACTTGGAAGTAAACTGGGAGTCAATGACCCCCATAGGTGAAGGTCAGAACTGTAAACCTGCAGACTAAAGCCAAATCAATGTTGAGCCATGAGCTGACTAGAAGGTGTTACAAGGTGCTGGTCATTGAACAGAACTCTGTTATGATCCTGGTGGGCAGTGCGTCTGCTGTCCATGGTGCTAAATTGCCCCTAGGAGAGGACCATGAATGGGTCCACAAAAAGGAGAATAGGAACAATTGTGCTGGAACCCAAGTCCCCATCAAGAAGGCGCACGCTACTAAATTAGGGTCTAGTTAAGCTGTAGTGATTAGAGGCCAGCTGATTGGACCTGTGACCCATGACCATGGAGAAAGGAAATATCATTGAATCTTTGGCTAGGTGTTGTGCTTGACACTTAAGCCATATAATTTTTTTTTTTTTTTTTTGTACCGGGGATGGAACTCAGGGGCACTTGACCACTGGGCCACATCCCCAGCCCTTTTTTGTATTTTATTAGAGACAGGGTCTCACTGAGTTGCTAAGTGCCTTGCCATTGCAGAGGCTGGCTTTGAACTCACAATCCTCCTGCCTCAGCTTCCCAAGTGCTGGGATTACAGGTGTACGCCACTGCGCCCAGCCCTATTTTGTATTTTATTCAGAGACAAAGTCTCACTGAGTTGCTTAGGGCCTTGCTAAGTTGCTGAGGCTGGCTTTGAACTCATGATCCTCCTGTCTCAGCCTCTTGAGCTGCTGGGATTCCTAGCTAAGCATAGTTTATTTTAAGCTTGAGAATAAAGCTTAAAATAAAGGTAAGTATTAGTATCTTCATTTTACCAATAACGAAATAGAGGTCCAGGAAAGTTGTTCCTACTTTGGTCAAACTCCTACAGCTATGAAGTGGTGGACCTAGGGCTCAAACCACAGAGGCTTCCTTTCCCACAGCTGGCACTGGTGACATTAGATCCACATGACCCAAGGCGAGTGCGGATGACTCTTTGTTAGGCAGTTACTCTAGAACTGTAGACACCTGGGTAGGTTACCAGATTGCATGTTTTTGCACAGGGACATTTCAAGGCTTCAAATCTTGGAGACTCCGAAACTATTTCACCAGCTTTCATTGTCTTCGAAAACACACACACCACACTCCCACAAATGAACAATCTTCATTTACTTTTTCCGTTTCTAGGCGAGGGATGTGAATGTAAGCAAGACATTCAAATTAAAGTGGACTGTTTCATTTTAATTGACCTTTGATTCTCCATTCCCTCTCTCCCTCCCTGCCCGCCCCTTGCAGGGCTCTGCGATTCATCAGCGCCCCGGGCTCAGCAGCTGTAATTGGTTTGTAACTTCCTGGAATGTCAAAGCCAAGATGGAAATTTTACGTATCACTCCACCAATTCCATCCTGGCTTTAATAATAAGTTGGCAGAAGGGACGGCAGATTTACAGCGGGAGAGAAATGTAATCAAATTTGGAGGTGAAATGCAATAAGTACAAATGCTAGTTTTCATTTGGAAGCTTCTTAGATAAATGTGATTTCACTCAGCTCCCCAGCCAAAACCTTTGTTTCCTCCCTAGGAACAGTGGAGCGCCTTGGTATAGTAATAACCCTTGAAGGGAGAGTCTGTATTTGGGGTTCCCCAGAGGCTCTGTCAAGTGACCCTGCCAGGTGGGAGGTGCTGGTGGGAGATCATGAAAGGTCAGCTGGCGGGACAAGGTTTAATTGGGAGCCTCTGATATGCTGGATACCAGAGGGGAAAAGCAGTGTATTAAGTACTTTGCATGCCTCATCTCTTTCAGGTTCATAACAATGGCATAAGGTAATATTCTCTCCATTTTATAGAGAAATAAAGTTAGGCTTAGGGAGAGGATTTTTAACAATAGCAGAGTGGGGTTCTGTTAGTCTCTGGGGCCTTTCTTTTTATCCTCTCTTGCAGACATAACAACCGTTAATGTTTCTTACAAGAAAAAATAGCAGTTAATGTTTCTTGAATATTGATGTGCTGGGCTCTTCTCGAGAACTTTCACAACATCTCTGTGCGGTAAAGGATGTTGTCCTATTTTTATCTCTGTGTATCAGTTGAGAATGCTCTCAAGATTGATCTCCTTATAAGAGTCAGTGAGAGCCATGTGGAAAGATGTTCAGCATCATTAGCTGTTGGGGAAATGCAAATTAAACCACAATGAGACACATTATACATCCATTGGCAAGGTGAAAAAAAATTGGGGGGGGGGAGGGTACTGGGGATTGAACTCAGGGGCACTCAACCACTGAGCCACATCCCTAGCCCTATTTAGTATTTTATTAGAGACAGCGTCTCACTGAGTTGTTTAGTGCCTTGCTGTTGCTGAGGCTGGCTTTGAACTCATGATCCTCCTGCCTCAACCTCCTGAGCTGCTGGGATTACAAGCATGTGCCACCGTGCCCAGCTGAAAATTTTCTTTAAAAAGTGCTAACACCAAATACTGGGAGGATGTTGATGACCAGGATGGCTTAGTCATTGTTGGTGGTAATGGAGAATGATACAGCCACTCTCAAAAATAGACACCCGTTTCTTATAGAATTAAACACATGCTTACCGTACAACCTAGCAAGTTTTTTTTTTTTTTTTTTTAAATCTTGGGCCTTTGTCCCAGAGAAATGAAAACTTTTGTTCATACAAAAGCTTGCACATGAGTGTTCTTAGCAGCTTTCTACATAACAGCCAATAATTGGAAACAATCAAGATGTCCTTTGACCCGGCAGTGGTTATGTAACCTGTGAAACATCCATACTATGAATTCCTGGTCAGCATTAAAAAGGAATAAGCTATATATACACGCAACCACATAGATGGATCTCAAGGGAATTAGGTTGAGTGTGAAAAAAAAAAAAAAGCCAATCCCCGAAGGTTATGTGCTATGTGATTCTATTTATACAGCATTCTTGAAATGACACAATTATAGACATGAAGGGAGACTCCACTATGGTGGCTGCAGATTGGAGCCCAAAGGAGGGCATTGGCTGTGGCTACGGTGTAGTACTGGTGGTGGCGATGGATCTGGACTGCGGTCATGGCCACATAAATCTATGCATATTGTAGATTTGGATGAAACTACACACACACACACACACACACACACACACACACACACACCCCAGTACATGTAAAACTGGTAAAATCAACTAAGGTGGTGGATTATATCCATGTCAATTTCCTGGTTGTATTGGATTGTACCATATTTATGCAAGATTAAAGTTATCACCGGGGAAAGTTGGGCAAAGCAATCTGTGATCTCTTGTTTTCTTAAAACTGCGTGGGAAACTATAACTATCTTAAAAATATTTTTTTTGAATGGCAGTGAGGGGGAGTGGTCAGGGTACTTGCCCAAGGTCACATGCTGGGCGATTGGACTTCAAAGATGAGTTTGCTCATCACCGCTGCTCCACGCTGCTGTCCTGTTGGGTGGAAAACCGTTGGGACCTTTGCTTCTGGAACTTGCCCTTCCTCTCTCCACATGGCTCTAGTGACCTGAGATCGCAAGCCCACGCTGTCACCCACACTCAGGGCGGACCTGTGCATGCTGAATGCCATGCCCACCAGCCCCACAAGGTGGAGGGGGGCATCCAGGAGGTCTGTGGAGCCATGCAGGGCCAGAGTCCTTTTAGAGAAAATTTCATGGATGCTGAGAAAGAGACTCTTTAGTTCCGAAAGGACCACTGAAATAGGAATCTCCAAGTGCCATTTCCCCACCATGGCAAGAGAGTGTGTCTGATGATAAAGAAAACAGCAAATCAGAGGCAAGGGATGGAGGAAGAGAGGTAGAAACCTGATGATAAGAGAGGCTCATCGGTCTCCATCTGTATCGTCCGCCTATATTCCTCTGGGTGTCTTGAGCCCTGTCTGGGGAGAAGGAAAGGGAGGCTGTGTCCTGAGATGGGAGTGGCTTCTCTGGGCTCAAAATTAGCAACACCTCCATTTCTAGACCTGTCTTTCCTTGGGGTCTCCACCTTGGAGCCAATTTTTCCAATGAAGTTGTCAACCCACCTCCAAAATAATTTAGATCAGGACTCCGGGAATACAGATTCTCACCTGAGTTCTGCCACCAGTTGTGGGACATGGGGCAAGTTGCCTAACCACCAGTGTCCTCATCTGCTGCCCGGGATTTGACCCCCACCAGTGAACCACACTATGAGAGACTGGTGGTTTCCATTTCTAGTGTAGCTGACCAGAACCTTGGATGACCATATTATTTCACCAAGTCCTTCACAGATTGCTCAGGGTCAGGGCTGGGTTCTGGGAGATGCTTGCAGGCGGAGAGAGAAGGAAGCACAAGGCTTGGTGTGTGTTGATGGGGGTAAGCACCAAAAGGTGCACTTAAAGGGACTCGTGCTTTACCCTGTACAGGGGTCTCTCTCGTTCTTATTGTTGATCTTACCAAGGAGGATAACCTTGAAATTCCCCTCCCCAGTTCACACCCCAATGCTTTGTGTTGATAAAGACCACGTTGGGATGGTCACCGTGTTTGGTTGGGAGGTGGCCCCACCCCATCTCACCCCCCATTTGACCTCTCTCCCTTCTCCCCTTCACCCCCCCCCCCTCCCCGCCTGTGCCTCTCCCTGCCTCTCCTCCCTTCCCATCTGCTCCACTCATTTCTTTCCATTTTACTCCATTCTTCTTACTTCGTGCCAGTCCTTCCCACTCCAATGCCTTCCCCTTCCCTCCCCTTCCTCCATGCAGCACGGGCTCTGGGGTCCGGCCTCCCCCACAGCTGGGTCCTCGGCAGCTTGCCCTCGACTCCCACCTCCACCGTGGCACGTGAGAGTGGCCAAAGAGTGCTTCTCAGAATCTCGGAGAAAGACAACAACCCTTACTCAGGTCCTAAGCTCGCCAAGTCTCTTAAACTGCTTAACTGGGTATGGATGAATGCTACCTCCGTTTTCTCAGATAAGCAAATAGAGGCACAGAATGGTTCATAACTTTTCCAAGGTCAGAAAGCCATGGAGTGGAATAGCCTGGAAATTGAAGCCTGGTGTGTATGCTTTTATCCACATTCAATAGCAACCGTGGAGGTTTCTTTTTCTTTCTTTTCTTTTTGGTACCGGGGATTGAACTCAGGGGCACTCGACCACTGGGCCACATCCTCAGCCCTTTTTTGTATTTTATTGGAGACAGGGTCTCACTGAGTTGCTAAGTGCCTCGCCCTTGCTGAGGCTGGCTTTGAACTCGCGATCCTCCTGCCTCAGCCTCCCAAGTGCTGGGATTACAGGTGTGCAACATGGCGCCCGGCTAATCGTGGAGGTTTCTATGAGGCGATGGTCAAAGGCTGTTTTTATTTTCTACCTTGATGAAGTATTTGTACGCTCAGACATTTACAAGGTAAATAGAACCTGAGCTCATAAGTCAGGAAACTACTCCCGCCACTCTCTATGTTCAGGTGAGGCTGACCTCCCCCTAGCTGTGGGGGTGGCCATAGATCAGGTCTGTCCAACCAGGATTCATATGCTCCAGGTCATAGTGATTAATTCCTTGATGGGCACTTAACACAAGCCAGCTCAGTGAGATTTGATCTGGGATTTTTGATGGCCACTGGCAGTTGGGGAGCAGGATGCTATTTGTTGATTGGCCAGGCCTGAGTCATGTGCTCAGCTTAGAACCAATGGCAGTGGAGGAAGGGAGAAGATAGGATAATGGACTCTCCAAGGTCACTTCCACTCCAAGTGCATGGAGAGAGAGAGTAAGAGAGGACTGGGTCCCTGAAGAAAGGTTGGAGTGCTTACATACCAGAGGAAAAGGGCATGGAGGCTGGGAAGGCACTATTCCCATGCTCCTGACCCCAAGGAGGCTGGATGGAATTATCCTTGACCAGCCCAGCGCTGTCCCAGGACAGACCAAGCCAGAATGGAGGAAATGCAGTGGGGCGACCCCTTCTGGCAGGCTGATTTTCAGGATCCCAGAGTCTCAGGCTACTCTTTTTGTTTGGTACCAGGGTTGAACTCAGGGGCACTCAACCACTGGGCCACATCCCCAGCCTTTTTTTTTGTATTTCATTAGAGACAGGGTCTCACTGAGTTGCTAAGTGCCTCGCCATGGCTGAGGCTGGCTTTGAACTCATGATCTTCCTGCCTCAGCCTCCCAAGTGCTGGGATTACAGGCGTGTGCCACTGCGCCTGGCTCAGGCTACTCTTGTGTGGAGTTTCCTCCAACATGATCAAGGTGCCCTGCACCTAGGTCCTGAGCTGTCCCCTCTGGGTCATAGGACAGCGCTTCCATCCTGCCCGCACCCCCTCCCTCCCAGCTCAGATCCCTGCTATAACTATTGCTTGGGCTTCCAGTTTCTCCACAGAGGGAATTACAAACTGGTGATCCATGAATGTGTTTTCTTTGGCTTACACAGTTTTTAAAAAATGGAATCCATTCACATCTTTGAAAATCTAGACTTCCTGATTGTCTTGAAAAACTTGGAGGAAACTGTCACAGCATGCTGAGTCGTGGTGGCCCCAGGCTAGAGGTGCCTGCATCATTCAGCTCCCCACAGTGAGCCCAGACCACTTCAGTCCCGGCTGTTGCCTGCCTGGGCCCAGTGGATATGAGGTTAGGACCCCCACTCTCCAAGCCTGGGCCTGCCTCCATCTGCCAGCCCTTTCCCATGGAGCTGAGGTTATTCACTGAAATGCCACCCAGGCTTGCCCTGAGTTGCTGTGGGAAGCACTCTGTCACACTGTGCCCAGTGGCCTTGGGCAGACCAGTGGAACTCTGGGACCCAGGTCCTGTAGGGAAGAGACAAGGAGATAACAGGTGTGAATGTCTCAGAAGTATAAGTGCTCTGATGTGGGGCTGGTGACTTGGATAGCACCCCCCCCCCCTTTTTTTTTTTGGCAGACTGGGTTTGTTGGGGTTCTGGAAAATTTCCCAAGATGTCCAAGACACCACTGGCTTGGTGTGGACAATTTTCAAGTGCCCAGTTACTTGCCTTCAGTTTTTCTCAAAGGGGATGAGTTTGCCTGAAATTTATAAGCTACAGGAAACCCTTCTCCCTGGTAATGCTAAGCAATCCTCCAATTTTCAGACTCCCAAAAGCATTATGAGCAGCCATGCCATGTGACTAGACAGGACACAGAGGTAGGGAAGGAATGCTGTCAGGAGACCAAAGACAAATCAATGTGCTGTTGGTCCTGGGGGTGGGGGGTCCCCATTTTCTCACTCTGAACTCTTCATCATTTTAGGATTTTTAAGACCTGCTCACCATTTTTGAAGGATATGTGTGGTTCACCAACTGTGTGGTGCTTGGATCCCTCTGCTAAGGTCTGACCTTAAAGATGGAGACCATCACTGAATGGGTCCTTTATACCAGGGGGCCTGATGTTTCTCAGAGCCGGATCTAGGGTCTAGACACCACCGTGGAATCTGCATGGTACCAAGCCACACCTTAACCTGGTAAACCATATTCACATGACAGATGGAGATGAACTGGTTCAGGCTCTACATGTTAGAACAAAGCTTAAAAACTACATAGGCGGTGGACGCTGAGGCTTTCACTAGATAGCTCTGTTTCAGACAAGGCTGCAGTCTGGAAAACTGCAGTATTGAAGGCTGGGACCTGAGGCTGTAAAAGCATTGAGAGATTAGGGGTGTTCCCAGATCTGCCAATATTAATTCAAAATAAAAACAATGGGAAAGAGTAAAACACAAGTCTACGTGTTGAGATGGCTTTCTTCTGGAGGTGCAAATTGGGGAATGTTGAATATGTTTATTGAAACAGAAATGGTCTTATTCTAGGAATGCTGCTGTGTGGCGCATGCCCTGTGATGATCCTGGTTCAGCCTCCTGAGTCATCTGGCTCTGGTATCCTTTTTTTTTTTTTGGTACTGGGGATTGAACTCAGGGGCACTCGACCACTGGGCCACATCCCCAGCCCTTTTTTGTAGTTTATTAGAGACAGGGTCTCACTGAGTTGCTAAGTGCCTCGCCATTGCTGAGGCTGGCTTTGAACTCATGATCCTCCTGCCTCAGCCTCCCAAGTGCTGGGATTACAGGCGTGCGTCACCACGCCGAGCTATTCTGGTATCCTTTATTTATTCAATAAACATGCAACAAAAGTTTACTGAGCACTGCAGTCAACTAAAAAAGCAACCCCCTTTGCCTCTGCAGAGCTCACATTCTGGTGACGGGGAGACAGGGAATAAGCAGAGAAGCTGTGCAACCTGTGTGCATGGTAAGAGGAGATACCTGCTCTGTGAGAAGTGTGGGAAATGTGCAGAGAAGTTCCAGGGGCTGAGTGATCAGGGAAGGCTTTCCAGAAGGTCAGGTTTTGTTTTTGTACCAGGGATTGGACTCAGGGGCACTCTACTGCTGAGCCACATCCCCAGCCCTATTTTGCATTTTATTTAGAAACACGGTCCCACTGAGTTGCCTGTGGTCTCGCCATTGCTGAGGCTGGCTTTGAACTCGCGATCCTCCTGCCTCAGCCTCCTGAGCCGCTGGGATTACAGGCATGTGCCAAGGTGCCCGACCAGAAGGTCAGATCTAAGAGAAGTCCTGAAAGGGACCAGCAAGAAAGCCACGTGGCCCTGGAGGAAGAGGGTCCAGACAGAGGGGACAGGACTTCGCCCGACTCTGGAGCAGCCATGGCGTGGCCCCCAGCCCTCAGGGAGAAGCCTCGCGTCCCCCTCAAACCCAGAGGCGAGCTGTGCCAGGCTATTGCTCTCATCTCGTTGTTGAAAGCCAAGTTTAACTTGTTCCCCACTGTCGGGAGGCCCTAGGGGCTGTCACCCAAACTCTGCGAACAGTCACCACGGTCTGCTCGGGGCTCACGGCGGCTTTGCCAAGCGAGCGTCCGCTTTTTCTGTGCCTGGACCTGGGCCAGGCATCGGAAGCTCAGGGGCTGCTGGGCCAGCCCGACAGGGAGCAGGAGAACTCGCTAGCTCCGAGAAACAGGCAAGGGACGTCTAACTCAGCCTTGGGGCCGGGGTGACCGGGACGTCCAGGCTCCGTGAGGTTCGCTCGCCCCGGTCCCCCTGCCTCACTCTGGACTCTCTGGGTTCTCCCAGGTCTTGAAGGCATCAAGCCTTGCTTCAGGGCTTTTGCTGTTCCCTTGCTTTGGAGTCCTTTCCCCCAGGTCTTTCCAAGGTGACTGGTGACTATCCAGGCTCCAGGTAAATGTCCCTCCCCGACCGTTCCGCAGCCTGTGTCACTGTCACTTGTGCAGCCTCCTGTATTTCCTTCTGGGATCATCATGGCCGCTGGGACTCAGTTTGTCCCTCCGCCTCCAGGGCCTGACAAATAGAAGGGACTCAATCATGATGAAGCAAATTCCCAAGCGAGGGATGGTGAACAACCTCCGCCCTCTGGCAGGGTTTCCTCCGGCCTCACCCCCTCTGCCCCTCTCAGAACCCTCCTGGATGCCCTCAAGGCCCTGGAGAACGTTTGTCCTCTGTCCTCCAAGACTCAAGCAATGTCATGGTTGAGACTTTGGCCTGGGGCATCCGGACGGGCGTGCTTGGGTCTCCCTGCCTCTGCCGCGTTCACACTGGGCGAGTTCATGAAACTCTCTGAGCCCAGCCTCAGTTTCCCCACTGAGCAGAGAATGCGTCCAGCGGACAGCAGCCTTTGTCATTCTTCCAAACAAATGTCACCAGATCCTTCTGTCTGGAGGGGCTGCTTATAGCACCGCCTTCCTGAGATGAGAGCCCTGGCCTGGGTTGGCGGCCCCTGGGGACCCCCAAACAGAGACCTAACAAAATGAAAAAAGTCCAAATTCTATGATTGTGCCCCTGGGGACCCTGAGTTAATGATCCGGGGACGGTTAATGAGCTTCCTCCTCTGCGCTCTCCCGTCGCAGGTGGGAGGGCGGCCAGCCAGACCCCACGGCTGCTCCCCGCCCCCGCCCCCTCCACTCCGATTCCTTTGCAGTGGCCTAAAAAGCTAACGAAGCTGAAACCCCTCCTTCCAAGGCCCTGGAACTCCCGTGCCATTATTCCGTGTTCTCTGAGGCCCCCGACCTCAGCCCTGCCCCCCAGCCCTCTCCTCTGTTGGCCACGGTGACTGTGGAGGTGGTCTCAGGGTGGGGGACAGAGAGAGGCCGTCCTGGAAGGTTTGCTTTGGTGGAGAATTCCAGCAGTGACCCTTCTCGCCCCTAAGCTGCCTTCCCAGGTGCTTCCCGGGGGTGTCACATTGTGAAATAATGAATGCCGCATGTGAGTGCCCCAGGAGAGGTGGCAGCCACGGTGGCTCAGACCTTGGACCTGGGATCAGGATGCCTGGGTTCAAATCCTGGCCCCACTATTTAATAACTGTGTAATCTCAAATCTCAGTCTAAATTAATATGAGCTTTTCCCCCCCTTTCTATTTTTCTTGGTGCTGGGGGTCGAACCCAGGGCCTTCACGCATGCTAAGCATGGACTGTATCATCGAGCTGCGCCCCCTACCCCTAGCATTAGCCTTCGTTTCACATACGGCCTGCTCTTGGTGGCCAGGCTTTCTTCATAAGCCCACGAGCTAATAATAATAATACTAGCTAATATTCATTGAGAACCAAACAATACTTCTTGATTAATTAATTTAATCTCCACAGGAGAGACACGTTAACGGGTAACTTTTGGGGGTGTTCAGGGCTGTGCCTAATCGAAGTCGCATGCAGAAGCCCAGGATTCCCAGGCATTATTTGCATGAGTGAGTGGCACGCAGGTAAGGGACTGTGACAAAGACGTGTTAAGGATTCATCTCCAGGATCAGAGAGGAGAGGACAGTGTGTCCTCAGGCCAACCCCGTGGCCTGAGGGGGGTGTGCATGTGAGGGACAGACGTGCACTCTCCATGTTTTTAGTAACTTGTGTTTCATTTCTGTATCTTTGATATCCACACTTTTGGATTTCTCAGCCTTCAGAATCATGAGCTAAATCAACCTCTATTCCTTAATAATTACTTGGTCTCAGGTACCAGGGATTGAACCCAAGGGTGCTTAACCGCTGAGCCCCATCCTCAGCCCTTCTTGTGTGTTTTGTTTTGGTTTTTGAGACAAGGTTTTGCTAAATTACTTAGAGCCTCACTAAGTTGCTGAGGCTGGCTTTGAACTCTCGATCCTCATGCCTCAGCCTCCTGAGCTGCTGGGATTACAGGCGTGTGCCTCCATGCCTGGCCCATTTCTTTATCTTGAGGGTTGTTTTTGGTGCCTTTCATCCATCCCCTCAGCCCTCGTCAGGTCTCATAGCAGCCCTGGTGAGGGGTCCCCATGCATGCACTAGCATCCCACCTCTGGTGCCTGCCTCTCTCCCTCTTCTGCTGCTTCAGTGAGAGCTCACTGGGTCCTGCAGGGAAGAGAAGCCCCCTGGACTCCCTCAAGCAGTGTGGTGTGGGAGTCAGTGGTAGGCGTCTCCGGCCGCCTTCTGTCTTCAAGGAACACATCGTTTCTCAGCATCCACGGTGGGACGGGGTCCTAACCCCCCACCCTGGCGATCTGGTCATGCCATGGTTTGAATGTGTCCTCCTAAAGTTCATGTATTGGAAAATGAATTCCCCAAAGTTACATGTTAATGGCACTTGGGGGGCACGTAGGGAGGTAATTGGGTTTAGATGAGGTCCTGAGAGTGGGGCCCCCATGGTGGCATTAGTGACTGGGCTTGCTCTGTCTCACCATGTGATGCCCTCTGCACATTATGCTCCTGCAGGAAGACCTTTACCAGATGCTGGCACCATGTTCTTGGACTTGTGAGCCTTTAGAATCATGAGCTAAGTAAACCTTTTTTCTTTAATAATTACTTGATCTCTGGTATTTTGTTATAACAAGAGAAAACAGACCAAGATAAGTCAATAACCCACCATGTATTGACTTTTTCTCCTTCCCCCTTCCTCTCTTTTCTTTTTTCATTCCTACATTTTGGGATCACTTTTCCAATACAAGACTGGCACCCAGCTCTGCATTGAGGGATCCCAACTAACACAGTCACAATGTGGAGCCCAAGAGCACAGCCTCTGGCCAGGGCAGTGCTGTCTCTGCTGAGGCTGTCACAGCACACGTGGCTGATACGCAGGGGCCTGTGGTCCCTGGGTGGTGTCCAAGCACATATGAAACATGTCCCATACACTCCCAGCAAAACTTGAGGTGGTGCTATGGCAGAGACTCCTTCGGACCCCAGAGGCAGGGTATCCAGTGGTAACCACATTTCCTAGCCTCCCTTGCAACTAGTGTGGCCATCGTATTGCCAATGGAGTGTGAGTGGAAGTGACGGGTCACCACTTAGAAGGAAATGGTTTGGTTTCTACTTCCTCCATTGCCCTTCTCTGGGGCTTGGCAGTGGGCTGGGTGGTGGTGGCGCGTGAGCTCAGGTGTGGGTGAGAACAGCACCTCAATGGGAGGTGGAGTAACAAGGTAAGAACCTGGGGCCCTGAGTGACACTGTGGAGCAGAGTTGCCTCCCTGTCTAGGTCCACCATCCATCTCTGGGATGTTACACGAGAGAGCAATAAACTTTTATTCTGCTCAAACTGCAGTGTACGTGAGGCTGTTTCAGCAACTTATCCTGTGCCCTAACGAACGCCGTCAATAAGGGGGTCTGAGCAAGCAAGTTACAGGTACAAGTGCTGATGCGACCTCATTTGTGCCCCGAGGCTGGTAAGGCCTGGGGACATTTCATTTACATAACTACCCAGTGGCGTGCTAAGCGCTGCAGAGCCCTGGGGATTAGGAAAGCTCCTGGGACACTCCTGGGACCCGGGCTCCTCTGAAACTTGTCACAGACCTCAGCGGTTCCCTTCTTAGACTGTGTCCCCTGTCCCGTGGTGCTGTCTGTTTCAATGCACTTCCTTCAAGTCCTCTCCTCGCAGGCCTGGCTGCATGTTGGTGCACGGGCTGCTTCCTGGGGGTAGGGGCTTCAAAAGGAATACTGGCCAGGCTCAGGGACGTGGGTCCACACCAAATGGGCAGCAGTTCTGGGGCAAACATGGCTGGCTTGTGCTGTCTGGTCACTATTCTCCAGGTGTGGGTCATGTCCACCTCGTGGTCACCCTGGATCTCCTTATCTGTTGAACAGAGCCCTGTGGTGAGAAGCTGTGCTATTAGTTTTCAGTTACTGTGTAACAAGGTACCGCAAGCTTAGCCCCCAAATGGCACCTGCTTATTATCTTGCAGTTCTGTGGATGGGAATTTGGGGTGGGCATGGCTGGATTCTCGACTCAGGGTCTCGCAAGGCTGAAATCAAGGCATCAGCCAAGCTGGGTTCTTACCTGAAGGCTTTAGGGAAGAACTTGCTTCCAAGCTTGTTCTTGTGATTGATCGGGAGAAGTTTAGCTGCTTGTGAGTGTAGGACTGAGGTCACTTACTGGCTGTCAGCTGGGTCACTGTCCCCTCCAGGATGCCATTCCCCAGTCCTTGAACATGACCTCTCCATATGCAAAGTCACTAATGGCATCTTCGATCTTTTCCATCCTTTGAATCTCTCTGACTTATGTTTCTGCTACTAACTTGAGAAAATGCTCAGCTTTTCAAGGGTTCATGTGGTTATGTGGGACCCACAGAGTACCTCCCTTTCACTTAACTCGAAGTCAGTCGATAAGCCATGTGAATCACAACTGCAAAATCCTTTTTGCCACGTCAGGCGACGCCGTCGTGGGCATGGCATTACATCATATGCACAGTCCTGGGGATTTGAGTAGAAAATCAACTTAGAATTTTGCCTGCTGTGTCTACAACCCCTTTTATCTAAGCTTCCCCTTCCCTGGGGGGAAATAACAGTGATCTCTCAATGCCAGGTTTGGGGGAAGACCCTCACAATGTCAAGGTGTTCGAGGACGCTTGGAGGCGGGTGAGTGAGCACCAGGAGGATGGGTGAGTCTTGGGTGAAGGATGGACACTTCCTATGCGCATCCAGCCACATTTATTGAGCACCTGTGGTTCCGGGAGCTCGAGATCTGGCAGGAGACAGAACAGCTCTGGTGGAGCTGATGGTCTAGTGAGACAGCTCATAACAAAGATGGCGAGTGTCCCCCAAAGAGCAATATGGGGTTCAGTGGGAAGGAACCTGGGCATGGAATGTCAGCTGAGCGTGACAGGGCATGGATTGATATAGGGTTGGGACAACTTGTACGAGGAGTGGGGACACCATCTCCCAGGTGACATCGTACTTCAAGTCCCTACAAGCTTGTTTATAGAGAGTACTGAGCCCCCTAAGAATCGGGAGTTGTCCTTGAGCCCCGTGGATCACCAAGAAACTACATGTCTTAGTGTATTAACTAAACTGGGGGTAACTAACTCACGTGGAAATACCCGCTTCACACAAATAAAGGAAACCGTCTCCCTGTGAACAAAAGAACAGGACAAGTATATTGGCAAATGGCGCCCAGCCCTGGCCCTCAGTGCCAAGGAAGGAGTAGTAGGGAGTGGTGGGTTCTTAACTCTGGATAGAAAAAGTAAATATTTTATTTACCTTAGTATCTACAGTTCTTAATACAAGGTAGGCCTTCAATAAGTATTTGAATGTTGGACAAATGATACATTGGTCATCATTTTTGGTTAATGTAAGCAAAGGACATGCAAAAGAACTCTGTGCCTTTTATAAACGTTGTTGTTGAGGACCGGGAGTGTACCTGGGTGGTAGAGCACTTACCAAGCAAGGTCCTTGATTCCGTCCCCAGCACTGCAAAATATTACCCACCCCCCACCAAACCAACACTATGATTGAGGACTCATCCTTGCATTGCTCAGTGTCCCTTAACCAGTTAGGGTGACAGGTGACAGACCACTCTGATTTTCCCAGGACTGAGAGAGTTCTTGGAACCCAGGACTTTGAGTTAAAACTAAGGTTGGAAGGGTTTCCCCCAACAAGAGACTTTCAATGTAAAATTGGGAAAGTCCCAGGAAAAGAGAGGTGAGTTCATCACCGGACCCTAAAAAAGACCCAAAGGGAAATAAGATCCTCTTGACATTCAAATAGAGGAGGGGATATTGGAAAACTCTGATTCCCTCTTTGCCTTGGCCTCAAAAGAGCTCCAAGGTAAGTTTTATGGATGATGTGGATGGCATGTCAGTCTAGGCTGTCTGAAATAATTGCTTCTGCTTTGCTTTTTTATTGTTTTTATTCTCTCAAAAATTTAAAACATATGGCACAAACTGCACCCGGGATTACATTGAATGACCCTTACTGAACATACATGAGAGTTGCCTGTTCTTTTTGTCTTTTTATTTCCCTTCAGCTGGCTAGTTCATTCTATGTATGTATTATTTAGGGGGCCGACAAGCCATGGCCTATGGGCTAAATCTGGCTTGTGGTCTTTTTCATAAAAATGAATTTTGTTGGAACACAACCATGCTCATTAATTTATGCATTGACTATGATTGTGTCCGTGTTTTGATGACAGAGTTGACTAGTTGTCACAGAGACTATATGGCCAAAGCAGCCTAAAATACTTACTACTTGGGTGTGATGGCTAATCTTGTTTTTTTTTTTGTTTGTTTTTGGCGGGGGGGGGCGGCTGGTACTAGGGATTGAACTCAGGGGCACTTGACCACTGAGCCACATCCCCAGCCCTATTTTGTATTTTATTTAGAGTCAGGGTCTCACTGAGTTGCTTGGTGCCTCGCTTTGGCCGAGGCTGGCTTTGAACCCACGATCCTCCTGCCTCAGCCTCCCGAGCCACTGGGATTACAGGTGTGCCTAGCTGTGATAGCTAGATTGTCGATTTGACTGGATTGAGAGACCCTAGAAAATTGGCAAAGCACACTTCTAGATGTGCTGTGAGGGTGTTTGCAGAGATGATTGATTGGCATGTGGTTCAGCAAATTGAGCGGGGGAAGATCCCTCCTGAATGTGGGTAGAATGGTCCAAAAGTCCAGGGGTCCAGTGGAATGAAGAGCAGAAGGAGGCGCAAGCTCATTCAGGTGCCGTCAATTCTTGAGCACCTGTGTTTTTGCTGCAGCCATTGACCACAGACATTAGACTCCAGCTTCTTCAGCCTTTGATTGTGGACTCCGGCTGGAGGCTCTCCAAGGAGCCTCCAGGCCATCAGCCTCCAACTGGGCCTGCATCACCAGTCCCTCTTGTTCTGAAGTGTCCAGCTCTTGGACTGAGCAGCTACCGGTTTCCCTGGCTGTCCAGCCTGCAGACGGCCATGGTGGGTCTATCCAGCCTCTGACTGCAGGCCAGTCTAGTAAGTCCCTTTTTAGAATTGTATATGCGTTCTGTTGATTCTGTTTCTCAAGAGAACCCTGACTAATACATGGGACCTTTACCATGAAAACTGTCAGCAGAGTGTGGTTGCGTACGCCTGTGATCCCAGTGACTCGGGATGCTGAGGCAGGAGGATCACAAGTTCAAGAACAGCCTCAGCAACTTAGCGGGGCTTGAAGTAGCTTAGCAAGACCCAGTCTTAAAATTTAAAAAAAAAAAAAAAAAAAAGGGCTGGAAAATAAAAAGGGCTGGAGATGTGGCTCAGTGGGGAAGTCTTCCTGGGTTCAATCCCCTGTACTCAAAAACCAAAAAACAAACAAACAACAAAAAGACTTGTCAATTCCTATATTAGGTCTGAAACCCCTTACCATTTTAAAGGATTTATATGTAGTTTCACATTTTACACAAATATGTGTATTTCCTCTTTCAGAAGTGCATATCTTCTCTGTATGTGTATTTTCAGTTTGCAAAAGTAATACATACACATTATAGAAATGATAACATCACTGAAATATCTAATACCAATAACGTACATTCCCCTTTAATTAATTCCTGTTGGTGGCCTCGTTAACTAGTCAACTAGTGTAGATTCCTCCACGTTACTTTCAACGCATCAACCAATCTACATATCTCATTAGAATAACACTGCACAAAAACTAAATCTCTTATGTGAGCAAAATTTTCCTGGGTAAGCATTCTTAAATTCTCCACCAGCAGCATTTTTCTGACACATTCAGACTTTCTCCCTCATTGTTTCCAATATCTTTCCTCATTGATCTGGACAAATGAAAGCCTTTCCTATATCCTCTTCACAATAGCAACATCATTGCAAGTTCTAATTATTTCTGGTACCTCCCATGACCATAAGCATTCTCTTTGAAAAAAAAAAACAAAAAAAAAACAATCGGTATTAATTACTGTGACTTTATACTAACTCTTGGAATCAATGAGGGTGGCAGATGCCAGGGGACTGTCACCTTGCTTCCAAAACATCACACTAAGCGTTCAGGACTTTGGCTTCTGCTGCTGACTCCCTTGCTTGTAGAAGACTAGCAGGACCTGTGTCCTTGTGCTACATGTGTCTGATTGCTCACCTCCAGTAGTCTGGGTCTTCTAGGGCCTCTGTCACCACCTAGAATCTCAGATCCTGGAGCTCTCGGCATTCCTTATTGCAGTACTATCTGTCTCCCTCACTTCCCTTCTCAAACATTCCCTCAGTGTTCTGCAGCCAGCAAACATCCCCACGTTCTTAATGTCTTTTCCAAACATGGTCTTCATTCTCTTGTCCTAGCTTAGACCCAGTGGTCCTGAGCCTCTTGCTCAGCCTTCCCAAGTGCAGGGTGTTTTCCTAACCTCATGCACCCCCGAGCCCTCCCGTCACTTTCAAAATGTTACCCCCCTCCTCTTACTTAAAACATCCCAGAAACCTTCCATGTAAAGTCCTCAGGTTCACCTCGACTCAGACCAGCCACCTGGCAAGCTCTCAATAGCCGCCATATTGGAAAGAAGAGATAGAACATCAGCTGCTCCTCAGAGAAATCATCCTTCCTCCCCTTAATCATTAGACAGTCCAGTGCCCACCCAGTCACTATGTTCTGCCCACCGTAATCTTCTCATCATCCTGGGTGTTTTCAGGATGACAACTCAGCCAAAGTTGATGTCTTCATTCCTTGGCCTTCTCACCCAACCACCATCTTTCCCCGCACTCTACTTCACCACTCTTTCCCACAGCTACACCTTGGACCTCACAACTGCTGGTAACTATTCAATCTCTGAAATCTGGATTTCAAGTTTCCCATTTTCTGACTAAATACCTTTACTCCAAACAATATCCCTACTTAGTGAGACCTTTAGTTCAGCCTTGCCCAATGGAAATATAATGCAAGCCATGTATGTCATGCAAAAGCCACATTAAGCTGGAAGTGGTGGCACACACCTGTAATCTCAGTAGCTGGGGAGGCTGAGGCAGGAAATGGGCAAGTGTAAGGTCAGCCTCAGCAACTTAGTGATGTCCTAAGCAACTGGTCTCAAAATAAAAAGGGCTGGGGCTGTGACTTGGTGGTTGAGCACCAGGGGTTCAATCCCTGGTAAAAAAAAAAAAAAAAAAAGCCACATTAAGAAATGTAAAATAAACAATTAAAATTAATTTTAGTAATATGTTTAATCCAATAGAACTAAAATATTATTGTCCATGTGCAATCAATATAAAAATTATTAATGAGATACGTTATGCTTATTTTTTCCATATTGTCCTTGAAATCCAAGTGTACTGAACACTCAGCACATTTTAATTTAGATCAGCCACATAGCAAGTGCCCCATGGCCACATGCAGCCAGTGGCTACCATGTTGGATACCGCTGCTGTAGTTCATGGACCTGATTAAAGTTATATCCAACTACTTCCATGTCCTCTCATTCTTTCTTACCCAGTGTAGATTCCATATCCTAGTGTTATGATTACATGATTCAAAACGTTCCTCCACTCTCTTTTTATTTCTTCATCTGGAAGAAAAGCTCATTACTGGTTGGACCAAACCATCAGTCTGTGCCCCTGCAGTTGAATATTACGGGAGAAAATCACACACTTGGGCTGCTCTGTTTCACCTGATCTTCATGGCCACAAATTTTAAAAAGACATCTAATGCCCCCCAGAAACCTTATTACATTTCACTGGTTGGATTTGCTTCCTCTCTCTCTGAGACTACTGTTTCGACTGTTTTCATATCTTCTCCGACCTCCCTGGCCTCCTCCTCCCCCGACCTCTACCTCCCAGCACATGCCCTTGCTCCATTATTCATGAACAGACGTCACAAATATAGCACGTCCAAAATGCAGCCGTGCCCTCCCCTGTCTGTTCAATTTGGGTAGCGGTGGCATCACCAAGGTCAAAACCCGAGTCCTTTTTCATTCTTTCCTCACTTCTAATTTACCATCAAGTCCTCTCATCCAAAATGAACCTAAAATCTGCCCACTTCTCGTCGCGCGTCTGTAGCCACAGCTCTGGATTAAGTCACCATCGTCTCCGGCCAGCCCCGACTGCAGTGACAGCTGGCCGGTCCTCTTTGTCTTCACGCTGACACCTCGAAATCCGCTTTCGACCAAGCAGCCAGAACCGTCTTTAAAAAACACAGAAACGGGATCATGTCATTCCTTTCCTTAGGAGGATTCGTTTCCATGGTTACGGAGGTCCTAGCTGTCTGACCCTTGCTTACTTCTTCAATGCAGTCCTGCATTGTTCTTTTTCCCACGCCCTGCGTTCCCGCCACACCAGCTTCTCCCTTGTTCCTTGGGGGCCTCAAGCTCTTTCTTTCCCTCTGGCTTTTGTCTTGCTGCTCCGCTGCCTGGAAAGATCTTCCCCTGGCCCTTCTTCTGGTTTCTAGAGAGCCTCCCTTTACAACCCCATACAAAGCATCTCCTCCCCTTCCTCATCGGTTACTCTGTTATCAGCCCCCGCTATTATTTTCCTCCCTGCATTTATTATCTGAAACGACCTGGCTCATTTCTTGTTTACTTCTCTATCTTCTGTTTATTCACTAGAGAAAAGTTCCACAAGGGCAGGGACTTTGTCTTGTTCCCCACTGCGTCCTGTGCCTGGTAGAGGATTTGGCACATAATAGAAATTTAGTGAATATTTATCCAATGGATGAATGGATGGAGGGATGAAGGGAGGAGAGGGGTGTGCTCATGTTTCAGGGCTCCTCTCATTACTGTGAAAGGCACGGACTCATGAGGTTGAACTTAACAGCCTCAGCAAGTTCATTAACTTCAGATTTGGGTCACCGAGGTTGACAAAGTGCTGGTCCTCTTTCCCCCTTGATAGAGATCATGTCTATAAATACTGCTGGGTATTTAAGGCTCTTTAAATGGTACTAAAACAGCAAGTCTAAATAGATTGCTGTTCTGACAGGGTTGGGTCAACAGAATATATATTATCCCGGGGAGGGAGATGGGGTTGAAGCCTCGGGGCTACATCAGATTGAGAGCTCCAGGGATGTTCATCATGCAGGTTGTTACAAATAGGTCACGACCTACTGGTAGTTCTGGGAACTTATCATAGAGTTACTTAAAAAAAATCATGCTGGCTTCTGCATAGAGGATGGATGGGAATGGAGACAAGAGTTAGGAGACTTTTGTTTCTAAGTGACAGAAGCTCAAACTGGTTACAGCAATAAAAGAATGTATTGACTTACATAAACCAAGGAGGCTGAGAGTGTTTAGCTTCAGGTATAGGTGGATCCAGCAGCTCAAAAGTATTATTAGCCAGGATGTGGAGTTTAATGACCCCCTCTCCTTTGAGTATGGGCTGGTTTTTAAAGACTTGCTTCCAAAGAATAGAGTATGGAAAAGGGGAAAAAACAAAATGGCTTGGTAGTTGAGAAATCGGGCAAACACGATGTTGGTCAGGTAATGAAGGTTAACGTCACCAGTGATGAATCATTTTGATGAATCGTTCCTTGTCATCACACAATGGGAGGGCATTTCACTTCTGTAGTGCTGTCTCTGAAGCCCGAAACTCCAGTCCAATCCTTAAACAAAACATTTGGCAAACCAAAAGGAGGGTATTTCCCTTCCTGCTTGATGAGTGCTCTGTAAGACTCTCAATGCCTTGAAAAACAAGGGAGGACTGAGAAGCTGTCATGGACCAGAGGCTTCTATGGAGATGTGACAACTAAATACACTGTGTCCTCCCAGATTGGATCCTGGAACGGAAATAGCATCAGTGGAACACCAAGTGAAATCCCGGGAAGGGGGTGGAGCTTAGTTAAACAGTAATGTTGGTGTCTTAGTTGTGACACGTGTAGTATGGTTACGCAAGTAGTTGACAATCGTGAGGACTGGGTGAGAAGGTATAAGGGACTCTCTGTACTATTTTTTGCAACCTTTCTGAAATGCTAAAATGACTGCAAAATAAACAGGTTATTTAAAAAGTGGGATTGAGTCTCTTTTTTAAAGTTTTGTGTATTCATTAGCAAGAATTAGTGCTAATGATAAAGTTTTGTGTATTCATTAGTCATCTTTAAAATTTTTAAAATTATGGTAAAGTACACATAACAAAATTTATCATTTAAACCATTTTAGGTGTGTACGCTTGAGTGGCATTAAAGCACATTTACATGATTGTACAACCATCACCACCATCTACACACAGAATTCTTTTAATTGTCCAAAATTAAAATTCTATGGCTGTTAATGGGCACGATGGCACATGCCTGTAATCCCAGCAGCTTGGAGGCTGAGGCAGGAGGATCGCAAGTTCAAAACCAGCCTCAGCAACAGCAAGGCACTAAGCAACTCAGTGAGACCCTGTCTCTAAATAAAATACAAAATAGGGCTGGGGATGTTGCTCAGTGGTGAGTGCCCCTGAGTTCAATCCCTGGTACCAAAAAAAAAAAAAAAAAAAAAAAAAAAAGAGAGAGAGAGAGAGAGAGAGAGAGAGAAATTCTATGGCTGTTAAATAATAACTTCCCATTCTCCCCTAGACTCAGCCCTGGCAACTACCATTCTATTTTCTGTCTCTATGAGTTTTGTTAGGGTTTGAGTGTGAGGTGTCCTCCAAGAGTCCTGAGTTAATGCGGGAATATTCAGAGGTGAAATGATTGGATTGTGAGAGCCCTTCCTAGTTTGAATGGACTAACTGGGTGATAACTGGAGACAGGTGAGGCATGGCTGGAGGAGGTGGGTCCCTGGACATGGGCTCTGGAGGGGTTCATCTTCCCTGAAACCTCCTCCCCTTTCTTTCTCTGCTTCCTGGCCATCACGGACAGGTCAGCCCTCCTCCACCTTGCCCTTCCACCACGATGCTCCACCTAGCCCCAGAACTATAGCAATGCAGTGGGCCAACTGCAGACTGAACCCCTGAAACCGTGAGTCAACATAAACCTTTCTTCCTGTAAGTTGTTCTTGCCAGACATGGTCACAGCAATGACAACCTAACACACACAGAAATTGGCATCAGAAGTGGGGCCTTTACTGTGACTAACCTGACCCTGTGGTTCAGGTGCCTTTAGAACTGGTTTTGGGGAGGAGTGTGGAAAAGTTTACAGGTGCGGGCTGGAGAAGCCTTAGAATGTCGTAAGTATTCATCCTTTTGCTTTCATATAGCATAATGCATTCAATGTGGCCGCAGTGTGTCAGAATTCCCTTACTAATATTGACTAATATCCTGTCGTTTGCATATATCATATTGCTTATCCATCCATTCATTCATAGATATTTGGGTTGCTTCCTCCTGTTGGCTATGGAAAATAAAGTTTTCCTCTGTTTCTGAGCTCTTCTTTCCTTGCTGTAAGCTCTTGTCATGGGCAGGAAACTCCAGTTTTTCCGAGTCCCAAGTTTGGGTCTATAGTCCAGCATAATTATTGCAGCATCTCCCTTTACTCTTGGAGTGTCCCGGTTTGGTCGTTAAATTATGTGTCCACTCAATCTCCCTGTGAAGATCTCAGCAGCGCTGGACTCACACCCTCCCAGCTAGGAGACAGGAAAAGTTGTCCTTTTTCAACAGTTCTGACCTGCATTGGGCCTGACAGTGTCTGATTGAGTTCAGTGGCTGATCTCAAAGCAATAATGTGAATAAGGTTACATCATGTTTTGGGGGTATAGTAAGCATGCCCACCTTTAGTATCAGGACTGGAGTCAGCTGTACCCAAACTACATTAGAAAGAGGGAAGATTTGCTTCTCAGGCAAAATCGGAGGTGGGATGGATACCAGGTAGGCAAAAGCACAGATGTCCATCAGATGGGGAGAGGAGAGGTCTTTAGGGGATTTACTTTCCAAATCCTCAAACTGGAATGGGTTCAGGGCTATGCTCTTCACGCTCTCTTGCACCGTGGTTAATGTGTTAAGAATCCCACGTCCTTGCAGATGATCTGGTCATGGTGATAGTTCATAGTGATCGATGGTTGCTGTTACGTTGTTTTCGTTGGGAATTATTACCCTGTTTGTGAGTTGTAATCTATAGTTGCTTCAAATTTTTTTTTACAGTTTACCCACGGGCAAAGCAGAAATTTGTTTGTGCGGACGGAGATGTATTGTGAGTTCTATCTGGTACTTGTCAATGGTCAGAATCATTGTTACCAAGGACAGACGTCTATTTCCTATTATAAGACACTCCAGGGCCCTTGAGCGGGGCTGGCAGAATTCGCAGGGTGCTGGGTTCTTGGCGAGTCCCATCCACCTGGACACCTGGTACAAATACCTGCTAAGATCATCGACTCCAAAGGAGGACAGTGTGTGTTGGAACCTCAGGGCTCCTTCAAAGCGGTGTGACTGTTGGCAAATTAATCTCTCTGAGAATACATGAGACAAGCGATTGTGCTTCCTCCTAGCATTGTTTTAGGATTAAATAAGATAATGCCTAGGAAGTCCTTAGCAGTGACTAAGCACATAGTAACAGCTCAGTAAATATTTGCATGTATTTTCATTATCGTAGGGCAACTCCACAACAGGAATTCAGCTTTTCAACCCAGGATGGTTTGAGACAGTGTAACTCTAAGGGGGACCTGGGTGCTGCAGCATTAGCATCAGCTATAAGCTTGTTAGGAATAAAGAATCACGGGCTCCATCTTCTGAATCGGAATCTCTGGAGTTGGGGCTGCACTTTAACAAGCCCTTTAGTGATTTATCTGCACACAAAGTGTGAGAACCATAGTCTTAATACCATTTGCTTTTCTTCTTAGCACTCATCACTGGCTGAAAATACCTTGCTTATTTGCCTACTATGGAAACAGTGGCCAGATCTGTCCTGTGAGCTCCTGCACTGCCCACCCCGTCCCCGGTGCCTAGAAAGGATTAAATCAGAATAGACACTCAACAAATGTTAGCTGGATATATATATATATATATTTTTTTTTTTTAAAATTTTTTATTATTCTAATTTGTTATACACGTTTGCAGAGTACATTTAGCTGGACACATATTTAAAAACCTTTCCAAATCTTCTAGTTTGAATCTTTCTTTGCCCTTTGGACCCTGACACAGGTTGGGTTCTGGAGAGACAGATTCAAGCAGAGACTGGCGTGTGGGGACGTACGGGGGAGACCTCGTAGGGACATGGCCTGTGAGGGAGCTGGAGAAGCAAGAATGGAGAGACCACAGCAGAACTGAGAAGGAGCTGCAGGAGCCCTCACCTGGTCCAAGAAGGTCCCCACGATTGAGATGTCCCTTTAGAGCTGTCCTTAATTGAGGCAAAGCTCTTGTGAACCCACATCAGCCAGTCACTGGATGAGGCTGCCCCTGGGGAGGGAGGGGTGCAACTTGAATCCAGGCAGACTCCCTTAGCCGAGGTCAGCACTCAGAGGAGATAACAGCCCTGGACTGATGGCAGCCAACACTCCCGGCAGCTGGGGAAATGAGGTCACGGCGGCAAGATCTCAGCAGCTCCTTTGGCACCATTACAACTCCCGTGTGGAGCATTTAGCAAAACCTGCCATGCGTCTATTATTTGGGGGTGTCCATCTCTCCCTCTCAGTGTATTCCCCCCCCAGAATGCAGGAACTGAGATGCTCTTTTTTTTTTTTGAGACTCCAAATAGTACTCAACACACAGCATGTGCTTAGTAAATGAAGCTTGAGTTAATTTAGCAGGAAGAAATTGTCGCTACCAGTGTCTTTTATATTTGGAAAGTTCTCAGTGGTGAGGGTTAATGAAAATGCTCTTTGGGTTAGAGAAGGAAGATCACCAGGCTCCCAGAAACGTAGGCGTGGGAACCCAGCCGTCCTCGAGTTAGTGAGAACGTTTCACAGCCTCTTTGCTATCAGGCTGCGCGTCTTTCGCTATTTGAAAAGCAGACTACAGATGAGTGCTTAATTGTCACGGGTCTTGTCTCCTGGCGCGTAACACTCTGACGAGACAGTGGCTCCTTTATTTATTTATTTATTTTTAATTTTTAATCAACATATAACTGTACATCTTTGTGGGGCATGCTGTGATAGTTCAAGTTATATATACAATATGTAATAATCACTTGAGGGTAAGTGGTTACCAGTCTTCTCAACATTTATCCTTTCTCTGTGCTGGGAAGATTCAGAATCTTCTTGACTTGCAATTCTGAAATGTACAATTAATTGTCAACCACAGTTACCCTATGGTGTCACAAAGCATTGGAAGTTATTCCTCCTATCTGACTGCAATCCCGATTCCCATTAACTATCCTCTCTCTCTGTCCCCTCTCCGCCCTCTCCTACCTCTGGAAACCACGATTCCACGTCTCTACCTCTACAAGGTCAACTGTGGGGCTTCCATGCAGAAGTGAGACCACGTGGGGTTCGTTTTTTCTGTGCCTGACCAATGTCATTTAACACAATGCCTTCGTGAGGTGGAACTTTGTTGGGAAATTCAATTTATTTTGCTGCTTTCTTTCAAGACACCACACTTAGAAGATAGAGGCTGGAGGAAGGAACCAGAAGGAAAAGGAATAATTAAGAAAAATAATGGGTTTCGAAATAGCATTACAACCCTATTTAGTTAACAAAAAAATATTGGACGTGTCTTTCTGCTGGATAAATAATTGAACAGAATGAGACAGGGGATGCCAAACATAAGGCTCTTGACAAAGACGATCGATTTAGAGTTGAACTATTTCCGATATCTCCTGGTGCCACACTCGCCACCCAGCTGGAACGGCTTCTGTTCCTCAAGTCTGTCTCTGAGACTCACAGCTGTTGGCGTTTTACTAGCCTTTTCCCAGTTGGAGGAAGACAGCAGCCGACGCCAGGCCCTTGGCAGCCAGGGTCCTGTTGATTTGGGAATCAGGTGAACATCTGGGCTGGAGAGGACATGATCGATCTCCTGAGGCTCTGGCAAAAGGGAGTGTCTGGATCCTTCCGGATTCCTGGGTCACTCAAGGTGGGTCAGTGGCCAGAATGAATTGAGAGCCCTCGGAAGGTTTGTTACTGTCATGCTACCTTCTGTACCATGGGATCAGGACTATGGATGTCCCCAGCAAACTCAAGGGAGTCGTGTGCATTGGAGCAGTCTTTATTAAGATCCCAGCCCATCTGTCACCTTAATTCTGCGTCAGATGTCAGGGAGGTACCCTGCTCCTCAGAGGAGGTAGCACAGCAAATTTCACACACACACTATGGCGTTGTGTGTAGTGGGTGGTTCTTTTTTTTTTTTTTTTTTTTTTTTTTGTATTTCCTATTTGGGGGATCTTGGTGACTTAGGACATTCAGCATAAGCTGAGTGCAGTGGACAGTTTGCTAGAAGGCTCATGGCTTCTTTGGCAGTCTTGGCCCAGCAATCTTGCCAGATCTAGCACTGGTGTAGCAGGCGAATGCCTACACTGGAGCCCAGCAGATGATAAAGATTGACAACCAGGGTGGTGAGCCCCACACTAGTGACCCAGGGCAGGGCAGACTCTGCACACCTGACTGAGTGTATCCCCTGGGGCGTCTCACATGATGCCTTGGGGTTCTGCAGGCGGGTGGAGCCCCAGTGGCAATAGAGACAGAATCTGATGATGCTGGTGGGATAGGTGGATCTCATCACAGAGACTCTGTTATAGGGTGAACTGTGTCCCCCCCCCCCCACAAAAAAATAGATACACTGAAGTCTTACTCTCCACCCAATAGGATCTTTGCAGAGGGTCAGTAACTATTTTAGGCTTTGGGGTCACGTGGGCTCTATCGCATTTCTTCACCTCTGCTTTTGTAGCGGGAAAGCAGCCCGGGACAGTATGTGAGCAAGTGGGTGTGGCTGTGTGCCAATAAATCTTTATTTCCAAAAGCAAGCGGAGGACAGGACTAGGTCCCCAGGGCTGTAGCCAAGGAAGTCGGGGTCTCGCCACAGAATTAAACTTCTGGGGGAAATTTCTTCCTGATACACTTCACCCACCCGAGCTTTGTCCCAAGCTTGGGTGGAGAGGCTCAGGGGCCTTGGCGGTGGCCCCCTGTCTGGGGAGTGACAGATGAACTCTCATCCTCACGTGCAAGATGGACATAGTCCACTAAGGCCCGGGCTGCTTTCCCCACGTGTGGAACTTCTCACCAAGCAAAAGTGGATCGAGCCGCACAGCTGGATTCACATGGCCTCATCAGATCATCCCACCAGAGCTCCAGGTCCTCCGTGGCTCCATGTCACCCAGAGCAAAGCCAGTGTCCTTGAGACGGCTTGCAAGGCCCTGTACAATCTGGGCACGGGTACCTCTCCTCTTCCCTTGGTTCCTCCCACCACATTGGCCACCTTGCTGTTCTTTGAACACTGAAAACACTCTCATCCCAGGACCTTTGCACCGACTGTCCCCTTTGCCTTGGATTCTTTCCCCCCAGTTATCTGCACAACTTGCTAGCTCATTACCTCTGTCAGATCATCTTGTCTCTGGAGTTTTCTCCGACCATCTTATTTGAAATGGCAACCTTCCCTTTCTCCAACTCCTCAGACCCCTTCTTTCTTTTTCCTGTTGTGTCATGCTCTGTCACAGACACCGCCATCTAACAGTCTATGCATTTTAATTATCTCTGTGCTTGTTGTCTTTTGCCCTCCATTGAAACACAGACTTTAAGAGGGCAGGAACGCTGTTTTGCTCACTGCTACCTCTTTAGCACTTAGAATAGAACCTGGTGCAAAGTATATATTTAATACTGTACAATTTTTTTTCACAACTTTCTGGTTGATATAAATTAATCACAGAGCTTTTACAAATTCCATTATGGTTATATCCTCATTTATTAACCTGACTTCCTTTTGATGGACAGCATCTACGCGTTCTATTGTTTGGTTATTAAAAATAGTGCTGCAAAAGCTGGACTGTGAAAAACTTTACAGACAAAAAAAATGACCTGTTTTTTTTTCTTTTCTTTTTTTTTTTTTTTTTCAGCAAGGAAATTGCAAGGAAAAAGACAGACATGGGTGATGGTGGGGGACCTTCATCCAAGTCAACAAACTCTTAAAAATCAGATTTTTGGATTATTATGGAACTGGAAGTTTCAACACAGGATATTTAGCAATACTAGGAAAATATTGTTAATTAAGTTGGGGCATGATAATGACACTGGGGTAATGTTAAATAAAAGAATAACATTTTCACCTCTTGAGATACAGGTTAAGCATTTTTTTAAGAAATATTTTTATTAGTTGTTGATGGACCTTTATTTTATTTACTTATTTATATGTGGTGCTGAGAATTGAACCCAGCACCTCGCACATGATAGGCAAGCGCTCTATCACTGAGCCACAACCCCAGCTCCCAGGTTGAGCTTTCTTTTTTTTAAAATTAATTAATTTATTTTAACTAGGTATATATGACAGCAGAATGCATTTTGATTCATTGTACACAACTGCAGCACAACTTTTCAATTCTCTGGTTGTACACAATGTAGCGTCGCACCATGTGTGCAGCCATACGTGTGCCTAGGGTAATGATGTCCATCTCATTCCACCATCTTTCCTGCCCCCATACACCCTCCCCTCCCTTTGCCAAATCAATCCTCCATTTTTTCCCATCCTCTTCTCCCCACTTAGGGATCAGCATCCACTTATCAGAGAGAACATTCGGCCTTTGGTTTTTGGAATTGGCTTACTTCACTTAGCATGATAGGTTGAGCATTCTTTTTTTTTTTTTTTTAATATTTATTTATTTGCTTTAGTTGTACACAATGCCTTTTATTTTTACGCGGTGCTGAGGATCGAACCCGGGCCTCGCACGTGCTAGGTGAGCGCTCTACCACTGAGCCACAACCCCAGCCCCAGGTTGAGCATTCTTAATGTGAAAGTCCAAAATCTGTAATGCTCTGAAATTTAAAACTTTGTTCAATCCAAAAAGTTATGGATTTTGGAGCATTTTAGATTTGGGATACTTCAGTGGTTTCGCCTATGAAGATATTCCAAAATCTGAAAAACTCTGAAATCGGAAATACTTCTAGTTTGAAGCATTTTGGATAAGTGATACTCAGTCTGCGTTTAATGAAATATTTGCAGGTGAAATGATGTGATGTCTGAGGCATGATCACAAATAACATAGGGATGGGCAAATGAGAAAGATACAGCTGAAATAAGACTAGCTATGTTTTAATAATTGATGGAGTTGGGAGGTAACTTTTGGGCGTCTCTCGTACTATTTTATTTTATTTTTTGGCACTAGAAATTGAACCCAGGGGCACTTATCTCCTAAGCCACATCCACAGCCTTTTTTACTTTTATATTTTGAGATAGGGTCTTGCTAAGTTGCTGAGGCTGGCTTTGAACTTGTGATCCTTCTACCTCAGCCTCCCAAGCTGCTGGGATTACAGGTGTGCAGCACCACGCCCAGCCTCTATTGTACTATTGTGTCTACTGGAGTAGACAAACATTTTTGACACTTTTTTGGGGGTGAATACTGGGGATTGAACTCAGGGTTGCTTAAATGCTGAGCCACATCCCCATCCCTTCTCTATATGTTATTTACAGACAGGGTCTCACTGAGTCGCTTAGCGCCTCGCTTCAGCTGAGGATGGCTTTGAACTCACGATCCTCCTGCCTCAGCCTCCTGAGCCACTGGGATTGCAGGTGAGCACCACCACATCTGGCCCATTTGTTGACATTTTTCATAACAAGAAAATTTAAAAATACGTAGGGATTAATAATGTAGTGTGTGGGGTGTGGTCCACATGTGTGGGGTTTTACATGAAATAGGACTGGCCATAACTTGATGGAGCGCAAGCTGGTTACGTGAGGTTTTTAAAGCCATCCTGTCTACTATATACAACAAACATTTTCTGTAGTGAAGAGGGAACCTTCTGTCGGGCAGTGAATACCTTGCATAAACTCCCTAGTCTTTCCCTTGTTCTTGATGTGGCTGATCCAACCCTGTGGGATGTGGTATTTGGCCAAAACCCATTTCCACTTTAATGTACTAAAAAAAATTTTTTTTATTAAACTTAATACTATTGAAATATAATTTACATGTCATACATAAATTCACCTGATATGAGATATAAGTCAATGATTTTTAGTACCTTCACAGAGTCATGCGTTTACCACCGTAATCTAGTTTCCAGAATTCCTGTCACCCAGTAAGACCTCTTGAGTCCATTTACACTTCCTCTTCTTTCCTACCCCCAGATCTGGGTCCCCACTAATCTACCTTCTGTCACTACAGATTGGCCTTTTCTGGACATACGCTTTTTCATTCGGGGTCTTTACCTGGAATTTTTCTACATTCTCCTTCCTACTCTATAAACTGGTATTTCTTACTCAGGGGTGCTTCTTGTTCTGTTATTACTGAACCAGTTTTTTTTTTTTTTTTTAAATCAAATCTTACCAATTTTGCTCAGAAATTTAAAGGATTCAGTTCCCTACATTTGGATAATTCTTGTGTCATAGTGATGTCTGTGACCCTGAAGTTACATAGAAATTAATGATATGCTAATAGGACAGTAATGATCAAGGCTCAGAAAATGTCCTTCAGGTTAATGAATGGCTTAGCGAGAAGACTGTCAAAATCCAAATCTAGAGGTCAGCAGCCCCAATAAGTTCGTTTCTCCATCAATGTCCCCAGGAGCAGGGCTGTTGATAAGGTCTGAGAGCTCTCTGGTGTTTTTGCAACCCCATAGCCCAAATTTGCATTATTTCCATGCCACAGATCTTTGACCCAGGTTCTACGGGGCATCCCTATAATGATATTGCTGAGGTTTAGTTCTTTACTTTGTAGTTTATCACATCCTCCAAGTTCATTATAAAGTGTATACTGGGGGTGCTTGTATTTCATGAGATAGATTTCTCCTAGGATCCAGAATATGAATGCAGGACCTAATAGCCTAGTTATTGTATAGTCTCTATCTATTGAATAATTTCCTATATAAATCCAGAGTCATGGGGCAATTCATTTTTCACTCATTCATTTAATAAGTACAAAATATATGTGAACAATCGCCCACTATAGACTCCATTTTATGAGTTAAGGATACTCAGATGGGGGAGAAAAAAACAACAGTTCTTTTCCTTAGGAAGTTCACAGTGTAGCAGTGAAGACAGACATATAGAAATAATAGCAAAAACTAGAATATTCTGTGCAAGATATAATGTTGGTTTAGAGGGAGTCAGGATACATTGCACAGATCTTATGTTGGATTTGTGTCTTGAGGGGTAAGAGTTTGTGTACAGCAAAAGAGCCAGGAACATTTTAAGAGAGAGAGAAAAAAATAAAAAGCATGAGGTCTAAAATGAGATTTGAAAGCCTAATTATTGCCCCATGTTCCTTTGAGTATGATATTTTCCCTTTTCACAACTCTGAGGTAAAATGCCTTTTCTTTTCTATAGCTATTAGTATTATATAAGCTATAAATTTACCTCTGTATGCTGCTTTGGATACACCTCATATTCTTGACATGAAGTGTTTTCATGTTGCTTTCTAGATTAAAATCTATTGGTAGAAATCTAGGTATAAAATAGATTTTTGAATTTTTCAGCTGACTTTTTTTTGAGCTGACTTTTACCTATTTCTCCAGTTTTACATCTGGCTTTACCCCCAACACTCATGTAATAGCAATATTCAGAGTTCTTGAATGAATCATTCTCTTGATCACTTTAATGAACTGGTCCATGTTATTGGTTCCTGGACTTGTATACCTCCAATCATGTTTTGACTTTGAGAACACGGTCTCCCTAGGAGTCTTCCAGGTTGATTTAGCAGCAAAGTATATACAGTTACTAAAAAAATTTTAACTTGCTCTAGAAAATAATTTACTATTGAGTAAGTAAATTTGGTGAATGACTACCAAAGACAATAAATTTTAGTTTTATAAAGCTGATATTGAGCTATTTTTATTATTGCACTGAAGCAATAAAGTAACTTGTCTCAGGAGGTTCATGATAATAAATCTTGAAACCATATCCTCAACATATGAGCATATACTCTTCTTCCTACTTTTTACAAGGCAGACTATCATGATTCAATTTGTGGTTCTTACAGTGAAAGGAAGAGACAGATAGGATCAGGTGTATTCAGGATGGTATATGGCCATAGATAAGATACAGACCTTTTAGGTGACTTAACATCTGAAAACTTGTCTCAAGTTTCTCTGTCTTAGACCATGTTATCCACTTACTCAGAGACAAATGAAAAAATAAATGAGTAAAATTTGCCAGTAGTCTTACATTTCTCTTGGCAGACATCTTCCTAAGAAGGCAAAGGAAACTTTGTGGCAAATACAAAATAAGTAACTTAAATATACTTACTACTCATTTGAGGCCTCAAACGGATTTATTCAGAATGCAATCAGTTGAGTATACATCTGGAATATGGACTTCAAGCATTATCTGGAAAACGAACAGCTCTGTAACTTTGATGGCTGATGAAGTTGCAGGCTGAGTTCATCTAGAGGGGAGAGTAACTTACGGCAAAAACAATGAACTGTGGAACATCCATCAGAAAAGCCTTTCTAAGCTGGGTGCAGTGGTGCACTCCTGTAATCCCAGTGATTCGGGAGGCTGAGGCAGGAGGATCGCGAGTTCAAAGCCAGCCTCAGCTATGATGAGGCACTAAGCAACTCAGACCCTGTCTCTAAATAAAATACAAAATAAGGCTGGGGGTGTGACTCGGGGGTCAAATGCCCCTGAGTTTAATCTGTAGTACCAAAAAAAAAAAAAGGCTTTCTATAGTTCTGGTGGCATGTATCAGGGGGTGTTTCTGCATATTTTAGCATCTTCAGTCCACTTTGCTTTAGGATTCCTTTCAGATGCCTTCTATAATTTATAAGTCTGACCAGATTTACATAAGGCCACTAAGTCCAACAAGCCTGATTGTATCCACATTTCTTTGCACATTTTATTCCTTTCTTCTGGGATTCACTTACCTTTTTATCTTTAATTTACTTCTTTTATTTAATTCCTCAGTGAAGACAGCATTTTATTTTTCATAAATGTCATTATTTAGTTCTTGAGAGAGAGTGATAGTTTAGTAGGCATACACTTCTAAACTGAGCTATTTTCTTTCAGCATCTTGAAGCTTTCATTCTATTGTTTCCAAATTTTCAATTTTGCTATTGAGAAGTTGCTATTGAGTATTGTTGCTATTTAAATTTCCATTACTTTGTCTTTCATTTCTGTCTGCTTTTAAGATCTTGTTCCTTGAAAGGGGAGAATAGTTTGAATGTTCTTCAGTTTTGCTGTGATTTGTATTGGTGTAGGGTTTTTATTTTTTTATTTTTTTGTACCGGGGATTGAACTCAGGGGCACTCTACCACTGGGCCACGTCCCCAGCCCTTTTTTGTATCTTATTAGAGATAGGGTCTCACTGAGTTGCTAAGTGCCTCACCATTGCTGAGGCTGGCTTTGAACTCGTGATCCTCCTGCCTCAGCCTCCTGAGTGCTGGGATTATAGTCATGTGCCACCGCCCCTGGCAATTTCTGTTTTCTTCAACAATTTGGATTTGTATATTTTCTGAGTCTGAATGTTAATTTCTTCATCAATTTTGGAAAATATTCAGTTCTTGTCTCTTCAAGAATTGCTTCATTCTTGCTAATTACTTTTTTGGAAATATGATTACATATATGTTCTAGAATCAATGTTTCTAGACCATTTACCATTTTATCTTTCCTTATCTCTCTGTACAATTATCTGGGTAGTGTATTCAGATTCATTTTTTTGGTGCTGAGGACTGAACCCAAGGCCTTTTACATGTTAAGCATGCCCTCTACCACTGTGCTACACCCCTGATTCGAATTTTTAATTTAACTTATATTTTTCTTTCCAAAAATTATACTTGTGATTTTTTTTGCTTTTGCCCTTTCCCTCATGCCTGTGCTCTTTTTGCAAAATATTTTAGTTTTTCTCCCTCTTAAAAAAATGTAGTTCTGGGGCTGGAGTTGTGGCTCAGCGGTGGAGTGCTCGCCTAGCACGCGCACAGCCCGGGTTCGATTCTCGGCACCACGTAAAAATAAAGGCATTGTGTACAACTAAAACAAATAAATAAATACTTTTTAAAAATGTAGTTCATATTTTGAATATGATCCTTCTACATTGTGAAGTTCTTGGGGATCTAATTCTTTTGTTCATTGTGTCTCCTTATTTCCATTCGTGGTGATCTACTTGTTCGTGGGATTTTAAGTTTTGACTAGTGAGCAAATGTTTTAGCAGGGCCGTGTCTGTGGCTTCCTGGGAGGCCTGGGTTGAAGGTGGCTACCTCTGGAGAGAATTTGTATTATCTTCCTCTGGGTACGCTCAAGCATTTCCAACTTGGAATCACTCTACTGATTTTTCTTTTATCACACTATGTAGGTGAAACCGGTCTTGAAAATCAGGATTGGATCCTCATCCCCCTAGTGTTGAAGATCAAACACCCGAGGCAACAGCAAAAAAATAAATTTTATTTAATAAACAGAACAGAGAAGGGGTGGGGAGGGATGGGGGAGGGAGGAAGGGGCTCCAGAGCTGGTGCCCAAGGCAGTGGGGGTATCTTGCCCCTTTATAGATTTGAGGTTTCCTTTCTTGTCGTGTCCCTGCCTCTTATCTTGTCTACATGAACAAGAGTGACCAAAAGGGCAGGAAGAGAGCTGTCCAGGGGGTGATGGCTGGTATTGGAAAATGTGATCCTTCTCCTCCCCCAGAGGTTGTTAGCAACTGGGTGACGCGAGTGCTATCTACTCATTTCCATTTCTTTGATAATTAGCTACCTGTCCTTTGTCCCAGTCTCATAGGGAGTTTCATTTAAATCCCAAATCCACATGAGAATAATTCTGCAGTTATGAGTTAGTCCAAGAGTCTTCTTTCCTGTTATCTCTGACAATGGGTGAATTATTTTTCTAGCCAAACTTTCAGCAAGAGAATAGTCCTCTGGGGGTCTTGGCCTTATTTGGCATCTTCCCTGTATGGCCAGGCCTAGGACTCGGTCATTTGTCCCCATGTGACTGTTAAAATCTGCAAAACTGTGAAGACTTCTTGGTTACTGAGATTTGCAAACATCCTTAAGAGTAGCAAAAGCCCCATGCCAACTTACCACTTTTTTTTTTTTTTTCAGTTTCTACTTCACATTTTGGCATCTAAAGATTTATGTTATTTGGATACTATTCATTTAAAAGCATCGCTACATATTTTATGTCAGGGGTTTTCCCAGGATATCCAATCTACTAGAGTATTAGAAATGTTAAGTCCTAGTTAAAAAATTTTTTTTCTTGCTAATATATAATGAACATATTTGGTACCAATAAATATTCATTCATTTAAAACGTGATTTTTGGGAATGAAAATATTTGCCCATTTGCATAGTTCTTTGTACATTTCTAGAAGAGGTTTCTATTTCATTGATATTTTAATAGACAAATTTAAATATATGGATTGATTTCTCCATTTTGAAAGTGAGCAGTTTTTGGGGTATGGCAAGCAAGCAATCACCTCCTTTTTGGCTGCTGCATCTTGATGACGACTTAAATGCTCCCTTGAACTTCTGTCCCAGTTGTGGGTCTTTTGTTTCTTCCTTGTGCAGACTTCCCCTCCCCCTCCTTGGCTAAATGTCTCAGACATTATCATCCTTGTGCATGCTTGCCAATGCTATTTATAAAAGCAAGAGAAATAGACAGAATGTGTGTGTGTGTGTGTGTGTGTGTGTGTGTGTGTGTAGCAGAGAGAGTGACAGAGACACAAGCAGAGCAAGAGAGACTGAGGACCCTCAGAGGTCTATGAACTTACCTGTCACACAGGTAAGTTCTTACAGAGAGGAGAAAATAGACTTTCATCTGATTACCATTTCCCCATAGTGAGCTCCTAACCCCCCATGGCAGCTTAACAGGGGCTGTGGCTATGACTGTTTTTGCATTTCTTGGGGCTGGCCTGGGCTGTCTATTGATTTCAGGGTTGCTAATGACCGTATGGAATAGAAGAAGCTTTTGTGGCTAGACTGAACCCAGACGCAGAGTCGCATGACTAACTGTTCCTGAAACGTCGCCTGCTGAGGTAGCCAAAGTGGGTTTTATTTTTTTGTAAGCTTTGTCTCCCGTCTCTCTGAGGCTGGTGAGATACAGCTGGGAGGGCAGTCTGGGCAGGGCTGGGCGCCCCCGGGAGGCTGGATGCTGACAAGGAAAGGGTTTCCTCCTGGGGCGTGGAGGAGGGAAGCGACCTTGGGTAAGTCTTTGGATCCACCCACACAAGGCCCAATCTCCCCCAAGGTCATGCAGACAGCAGTTGCTTTAGGCACATCCCCCTGGCTGGCAGACCTTCAGGGCTCCTGGGAATCATACTAAAAGGGACAGGCCTGGTCCACAGAGGCCTCCTCATTGAAGGCTATCTACAAAGTGCTCATGGAAAGAACCACACCCCGCCTTTTCGTCAGCAGATGCCACACCAACTGAAAATTCCTCAGTGTCCAAATTCTGGTTTTTAGAATGTCTCTCGCCTTCGCTGGGGTGACTAAGAAAGAAGGGAGGCTCCACGGGTATCTGAGTCCCACGGGCCTCTGATGACTTCTCACCTCTGTGTGTCATCCAGGGGCCATCTCCACGAATTGTTCTAAAACTGACCACTTGACGCTCTATAGGTTGAACGAGAGGATATGGGGGGAAATGTTCCTGTCCTTTATCATCTATTCATCCGTCCGTCCATCCATGTATCTATTTATCTGTCCACTCACCCACCCACCCAGTCACCCACCCACCCATCTGCTTATCCATCCACTCACTGAGTGACTGACCCCTCGGCATCAGGCACTGAACAGAATCAAAGAGACAGGCATGGTTCCTGACAGCAGAGAGCTCCCAGTCTGTCAGGTGAGATGGACAGAGAATAATTGATTAGGCAATCAATCGCATTGGCGGTAAGTGCCACAGGCGGAGCGTTGCCTCCTAAAACAGGTGGCCGCTCGTCTTCTGGTGCCTACCCCTTTAAACCTTCTCGCCGCGATCCCTCTGGTCCACATCACTGGCATCTCTTGCTTTCCGAATGGACACCCGTTTCTGCCCCTCCTTGTTCTTTCTCCTTCAGTCTGTTCTCCACACAGCACCCAGGGTGACCCCGTCAGGAACACACCCATCTCCTCGCTCTTCCGCTCACCACTGCTCCCCTCCTAGCCCGGCCCATAACTCTTTGACCTCATCTCCTACTCCTGCCCTGGCCCCGTGGCCGCCTCCTCGGTGCTCCTGGAACACGTCAAATTCCACCCACCACAAGTCTGAGCATCGGCTCTTTCTTCTGCTTGGAATGTTTTTCTTCCAAATATCCACCTCGTCAGATCCCTCACCACCTTGGTCTATATCCAAATGGCACCTTCTTGTTTTCCAGATTTAGTTTTCCCTCAGCACTTACCGCCAACACGACACATTTTAATTACTTATAGTATTTATTGTCATTCTCTCTGCTTTGGAATTAAGGTCCAAGGGAGCATGGCTATTTGTGTGTTTTGTTCTCAGCTGGTCCCCAGCAACCAGGACATGGCCTGGAAGCTCACAGCCCCCCTCTTTCTCTACACCCACGAAGGAAGAGGTCTCTCTCCAAGATCCTGACCTGCTGGCACCCTGACCTGACCTTGGATTTCCAGCTATCTTACAAAACGGTAAGGAAGAAATATTTGTTGTTTAAGCCATGCAGTCGGCTGTGTCGTGTTGAAGCTGCCTGAACCGAGAGAGACATCTGTGAACCAAAGCCAGGTGCCAAGCATTTCATCCCAGAGTCTAGCTGGCTGTGGCCAAGAGGAGAATCCCCAAACAAGTTGAAAAAACATAGAGAATGGAACGCAATGGCAGAGTGGCCCAGGAGTAGACCTGGGGATGATTCTGAAGCTCATTGTGGGGCCAGCCAATGTTTTCTGAATCTACCTTCCATTGCAAAATCAGACCTTCCTATTCACCATCTTCTGGGGCCATTTTTTTCCCCCTCATGCCCTAGAGAGCTTGGAGTTACACTCTTACACCACTAGATGGTGACTCTGCTTTGAAAAGTCAAAATCCAGAGGTAACCACTGACCAAGAGCTGGGCACTCCATAGGAAAGCACGTTGCATACACTATCTCATTTAAACTTTATGACAACTTTAAGGAGTAAATGCTACTATTGTCTCTAATTTGCAGACAAAAAAAGCCATCGACTCAGCAAACTTTAAGGGTTTTGCCTAATGCCACTTACCCAACAGGTGGCCCTCTTAACACATTGTTTGCAGAGTCAGTTTGGGATTGGGGGAAAGGGAACAATGACCCTTTTGCAGTTGGACAGGAGCAATGCTGCAGGAAGGCAGTATATTAAAAAAAATCACTAATGGTATCTAATGCTCACTGGTGTACTTCCCACGTCTCAGGAATGATGTTTTACAGGCACGATTTAATTTAATCCTCAAAACCGCCCTATCCATTGGGCACTGTTGTTGTTCTCACCATAGGGATGCACGTGTTGAGGTGCAGAGTTTAAGCAAATGGCTGTGTTGTGTGTCTGAGTAGGTGGCAGCCCCAAGGTCAAGAGCAGAGATTGCCTGAACTTCTAAGGTGCTGTGCCTGGGATCCTAAGGGGGAACAGGGAGGATCTCAGTCCTTGGCATCTGCTGGAGGTTTAGGGGGGTCTCAGTAAAGGTAAGTATAGCCCAATAAAATTATCAATCTTTCTCAAACAGGAAGCAGTCAAAATTTTGACTCCAGATCCTAACTTTGGTCATAATTCAGGAATTAAGCAATTAGCTTCCCCATGCACAGTGGGGCTTGGTTTTTTTTTTTTTTTTTTTTTTTTTTGCCCCCCAAGTGCAAAATGAGGGGTTGGACTACCTCTACATAAAGGGTTTATTTTTTAAAATTTTTTCCTTTTCTTTTATTCTAAGTTGTTATATATGATAGCAGAATGCATTACAATTCATAGTACACTTATAGAGCACAGTTTTTACACATCTCTGGTTGTATACAAAGCATGTTCACACCATTCGTATCTTCATACATGCACTTAGGGTAATGATATCCATCTCATTCTACCATCTTTTCTTTTTACCCTTATGCCCCCTCCCTTCTCCTGGAAAACATCATCCCAGTGTTTCTTTCTAGTGTTCCTTTAATCCTCCTATGCTCCTCGTCCCAACCCCACTGTGAATCAGCCTCCTTATATCAGAGAAAACATTCGGTATTTGGATTTTTGGGATTGGCTAACTTAGCATTATATTCTCCAACTTCATCCATTTACCTACGTAAAGGTTTTAAACTCAAACACTTGTAGAGCCAGACAGGTCACAAAGCCAGTGGTGTGGGCCAGACAGGGACTGTGGCAAGCTGGTGAGCCCCCTTACAATGGGGCATGAAGGAACGTGGGTCCATTGCTACTAGACCTTTTGATTTCCCAAGAGAATCTGGAAAATCAAACTTTTATGTAAAATCTCCTTTAAAAATGTTGGTCATGGGTTCAAACCTTAGAAAACAACACAAAATAACAAAATTAGGGAAAAAAAAAAGTTCTGATAAACACATACACATACCATGAGCTGGATTTGGAGTTGAGGGGCCAGTCCTATTTACTATGCTCAAAGACCCCTTTGGTTCCTCCCAGTTCCGAGGCCCTCTCATTGGCTGAACTTTCAGAGGCACTGTGCTGACCCAGTAGAGGGGTGGGGGGAGGGCAGGAGAAGAAATTAGAAAGAAAGGGAGGCTTACTCCATGGGCGGTTTCGTAGGTCACAGCCTCACGCTTTAGGCAGTTCCAGAGTCACCCAAGGCCTTCACGAGATGGCCAAGGCCAAGGTCCACCCTCCTCCATCAAATTTGGACCTCTGTGTAGCTGGTAATTTCTTCAGATTCTGACGCACACCAAGGTTTGAGAACCATTGTGCCAGAGCAGTGGTCCTTAGCACTGGCTGCAAATGACAGTCACCTGGGGAGCTTTTAAGGCAGCTGATGCACAAGCCCATCTCAGAACCAATACATCAGCCCCCAGAGGATTCTAATGGGCACCCAGGGTTGAGACCCCCTGACCTGGATCAATGCTCCAGCCAATGCTATTCACACTTTGATGGGCTGGAGAATCAGCTCCGGATCTTGTATAAAATCAGTAGATCCAAGCCTCGGACTGAGAGTCACCATTTCCAACAATCTCTCAAGTGATGCTAATGCTGCTGGTCTGGGGACCACGGTTTGAGTAGCCAGGGTCTGGGATGGTGTTTTCCAGACTTCCCTGATGATAAGAATCACCTGCTCCAGTCAAATGTGTAAGTTCTGTGAAAGTAAACCAAGACCACCTGATGAGAACCAAGGGTCTTTCTTTAGAACTTGCTCTAGCAAAGGAGGTGGTCACCAGCACTTCCATTGGGCAGAGACTCAAAGGCAGGCAGAGAATGGGAAAGCTTTAGAGCAGGAAAGGGTAGAATCAGGTGCGTTCTGATGGAAGCTGTAAAGGCAACTAACAAGTAGAGTGCAGTGTGATTGGTCAGAGTGCTTGGCTATCATTGGTCCTACATTGAAATCAGGGCCCCATATTAGGAAAGTTGTCAGTTATTGGTTAAGTCCTGTTTTGGGGGGCGGAGCTGATTGCTATAGGGGTTGACCTATTAGCAATGAGTCAGAGCTCCATTTTTATTTACGATCTGACCATTGTCCATTGATATATTCAATCTCTCAATTTCAGGGCCTCTTCTCTGGACTTTCTAACCCAGAAGATCAGAGTTGGGGGCCAGGAATCTCCAAGTGATTCACATTATCAGGAAAAGTGGGGAGACACCCACGGAAACTATACTGTACCTGGATATGCAAGTTGGTAGTAGCTACCAAGACCCTATTCCAAGCCCGATGAGTCAGAATCTCAAGGGGGTGTGGTAAGGAATTTGCTTGTTTCCTATATCAGTTATCTATTCTTGAATAATGAATCAGCCCCAAACAGTGGCTTTCAACAGTAATAATTTATTATTTTTCATGTTCTGTAGGTTGACTGGGACCCTTTCCAGATTTCAAAACTCTGTATCTCAAGGGTGATTCTAGAAAGTCTACTGTCCCCAACCCCAGGAAGGAAACTTGGTAAGTACTTTGGAGCCATCAACAAATTGTATTAAAGTAAAGCCCTCAAATGGGTATTTTGGCAGGCTTTGAATGTCCAAGTGTAGTGATTCCAGTGAAGTCCAAGAAGGAATTTCTTTTAAAATGATGCAGTAACTATAGGAATTTAATTTGCTGCATGACACTTACTTTAGTGGGAGTGATGGAAACATTACAAATTTTTGAATGATAGCAGTTGTGAGAAGGTCTGTTTTCTACAAGTAATAAAAACAAGAACTACATGCAATGTGCTATGTTGTTCTAAATACTTCACATGGGTAATCTGCATTTTAGTCTTTACGGCCTTATAAAAGAGGCCCCATTTGTCAGGTAGGAAAAATTGAGATGCAGGATGATTAATTAATTTGCCTAAAGTCATAAAACCAGTAGGTGGAGGAACCAGGAATTGGACCCCGGTGGTATGATGCTACTGGATCCAATCAAATATCCTGAATATATCATTTATACTGAAATAAGAGGAAGTCACTCCTCTGAATCCCCAGGTGTGATGTCTCTCAGCATGTATTTCTTGGGTTAAAGAAAAGAGGCTGTTTTGCCAGCAGCACTTACCTGTCAGGTCACAAAGAACTGTTTAGGGATCTCAGTCTTCCAAAAGAAATCATCCTCCCACCCCCAATTGCCATCACTCTTCAGCTAGATGGAAGTAGTCCCTTTGGCCCAAGTCCCCTGTCCAGCACCCTGTGATCATCCAGACACTCAGGGCAAGCTTGACAGTCTAGAGATGATAAAAATAAAACTGTGGTGAAAACAGCCACATCATCAGTTGCTATGCCAACTAGTGCTCCAACCCAAGCTATTTTATGGGGGCTGTCAAGGTAGAAAAGGTTCTGCAGGATGGGTGGTAATGGAGGGCGTTCAAAATTTCCCTGGGTGGATTTCATGTCTAGTCTGCTTTCCATGTATGTCAGTGACTCACATTTGCCTATAGGGTAAGGTGTCCCTTGTCACCATGACTTACCACCATCTTCCCACGCTTCCTGTTTGTCTTGCTTCCTCTCTCTCCATCCCTTCCTTACCAAGTCCTCATCCTCCTGTTAGACCGGACACAATTTGTTCTGCGTGTCCTGGTTTGTCCCCTCCTTCCCTCTTCTTACTCCAGTCATCCTTCAGACCTCAGTGTTTGTCACTTTGGGGTATATCAAGGACTGGGAGGTCTCTGCATTTTACCCCCTGCATAAGCTACCCTGGTAACTGGCTACCGTTTTTGCGGATGCTGCCCAAGACACGAGACACGTGGATCCGAGATACAGGAGAGTTCAGTACTCCCAGCAACACCGAGTCCAGAGTGGCATCCTTTTTGTGTTGGTTCTCCCAGCCCCAGTTCCCACAGCGTAATGTGAACAGGGCCAGATGACCTGTGTGTCCCAGTGGGCTAAATTGTAGGAGAACTCTTGGGTGAAGGGAACCTGAATTTTCTGTGCGGAGCAGTGAGCATGCTACCCATTGCTCCAGAGAGAGACATTATGTTCCAGGGTTGTTTGCTATTCAGACATCCTTGAAAAGATAGCCCAGGACAAAGACAGAGAGGACCTCTACTTTCAGGTAAGCAGAGATGCGAGAGATCTGTGGAGAACTGTCTTCCCATAGCTCTGGGTTCAATGTCCTCTCTCTTTGTCCTCCCAAGTAACTTCCTCTCAGTTGATCCCATTCAGTTAGAGGGGATCTTCCTTCATCTGCCTTTCTCATGGTCAATGTCAGAAGAGTAGTGAATTCTCACTGAACTGGGTTCAGGCTATAATGATATGCTCATTACTGAGGTTATTTGATTAATATCTCCTTATCCCATTAGGTTTTGCATGGGCTTCATGAGCCCTTCATGAGGACAAGGACTATGTCTATTTTTTACAACTATCTGTATTGTTCCGGGCAATGCCTGGCGCACGGTAGAAATTGAATAAGTATCTGTTGAATGAATGGGGTCATAGGATTGAATCAACGTCACTGAGGCCCAGAGAGATGAAGTGATCTTCCCCAAATTCCCTGAACCGCAATCCCTTTTCTTTTCCGTCTTGGATGCTTGGTGAGATTTTGTGTCCACACCGTGGTGGTGAGGAGTGTTGGCTGGACGGGGCACTGGGAGAAGGCTAGGAGTGACTTTGGCACAGTTGAGAAGCGTCTGGTTCCCCTGGCTGTAAGATGTTTCTCTCAGCTATTTCTGCTCTGGGCTTCATTAAGAACCAAAATTGAGTTAAGATTATTAGAAGCCTACAAGGCAGATAAATGAGTGGTTCAGAGGTACAACTTTTGTGGGGATTATAAAAATAACCTCCAATCATTCCTCAGGTAGTCTTTTCCCATACTGACCCGGGACTGGCCTCATAACTTGCTTTGACCCATGGACCACTGGCAAATATGATCTGTGTGCATCTGCTTTGTGTTACAAAAATGAAATAACCGAGGCTAGTAACCTTATAAAGAAAGGACTTGGGACTTTTAAACATCTTTTCCCTCCTTGGGACGGGGTTGAACCAAGAGGCACTTAACCACTGAGCCATATCCCCAGCCCTTTATATTTTTTAATTTGAGACAGGATCTTGCTAAGTTGCTGGGGGTCTCCCTAAATTGCTGAGGCTAATCTCAAACTTGTGTTTCTCCTGTCTCAACCTCCAAATCCCTGGGATTATGGGCGTGTGCCACCATGCCTGTCAAGAAAGGATTTTTATTTAGGTCACAGTTCTGGAGATTGAAGGGCCCATCGAGTGATGGCCTTCTTGTTGATGGAGTCCCAGCGTCCCATCGTGGTGCAGGACATCTCATAGCAAGAGACAGGGACCTTGTGTGGGGGTCTCTATTCCTCTCTTCCTACGAAGCCACCAGTATTCAGTCATGGGGGCACTATCTTGATGTTCATATCCGATTCCAATCACCTCCCATGAGCCCACTTCTGGACACCGCCCTCTTAATACCTCACGATGGGCATTAGATATTAACAGATGAACTCCTGGGGGACACACCCAAACTGTAACCAGACCACAGCATGACACTAGCAGAAACTTAAAAAACAGGAGTGGGATCCATTTGAGGCCTTGGTGGCGGCGTGGATGTGAATAAATCCAGGGTGGCCTGCTGGATGATGAAGGACACAGCCAGCTCATCTCCACCCCGCCCTGGTGACCTGGAGCCAACACCAGACATGTGGATGAGGCCATCCAGGGCCACCCAGCTCCAGCAGAGCTGGCCACTGCCCACAGAGATCTGCTGAGCTGACCTGGACTGGAAGAACCAGCCCGTCAATCCACAGCACGAGGGGAAATAACAAATATCTGCTGTTTTAAACCATTACGTTTGGGGATGGCTTGTTAAAGCTCCAAAAGCAAAACAGACACAACCATGGTTCGTTGAGATGGAAATCCCAGCCTCACCGTTTAATTGCTTAACCTGAGAAAAGTTCCGTAGACTCCCTGCGCCTTAGTTTCCTCACCTATGAAATAATGATAAAAACGGGCTGTGCGATTTCAAGCATCCATGTACACATAAAACGAGTTCGTGGTTCTTAAATTCTCAGGACAGGGCCTGGAACACAGTGAGTGTCACACACGACTGAAACAAAAACTGTTTGAAAAAAAAATTGATCAATGTAAGAACGCCTGCGAAGTTTGTTTTGCAACTACCAAGTGCCAAGGGCCACAGGCACCCTCTACCCCCATCCACATTGTGTGCACCCCCATTGCTGAATCCTTGTGTTCTGGCTTGGGGGAACCCCAGCTGAGAGCCCCTGGGTGCAAGGATTCTCCCTCCTCTCCTAGCCGACGCCAGGCTGCAGCCAGCCCCTCCCCTGTAGCAATAGCAGCAGCAGCTGCATTTCATCCGGGGCTCATCTGTATTCAAGCAGGGAGCGCAGCACCAGCAAGACATTCAAATGCACATTTGAGACCCACGTAGCCCGTTCCCTGGACCGTGATCCACAGGGAGGGCAGAACCCTTCCTGTGCCCACGCGGGCCTCTGCCCTCGGTCTCGGGGGCTGTGCTAACGAGGAGGAGAGCTCCCATAATGGGAGGGCTCAATGGTCCAACGGGCAGGCCCTGCCCTTGCTCTGCTGGCCCAGCCTTCCTGGGGCTCTAGGGGTTACAGAGGCCAAGGCCTTTGACCACCTTTCCAGCCACCGCAGCAGATGAAATTCTGTTTCTTTAGAATTTCCACCAAATGGTATTAACAGAAGGGATAAAGTTGTCTCCCTGCCCTTGTATTATAGGATATCCTGAAATCGTCCCATGGAGGGGTGACATCATGGCAAGCCATAGTCTGTCCTGGAGGCCTCTGGTTTATGTCCAGCTCATTATTAGCCACCACGCCCCCGATGTCTGTGAATGTGTAATGGAACAAAATGTGGGAGGCCAAGGGAAGACAGTGCTGAAGGGAACGCTGTCAACCTTTTTTTTTTTTTTTTTTTTTTTTTTTTTTTTGCTGCTTTTTGGTACCAGGAATCGAACTCAGGGGCACTCAGCCACTGAGTCACATCCCCAGCCTTTTTTTGTGTTTTATTTAGAGACAGGGTCTCACTGAGTTGCTTAGTGTCTCACTTTTGCTGAGGCTGGCTCTGAACTCACAATCCTCCTGCCTCAGCCTCCCAAGTTGCTGGGATTACAGGCGTGCTCCACCGCGCCTGGCTCCTCAACCCTTTTTATTTTCCATCGTGTTTCCTCCTGGGCACCCAGACGGTTGCCCAGACAAGGGGTGCGGGGGAGACTCAGGACACAGCCTCTGGTCCTGAATGAGGTGCTTACTGACCGTGAGGCTTGATCATGCCACTGTGGCCATGCCTCGGTTTCCCCAAATGTAAAATGAAGATGACGTCCGTTCCTACTGGACAGGGTGGTTTGGGGATTCAAGGAGACGAGGCAGGCACCCTCCCCACACTCCACGGGCTTCCTCCTCCTCGACTCTGGAACATCCACCAGGCTCCCGCTTGATGGGGAATGATTTCAAGAGGACCCAAGATCTGAGGTGGGGAGTGGATGGCTTCCAGCATTACGCAAAACAGTAATGACAGTGACATTACTATTGTTGGACCATTGAGCCCTCCTATTATCGGAGCTCTCCTCCTCATTAACAGTGACATTCTCGGGGTGCAGTCCCCCTGGTCCCCAAGGACTTGTCCCCCTGCAATCCTGGGAGGAGCTTCTCCCCAACACGGCCTTCCCAGCACTGCCCGGAGCAGGTGAGGACACCAGGACTGAGGGTGGCCTTCCGCTCCTGCCCTCAGGGATCTGGCCAGGTGGCCCTTAGAGAGATCATCACATAGAGGGGTCATGGCGGAGGGGGCCGGTGTCACGGCAAGAGGAAGGTGTGGGCAACAGGATCTAGAGCAGAGAAAAGATAAAGCGTAGGCCATGATGTGGTCACCACAGGGAGCCTGGCCCAGAGTGCGCCCTCGGCTGGTGGATGTCCTTGGATTTCTGGAAATTTTGTCACCCATAATGGCCCACGGATTTTCTAACCAAGCCTCCTTTCCCTGACTTTTCTGAGAATTAAGCTGGAACCCGGGTACCATGAGACTACTCTAAGGCAAGGACAGGTGGTGAGTGGCGAAGGCTTAGACAAGGAGGAAGGAATGGTCTAGAGTAGGTGGGAGGATAACTAGAAGTACTGACCACCTCTCTCAGGGTGGACATTGTCCTGGGTAATTATTTCTGCTGTACCAAACCATCCCCAAACTTGGTGGTTGAAACACCTATTTAGTATTATCTCCCAAGGGCCTGGGGGTGGATGGGCTTAGCCAGGAGGGATTTGATTGGGGTTCTTCCTGTGGTGGGAGGAGGAGGGCAGTTAAGCCATAGCCATCTGAAGGCTGGACTTGGCTGGACGTCCCAAATGGCCACTTATCTGGCTGGAAGTAAGATGTACCCACAGGGAGAGGGTGAGTGACCGTGTCGCTGTGTGGCTATTTCTGGCAGACAGGCCGAGTGAGCCCCGTCCCTCAGGCTACGCGGGCCACCAAGCCATAGGTCAGGGTTTTTCAAGGCCATTGCGGGGTGGGGGCGGGGGGGCTACATTTTCAGTGATCCATGACCTGACAGCCAGAGCTAAATGAGACCTAGATGGTGTATGTGTGTTATTGTTTAAGGAACTACAATGTAACAAGCAAGAGGCATTGATTAAGAAAGGCCGGGCATATAGCTCAGTTGGTCGAGTGCTTGCCTCCCATGCACAAGGCTCTGGGTTCAATCCCCAGCACCACCAAAAATAAATAAATAAACAAGGCTACATGTGCTCATCCCAGCAGGCAAAGTCTTGCCTCCCAGTGACCTGTGGCCCCCGCCCCTGTGGATCAGGTGAGTAGCATCTCGCCCATAGGCAGAGAAGATGCTGGTGTGCTCTGAGTTCCCAAAGATGGGGAGACGCGTTGTCAGAGAGGTTCACCCCACCCCAACTCGAGAGACAAGAGCGCCTGTGGACACTCGAGCTGCCCTGCCCTGAAGGCTGATTCCCCCGTGCCTGGACAATCCTTTGCTTACGTAGGTCACCGTGCAAGGACACAGTGACCAGCGCTAGCACCAGTATCCATTGCAAGGTGGTGCAAAATGGATTCCAGAATCTTCTGAAACTGTCCCTGGGGGCAAAAAAAAAAAAAAAAAAGGTGGTTTTATATATATATATATATATATATATTTAATTTTTTTTAAAGGAGCGATGGTGGCCGGGCTGTCACCTGCTCAATGGTTGGCCTTGCCTTTGCCTCGAGTCCTCCTAGGTACTAGCGTCAACATCTCAGCGAAGCGGAAAGACTTGATTGAGTTTGACAATGAAACCAAAACATATTTATACTTGACTTCCTTCTTTAAATGATTCCTAGACAGACTGGAGGGAGACGCTGATCCTGGAGCTCTGGTATGTGTAGTGACAGGGGACTGACGGGCTGCGTGCGGTTTCCGCAGGGGTTTTCAAGTAGCCAGAATGAATTCTGGGTTCGGCAGGTGGTGGTAGAGGAGCATGGGGGTGGAGAGTGGGGTGAGGGGGCAGGTTGCTGAAATGAGGGATTGTGGGTCTAGGCTCGTTAAGGGAGACCGTGACGCTCAGAACTTACCAGACAAGGAAAGGAGCCTGAAGGTCTCCATGTCCTTGAAGCCGTGGACAGGGTAAGAAATTTGCATTTATGATGTGATGCCCCTCCGAGAGACGCTAAGAAGTTCCAGCTCTGGCTTGCGTTGAAGTGGGGAGACTCCAAAGTATTGCAGAGTCAGGGAGCTGCGGGGGGCAGGGCATCCCACCAACGCTGAAGTTACCCCACCTGTGGGAGAATGTCCAGGGGATCTTGGGTGTCCGTGATGAGGCTGGAGGGAGAGGGGAGTCAGATGGCGTGGGCTTCTGTTTTTGCTCAGCATTGGAAGAGTTGATGAGGAAGAAATTCAGGAGAATGTGGAGCTGGGAATGATCCAAAATACGCAGGATCCAAGCTGGTTGCATTTCATAAAGTGGCCGAGAATGGCTGAGCTGTCTGGTGGCATGAGCTGCTGTTGAGTTTTCAGCTCAGGTGACAAATGTCCTGGAGCCCCAAAGGCCCTGGACCTCTCTCTCTTTTTTTTTTTTTTTTTTTGTTTTTTTCTTTTTCTTTTTTTTTTTTAGATCAAGGTTTCACATAGTTTGTGGATCTTGAACAAACAATTCATTCCCAAAGCAGATGCAGGGGTTAGGGCAGCCACCACAGGGGACCCAATTGCAATCTAGGTGACACACAGTCACACAAGCACGGACAGCCCTGGGGGAGAAGAAAGTCCTGGCTGCTTTCCACACTCACCAAGGATTCCCCCACATCCCATGACTTTCCCTGTCCATCAACAGAGGAATGACACACAGAAAAATCAGGTGAATGTGAGTTCTTTGGGGACAATGGTTTGGAAATAGCTGAGTGACTGGACCTCGCGTGACTTTACTATGGGGACGAGCTGATCTCAGCGGGGACTCTCGTGGATGATAGGTGATGGATGACAGCCACAACAGGAGGGGAGAGGGGTGGCCTGGAGGATGCCAGCGTGGGTGGTGGGCAGGGATAAAGGATGCCACCCTCTTGCATTTGGCCTCTCTGTATCCAGAATGTTGGTGTCACCCCCTCCCCACCCCCACGGAACAGGTGGGCTCTCCTAGGACTGCTGAGATCGCGGTTCTACCACCAAAGGAGATGAGGTTTGGGGTATCAGTGAAGGTTGGCTATAGAACCATCCAGAAGGCTCAGTTTCTTGCCTCTCCAATTTGTGGACTGAAATTCTTGCTTCTGGGGACAGTGTGTTAGGAATTCTAATCAATTCTGGTTTTAGGTTAAATTGCATGTCTGCATGCCACAGGCATAATAAATGTTAGAAATAAAGCCACCATCCCTCACGGCAGTGCTGACGTCCTGAGAGAATTGGTGAGCAGAGACGGTGTTCCTCAGCTTTTTTTTTTTTTTTTGTCTCTGTGACAATTACCAGGGGAGGGGGAAAAATACAACTTAAGAGGAGAAAAGATTTCTATTGGCTCACAGTTTCAGACCGTGTTTGGTGGGCTCCTTTGCTCTGGGCAGAATATCATGGTGGAAGGGCGTGGAGGAGGAAGGTTGCTCAGCTCACGGTAGCTGAGAAGCAGAGAAAGAGAACAGAGAGATGGGTCAGGAAGGGGTGGGGGACAAGATCTGCCCTTCCAGGACACTCCTCCAGTGCCCTACTTCCTCCAATCAGGCTTTACCGCCCAGTCTCCACCACTCAGCTATGAATGGATTAATTCACTTATAGGGTCAGAGCTCTCACAAGCCAAGCACTTCCCAAAAGCCCCACCGGAGAACACTACTGCACCGGGACCAAGCCTGCCACACGTGAGACTTTGGGCCACATTTCAGATCCAAACCGTAACAGGTGGCTTCCGGAAGTCACTGCTTTTTTTTTTTTTTTTTTTTTGGTACCGGGGATTGAACTCAGGGGCACTCGACCACTGGGCCACACCCCCAGCCCTTTTCTGTATTTTATTAGAGACAGGGTCTCACTGAGTTGCTAAGTGCCTCACTCTTGCTGAGGCTGGCTTTGAACTCACGATCCTCCTGCCTCAGCCTCCCAAGTGCTGGGATGACAGGCGGGCGCCACTGCGCCCTGTCACTGCTGATTTTTAAAACAGCATGTAGGACCACATGTAGGTCCATGTGGGACAGTATCACCCAGGTTACAGCAGGGTCCCCTGTGGTGGCTGCCCACTGGCTCAGTTCCCATCCACCATTTACCAAGAATGAAGGAGGGGAGAAGGAGACGGAAGGATAGAGGAACAGGAGGGAGTCGGATTTGAGATTCTCTTCCCCGTGGCATTCTGGAAAGAACAGAATTCTTACTGGAGAGGGTGAGGCAGGCCATCCACTCAGAATAAGAGTCTAACATTTCATCAGACCAGTGGGCCTCTTTGGTCACCCCAATGGCAGCCCTTGGGAGGAGGAGGGACGACCCACTTGTGGGGCTTTTTCTGAGCACTAGAACTCTCAAGGGGTGGAGCTGGTGGTCAGGGCTCTTGGCATCAGAAGTGTGGCCCTCATTAGCAGTCTCCAGCGGCCCTGGGCGTGGACTGGAATAGTTTAGACATAAATGCCGCGTTCCTGATTGACTTGTTTCCGTGAATCCGTACCTATTAGGGATCTGTTGGTAATTATCCGGCTCCACTCCAGCCCCTGGGGGCCTGTGTGCCGCAGCCGTAATGAGTCTGAGCAACCTCTCTGGCATAATAAACAGCCCCAAATGCACACAAGGGCACCGGCTGCTGCTCCGGAGAGGGCAGCTCTGGCTTCAAGGACGGCGCAGAGACTCACGATCACCGGCAAGCTTTAATTGCTTTTGTAAAACTGCAGATGAGGAGCATGCAATGAGGTCCCCCCTGAGTCTTGGTTGAGAAGTGAGCTCTTTATTCATCTTGCTTGTTTGGAAAGGAAGTGGGAATAGCAATGACAACAGCCACCGTTTAGTGAGTGTTTATTATGTGCTAGGCTCCGTGCCAAGGACTGTGTGCACGTCAAAAACTCACCAGAGTTGGTGAGACCGTGGTGGGGGTATATTGTCATCCCGGAGGCCTGGGAGGCTGAGGCAGGAGGATTACCAATTTTGAGGCCAGCCTCAGCACCCTAGTGAGATCCTATCTCAAAAATAAAAAGGTCTGGGGAAGTAGGTCAGTGGTAAAACACCTCTGGATTCAATCCCCAGCATCAATAAATAAAAACAAACTCACCATTACTTTATGAGATAGGGGCTACTATTGCCCCCATTGTACAGGTGAAGAAAATGAGGCTCCGTAAAGGATACATCTGAATGGGAAGACAGGCAGAAACTTTTCTTGTTTCCTTTGCCTTCAAGCTTGATGGGGGTTGAAGGCAAAACAGGATTTTCTTACTTGAGATCTTTGTTATACTTTCTGCCTCTTGTAAGGAAGGAGGAAAAAAAAAAGAAAGAAAACCATCAATGACATCTTATAAAATCCACCTGACAACCCATGTTCATACAAGTTACCAAAGAGACCCCCAAAAGGTCAGGATCCCCCCAAAGTAACAAGAGGTCCTAGTAACCACATATATCATGTCTAGGGAAGAAAGTGTCTTTTAAGACTGGAGAGATAATATGATTTTTTCAATAGGATGGGATGAAGGAGCCCTAATTAGGAAGGGCTGTTGTAGCTAGCTGGAAGCCATAAGTTCCACCTGATGTGACGCACCTGTAGGCACCCGCAAAGCTGAAGGTATATAACCGGGTGAAAGCGGTCCGAGTTAGGAGAACGAATTCATTCGGTCAGTCGGGCAGTCACTCGGTCGGTCAGAAGAATCAGAGCGGCCAGAACGTAGGCAGAGCGGTTACAGAAGAGACAGAAGAGAAACCAGATAGAAGAAGTAATGACTGGTCAGAGTTAGGCCGAGGCTCCTGAGGAAGACAGAAGACAGAAGAAAGAAGAAGGAAGAAAGAAGAGAGAAGAAAGAAGCTCTAATCTTTCTCTAAGCTAAGCTCTATCTTTCTTTCTCTCTAAGACTCTAAGCTAAGAAGACAAGAAGAAAAGCTCGCTTTAATCTTTCTCTCTAAAAATTTTTTTTTTTTTTTTTTTTTTTTTCTTTTTCTTTCTTTCCCTCTCTAAGCTCTAAGAAAGTAGAAGTAAAAGTAGTAAAAGCTTCACTCTGCCTCCGAGAGTTTTCCTCCTGGTTTTCGGTACCAGGTAGCTTACAATGGGAAAGAAGCAACCAGATGGATCAAAGACCGGAAAGATGTATATCACCCTCTGAGGGGTAGAATTCTCGTTGATTTACCCCCCTCTTTTTGTTTGCTATAATGAGCCTATTTTTAATTTAAAACAATCTCTCAAACAGTTATTTTTAAGAGCTACAATAAGCATCCTCTCCTACAACGTCAGCTGTGGAATAGAAACCATTTCAAAGGCGGTAGAAATGAAATATAACATCTTCGATTTTGTGGAATAAGCTAAAACTAGATTCAGGCAAAATAATTGTCTTGAATGTTTTCGTCATTAAGCAAGTAACAAGTGAAAATAAATGGAATGAACATTGACCTCAAGCATGAGGAAGAGAAGGACAAGGAAATAAACTCCAGGAAAGCCGGAGAAGAAGAAGAAAAAAAAAAGATAAGTCATGAATCAAAGCAAAAAACCTTAGACCAAGAAAAATTGATAGCTTCATCCACGATTTGGGTCTTTAAACAGACCAATGAGGTAAACAAATCTCTAGCAAATTGAGAAAAGAAGCAAAATTCAGAATAGTAAAGGAATCAGAACCACAGAATTAGAGGGTGTCTTGAAAGAATTATCAAGGCTGGATGTGGTGGCACATGCCTGTAATCCCAGTGGCTCAGGAGGCTGAGGCAGGAGGATCATGAGTTCACAGCCAGCCTCAGCAAAAGTGAGGCACTGTGTAACTCAGTGAGACCCTGTATCTAAATAAAATACAAAATAGGGCTGGGGATGTGGCTCAGTGGTCGACTGCCCCTGAGTTCAATCCCTGGTACCCACCCACCCCACCCCCACAAACAAACAAACAAACAAAAGAGAATTATCAAAGGATAGTATTATGAGCACTGCAAATGCATTTGAAAATCTGGGTGAAGTGACTTCTTTTCAAGGAAAATGCAAATGAGTAAAATTGAAAGAAGTGGGAAATGTAAATAGACCAGTAGCCCTGAAATAAACAGCAAAAGTTTGAAGCAAACAAACAAAACCCCACTTCCCCAAAAGATTCTGTGCTCAGACAATCCGTGGGTGAGTTCTTTTAAGGATACAAAAGATAAGAAAGGTCCAGACTTGGATAGAGTGGATAAAAAGGAGAAAAGTCACTCGAGTCATTCTGACCCTAGCGTAACTGAGCGTCATATCTCCAAAACATCACAGAGAAGGAGTAATATCCACCAACCAGACATCCTGATGAGTATTGGTCTAAAAACCTGAATAAAACTTTATCCAATTCACTGGGCGAGGTGGCGCATGCTTGTAATCCCAGCACTTGGGAGGCTAAGGCAGGAGGATCATGAGTTCAAAGCCAGCCTTAGCAATGACGAGGCACTTAGCAACTCAGTGAGACCCTGTCTCTAATAAAATGCAAAAAAAAAAAAAAAAAAAAAAAGGGCTGGGGATGTGGCTCAGTGGTTGACTGCCCCTGAATTCAATCCCCGGTACCAAAAAAAAAAAAAAAAAAAAAAACCATCCAACTGAGTCCCATCAAATTGATTCTGACACTGTAATAAACATGACCCAGTCAAGCTTCCTCTTGTGAAACAAGGACTGATAACTGTTAGGGACATTATAGAAACATCTAGTCACATCAGCAAATCCAAAAAAGAAAGCCAAGTGATCAGCAGATTTTTTAAAAGCATGTGATAAAAATTAATATTCATTTTTCTTACCAACTCTAGGTACAATCAGAATCAAAGTGTGGTTCGATAATATAATATAATGAGATGATAATAAATAAAATATCACTGCTAGTTTTCCAGCAAATATTTTAAAATATCATAAAAGCTAGTCAGAGGTGGACTGAGACAGGTGAGCCTTTGTGCAGATGCTGGTTCCAACCTGATTTTAAAAATTCAACATTTAAATGCTAAGAGTTGTGCGTGCTTGTTGAATTGAGTTAAACCATGGATACCATTCCAGCTTCCAAAATAGAATTAATAATCTTTTCTTTCCTTGTCCCAACTAATATTCTAATTAGGCACCTTTCCCCTTGCTTATATGAATATATGGAAATATGAATACATACATAGGTTCCCCTTTCCCTTTAAAAAGTGGGGAATACAAAATGTAGCTTCCTTGAGCTCACTTTGGTCAGTTACTGGTTTATGACGGACAGGTAGTTTTCCAGTTAATACATAATACTCTATGAAGGAGCCCTAATTAGGAAGGGCTGTTGCAGCTAGCTGGAAGCCATAAGTTCCACCTGATATGTATGTGACGCACCTGTAGGCACCTGCAAAGCTGAAGGTATATATAACCGGGTGAAAGCGGTCCGAGTTAGGAAAACGGAGAATTCAGTCAGTCGGGCAGTCACTCGGTCGGTCAGAAGAATCAGAGCGGCCAGAACGTAGGCAGAGCGGTTACAGAAGAGAAACCAGATAGAAGACAGAAGAGAAACCAGATAGAAGAAGTAATGACTGGTCAGAGTTAGGCGAGGCTCCTGAGGAAGACAGAAGACAGAAGAAAGAAGAAGGAAGAAAGAAGAGAGAAGAAAGAAGCTCTAATCTTTCTCTAAAGACAAGAAGAAAAGCTTTCTTTAATCTTTCTCTCTAAAACTCTTTCTTTCCCTCTCTAAGCTCTAAGAAAGTAGAAGTAAAAGTAGTAAAAGCTTTTCTCTGCCTCCGAGAGTTTTTCCTCCCGGTTTTTTGGTACCAGGTAGCTTACAACTCTACACGATTAAAACTGATGTTCATGAAATATTTGTTCGGTAGGAATAAAGCCAAGTGGCCGGGTGCTGTGTGGGAAAGAGTGGCGAAGGAGTGGATGTGAGACTCTCCAACAATTCAGCTCTGGCCCTCAACTTGCATGCTGCACAGAGCAAAATAACATCGCTGTGGTGATGCGGATTGCCTTCCTGAGACAGTAGTTTAGGAACCACCTTTTTGTTCCTTAAGCTAGCCTCCTGAGGGGCTTCTCCTCTCCTCTAGAAATGGTTTGTCAGCACATTCCTCCCAACCGAGAAGAGGAATGTTGGTGAATACAATGTTCAGTAACACCTGGGTACGCAAGTGTTGACGGATGCCCTACCTACACTGTGGCTCGGGGGTGGGAGAATGAGCCCTCATCCACTGTATGTAGTTGGCACACAATCTTTGCCTAGTGCAATTTGTATGTTGAAATGGCATACCATTTGGCATACCAGTTGAACATGGAATCATATACATAAATTCATTTATCATATAAGTCAAGTAATTGGAGATCTGGACAAACACTTCTGGACAAAATGCTTAGCACTAACGTATTTATAATACCAAAAGATTAGAAACAATCTAAACATTCATCAATGGGAAATGCAATCAGGGTACATTTATGTAATGGAATGCTATGTCCTTGTTAAAAATAAAGTTACAGCAGATTGTTTACTGTCCCAGGAAAATATTTATAATATTTTGACAACTGACAGGCAGTGCGGTGCCTGCCACTCTCCGTTCATTGAGTGTAGTTACTGAGCACAATGTCTCCATGCACATAGAAGGTACCAGGCTCAGGACACGCCAGGGAGCAAGACCACGCCACGTCTTATTCCCAGGTAGGTCACAGTCCAGTGCAGGCAGACACGTCTTAAGGCAATGGTCACACAAATGCACGTGCCCTCAAAGAAATCGGGTCAACTATTCCCTTGAGCAGTGACAGCTTGGAATGGGGGCTTGAGTGTCACTCTCACCCAGGACCTGCTGGTCCTCTCCCCTCCTTTTCCCAGGAGCCAGGGAAGGTGGTGAGGCAGCTCCTGGCCTTCAGCCCTCCACACCACGGAGTGCAATAGGAAATGGTCTTTCTTTCTTGTCTGAGGGTCAGGGTGTGGGTAGAGCTCACATCGGGGCCTAGCCGATGTCCATACACAGGAGAAGCAGAACAAAGCTCGCAACTTAAAATAGACCCGTGGGCCATCCTATGGGGAAAACGAGATGCTAGAAATAGAAGTAAGAGGAGGGAGGCAGAAACTGGACCATGAGAGGGAAGATCATACAGGACACAAGATCATTTTCAGCTGGGACTAGTTGCACTAGTTGAGACTAGTTCAGGCTAGGCCACTTTATTTTCCATCTCCTAAAAAAAAATCACAAAACCCAGGCGTCAGCAGGAGTTTGCTTAAAACTTGCTTCATGCTGTCTTCCTTGTTCACTCCTGCCCATGGTTGCCGAGTATTGCTGCTCAGGTTGTGCACTGCGCCGCTTCAGAGGCTCCATTCCTGTGGAGTGTAATAAGAATGGTGATCCTTGGAGTCGAGCAGTGTGGGGCCCCTGGCCCTGTTTTAACATGCATTTTGCATCTCTGAACTAGTGTCATTTTCCCAAAAGCATTATTTAAGCAAGCCAAGGATTACCTGCTCTTCCACATATTAGCAGTGCTTATTTCCAGCCGGTGGCATTGTGATTGGATCTTATTCTCTTCTTTGTGATTTTTCACATGTTCCAGTTTTTCCCCAATGAACATGTATTCTTTCTTTAATCGGAGACCAGGGGAAAACGACAATAAATGTTACATTAAGAAAGAAGTAAGCAGAGGTGCCCTGAGAGTCTGGCAGGCAGGGGAGCAAAGGCCAGCATTGCTGGTAAGTGCGAGGCTGAGAGCAGCAATGAGAGCATTTCTAATGAGGCCAAGAGTCCAGGCAATGTGCCAGAAGGGGGCTGTGATTACTGTCTGAATCTAACAGCCTTCTTTAGAAATTACTAAGTGCACAGTGTCCTGGGGACACAGGGAGACGCACAGGAGCAGGGTACGTCGCCCCAGCAATGAGGATTGAGGGCTGCCTTCCTTTCTCTCTCTCCCCGCATCTCTCTCCCCGCGAGGGCAAGTGAGCTGGGGAGAAGCCTGATTAATTGCCAAGCTGTGGCTAGTGAATAAAAGTTCAATTACAGCGCGCCTGCTAATGAAATCCCCACGCCGGCGCGGGGAGCTGGCAGAGACCGCTCTGCCTTCTCTAAGCACAAACCAGAAAGCTGGCGAGTGTGGGCTGGGGGTTGCCGGGGGCCTGGGAGCTGCTCCCCCAGGCTTCCCTGCAGCCAGGTAGGAACTAACCGCATTCGCGCAGGTAAACTGCTTCAATTTTTTCGTCTGGAAGATAAGGACAATAATACGGTCCACATGGGGTTGTGGCTGGAATTAAGTGACTTACATCAAGTTAGTCTCCCTTTCCCTTTTTCCTGAACTAGTTCAATGTCAAGTGCTTAGAGAACGTGCTTGCCTGCAGGGGGCGCTCTGCAGAGAGGAGGAATAAGTTATAGCACTATATCTTTCCCCATCACCTTGATCCCGTGAGATAATTTTTTTTTTTTTTTTTTTTTTTTTTTTTTTTTTTTTTTTGTGGTACCAGGGATTGAACTCAGGGGAACTCGATCACTGGGCCACATCCCCAGCCCTTTTTTTTTTATTATTTTTGTATTTTATTAGAGACAGGGTCTCACTGAGTTGCTAAGTGCCTCGCCATTGCTGAGGCTGGCTTTGAACTCGTGATCCTCCTGCCTCAGCCTCCCAAAGCGCTGGGATTACAGGCGTGTGCCACCGCGCCCGGCTGAGATAAATATTTTATAATGACTTTTTAAAAAACTTTTTATTTTGAAGCAATTTTAGATAGTAGAAAAGCTAACAAAATCGTGTAGAGATATCTCATAGGTCCTTGACCCAACTTCTGCTGATGTTGGCATGGTATGGTCCATAGCACAATTTGCAAAACCAGCGTGTTAACATGGGGACAGTTCTGTTTGGCAAACTACACAGCTGATTTGAATGTCACCAATGATGTCCTGAACCCTTCTCCTGTGCCAAGATCTGATCCAGGATCCTGCACCCACCAAGGGCTTTAAGGCCTGTGGGGTCAGGTCTTCTGATCAATTTTTTTAAAAAAGAGGATCTAAGAGTCTGGATTCTCATGTGAAATAGCCTGATTCTTAAATTTGGGAAACTAATTAAAAGCAATGAGAGCAATCCTGCATGGATCAAACGAACATCTTTTTTTGGCTGGGTGTGGCTCACCTCTGGGCAAAGAGAGCAGAAAGCTGAAAACTGATCGTTAAGTGAAAGAGGAGGAGGAGAAGCCAGTTCCAGTGTCCTGAAGTCGGCAGGACACAACAGCCCCAGTGCCCATAGGGGAGGGTGGGAGAAGCCAGAAGTGTCTGCACCAATGATAGGTGCAGAGAGGTGAAGAAGAGAGAAGGCCAGGAGCCCACGCCTTCCTCTTTAGTAACGAAGTGCTGATATTTAGTGGGGCTCATTGCTGTTTGGAATAAAAGACTATCTTCCATCTTCTCTCGCAGCTACATATGACCATGTGATTAAGTTGCAGCCAATGAAATGTAAGAGAAAGTGTAGAGATTTTCAAGGAAGTGTCCTTAAAGGGTAAGGGCACATCTTCTTTCCTCCTCTCTTTCGTCTGGCTCCCTGGAATGTGGATGTAATGGCTAAACACAAGAAGCCATCTCGGAGGTGACAGGAAAGGATGGTGGACCATCAGGACAGGAAGAGTATGAATTCCTGATGACCCTGGTGTCATCAGACCAGTCTTGGACTTCCTACCTCATGACTTATTATTGAAGAGAAAAATAAATTTCCATCTTGTTCAGGTCACTGGTATTTGGAAGGTTTTTGTCGCATGCATGTTGAATGAAAAATGAAGAAAGGTCATTTGGTGTGAGAGGGATCAGACGGCAAGTTCCATCTAAGATTGTCAGTTTTTCCCAAATGCTCCTTTTGTTACCGGACATCAAAGTTACCTGTCATGAGAAAGCAGATCACAAGTCATGATCTTGCATATCCCATGAAGGGAACTCCTAAGACAGACTCACTGGAAGTGAGTACAAGAAATCTGCACTTAACTTGTTCCCCAGTGTTTTTATGCACATTAAAGTTTATGATCTAAAGGAAGGGAATGTTTGGAGGTAAGAAGTAGATTATCAACCATTATCTAAATCCAATTTGCCTAAAATTAAAATGGAAGGTTATGTGCTACTCCTCTCTGTAGGAGAATTATAGTAGTCCCTCCTTATCTGTGTTTTCACTTTTAGTAACCTGTTTCCAGTCATGGTCTGAAAAGATTAAATGGAAAATTCCAGAAGTAAACAATTCATAAGTTTTAGATTGTGCAGTGTTGTGAGCAGTGTGATGAGAACTTGCACTGTCCCACTCCATCTATTCTGAGACTTGAATCATCTCTTTGTCCAGAGTATCCATGCTGTATATGCTACCTGCCCATTAGTCACTTAATAGCTGCTTCAGTTTTCAGATCAGCTATTGTAGTATGAAAATGCTTGTGGTCCAGGAACCCTTTTTTAACTTGATAATGGCCTCAGAGTGATGCTGACAATTTGAATATGCCCAAAGAAAGCTGTAAAGTGCTTTCTTTAAGTGAAAAAGTAAAATAATGATATTTTGAGAGACAGAGGTCACATTCAATAACTTTTATTACAGTATATCATTTAATTGTTCTCTTTTATTAATAGTTATTATTGTTAATCTGTCCTTTTCATAGTTTGAGTGTGCACCCCCCCCCCAATTTCATGCGTTGTAACCTCAATGTGGCAGTGTCGAGAGGTGGGACCCAGTGGGAGGGGTTGTGAAGGAGCCCCAATTAGGGAGATGGCTATTGCGGTCAGCTGGAAGTCATAAGTTCCACCTGATAATAAGTATGCACGTGACGCACCTGTAAATGCACGTGAGGCACCCGCGAAGCTAAAGGTATATAACCGGGTGAAAGCGGTCGGAGTCAGGAGAAGAATGAATTCATTCAGTCAGTCATGCAGTCGCTCGGTCGGAAGAAGAGTTCGGGTCGGAGAAGAAGAAAAGAATCAGAGCGGCCAGAACGTAGGCAGAGCAGTTACAGAAGAGAAACCAGATAGAAGAAGTAATTCCTGGTCAGAGTCAGGCCGAGGCTCCCGAGGAAGAAAGAAGAAAGAAGAAAGAAGCTCTAAAAGCTAAGCTCGCTCTCTCTCTCTAAAGAAGAAATCTCTCTCTTTCAAGCTCTCTCTCTTTCTCTCTATGCTCTAAGAAGAAGAAGAAAAAGCTATCTCTAATCTTTCTCTCTAAGCTCTTTCTAAGAAGAAGAAAAATCTTTCTTTCTCTCTCTAAGCTCTCTCTAAGAAAGTAGAAGTAAAAGTAGTAGTATCTTTTTTTTTTTTTTTTTTTTTTTTTGGTACCGGGGATTGAACTCAGGGGCACTCGACCACTGGGCCACATCCCCAGCCCTTTTTTGTATTTTATTAGAGACAGGGTCTCACTGAGTTGCTAAGTGCCTTGCCATTGCTGAGGCTGGCTTTGAACTCACGATCCTCCTGCCTCAGCCTCCCAAAGTGCTGGGATTACAGGCGTGCGCTACCGCGCCCGGCTAGTAGTAGTATCTTTACTCTGCCTCCGAGAGTTTTCCTCCCGCAGTGTTGTGGCTGGCCATGACAGGCAGCTTACAGGGTTGGGGTCATGGAGAGAAGCCCTCATCTATGGATTTCATGCATTTTTGCAGGACTGGATTAGTGACTGAGAGAACAGATTATTACAAAGGGAGGTTGCCTCTAGCGTTTGCCTCTTTGCATAAGTCACGTGCCCGTCCCCCTCTGCATGAGCTGAAGAAGCAGGAGGCCCACACCAGATGCAGCCACCTGATCTCCGACTTCCCAGCCTGCAGAAGTATGAGCCAAATTAACTTCTATTCTTTATATATTACTCAGCTATTCTGTTATAACAATAGAAAATAAAATAAAATGCTTAGTTATTTGCTTAATTACAAGTTAAACTTTATCTTAGGAATGTGTGTATAGTATATATAGAGTTTGATACTATAGGTGGTTTCAGGCATCCTCTGGGGGTATTGGAATGTATCCCTTGCAGGTAAAGCGGGGGGACTACTGTATACTACCTGCCTTGTAGAGCTCAGGCAAAGCAATGAGATTTGCTTTGAACAATGTGAAGTATCACTTCTAAGCAGAGCCAATTAAAGTTAGCACTGAGTTTACTATCCCTCAATAATATTCCCGTATGATTAACCTGGATCTTTGCATAAAGATAACATGGAACACAGCCCCAGTAAACCTGGGCTGAAATGTGGAGCAAGCAAGAAATAACCTTTGCTGTGTTTAGCCGCTGAGATGTGGGTGTTGTTACTTCAGCAGAACCTAACCCATTCTGGCTGACATCAGTTCATTTATCTAAAGCCATTCCACCAGGTTGCCTGTTCATATAAATATAAGATCATGTGTCTTAGTTTCCCTAAGGGAACTTTTTAACTCAATCTTTTTTACTTATCTGAAACGTCCTCCCCTTTTGTACCATTTTATTCTTGTGGATGTCTTTTTTCCCTTTTCTGTCTGCTGAATAGCCTTTTTTGAATGTGTCTATTTCTTCCAATAAATATTTTTAGACCTGTAGCATTTCAAACAGGATTTACCAAATTCATCCATTTTAATTATTTTTGTCTCCTTCTTGATTTGGGGGCTTCTGTTCTGCACTGTGCATGCTCAAGTATACTTCAGGGGCTAAATCAAATTAATATGTTGTCAGTGTTCCCTCCTGTTGAAGAAGACATTGGCGCTTTGACAGCCGGGATAAAGGCAGGAGATAGATGGGTTTAGAATCGTATTGAATTTCACTCTATTTTATTTTCAAGATATTTAATTCATAAAGTAATTCCAGGGTGATGAGACACAATGGTACATATGACTATCAAATATATTTATTACTAAATTACAGAACTGTGGAGAAAAGGTCTCTAGGCAAGCTGGCAAAAAGCCATCCACGTGTTTGAACGTTCATTCAGTCAATGCATATTTATGCCTCAACTCTACCAGGGGTACAACAAGGAATGACGGCTGTCCTTGTCGAGGGTCTATGACAACAAACAGGAGGCAGGAGGGTAGTGGGTAGAGGCAGGCTTTGGGGCCAGAAGGATGACTGAGTGATGTGCTTCCTCCTCCTTCCCTGGGCCTCAGTTTTTCCCCTCTGTAAGATGAGGATGATCGTCATTCCCATGGTTGCAGGACAAATGAATGAATTCATTTATTAAGTGATGCAGAACTGGCAGACAGGAAATCCTGTCTGGTGTTAGACAAATGGTCCAAGATGGCTAGGAAGCAGAGCAGAGGACATGTTTTTTGTTTGTTTGTTTTTGTTTTTTGGAGAACAGTGTCACAGTGGAGGAAAGGAGAGACAAAGAAGGATGTGTGGCAGGGAAAGCATTGTTTGTTTAGTTTGGGAAGGTTAAGTACACCTGCTGTCAAGAGAGAGAGAGAGAGAGTGAAAAAATACTGCAGACTCAAGAGAGATGGGACCACAGGTGGAACTAAATCTTGGAAACCCTGGGTGGGTGTGGAAATGAGGAGAGCTGCACCTTCTAAGGCAGAGAGGAAGCCTAGAGGGACAGCAGGAAGATGCCCAGGTAGCGGGAGGCAGAGAGGCGGAAGCTGAGGCTCTCAGCTGCCAGGGGGGAGGAGGGAGATTCTGGGGCAGAGCTTGAAATATTTGGGAAAGTAGCAAAGTGGGGGGCAGTTCCAGACTGATCCCTTCCCTCCACCCTGTTCCATGGGACAACAGCTGGTATAGACCAATGGGATGACATTGAACGGAAACATTCTCTCCTACCCTAGTTTTTTTCCCTTACACCCCCACCCCCACAAAGAGAAATCGCAAGATTCTAACAGAGAGCATGCATGTGTCACCCCAGGCTTCCTCGGAACCTAAAGGCACACTCTACCCTGAGTGACCATAGCGGAAGGAGAAGCTGGTCAGGTCTCTGATTGCTAGGCCCTTTAGTGACCTGCCACTTGTCACTGGCTTGAGAAGGATCAAAGGAGCCAAGCGGTTGGGGAGACCCATCATGAGCTGGCCCTGCTCCCTCACCTGCGGCGCCTCACCTGCGCCTTCTCTCCAGAGGGGACTCAAACTATACTTGCATGACTTTGCATAAGACAGAGGCAACCTCGAAGACGGTCCATTTCAAAGGATGGAGAGGGAGGGGGGCTGAGAACATGGAAGCCACCCATTGGTTTCTCTGGCTTTACACGTCAATCACATGGGAGCTTGGTTCTTCTGCGCCTGCGCTCATCTGTGGGTCTTCCTTCATGCTGTTCCATCCGCCAGGAATACATTTCTTGACCCTTCTCGTTAATTTCTACTCATTCTTCAGATCTTAACTCCTCCAGGAAACCCTCTTCCCTTCCCTCGGTTTTCCTGTATTATAATTGCCTGCCTAAATTACCGTGTCCTTTGTTAAACGGTAGGCATCATGTGTCCCCCAGCCTCCAGCCCAGTCCCGTGCTCCTGGCACCCAGCAGAAAAATCAACAGATGCTTATGGAATGAATGGATTCGACCGTGGCCCCAAGAAACAATGACCGACTCTTCCTGTAGGTGGCGCTGGTTGATTAGGCAGATCAGAGTGGGGAGGACCCTGTGGTTTAAGGAGCTTTCAGTGTCGTGGCTGGAGATGGCCTCATCTTTACCAAAATGTGGGTGCTGTGGAGTCGGCCTGTGATTAAATTAAGGGCGCTGGTTTTGGAGTTGGGCTGAGTTTAAATCCAGGCTTTGCTTCTTACCCGCTGGGAAGCTTAGAGAAGTCACATAACATCCTCTGACCTTGGGTTTTCCGCTCTGAGAAATGGGCGTGAAAAGAGGAGGACCGACTTCCTTCCAAAGACGGAGGATGGCGTGGGGCGCGTAGGCGGGCCGGGCGCAGAGCAGTTCGGAGATGATCAGGAAGACGCTGAGGGCTGGTCTTGGTCGCATCTCCCCCACCCCAAGCCTCCCCTGACTGCACCGAGCCGGCTGCAGAGGTTTCTGGGGTTTGGAGCCCGACTCGGGGCTGGAAAGCAGGCCCTGGGTGTGGGCGCGTGGCTTCCGCGGCTTCCCTCCTCCTCCGCTGCACGCAGCGCTGCGGCTCACAAAGTGGCCCTTTAAATGGTTTTTATAGCGGTATAAAAGCGCCAGCGGGCGGCTGGGCTCCTCCGCGGTGACCTCCGAGCTGGTGGTAAATTGCATCTCTTGGCAGAGGCGGCTGAGGGAAGCGCCAGGATCAATAACTGAGCCCTTGCCCCGCCGAGGGCAGCGCCCAGCGCTGGGCGGCGCAGCTGGGGACTGATTGCTGGCACTGCCTTGCCGTGCACCATGCAGGGCAGGGCGGAGACTGGGGGCCCAGGCCAAGGCACCACACGTGCTTGCAGGACTGAAGCTTGGCTATGATGAGGCGACCCTGTCCCCAAGAGGATGGGGAAGGGACAGGGACTGTGCCTGGGTTCCCTGGGCCCTAGAAACTCTTGTGGTTGGTGGAAGTGTTTGGCAGGTGGGATTGGCAGAAGTGGAACCGGCATCTTGGAACTGACAGAGATGGGGGCTGTAACCCCAACCAGAAGCAGCCCAGGAGCCAGACAGGAACTGGTGTCACTTTAGGGGGCTGTCACAATAAAATAGTGGTTACCAGCAATGAGCCCTGAACTCTAGAAACAAAACTCTTACTAACTCTGACTTTAGGGAAATTGCTTTTGGGGCCTCAGTTTCCTCATCTGTGAAGTGGAATTATGAATTAGCTTCCTCAAGTTGCTGCTGTTACAGGATTTGCACATATGGTTCATTGCCTCTTCTGCAGCCAGGCAGACATGACTAATGGATGGCAGCAGTCATTCCTGTGAAGTCTAGAGAGACTCGGCATGGTACTCCCAACTGGCTGATCAAGAGTTGGTGCTCAGGATGAAACCGATAGGCCATGACTGGCCTTGGGCCTTGACAGATTCAGGGCTCCAAGCCACATGGCAATTATACCATTTTAGCCTCATTAAGGAGGAACCTGCAATTATTGCACATAAGAATGCTTGGGTTTTCATTGCACTAGAGAAATGTGTGTGAGCAATATATTTATAAATAAATGTACAGCCAATGCACTTATAAATAAATGTGTGTAGCCTCTCAGCTTTTTTTTTTTTTTTTTTTTTTTTTTTTAGAGGAAGATAATGTATCTGGGGGCATTTCACCTGCAGAATCTAATGAACTCAACATCACCAGATATTTACATAAATCTTTCCCAGCTCAAGAGACTACCTGGTTAGAAATCTAAGCTGAGTTGGCAACTGGAGAATGTGAACGCTCATCTTTCTGGAAAGTTCCAAGGCCAGGTGATAAGAAACTCCTCCTTGGCATTTGATAGGAATTAAGTGTTTTATGAAAGTTTTTTTTTTTTTTTTTTTTTTTTTTTTTTTTTTTTTAGAGAGCAAAGACTGAAGGGAGGGATTATAATCATAAAGCTATGTGAGTGAAACGGATGGACCATTGATTTTTACTTCAGCAGGGGTCTTTGGTGATCAGTGAATTTCCGTAGATTAGGGACAATGTTTTCATCATATGTGGTTCCTTTTTTCCCTCTCCACCCCAACATCCTATGATTTAGCATGACCTGCTGTCCCTACCTCCAAAATATACTCTGTGCTACAGTTTGAATGTTTGTCTCCCAGAATTCACGTGCTGTGAACTTAATCCTCAAATCATGTTAATGGTGTTTGGAAATGGCACCTTCGGAAGGCAATTAGGTTTAGATGAAGTCATGAGTGTAGGTCTACCTACCTGCAGCCCCCAGGATGGCATTAGTGGCTTTATAAAGGGAGATCCAAGTTGGCATGCTTGTTCTGTCTGGTCATGTGATGCCCTCCACCTTGTGATGATGTAGCAGGAAGGTCCTCACAGAGGTTGGCACCATGATCTTGGGCTTCCTGGCCTCCAGAACTGTAAGCTAAGTGTGTTCGTGGGCTTTTCATCACTGTGACCAAAGTACCTGACTACAACAACTTAGAGGAGAAAAGTTTATTTGGGGCCCATAGTTTCAGAGGTTCAGTCCATGGCTAACTGACTACATTGCTCTGGGTCTGAGATGAGGCAAACCATCATGGCGGAAGGGCATGGCAGCCAAGAAGCAGAGAGAGCAAGCAAGGAGCCAGGGACGAGATACAGTGCCCAAGGGTACACCCCACCCCTATGTGGCCTACTTCCTCCAGCTACACCCACTTGCCTACAATTAGCACCCAGCAGTCCATTCAAATTATTAATCCATCAAGTGAATTAAACCCCTGATGAGACTACAGCTCTTATCATCTAATCCTTGCCTAAAAGCCCCACCTCTGAGCCTTGCTGTACTGGGGACCATGCTTGTACAACATGAGCTTTTTTGGGGAGACATTAAAGATTCAAACCAAAGCACTAAGTCGACCTCCATTCTTTCTAAATGATTCAGTTTGTGACATTCAGTTACAGCCACAGAAAATGGACTAAGACACCCTGAGTGTGTCTACTTCTTTGTCTCTGCTGCCCACATCCTGGTTCCTACCAGCATCCTCATGGCCTGGGCCACATTCTCATCTTGCCCTACTCACTCCCTTCTGCACACCTGGGCCTAAGAGACCTTTCTGAGATGAGTCGTGTCATTCTCCTCATTAAAACTCTCTTCCAGTTCCTCCTGGCACTTTGAGTCTGAGTTCCTGCTATGACTAGGTCCTGCAGGGCTTACCCCTTTCATGTCCCACTGACTTTAGCTCCTACCCTCTTGTCCTCAGGACTTGTGCACCATCACTGTTTTCTTTCAGTTATTCAGATGTTTGGTTGCCTCTTCCCCCCGCCCCCAACACAATCCCACTTGCTACTCTGCTTGGAACTCTGTTCTCCCCATCATCTCCCTGTCCTCCTCATCTCCACTTAGTCACCTCATCTGGAGATTCAAGATGGCAGATCAGAGGAAGGCTGCGTATCTAGTTGCTCCATGGCTTGGAATTCAAGAGTGGGAGTGATGCTTCACAGCGAGGGCAAGGATGGAGCTTGGAAATGTTTTTTTTTTTAAAATAAACTTAATAAAATGATCATTTAGACATTAAAAAAAAGCCACCTCATCAGAGAGAACTTCTCTGATGTGTGAAATAGGTCAATCTCCATCCCCCTACTCTGATTTATTATTTATTTATTTGCTTGTTTGTTTATTATTTTGTTGGTGCTGGGGATTGAACCTAGGTCCTTGTGCATGCTAGGCAAGCACTCTACCAACTGAGCTATATCCCAAGCCCCTCTGCTTTTTTTTTTTTTTGGCCATCAATTTATTTGCTTATTTACCATCTATGTTATATCTCCCCCTACCAATGTTTCTTTCCCACAAGATGCTTTAACCGTCTTCTTCAGTGTTGTATCCCTTGAGCCCAGAACAGCACCTGTCATGGCGTAAGTACTCAAGAACTATCAGTTTAGTGAGTGAAAAGATGAATCACCATTGGAGCTCTCCTGGGCTTGAGCACAGAGCCAGACGCAAGCCAGGCAACCACTCATTTTTTTTTTTTTTTTTTTTTTTTTTTGGAGTGACTAAATGTTTGGCAATGGCTTGGTGTCATCACTTCAGGTTGTGACTGTGATTCAGTATTGGCGATGGGGTGATTTTATTCTTCAGAGAGTCCTCGAAGTCCAGAAGACAGGAGGAAAAGAAGCCACAAGACAAGGTCAGCCCGGAGCCATAGTGCCTGGCATCCGCCTCTTCCCTGAACACCTCACAGTCCAGCACAAATAAACTGCTCTGGTAAGGAGCTGGTGGGCAAGTGAATATCTCCAAGGCTTGGTTGAAATGATCATCAGTGCTCCAAAGGATATGGGCTTAGGTGTGTTCCTGCAAGGACACACTGTGGGGGTGGGTGGAACATGTAGTCAGCATTTCTTAAATGCTACTGCCTGGATACTATGTGTGATGCTAATTTGTATTTCCTTCCTTTTCCTTCCATGCAGGTGGGTGGCCGGCTTGGTGTTTGATTGCTTTGGGGGAGGAAATGTGTCAGGCCAAAGGCGGAAGCATCCTCTGAGATTTCTGTCATGATTGCCAATAACTCAAATGTGTGGAGGGTTAGTTTGTGAGAGGAAGCAGAGTGACTTGGAAGACTGAGAGGGGAGAGAGATGGGCTTTCCTTAGACCAAGAAAAAGAGATACCCCTACCCACCGCAGGGCTAGGTAGGATAGAGGAGAGAGCCATTAGGTTTCTAGAGCAGGGGGGAGGCAGAAGGACCGCAGGGACAAATGGGTGCATGGTGTATCCAGGGCCATGAGACCACAGAGACCCGGGTCTCCTCTCTCACCAGTGAGTCCTGTGGCGCATACCAGGTGGAGCACTAGGAAAGACCCAGAGCCCAAAGTATCCCACAGATGGAAGAGCAAACTCTCAGGGGCAATTGGTACCAAAGGTCCTGTACCCTGTGACCCCGCACTGCAAGGAGTCTGCATCCTTGGCAGTATGCCTGGTTGAGCTGAGGGACACCCTGAGAGACCCAGGCGGGAGTTCCTGCTAGCTCTCTGATGCTCCAGATGGGAAATTCGGTGGATTCTTTAACATAAGATGTGACCATTCTTGCGTCCTGGCTTTTGGGATAGAGGTTCACATCAACTCTATCTGTATTATTGGAGGGCTGAGACGTGAGCAAGAGAGGAAATGACGTGATAACGGATTTCCGGTTGGCCAAGGAATGGTGGAGCCCGTTTCCGGAACCCTTTTTTCCAGGGTGTCCTTGAGGAGTTTCAGGACAATGGCTTTCCCTGGGTTTCTGTGTTCGCGGTTAGGGACGCAATCCATGCCTGATGGCGCCATAAGCACCCTCGTACCTTCTTTTGTGTAAATAATACCTAATAAAGCGAGGTGTGAGCCTGCTGTTGCAGAGAACACGCAGCTGTTAAACGCTTCCCTTTCCACTCCATTGACTTTCCCTATTTATAGCTATTCCAGCAGAGTGTTCGTGTCAGATTTGTTTCCTGCCAGCTGCTGCTCTCCTCATCTTAATTATGAAGGGTACTTGCCCAGGACCACCTGGTCCCTGTGGTGTTGGCCTCTGCTGAGGCCAGGAGCCAGTAGAGAAAATGCAGGGTCACAGGATCTCCTCCCTCTTCCTCTCCAAGTTTGGCCCAGATGTGCCTTTGCAAATACTGACAGTAATAATTCTCCCACCTGGGTTTACCTGGTAGAGGTTAGGGGCATCTACTGAGAGGAGAGCATTAAAGAATCTGGGTCAAGAGGAGGCTTTTATTTTTTGGGGGGGTGTACCAGGGATTGAACTCAGGGGCACTCAACCACTAAGCCACATCCCCAGCCCTATTTTGTATTTTATTTAGAGACAGGGTCTCACTGAGTTACTTACTGCTTCACCGTTGCTGAGGCTGGCTTTGAACTTGTGATCCTCCTGCCTCAGCCTCCTGAGCCTCTGGGATTACAGGCATGCACCCCCGCACCCAGCAAGAGGCTTTTTGTCTTCAAAAGAGGACACAACAGCTTCGGAAAGAGCAACAAATGTGAAGACTCCATTTAGGATGGGGATATTTTCCTCTTATGCAAAAGAGTAACACTATTAGTAATGATAGTAATGCTTGGAAATTAATCTTTATGGAGTTGCTTCCTGTGTGCTAATCACCCTACTAAGAACTTAAATGCCTTATCCATTCAACCTCATCCCAATCCCATGGGGAGAGTGGACAATATTAATCAGAGGGGAGTTGCTCATAGGAGTAGTAAGAGCTTGTGGCTCTTGAGTAGGAGTAAATGAATTATGTGAGCAATAATTCAGGCAGAACGGTGGTGTCTTATTTATTCTTTGATCCCAGGAATGGATTCTAATCCAATAGGAGTCGTGTCTCAGTAGAGACTGAATCTGCACAGGCACCCCTTCTGGTTGCTCTGGTAATGGGAACCTCACTTTAGGACAATAACATTATAATTGGAAAATGCAATAAATGAAATAAACAGTAATTAGAGAGGAGCATTGTGTGGCCTAGTTAGTGCTACCTTGGGGGAAAGGAGACAGTAGGTGGGGGCAGGAGGGAGACCTCTTGTGTCGTTTATGAAGTTTACCTTGAGAGGGGGCAGGGCCTGTACCTGCAGCCTCTCCCACAGGGTTTGGTAAAAAGTGGAATGGATAGGAAATCCTGCATTTGCTTGTGTCCTCCCACCTCTGGCACAGCCCTCTAGATAAACAGTTTCCTGGGGAAAATAATGAAAGACCACCTTCATGGTCCTCTGTGGCTTTGTACTTGGCTTTGGACACTGGGGTAGTGGCTGCCCTGGGATCTGAGATAGACAGCATCACCACCCCAGTAATGTTGACGATCTGTTGCTTAGATCTTACCAGAGAGTGGGCATGCCCCAAAGGAGGATGGGAATAGGATAGAGTTCAACAGTTCTTACCATGTCTTTTGGGGGGTACTGAGGATTTAGCTCAAGGGTGCTTTACCACAAAGCCACATGCCCAACCCTTTTTATTTTTAAGTTTTGAGACAGGTACTAAGTTGCATAGGTGCCTCACTAAGTTGCTGAGGCTGGACTCAAACTTGTGATCCTCCTATCGGAGCCTCCTGAGCTGCTGGGATCACAGACGTACGCCACCACACTCGGCCAGTTCTTATCATTGACATCACTTTATAGAAAAGGAAGCTGAGGCTCAGAAAGGCTGAGCGATACATGTGGGGCTCGAACCCAAATATTTGGCTCCAGTCTAAGCATGTTCTTGTCTGTAGCTTCTTAGCCACCTTTGCAAAACTAAGGAGACTCAGAGATCAAAGATGGCCCACATTGGTAGACTGGCTTGGCCAACCCAGGAAATCGTGGCAATAATCAATGTTATTTTAATATGTCATTGAAGTTTTATGACTGCCCATTGCAACAGCATTGTTGTGGCAAGAGCTAACTAGTGCAAAAGGCTATGGCGACTCCATCCTGGAAAGGTGTACAATAGAGTATCAGACTGCAGGAAGGCAGAGTAGGTTTGGTGGATCACAAGGACTCTAAAATCTGAAACCCTCTGAGGATTGTGCACGGATAGAAAAAAGTAGATGTTATCTAATTCCATCCTCCTCTGAGACATTGTCCTTGGAGAAAGATAAAGGAAACCAATATTCCGTGCCAAGTGGTTGAGATTCATTTTTCAATTTTCTCCTTTGAGCCAAGGGAGGGGAAGGGTGTCAGGAGACAAGTCTGCTTGGCGTGCAGTCCCTGCCCAGTGGAGAAGTTCTAGATGGGAGGGTTCTAGATCCAGGTGATGATTAATGGACAGTGGTTTTCATAATGCAATGCTTTGGACTCCCCTCATCTTAAAATAGGTTTGGGATCTGGGCCCCAAGTATGGGTTTTAGGCAAGAATGAACTCTCAGCTGGATTCCCACTGAGTTCTCAGCTTGATTGTATTCTAGGATGGTGTCTGGAGAAAGCGCTAGGATTCTAGTTGGATCATGCTCTGGCTTGTGTCTGAATTGCCCGGGGTAATGTGGGGTCCTCACCTAGGTTTAGATCTGGCTAGGCTCGGGACTAAATATTACATTTCATCAGCGTTGGCTTTGGGTGCTGGGGTCTTGGTAGAGCTGGGACATGAGATGGATAAGGCAGGTGGACTCAAGGACACCATCAGTTGTAGCATCCCGGCCAGCTTCTCTTTGGTTGCTCTTTCTTTTGTTCAATCTGCACGCGCGACATTTATCTGGGAAGCCTCTCTCAGCCTCATCGGAAGAAGGCCATGGTTTCTCCTTCACCCCGGAGTGAAAAATAGAAAATTGTGTTTTGTATGGTTTCTTAATCCATTTACCACTTCCCCCAACAATGACACCACTTCCCCAACACTGGTTGGTGTTAATCTTATGTCCGAGGACAGATTCTGACTGCAGCATGCCAAGGAAGTCCTTTCTAAAGGTTCAAGGCCACTGGGTTGAAAGAGCCTGGGACTTGCTCCGATCACCTTCTAAATGAAGGCCAGGGCCAGGCCATGAGCTGTGGGGTTCAGTATGTGCGAAGTGAGATGAACAAACCTGGAGACCTGGGATAGTTTTTGGGGGCCGGATTATTTGGGAGGAGTGTGGTAAGGAGTTCCTAGTCATAAAAATCGGTCCCTTCCCTATTCTCACAGAATCCAGGCCATTGATTGGCTATCTACCTATGCCCACTGGAAAAAAAGCCAGAGAGCCAGAAACGGGAGTCAATTTCAAGATTCTGGGCCAGAGAAGACAGCAGTGACAGAGTGAGGCCACAGCTGGAAGCCACATTGAGAGAGAAGATACAGGAGCAAGGAGATGGGAAATTTAATAATCGCATTAAAAAATTAAACAGCAGGCCTCAGTGGTTGTCACTTTCCGTCCGCTGAGATTCACAACACTTGACATCCAATTATAATTGTGGGTTCCTATAAAACAGCCCATTAACTGCAACTATAAATTATTATTGCTTATGTGGAGTAGGCTGCTGGCTTAGTACCTGATAGCGAGGATTATGGAAATTATTAACAAGCAACAGTGTCTCTCGGAGTCCTCCTGCTCTGGGGAGGATTACAGACCCTCAAGGAATGGAGACAGCTGCTTTGGGGGTCCTCACTGCCTGTTCTGCCCGGGATTACAGCTGCCTTTGTGTCTGATGCGGGGAGGGCTTCTGTCTCAACTGCTCCTCAAATTTCCCACTTGTGAACCTGGCTGCACCAGGGACCTTGCTTCCCACCTTCCCGTCTTTTGGGGGAACATTCCAGACCCCAACCATAACAAAGATGAAATAAAAATATTAGGAAATCCCTTAGCTTTTGCCAGGTACATGCAAAACACTTGGCAGATGTGAGCAATTAATACCACCTGACTGTGTGTGTGTGTGTGTGTGTGTGTGTGTGTGTGTGTGTGTGTGTGTATGTGTGTGCGCAGATGCACGTATGCATGGGCTTGTACACGGGGCCCTCGGGTACAGCCAGTGCCTTTCTGTCTCCAGCCAGGGAGCCTTGGGCCATGGGGATTGGTCTTGCCAAGGCCTCCCTGTGCCTCGGAAAAGTGGGAAGGAGCCCTTGGCCCTGATGGTGGTTTCTGTTAATCTGCCTGCATCTGCTTCACATCTTTCCAAAATCCTCCAGAGCCTCAGGTGTGTTGGTGAAACTTTATTCTGGGGTTACTGCAGGGTTTTGCCTTTTATCATTGTTGTGCCTAGAGAACGGATCCCCAAAAACCAAGGAATCCGGAGTGCATGCAAGAACAAAGAGCCTTTATTCGGGCTTAAGCTCGGACTCTCAGACCTCACCAACACAGTGGATCTGTACTGAGAGCCCGGAACTGAGGAAAGACTGAGTTTTTATAGGGGTAGGAGCAAGGATGGGGAAGGGGCTCACCTGATTGGCCAGGGGAGCCCATGCGTGTCTAAGGAGGTTTTCATTGGTGGGTGCCATCTCCAGAGCTATGGAATGTGCTGACTGTTCACTGCAGGGCCCTGCAGGGCCCAGGGCCCAGGGCTTGCCATTGCCCTAGTTTATTGTGCCTGGGCTGGCTTATCATATCCGGGCTTCTTCCTGCCTTGTGATAGGAGACTTGCAACAGTTTGGGGCAGCTGATAACAAATGGGGTCACAGAAGTTTGGCTTCTATTGTCCTTAAGCCAAGCATTTTACAGAAGCAAAAAGAAGCAGTTAAACTGAAAAGAGGCTTGGGGCTGAAAAAGTAGGGTCCCACAATCATTCCAGTGGTACTTGCAGAGGAAATAGAGGTGAACACCCAGGCTAGATTCACCCCCCCAGAAAACAGAAGTGATCCAGCACATTTTAAGAATTGGTATTTTTTTTTTTTTTAATGCAAAAAGAGTGTGTAAGAGTATTGACCTTTTGCTGAACACCTGATATCTATCATCACACTGGAATTCTGTGGGGGAGGAACTATCATTACCAGCCCTTTTTACAGATGAGGAGACTGAGGCACAGGGGTGTTTTCTTGAGCAAACTCATACAGCTAAAACACAACAGCACATATCCGAACCTGGTTTATGGAAACCCTGTCCTTCTAACCCCACCCATGCCTTCTTGTGGCTGAAAACAGGATTTCTTAATTGTTCTCTTTTATAAATGCAATGTCTTCTCAAGTCTCAAAAAAGTACAGACTAGGAATGACTACAAAAAGTTTTTCATTGGTCTTGGCTTACATTTCAGAAGAATCTTGTAGTGCACTCTTTTAAAAAAGAAAGTCTGGAATCTTCTTTCAGTTTTTTTTTCTTTTTTTCTCCTATAATTTTCCTTTCCTTGGGCATCTTTACAGAGGGGGGTTTTTCTCATCCATTCTTGTGTGTGTGTGTGTGATGTGTTTTGTGGTACTAGGGATTGAACCTAGGAGCGCTCTACCCTGGATTTTATTTTGAGTCAGGGTCTCACTGTCGTCAAGGCCGGCCTTGAACCTGGGATCCTCCTGCCTCAGCCTTCCAAGTGGCTGGGATTCCAGGCCCGCGCTACCATGCCTGGCTGGGTTTTTAAAAACGGGTTCTGTTGGAGAGCATATGGGCCTTTGTTCCATCTTTTTAATTTCAGACGGAGAGGAGATGGGAAAGCTTGTATTTTTGTAGTTTTCTTTTTCTGGACTGGGGTTTTGGTTGCCTGTGATGAGTAGGAAGTGAATTTCCGGGGAGTCAGCATTGCCCAAGAGAAGCTTCCTGCTGGGCGAAGCAATTTGCTTTCTGAGTTTGTTCTGGCAGTGGAAGTTAGTGGGGCACTGGCCTCTCCTTTAAACCCCCTCATGAGGAGCTCACTGTGGAAATACCTCTGCTGGGCGTGGCTTGCTGTCCAGGGGCACCACGAGGGCCCACGGCTGTGAGGGCCAGTGCTGATGTCACCCATGTCTTCGGTCCTGTGTCCTGCCCTGTGGCTACCACTCCAAGCTTTGGATTCTTTGCAGAAATCCCTCATCCCACCCTGGCTTGTTGCTGGCTGGCTTCCCTACCTCTCCCTCCCCTCCCATTTTTATCTCCATTTCTGTGACCGTTACAGTTGGAATTTATGAAGAAAGAAGAATTAACAGCATGAGCTTAAATGATTATAATAAAAATGCAAATTTTAAATGTCCCCTTTAATAAGAAAAAAGGACTAAGAGGACAAATACTCAAAGGTACCTCTGGTCAGAGGAATTATGAGTGATTTTTATTCTTTGCAATTTTTCCTATCTCAATTGGGTGTCTATCGCTTTTACCTCGTAGTTTATCTTTTCATTTCAAAATGTCAAACGTGTAGAAAGTACGATAGCAGACATCTGTGAACTCACCGTGAAAGTTTGGTGCATGTTAACATTGGCCCTGTTTGTTTCAGACTTTCTCTTTTTGGACATCGATTCTTCTCATAATCAATGACTTCAATACTTGCCACAAGTTAACTTGGGGACTTTCCAAAATGCTTCAGGAAACGGTTTATTTATTTATTAACAGCATAAGAGGCAGCGAAAACTGTAAATGGGAGACTTGGTACCTGGCTCTCGGGTGGACTGAATCTGGTTTTGTGGTGGTGCTACTGTGGCCTCAGACCTTTCATAGAACTTGAGGGGGAAGTTGGTGCATATGCAGGTTGAGTGACTGGGAAACATTCCCCCCAATCCTGTATCTACGGGATCTGCAGAATAGCACCCCGTGGCAGCTCTCTGGAAATGCATTGGGCCTCTTCTACCCTAGTGTGCACACGAATCACCTGAGGAGTTTGTGAAAATGCAGATTCTGATGCACGCCTGGGATTGTGCATCTCCATAAACTCCTAGGTGATATTGATTTGGGTAGCAGGGCTTTAGAGCAGTTCCCATGACTCCAAACAGAAGAAAGCCATCCTGGTTGTATATGGTTGGCATTTAGCCTCATTGGTTGGGGCCACCGTGGTACTGAATTTATAAATTTTTTTTTTAATATCACCCTTGTTCCTGGAGAAAATGTTCAGCCGCTAGAATGCTTTAGGATTTTCCTCTCAGATTTGAGTGCCCCAATTATTGCCAATTATTGTTATTAATTCCTTGAATGGAGTCTATTGGGGTGAATTCGAAGTGTAATATATTCTAGCTAGAAAAAAAGCATAAATTCCTGTAATTTCCCTATTCATTATCCATACTCAGTGTATCTCAAAGTGAGATGAGTTGTCTTATTGTTTGTATGTGAGAGGATTTTAGTTACAGCACTGAAATTTTAAAAAAAAATATATGAATGTTTCATGGGATTTGAAAGAATCCTATAAGATTAAAAAAAACCTATTTTTTCCATCTGAGTTCTGAACCAATGGAGAAAAAATCGTCAAAACCAGAAGGTAGATGGGCGATGATAACAATATCCTTATTATGATAAAGGCTAGATTGAGATCTGATATTGTGAATCAAGGGGCTCTATAGCCCTTTCCCACCTCGTCCCTCTGCTGGGACAGTCCTCCTGAGGAAAATGCCAAGTCTCTTGCCCTGACAGTGCCTGACTCTGGCCTGGAGAAAAAAGGACAAAAACTAAATAGTTGTTGATAAATCAGCTCAATCCAATCAGGAAATTGGGCCAAGGACTGAACCCACTCTTTCAGTCAGCTTTCTCGTCACTGTGACCAAAAGATTTGACAAGAACAATTAGAGGAGGAAAAGTTTATTTGGGACTCATGATTTCAGAGGTCTCAGTCCACAGTTGGCCAGCTCCATAGCTCCGGGCACAAGGTGAGGCAGAACGTGGTGGAAGAATATGGCGGAGTTCAGGATGATGTGGCAGTTCAGGAGAAGGCAACCAGGAAGCAGAGAGAGAGCGAGCTCCACTCACCAGGGACAAAATATACACCCCAAAGGCACACCCGCAGTGACCCTCTCCTCCAGTCACACCCTACTTACCTACAGTTACCACCCAGTTAATCCGGATAAGTGGATTAAGCCATTGATTAGGTTACACCTCTCATAGCCTAGTCACTTCACCTCTGAATGTTCTTGTATTTTTTTCACACGTGAAATTTGGGGGGACGCCACCTATTCAAACCATCCCATCCACCAACCAGGTAAATTCTGCGCAGAGGAGAAGGGTAGGCCAGAATCTAAGAGTGTTTTGTGAAAAAAATCCTTCTCCTGGAAACCAGATGAATGGGAGAGAGACATTTCTTTATCGCCAGAGTGGTTCTTTTGTGTTTTTAATTCATTAGTGGAACTGATTTTCCACTTATGACAGCAAACATAGAATTTCCTTTTAAAACAACTGAAGCAAATAAAAAAGAGATGTTTTAAAGACAAAAAAATAAATAAATAATAACAGTACAAATAATGGGCAAATGTGCCAAAATTGTAAACGATGTTCAGATGTCTAAAATTCAGGAAACACTGACCCAATCAAGAATCCCTGAAATCTCTCAATGTCACTTTTCAGCTTCACAAACTGAAGATTGGGATTTCTTTCCTAGTGCTCCTCCTGAGGGATGGAGGCTTTAGTTCAGTTATCTGACCATTGATCATGGTTTGGTTTGGTTTCACTCAGTAGAGAGTGTTTAGAACAAATAAACGCAGATCCTTGATATACTATTGGCTTTGATTTCATATGTACAAACCATTTATAGGCCAAGTCATACTATCTTAATAGTATTGATCTAAGACTTTTAATTCTCTTTTTTTTGGTCCTTATTTTTGTAAATTCACTGTGAGAATTCAAGTGGGTAGGATAGCGAATTCCATTTTTAAACAGCATAAAAGGAGACTGCAGTTTTTAGATGAACCAGAAACATGTTCTGTTACCAGAGGAGGTCTGGGGAGTTTCTACAGAGGGGAACCTCAACTCAGGATGAGTGGGCTTCTTGGCAAATGTCACAGAAATGAATTTAAGGACGTATATGTTAGAAGCATAGAAGGAGCTTTATTTAGAAAAGCAGAGACACATTCATGGGAGAGCACCGGCCTGTCTTCAGAGTGAAAGATGCTTTTGGGCTCTCAGAATCTTCTTTTAAAGGAAGCCCTGTGAGGGGTGGGCATGACATCAATCTGGTGATCATGAAGAGTATTCCAGCAGTTCTCATATCTTTAGGGTGACATCTTCTCCACTATCTCATCAATAGGTAATATTGGGAGAATACCCTATGTTTTAGGTTTCTGGAAAAATACATTATGGGTTTCCTATTTTTCCTTGCTCAATCTATTTAAAAAATATATTTCTAAAAATATTGGGTGAATAAACAGCACACTGAGCAATTTTTATAAGTGGTTGAATTTCCAGTAACTTTTAAGATCATAAGTGAAGATTTGTAGATTTACTAGAAATTTGGGAGTGACAGGCCCAGGAGAGAGATCTGGCTTGGGGAGCAAAGGTCTGGGGAACTTTAGTCAAAGTCATTCTGATTAAAGGTATAGTTTCCTGTCCTTCCTTTTGTGTCCTGTCTACCTATCTTTTATTTCTTCTGTCCTATCTCAGTTCTACTGACATGACAAACAGGGACACTGATATCCTTTTATCCGTTGCATGTCAAGGTATGTTCACAAGTTCCAGGAGGTAATAAGAAAATGGTGGCCGGTAGAATTATCTACATGTGACTTATGCCAAAAGAAAGGAAGGAAGGAAGGAAGGAAGGAAAGAAAGGAGGGAGGGAGGGAGGAAAAAAAGAAAGAAAGAAAGAGGGAGGGAGAGAGGAAGGGAGGGAAGGAAGGGAAGGAAGGAAGGAAGGAAGGAAAAAAGGGAAGAAAACCTGCATTTGGCAGAAAAATCTTGGCATCCAAATGGGAAACATTAAATAGTTCTACACCAAGATTTCATTCACTCTGTTACCTGTGAGCCATCTTGCTGACAAATTTCCCCCAAAGGTTAATTGCTCCAAGTTTGTACTCAAAATCAAAGGTAGTTTCCAAATATGCTGATAGAGGTGACGGCCTCCCCCACTCAGAAACTCTCTCAGAAAAGACAAGAGTCATCTTACATTGGAGTCTTTATAAAGTCTATCTTAAAAAGCACCCTTTACGTTATTTTCTTTTGAATCACGATGTTCTGTGCGTGCCGCCTGAAGTGAGCTGACTCAGTGCTAATTTGGGATGTTTATATGGGTCGCTGGATGGACTTGGAAACAGAACAGGAGAGGGAATGTAGCACAGAGAAGGCAGAGCAACCTGGCACCGATTTAGTCCTCATTCTTGGCCATGTGAACCCACAGTGCCAGTGTTGGAGGTGAACAAAGTCCTGGAAGGTCTTCGTAACAAGCCAGGTGTGACATGATGGCGTTGCTTGGATCACGACTCCATCCCTTCTCAACCAAGGACCAGAAAGTTCCACTGTCTTAATGTCCTGGGAACGCGTGCAGGGACCTGGGAGGAAGTTCCGCCAGGGTCACCATGCATGGGTTTGAAAAGAGGACCTCCCCAGGCAGCCAAAGCAGAGAGCTGTTGGGCAATGGAAAATGAGACCCGGATGCCAAAGATTAATGAGAATTTGCATATTATAATTTTATAAGGAGCGAGTGGGAAAGCAACATTTTAAATCCATCTGTTTATCCAGATGATCTGATTTTAAATATATCCGAGTCACTAATGTAAACTAGACATTACGGGTAAGAGCTGACCATGTAACCCTAAATTCCTAAAAATTGATACTAGGTGGAGTCATGGGAGTTTGCCTACAAGGTCAAAACAGCCAGGTCTGGGCAGTTCCATGAGATTCAATATCATAAACTCAAGTTGGCAAAACACATTAAAAATAATCATTGGGACTACGGTAGATCCCCTTGGCTGTGGTGAGCATTTGAGTGACAAGGTCAAAGTGGGACTCTGGAAAATTTCTAACCTCAGAATCTTCAAGGCCAGCACCCTGATGTTGTTTTAGGGACTCGACAGAGCATTTGTTGAATTTTTGAATTAACTGAGAACTGTCTTAGGGGGCATACTCTTGGCGGACTGTGGTTCTTCCAGTAATCCTGCTTTTGGTAGAATAACCAAGCTTTTAATTGTTTTCATTACAAATTATCATTTTTGTTGACTTTTTGCCCAGTTTCTTTATTAGACAGAACTTTTTTCAAACAAAGCCATAGAATGCTTGTCCTTTGCATGGTCACCAATCTTCTGTCTACAGCTAGTACCAGTATGAGATGGTTGAGGTTTTGCGGGGATCAGATGATCATCACTCTCTGAATTCCACAGGTTTTATCCTTCTATCAAACTCGACTGCCCCTAATTTGTAATCCTTGTGCAATAACATCTTGATCTCCCCATAGAATCATCTTCATAGAACCATTACCTTATGTGCTTATTAATTCAGATTTACCCTTATTTTTATCTAGCAAATACTAATGTGTGGATTATCCTAGGATTTCCTGTGAAAGTAATTATCAAAGATACATTATGTTGACCAGCATCTCTTTTATGACGATTTCCTTTAGGAGATTGATTCTTTCTCCGTTGAGCTCACATATTTAGACCAGAGGAGGTATATTTTCCATCAATTTTCTTCTTTGTCTTGACAGTTAGGAAACTCAGAGCTATGTTCTAGCTCAGCCATTGCAGAACTTTTCTCTAACAGTGTCCTTGATGGCATTCTACTTTTTTTTTTTTTTTTAAATTACTGATCTTTTTATCTGGAATTTAGTATTGACCCCTGTGGTAGCAACTCTAATGTCAGTTTGGTTTTGGAGGGCAGGCTTGGTTCAATTCTCACTCCAAACCCCTTGATACTTGTCCTTGTTGTTGTAAATAAAATATTAGAATGGTGCCCAATTTCTTCTTATTATCTCCACTTCTTAGATAATAACATACTGGACTTAAAAACACTAGCAAAGGGGCGGGGGTTGTGGCTCAGTGGTACAGCACTTGCCTAGCACGTGTGAGGCTCTGGGTTCAATCCTCAGCACCACATAAAAACAAATAAATAAAGGTATTGTGTCCAACTACAACTAAAAAAACAAAACAAAACAAAACAAACAAACAAACAAACAAAAAAAAAACACTAGCAAAGACATTCCATGTCTGTTTTCTATTCCCGGGTCTAACAAACTTCATTGGTGGCCAATTCTTCTCAGAAGACAATTTAAAATGTAGTGTTGTGGCCTAAGTCTCTTCTCTATAAAGATAAGGAATTTCGAGTTAGAAGTTGTCCATTTGAGTCCCGATTGTGTAACCTCAGGCAATTCCCTTTCGTAAAAACAACAACAACAAAAAATCTCTGGGCTTCAGTTTCTTCCCTCTGAGAAACAGGAATAAAATTCTTACTTATTACAAAGAAAAAAAAATGATATAAAGTATGTGAAAGGACTTTATTCCCTTAAACTAGTATAGAAGTCATGATATTATTATTCAAGGACAGGAGAAAAATTGGAATCCTGTGTGAAATACCTTTGTGTCCTGAATTCTTTACCTCTGTCATTGCATCTTTGGTTTTCCATCTTACCCAGAATCTCCTTCCTGCGGCTTTGTCTGAGGGTTCTGAATAGCTATAGCCTTGCAATGAGGGCTGAGGGCTCTGAAAGGGGCATAAAAGACCTTTGAAGCTACATAAGGAGCCTCACACTGAACTCCATTAGGATCTGAATCTGATGGGTTTAGTGAGCTGCGGGGCCTGTGCTGGTCTCTGAAACACAGAAGGGCCGACTCAGGGGTCAAGGTACAACCACAGTCAGGCTACAAATGCATCTCTCCCTCTAAGTCTGGAAAGGACCAGAGCCCCTTCCTAGGAGCCCGAGGAGGGCAGGATAGCAAGATGGGCAGATGGCAAGATGCCAGCCTCACTGGAGGGTTGAGCATATGTCAATCAGACTGGTACTCCTCAGACAAGCTCTAGACTGCAGTGTGCTGAGGCGGGCCACGTCCATAAGGCATGTGTCAGTCAGCCATGATCCAATTAGGCATGTGCAGTCAATCATGTTCCTCTCAGACGTGCACCAGCCAGACACGTGTCAGTCACGTAGACTCATCTCCAGTCCTTCGAGGCACGTGGGAATAAAATAAATGTCAGTCATACATGCCCCCAGGTGCATTTTCCCAAATGCTGTGTTGAGTGAGGAAAGGGCACAAATCACACCCCCTCCCCAAGCAGGAGGGAGGATCATGTAAGAATTAAGAAGTTTCTAGAAGCCCTTCCATCCTCCCCTGCTTTTCTCTTCTATCTTTCCTCCATAGTCTAATCCCTTCTCCTCTCGTCTGGTGATTATTACTTATGGCTCTGTGCCAGTGGGGACAGATGCCCACAGTGAGGTCAGATAAAGTGGAGCTGCTTCTTGCTCAGAGATGGGAGTTTCAAAGTCAACAGATCAGAGGACAAAGGGACCTAAGCAAAAATTGCCTGGAGAAGTCCCCTCGATCCAACATTGCCAGTTTTACCTTCTGTCTTAGTCCACTCATGCTGCTATAACAAAACACCACAGGCTGCATAGTTTATAAACAATACAAATTTATTTCTCATAGTTCTGAAGACTGGAAGGTCCAAGATCAAGGCACCAGTAGCTTCTGTGTCTGGTGAGGCCCCAGTTGCTGTTTCCAAGATGGCGCCCTGGATGCTGTGTCCTCAGATGGCAGAAGGGAAAGGGAAGGCATAAGGTGGATGAACACTCTCCCTTCAGCCATTTTTAGAAGGATGTTCATCCTCCGCCCATGAGTGAGGAGCCCTGTGACCTAATCCCCTCTTGCTACTATTGTGTTGGGGGAATTGGGTTTCAACATGAATTTTGTGGAGGATTAATATTCAAACCATAATTTGAATGGACCATCTTTGCAACAGATTTTTGTTTTCCAGTTGGACACATGTGGAAATAGGTGGTTTGCATTGAGGGAGTCCGGGGCATAAAAAGTAAGTAATGATCAACATTAGAGTCACAGTTAGTGCGGAGGCACAATGCTCCTACTGTGAACAGCATCCTTGGACTTGGAGGACAAAAGATAGCAGCCTCCCTTCTCATGGTTACTGTGTAGTATAGGTTCATTTATCTGCAAAATGGGGAGACAAAACTGCTTATGCCATTTAAGTCATCTTTCGTTTTCTCTCTGACAGAATGGAATTGAATGGAGATGGACTACATGCTCTAGAAGTGACTCCATGTGTGTCATCTCAATGGACCGAGAACTGAGTAGATAAGGAAGGAATTAGGGAGAGAATGGTATAAGGATTTTGGGACCAGAGGGTGTATGGGCCTAACAGCCTCATTGATGAGACGAAGATCTTGGGACTTAGCCGGTATGACCCCATTGGACTTCTTGACTGCCAATATGGGCGTATTATATGGGGAATGGGTGGGTCGGAGAGAAAGCGGGTTTCCGCAGAAGGTCTGAGATAATAGGTAGGGAGACCTCTGAGGCTAGTGGTGGGAGTGGGTACTGGGCTCTATTAGGGAAATACTGAGGATTTTTAAGGTCGTGTATTTCGTATAGGGTCACAGTGAGCAAGGGATGGAGTCTGGTGTCCCAAACTTTGGGGTCTACAGATGGGAGGGGGCATGGGTATACAGGAGTATGATCTTGCTGGTAAATCGTTATGCGGCCTATGTGGAGAGTGTTTCTGCATCGGCTCTTTAAAATGTAAGACGGAAGACAGAGGAGATGGAGTGAGATGAGTCGGGGAGCAGAAACTGAGCAAGGCGGGTTTCAGAGGAGCACAACTGAGGCCTGAAATTTGACCAGTTATATCTCGGCCCAATAAAGGCACCGGACATGAGAGAGGATTACTAGAAACCTGGTGGGCAAATGAATGGAGGAGGAGGCTTGCAAGACAGCATGGGAGTCTTGTGGGGGTGAATGGTGTGTCCCTCTATCCCGACAACAGGGGGACGATAAGGTGGTGGGCCCCCAAAACTCCCTCAAGGACCGAGAAAGTGGCTCCTGTGTCTAGTAGGAAATTTATGGGGTGGCAATCAACAAGAAGGGTGAACCCTAGGCTCCTGTAAGTCGATGTCAACTGTCGGGAGAGGGAAAACCCAGGGCCCCGTCAATCTTCTGCGGGCTAGTCCAAGTAGGTTGGGTTTCATGACTGATCAGTACCCCCTGCGGGAACTGGGGGCAGTCAACACCCCAGTGGCCCATCTTGGGAGCCATTTAGGACATGGGCGCGTAGGGGGCCTGGGGTTGGGGCAAGCTCTGCCTATGGTCCTTCGTTCCCGCACTTGAAACACGGCCTGGAGGTCCCCTCTGCGTGGATGGTAATGGCCCTTGTTTGTGAGGCCCGAGAGTCGGTGTGCCCTGTAAAGCCTGGGCCAGCATTTGAAATCTTGCTCGTTCGGCCTTTTCATAGTTCTGAAAACCTACGGCGTTCAGTATTCTCATCTCTATTATGATAGGCCTTAAAGGCCATGGCCAAGATCTCGGTCTGAGGTGTTGCAGGTCCTTGCTCTAATTTTCTCAATTTAAGCCCGTATATCGGGGGTAACTTTGGGACAAAAGTAAGTCATAAGGGGACATGACGTCCCCCCTGGAGAGTCAGGATCTAAATTGGTGTACTGTTGGAGAGCTTTTGTTAGTCGATCTAGAAATTCAGTGGGGGGAGTCTTCCCTTTTTTGTATGATTTCCTGCAGCATGTCAAAATTAAACTACTTTTTGTGCTGCACGCTTAAGACCAGTTCGTATACAAGTGGATAAACTGATCTCGCAGGCACGTCACCTGGGGAATTATAGTCCCAGTTAGGGTCCCTTTCGGGGACAGCCTGAGGTTCCAATGAGATGGTTAGGGTTGGTTCTATGGTTCTCATCGGCATAGGCCGTGCCTGCTCCCAGACTAGCCTACGCTCCTCAGGAGGAGGGTATTTGCCAAATCATATAGATGTCATGGAAGGTAAGGCTATAACGCTTGGAGGACCATTGAACTTCCCTGAGGTATGTAGTGGGGTCAGTGCTATAAGAGCCCAATCGTTTCTCGATTTGCACTACCTCGGTCCAGTTGGGAAGGGAACATGGACGGGACAATTCCTTCTGGACCCCGCAACTTCCCGGAGTGGGGTCAGGACTATTGGCGGGAGTAAGTGACAGCGGTGAGCAGACATTGTGCGAGATCGCGGTAAAGGGGTGGGCTGGAAGGGAGAAGGTGGCAGGAGTGTGTAGAAGTGGGGCTGGGAGGGGGCAGATGAGATGGCATCTGACTTTGTGTTGAAAATGTGTCTGGTCCAGTGCTCAGGGCTCAGGTGAAATCCAGGCACCAGGCATACCAATGCGTCATAAACTTGAAGGTCTCTGATTAACCCTCTCCAGTGTTTCCTGGACCAGAAAACAGGGAGAGAAGAGATCAGGCAGAGATGTGCGGGGGCTGGTGAGTTCTGTCTCCTGAAAGTTGATTGTGCACATCTCTTCCCAGCTCTGCATTCAGTGGTGCCACTACGGTGGCTTAAAACTGGTCATGATGGGAAAGGATAGGAAGAGATATTGGAGGTCTTAAATATGGGAAATGCTGGAGCCACTTTGAAGATTGGTTGGAAAATGTTGGTAAGCTAAGAGACAGCTTTTTCAAACAGTTGGGGTTGCATTGTAACAGAGACTGTTAACTTCCTTCTCAATATCTAATATCTAATATTCCTTCACATCAAAATCCTGGGTTGTCAGAGAGGCAGTGTATTCACTCAGAAAATGCTGGGGGCCAGCCCCAGCCAGGGGGTACATGCAAGCGCTCAACGAAGTACGAAGGCAGAGAAGCAGCGATGGGGAAAATAACACACCGACACACGAGTCAGGCTGTGGAATCTTCTTTCTCTAGACTTCTTTATGGCATATGACTTCTCAATAGTTCTGTGATTCTCTCACCCATCCTCACTCAGCTTAGCTTTACTGAGAAGTCCGCGGCACTTCAGGTAAGAAGCTTATCCTCTGCCTACCTCTCTTTCAAACGACTTTAAAGGTAAATGAACTTACCGGTTATGCCCCACGTTTTGGGAGCCAATTGCTGGGGGCCAGCCCCAGCCAGGGGGTACAACGCGAGCGCTCAACGAAGTACGAAGGCAGAGAAGCAGCGATGGGGAAGATTCCACAGCCTGACTTGTGTGTCGGTGTGTTATTTTCCCCATCGCTGCTTCTCTGCCTTTGAACTTCGTTGAGTGCTCGCGTTGTACCCCCTGGCTGGGGCTGGCCCCCAGCAAGAAAAGAGATGACATTTTCTGGCCTTTACAAATAGAGGTGGCCAAAAGATATAAACATCAGGCACTTGGTAGATTTTTGGGGAAATCTCCCCAAAGTGGGTTGACTTTGTTAAAAGGAACGTTTCCTTGACTGACTTTCTTTCTTTCTTTCTTTCTTTCTTTCTTTCTTTCTTTCTTTCTTTCTTTCTTTTCTTTCTTTCTGTCTTTCTTTCTTTTCCTTCCTTCCATTATTTCCTTCCTTCCTCTCTCCCTCCCTCCCTCCTTCCCTCCCTCCCTCCATCCTTCCCCCTCTCTCCCTTTCTTTTCTTTCTAGATGGTGATTGGAACCCCAGCAGCCATCTTGGACTATTGAGCATGAAAGCCATGTGTTATGGTTTGGATATGAGTTCTCCTCCAAAGCTCCTGAGCTAAGGCAGGGATGTTCAGAAGTAAATTAATTGGGTTGTGAGAGCTGGAACTTAATCAGTCTATCCTAGTTTAAATGAACTGCGTGATAACTGTAGGCAGGTTGGGCATGGCTGGAGGAGGTGGGTCACTAGAGGTCTGCCTTGGAAGGATGCGTCTTCCCTTTGGCCCCTTTATTCCTCTCTTCTCTCTGCTTCCTGGCTGCCTTCAATGGAGCAGCGCCTTCAATGGGCAGCTTTCCACCTTGATGTGCTGCCTCAGTTTGGACCCAGAATCGTGGACTAAACCTATGCACCATGGGCCAAAATAAACCTCCCCTCCTCCAAGTCACTCTTGTTAGGTATTTTGGGCACAGCAACGCAAACAGCCATGGTCTTAGGATTGTAGTAGAAAGACAGGAAGAGCCTGAGTCCCTAATAAGATAAGAGCTGCTGTGCTGGCTCTGAACTGTCCAACCCCAGGCTTTTTGAATTCTTTAATTTTTTAAGTCACTATGGTCTGAAAAAAAAACCCAAACATTAGAAATTCACTTTCTAAACAGTCCATTCATGTTTTCATTCCACACAAGGAAAAATGGAATAAACCTTTTATACGTTTGTCTTGGGATATTTATGTGGACTTCCCACAGCCGACTGATAAGAGACACACGTTCTCCATATTTATCAGAAAAACACAGCACCAAGTTCATTGTCAGAGTGAGGAGCCCACTGGGACACCTATTTATTGGCCTAAGTTGACTGTTCATCTCTGGTGCTGAACTCTGAAAGGTGAGGAAGGAATATGAGGTTACATATGTCTAGCCAGAAAGGGGACTAAATTGATCAGCAGCCCACATGCTCCTGGGAAAAGAGGGGATCTCTATTTCTGCACCTTCTACAGGTAAGCAGGTGTGAGGTCCACCTTGAATCTGCAGAAAAGAGTAGCCCCTGGACTGGGGCGTGGTGCAGATGGGCTCAGAGACAAATCCTGTTCCAGAATTTAGCCCACTATTCTTAATCCTTGATCTTAATGAGCTCCCCTAAAAAGTCATGCCCCCAGGGGGTTTTCCGGCTGGCAGGTAGCAAGCAAGTCCAAAAGATGATGATCCCGATGATGTCACTTCCTCCAGGAAGGTCCCCGCCCACTTCCTGGTATCCTCATCATGGAGTTTCGGTTTCTTACAGTATATAATAGTTATTTGTTTATGTGACTCTCATTGGTCGGAGAGCTCTATGGTTGGGGACAGGAATGAAGACCACACACTGTGCATCTTTGGCACCTGGCCGGTCTGCTGAAGCATTTAGTAAGTAGAGGCCGGTTGGGTGAAATTCCATCAATTCTTCATTTCTGGTATTTCACCCAGTAGGTTCTTTACCAGGGGTGAGTGTCAGAGCACATCAGGTCCCTCTGGTTCCTGGGAGATGCACTGTCATTGCACCTGTTGTATCTAATCAGCAAGTGGGATTTTGTCCACACCCTGGGGGTAACGGATATTAGTTTTATCTGGCCAGAGACTCTGGATCCCGGAGTCTAGACTGAGCCAGCTTGGACCAAGTCACTTGGTCCTGGGTTGCAAGAGTGACTTAATTCAAGGCACATTGGAAACAACTGGATGGTGGAAATTGCTAGGATTCTGTTAGTGCTGCAGTGTACCTAAGTGGGTGGGGGTACAGGAACTGGGGTAGACTCTACTGTCGGGGACCAAATAAGTGAGAGGAAAGAGAACGTGGGCTTTGAACTTACTATGCACCAAGCAAGTGTTTTCTCACTTAACCCTCACAACCAATCCCTTATCATAAGTACACTTTATGTCCCAACTTACTGGTGGTAAAATTGGCCCAGAGAAGTTAGAGAATTTGTCGATGGTCGTACAGCCAGGACAAGGCAGAGGTAGGGCTTCAAGTCAGTCCTTTTGGGCTCCTCAAATAGTGCTTGGCTCTGTAGCATGTTGTCTGTAGATAGAAGCAGGGTGGGGCAAAGCAGGGTCAGACATAGGGTGGGGTGGACACGTGCTGTCTGTGACATTCCCCAAGCTGTAGAGAGAAAATACACACCGGCAAAATTTGCTGTGTGGATGAGGTTCTCTGATTAGGACGGTCAGGTATCCCTATTGTCTGTTCTTCCCTGCTACAGGAGAATCCCCCATTTTTAGCTGAACATAGTAACACCCAAGTTAAAGTTACATTTCCCAGCTTCCCCTACATCTCTGGGTGATCAAGGGACTGAGTTCTACCCAAGGGGATGTGGGTGAAAGTAGTAGCACTACCTCCATACACCTTTAGGGGGCACCATTCACAGTGTGGGAAAGGTGTGATGTTGCAACCTCAAAAGGAAGAGGCGTGTTCTTCTCCTGCCTCTTTTCACTGTTGAGAGACTAAATATACAAATGGACAATAGCCAGACAATGTGACAGTGGACCTCTGACCCCCCACCTCTGCACCAACAGGGCCAGAACTGTTCAGGACTCCATCAAAGATGGCTTGCTGCCTTATATATATTTGTCCTTGCCTCCAACTCGGGACCAACTAGAAAAAGTCAAGTGTGTCCACAAACTACTCACAGAAGCTGTCCCACTTCTAATGAGTCTGCCACCAGCTCCCCTCCACCAACAGCCCTGCTAACAGACAGCCTCCACTCAGGGCTGACTTGAAGCCTCTCTTTTGTTCCGCTATAAACCTTTCCCCCTCCTCTGCCTGCCTTGAGTCTCTGCCAAGTGCAAGGCTCCTTGCTCCAGCAAGCTCTGAATCGATAGCCCTGTTTGCTGTCTTTTGGGTGGTCCTCATTAGTTTTCTCACTCCCTTTCTGCTGAGAGGCATGCACCTAGGTAAACCATCCTGAATTGTAGGCACTTGGAGGCAGAGTCTTAAGTCTCTGGTGTCCTGGACCTGTCACACACTCTGGGTTCTCAGTGACAGAGAAACACACCTCAATCTGTTTAGGCACTGCCATTTTTGGCTTCTGTTTCAGCAAATATACCTGCCCAACACACACACACACACACACACACACACACACACAAAGACACACACACACACACAAAGACACACACACACACACACACACACACACACACAAAAACCTTCCTTTTTGGTCTCAGAGTGAATAGTCAGACTTCATCTATTTAAACCTTACTAATTTGGAATGTGTGCAAATTTGCCCCGGGGCAGCCTGGGTAAAAGGGACCATTTGTACTGGATTAAAAATTAGAGTTTGCTGAGCAGATTCATGTACTCTGAATTTTCACTCATTTAAACTAGGATTTTTAAGGTACTTTAGCCTCTCTCATTTGCATATAATGATTAATATGCTAATTACAATAGACTCATACCTATTCATTAAGACTGGGAGGCTACTTAGTCTGGGCAGTCTGAGAAGGTTTGTAATGCTAAGGAGTTAAGCTGCATTTATGCACATAAAATTCAGAATCTTCATCAATTCTGACTGAACTCTTCCCAATCAGGATAAACAAGCACATTTTATTGACTCTTTTTTTTTTTTTTTTTTTTGTACTGGGGATTGAACTCAGGAGCACTTGATCACTGGACCACATCCCCAGGCCTTTTTTTGTATTTTGTTAGAGACAGGGTCTCACTGAATTGCTGAGTGATTTGCCATTGCTGAAGGTGGCTTTGAACCCTCCTGCCTCAGCCTCCCAAGTGCTGGGATTACAGGCGTGCGCCACTGTGCCCGGCTTTACTGACCCTTTATCAGGTGTTTTCTTCACATCCCTGTGTGATTCTGTCCCTCTGGATACAGCTTTGGCTACCACGTGGCTTAGGATTCCAGGACACCAAATACTTTGGGATGGGGGATATATAAGGCAATTTATTAGTGTCCATATATAATCCATCCTTATTCTGGTCACCAGAAGCTCAGGACCCCAGGTTCCTGCTGATAACAGCTCTTCCTTCCCTCCATGTCATTTCTCCAGTTCCCTCCAATGGCATCGGGGAAGCTCAGAGGAACCAACCCACAGCACTGATTTCTCTGTACCAAGGAACCAGTCATTTGATGCCCTGGGAGACGCTTAGGTCAGAAAGATGAATCCAGACATAAATCTCACGTCTTAGACTTTTGTGTCTTCTGCCTTTGTAAGTTAGAGCGTGATTTCAGAGTACCCAAGCAGAGAACTGACCCAGCCAGACTTACACTTCAGAAAGAGAATGTCCCTGCAGATCCCCATATGATCCTTCTTAGCCAGGCTCTGCCAGCAAGAAATCCCACCTCCTATTTCTGCCCCCCTGGCTCTCCCCCATGCCAGACTGTTATGGTTTGGATGTGATGTATCCCCCCAAAAGCTCACGTGTGATACAATGCAAGAAGGTTTAGAGGAGAAATGATTGGGTTAGGAGAGTCTTAACTCAATCAATGAATGATCCACTGATGGGATTAACTGAGTGGCAACTGAAGGCCAATAGGATGTGACTAGAAGAGGTGGGTCATTAGGGGCGTGTCCTTGGGGTATATATTTTGCATCTGGTAAGTAGAGTCTCTGCTTCCTGATCATCATGTGAGCTGCTTCCCTCTGCCACACTCTCCCGCCATGATGTTCTGCCTCACCTCGAGTCCCAAGGGGGCTCAATCTATGGACTGAGACCTCTGAAACCCTGGGCGCCCAAATAAATTTTTCCTCCTCTAAAATTGTTCTTGTCAGATCTTTTAGTCACAGTAGTGAAAAGCTGCAGCCTGTCCTCAGGCCCGGCTGCATCTTGCGCTGGGAGGAGCTGAATAAATGAATGGGTGTGCAGGCCTGACTTACAGAGAAAAACTCAGCATGAAGGACACAAGAGAGCCATATTTATTTCACATGGACAAGCATGATTCCATAGCATGCTGAACATGAATGCTCGCGTGAGGAAAGTACCCGTAACAGCAAAATTATGTGCTTTTTGTCCACAGGGAGCAGGGAGTCACAAAGTGGTTTTCAAAGACAGTATCCTTCCAGAACAGTTGAGACCACAGGCTTTTGAAATCACTGGCTTATTTCATCATCAAAAGGTCCCTCTCCTAGGAGTGGCCAGAGGGGTGCTTCCGGCTTTACCATCTCTCATTGAGCTGCTAAGATCTGAGGAGGATTGAGGACGGTGTCCCGTCCCACCACCCAGGGATGCTCAGGGGAGTTGAGCTCAGAGGGAAGATACATGCCACTTGGAATTCACAAGCCCACTCCTGGGTGGACGGGGACAGGGACAGACTGCTGTGTTCATGGCAACAGAACCATCACCACTTATTCCATCTTTTATCATCGGGAGAGCCACGCTTCTTTGCTTCTTTAGAGCAATTCCTCAAGGCCTCTGATGGGCGGGATGGACAATGACTCTGGAATTGAATGGGTGGCCAGGAGCCGTGGTACGAGCCCGGACAGACTGGGGAGAGCTAGTGGCAGGAAGCCCTTGTTCTCCTGGACTTAGCTGGGCGTCCTGGTTCCTAGGTGGTGGAACCCCCAAGATGGGAATCTGGGCTGGAGCCTGTTGGTTGGAAGATGTGGATGAGTCTCATCAAACTTCGTGGAAGAGGCCATCGGAGAAACCCTTCTTGCATGTGGGGGACTTATTCCCACCTGAAGTCCTGCCCGACCGTTTCATAGAATTTAATATTATAAGGTCTATAAAATTCCCGGAGCTGGTCTATGACTTCAGGATCGATCTGTACATGAGTTCTCCCTTTGGATTTGCCTAGGCATCGAGGCAGGAGGTTCGATTCTGTTTTTTTCAAGCAAGGGAAGCCTTTGGTCTTGTTGAAGTAGAAGTGTTTGTCGGTGATGAATCTCTTGATGCCCAGGAAGTCCTGCACCCGCCCCATCTCGCCCGCGGGGTCTGTGATGAGCCGCTCGCCGCTGACGAAGTGGATCTGGGCCAGCGGGAAGTACCGCAGCCAGCTCTCCAGGTGCAGCACGTACATGCCGATGCGGATGGCGTTCCAGGACACGTCCACCAGGCCCAGGCTGCGGTTGCGGAAGGACAGGCCCTCGAAGGTCGGGATGTCCGGCTTCTTGGACAGCGTCTGCGTGTAATCCGAGATGGCCCGCGTCACCGGGTTCCGCACCACCACGATCAGCTTGGTGTCTCTGGACATGTTGAAGATCCGCCGGGGGGCCTCTTGAGTGACAAAGTAGCTGGGCGTCTTCTCCAGCGTGATCTGGGTCTCCAGGGTCCTCGGCATCAGGCTCCTGGGGGGAGAAGGGACACATGGTCAGAGCAGGATTGCCTGGTGGGGTGCGTGGGGGCGCTCAGACACTGCCGCATCAGTGGCCTCCGCCCAGTGGCCAGTTGAGCCCTCTCCTGTCCTCTCTGCCACGTGTGAGGTTCTCACCTGGTGAGGAACCCACCATAATTCTTGATTAAAACAAAACAACAACAACAAAAAAAAAGCCTTTAACAGGTTTGCTTTAAGACTGGAATTAAGCCGGTCGGGGCGCTCACGTCTGTAATCCTAGCAGCTTGGGAGGCTGAGGCCGGAGGATGGAGAGTTCGGAGCCAGCCTCAGTAATTTAGCAAGGCGCTAAGCAACTCAGTGAGACCCTGTCTCTAAATAAAATGCAAAGTACAGCTGGGGATGTGGCTCAGTGGTTGAGTGCCCCAAGTTCAATGTCTGGTGTATGTTCGCTGGGGGGACAAACACACACACACACACACAACGGCTGGAAATAACCTAAATATACATCAGTGTGGGTTAAACAAATTATGGAATAGCCAATTAACAGAGGCAGGCAGCTCCGTATTTTGCAGGGAGGGGGACTGGGGACTGAATATGGGGCCCTGCCCATGTTAGGCAAGTGCTTTGTCACTGAGTTAAGTCCCCAGCTCTGCACAGATTTATAGGGAGGATTTCCAGCCTACAACAGCTCTCTGTGTCTGTGGGTTCTCCATCTCTGGATTCCACAAATCACACACAGAAAATATTACAGGGAAAATGCATCTGTACTCAAAATGCACAGATTTATTTTCTTGTCATTACTCCTTACTTAATGCATAATAATAATAATAATAAATAATAATAATAATTTACATAGCATTTACACTGTATTAAGTATCATAAGCATTCTGGAGATGCTTTAAAGTATATGGGAGGATGTGTATAGGTTATAAGCAGATACTACGCCATTTTATATAATGAGCTTCCATGGATTTTTGTATTCCTGGGGGTCCTGGAAACTTTTCCCCAAGGACTGACTTTATAGTTTTTTCAATGATGAAAGACAGGGTACAGCATGTTTATCTCTGGAAGGAGAAACCAGTAAAGGTAAGTTGCTCCAGGGGAGGGAAGTTGAGGTGGGTGTAGAACTAGGAGATCAGGGATAAATGTGAATTGCTTTTGATTGTATAATCTTTTACGCTGCTTGAAATTTTTAATGCATTTATTACATATTCAAAAAATACAAAGTAAGTCACTGAACATTGTTCTGGCAAGATTTTCTACAAATACATTAAGAAAATCTTTTTCTGGATGAAAAATAAAAAAGCTTGGTTTTCAGGGATAGCAACTGTTACAGAAATGAGTTCTGATCTCTTTCTCTGTAAAAAAAAAAAAAAATCTGAAATACATCCTTCATGTAGACTATAAGAAGCACAGAACTCCAGATGGATTGGGACTTCAGTCGGAGTCAGGTAATACAACCCCTCTCTCCTTCCCTGTTTTAATTTCCTGGCTCTGCTTGAGATGTTAGGGGCTGCAGGTAGGGGATCTGAAGTTTCCTTCCCAGGTGTGCTTCCAGCCCTTGATGTAGATGGAAGGAGCACAGGTGGACAGGTAAGCCCCCACATACCCTTTTCGCCGAGACTAGCAGGAGGGGTTCAGGATGGGTGCAAATAGAGGCCACTTTTAAGATGATGTCCTGGGTGTTGGGAAACCACAGTGTTAAGAGTAAGAAAAGGAAGACTGTGGGAAGTGTTTTTCCATCTGCCTTCACACTGGATCATCTGAATTACAAAAGTACCCATGCCCAAGTATTTTGAATCAATTTGTCTAAGACAGAGTCCAGTCAACTTTATTGAAAAAAGAAAGAAAAAAAGAAAAATTCCTCATGCAGTTCTAATATGCAACCAAGATGACGAAATCCTAGTTTGAGGGAAAAACACAACTTTGGGGAAGATGTAGCAAGTGGGAACCCACCATTAGTCCCTTGAGCCTTCGAATTCACGGTGCAACAAGGCTGGTGCAATTGATTCTTTGCTTCTAGGCCCAAGGTGGGCTGGACCCCTGTGGGCTGGAAGTTTTAATAGTGCTATTAAAGTGAATCGGGCCTTTTTTTTTTTTTTTTTTTTTTTAAAGATATCATTATGAGAAAACAATCCCAAATGAACTTGAGTGGAATTCTTTGGATTTTTTTTTTTTTTTTTTTTTTTTTTAGGATTCTGGCTACATTATTTGATGGCCTTGGCACACATCTCATATATATATATATATATATATATATATATATATATATTTATTTATTTATTTATACACATACATAGACAGGTAGGTAGATAGATAGATAGATAGATAGCAGGCATTTAAACTCTAAGGAGCTTCTAAACTCTATGGGCATGATAGAAAGGTCTAACCAACACAAAGTTGCTGACTTCACAGGCCGTTAAATAGATTTCTTTGCAATATCCTCAAATACACAAAAGAATATCCAAGAAAAGGCTTGCGGGTGCAGCGCTTCCCAAGCTTATTCGACTATGGAGCTATGAATGTTTGCCAGGAGCATCAGGGAACATCCTTCTTTGTTGCCTCTTTGGAAAACTCCCATCCATTCCCATGATCTCCATAGTAGCACGGCATTCTCTCCAAAGCCGGGCACCACAGTGAAGTTCCACGGTTTTGATTCCTCATGGGCACATCAGTTGCAAAATTGAACGACAAATACTAAAATGTAAGAATGGGACTGCAAATCAATTTGTAGTGGTCACATACAGGTCAAAGGGCTCCTGTGCACAGCAGATATTCTCTATCCCATCAAGAACCCTGGAATATTTATTTCTCCATACATCATTGGAACAGCACCCTGAGGCCTATTGGGGACAGCATGCAAGAATATTGTGTGTGCACAACCCTGCTCCTTGCACATCGAGGGGGGTGATTAGACTCTGCCTGGAGGTTCATTCTCCTTATGTCGCAGATTAAATTTTGCTTACTAGTTCCCAGCAGCTGGTGAACAGATGAAACTTTCTCTCACCTTAATCCTCTCAAGTTTTTTTTTTAATATTTATTTTTTAGTTGTAGTTGGACACAATACCTTTGTTTTATTTATTTTTATGTGGTGCTGAGGATTGAACCCAGGGCCTCGCATGCGCTACCACTGAGCCACAACCCCAGCTCCTAACCCTCTTAAGTTTCTGCCTCTTTTCTTTTCTATGTAGCTCTGCAAGAATTACTGGAAGAATAGTCTAGCACCCACTGTTTGGACTTACCTCCCATCTGTTGTTTTAACTTGCTCAGCCACAATTTTCCCTACATCTGGTCACAGCCCCCAGAGTTTTCTTTGAGGAACCCCCACTCCTACTTTGGACAAACTCTTGGTGGGCTGAAGAGTGGGTGCACCACAGAAGTGAGGCCAAGAAATGCCAATTGTGTCACAGAGACTAAAAATGTGTCCTAGACTGAAAATGGAGCTCTTTCAGCCAGACACAGGGCCCTGGAAGAGTCCCCGCCGTGTCTGTTCCCGAATCCCTCCTGCTCTTTGGGCTTTTGGCCTTTCCTCCAGACTTTGTGAGATCCCACACAAGCTTCCAGTGTATTCTTATTACTTTAAGTTAGAGTTGGTTTCTGTTGCTTGTTCCCTTCTGTGTCTTCTCCTTTGAGGAAACTATACTCATTCCCCTTGATTATAACCTCCAAGAAGGCAGGGCAGGCTGTATTGTATTTGCAGCTTTATCTCCAGAGTCTACCACAAGGGCCACACAGTAAGGTCTGTGTGTGTGTGTGTGTTTGTGTGTGTGTGTGTGTGTGTGTGTGTTTTAACTGGGGATTGAACCCAGGTGCATCTAACAACTGAGTCACATCCATCCCCAGTACCTTTTAAAAATATTTTAATTTAGAGACAGGGTCTTGCTGAGTTACTCAGGGACTCACTGAATTGCTGGGGCTGGCTTTGAACTTGCAATCCTCCTGCCTCAGCCTCCCAAACTGTTGGGATTACAGGCATGCACTACCATGCTGGAGTTATGCCTCTTTTTCTATCAACAGATCATTGCCAACTTAGATATGTAGCTTGTTCATTTTTGCCTTCCTAGCGCATTGCCCAGTGTACCAGAGGTGTTCAACGAATGGATCCAAGATCCAGTGTCAGATTAGGTACCTGCTGAGTAGCGGCTCAGATTTTCTTGACTATAACAAATACCTGAGATCATCAACTTATAAAGAAAAAAAGGTCATCTTGGCTTCCAGTTTTGCAGGTTCTGGTCCATGACTGACTGGCCCCATTGCTTCTGGGCCTGTGGCAAGGCAGTCCAATGTGGCAGGAGCACGTAGAGGAGCAGAGCTTCTCACTTCATGGCCAGGAGGTATCAAAGAGAGGAAGAGGAAGGATCTGGGGTCCCAATGCCCCCTTCAAGGGCACACTCCCAATGACCAGAAGACCTCCCACTAGGCTCCACCCTTTCAATAACACCATGGACTGGGAACCAAGCCTGACTGCATGGGCCTTTAGGGGACACCGATCCAAATAACAGCATGGTTCTTGAGCGCGCAGAGCTGAGTGCTGGTCTATGATGCCCAGCTCTTGCTTAGCATTCTGACCTTGGGCAGAGGGAGGTTTGGCAGGTGGTCCTGGAGGGAGTTCCTTTTGTTAAAGATTTTATCGTGGCTACAGTTTCTCTGATTCACAGACAGAGATGAAGCCGAGCTCTGCTCCCACGACATCCTCCAAATATAGGAAGGTAAGATGAGGCGATAGGAGCACCTGTCACTCCTCTCCTGATTTGCCATCTGCACGCTGTCCCTAGCCCAGGGCTCTGGGTGTGGCTGGGACCACTTGAAGAGCTTTTGGAGAAATGCAAATGCCTGGGTCCCAAGACACACTAATTAAATCAGAAACTCTAGGCACAGGGCCCAGGAACCTGTGATTTGAAAGCTCCCCAGATGATTCTGGTGGGCTGTTCTTCAATATGCTTTGCACAGTGATCATCTCAGGTGAGCCTCAGGGGGGGAAAAAAATCCACAGGCCTGTACACTCCTATTCTATGGGTGTGGGGTGGAGTCCTTAAATCTATAGTCCTAACAAACTCCCTCCATGATTCTGGTGGTCAGAGGAGTTTGGGAAGTGCAACTTTAATAATAAAAAAATAGTCCTCATAAGTAATATAATCACACCCTTCACTGAAATACTACATATTTGTATGTTTATGGGCCTGCCACCCTCCACTAGAGATTATAAATTAGGGTCTTTGTTGGTCTTATTCACTGCTGTATTCTCAGCACCGGGAAGAGGGCTGGCACTTAGTAGGTGTTCAGAAAATATTTTTTTGCAGGGAAAGAACTAAAGCCAAGGTTTTATTCTGGAAGAGGAGGCAGTCCTGTTGTGTGTATTAGGAGAGATAACTGCTTTTCCCGTGCCTCAGAACTCCATGCAAAAATCAGACTTCCTGTGGTACCTACTAGAAGAAAACCCCAAATACTACACTCATCATCCTGAGGCTCTCTGGAAACTCCTTTTTTTTTTGTACCAGGGATTGAACTCAGGGGCACTCGACCACTGGGCCACATCCCCAGCCCTTTTTTATATTTTATTAGAGACAGGGTCTTCCTGAGTTGTTAAGTGCCTCACCATTGCTGAGGCTGGCTTTGAACTTGTGATCCTCCTGCCTCAGCCTCCCAAGTGCTGGGGTTACAGGCGTGCACCACCACGCCCAGCTATTTTTTTTTTAACCCAGTGGAGCAGAGACCTCTCCCTTGGCCCCCACTGTCTGCACAAGGGATGTCCTGTGCATGTGTGGAAACTGTCTGAGCAGGCTGTTGTCAGAAACTTCTAGAACTGGCATGCCTCTGATGATTATGGATGGGATTCTCTGGAAGATTTCATTTCCTCCTCAATGTGTGAGAGTCCCAGTCGCCTGGGGGACTTGGGTGATTTATTAGCTCCTAACTGGGCAACCAGTCTCCTTGAAAATCATTGTGGTCTCCGGAGGGATAATTAGGAGCAGAAGAAGAGGGGAGAGTCTGTCTTGCGAGAAGGAAGTGGATCTTAACTGCAAACCTGCTAAACTCCCACGAGCTGAGCTGAGAGCCAGGCACAGCACCTGTGGCCATTTATCCTCATCTGGTTAAGCATAGACCTGAGTCCCCCATCATGAAACCACTTGCTTCTAGGTCCACAGCCTCAAATCCTTACTCTTACATGACCCACGAGTAAAACACTAAATCCAGGTTAAACGCTATCAATCGTGTGTCATTGCTCACATGATATTGTCATTGATGGGGATTTCTGTGGCTCTTTTGATCCTGCCCATGGCTACCCGTGGTACAGTCTGTACTTCCCCCGCTGAAGACTATTTTTTCATGCTAAGGGACCTTTGACATGTTGTCCCCTTTAAATGAAGTCCTCCTTAATGTCTGGCAAAACTTTTTCTCTCCAGTTCATCACATGAGACCAGGAAGCCTTCCCAGACTGTGCCCTGATTACCTGCCCAGGAGAGTTGGGCATCACCCCTTTGCAATTCCATGGTACCCACTACAGATTTAACCCATTTTAGCACATTATATGAGTCTGTCAGCCCCTTAGACTGTGAGGTCCCTGAGGGCAGGGATCATGGATGTCACATCTCTACATCAACAACGCCACGTCCTGTGTTTGGTATATGCATTCATGGATTCTTTCATCAGGCAAGCAAGTGTTTATGCAGCACCTACTATATGCCAGGGATACAAAGATAAGTGAAGCATAGTCTCTTTGCTCATGGAGTTAACAGCTTTGTGGACCAACTGCAATGGAAGAGATGAGGTCCCCTTCTTCCATGGGAGGGGTTGCATCTGAACTCAGCCTCCCACAGTTACCAGCAGCTTCCTCCCTCTGGTAGGAGAGTCTATGCCTGATCCTGGTTTTCTATAGGTCCTCAAGGTCCCCCAGGGCTGGGCAGCTAACTCTTTCAAACGGCTGGTGCCTAAATCCAATCAACGGGTCATTTGCTTATCCCCCTGCTGACAAGGCTATTCTTATCCTTGCCTTATAAGAAAGGATGTTGATGGAGGTATGGGGGCAGATTTTCTTCCCTGGGCCATAAACCCACAGCTGATTGTGGCCCTTGTTGGGCTCCTCAGTGTAATTGCGAAAAGCCAGGATAACCTGTCTCCCTGACTCTTCTGTTGTGACTCTTGGCTTGCAAAGGTCCCCAGTAAAGTCAGTTCTTTCACCCATACCTTTTGCATTGTGGAATTAGAGGCCTGCTGTCTCACAGGTAGACACTGTGTGATATAGCCAGACAGAGGAGAGTGGAATATCTTAATGGACGGTGATGCATTTAGGATTTAGAATCAAAGATGCCTTTCTGCTGTAGTCCTGTCACTTGCTAGCCATAAGAAATGGGCACGCAGCAGACATAGACCATGCATATGGTCATGTACCATAAACCCTGGACGTAAAGAAGCTAATAGCTTGTGTTCCTTATGCGGTGAGCGGGCCAGATGCTGTGCTAAGCTCCGGGTATGAATCATCTCCCTCCAACTTCACAATAACCCTACAAAGCAAGCTCTCTCACTGCTCCTGTTTGGGGGCTCAAGAAACTAGGACACAGAGAGCTACAGTAAATCACCGAAGCAACACAGTCAGTCGCAGAATCTGAATTCAAGTGTGACTCCGGCACTTGAAGAAAGCGTGAGAGTATAAAAAATTAATCTTGGCACAAGGACGGCCTTTCTAGGCATGAGACAAAAACATGAAGGAAAAGATTGAAAAGTTAGACTATGTTAAAAAAAAAAAAAAAGGTAAGTCTCTGGAATGGAAAACTACCATAAATCAAATAAAAGGAAGACAACTAATTGGAAAAATATTTGTAGGATTTACACTAGAGACACAGAGGGATGATTTCTTATTTTTATCTATATATTTGTATTTTATACATATTTTTCAGACTTCTTGAAAATCAATAAGTAAAAAAGAAACAGCTAGTAGAGAATAGGAACACAGGCCACAGGGAAAGAATTGGTAGAAAAAGCCACAAATGGAAAGTAAGCATATGAGAAAATTTTAATATTGTTCTCCAGGCCTTTTGACATTATTCAGCATGTCTGAAAATTAAAGAAATGCAAACTGAAAGCATGGTGAGATCATATCATTCACTTATAAGGCTGGGAAATGTACTTAAAAATAAAAACCTTTAACAGTTCTAATTTTGGCAGGAGTGTAAAGAACCAATATTCTCCTAATGTCTGTAGAGGTATAAGTCAATGTCATTGCAGTTCTTGGAGGGCAGGGAGAGTGTCTCAAAATGCACAGTGAACCCACCCCTGGATCCAGCAAGCCCTCCTCTAGAAGTTCATTTGTACCAGTGCAAAAAAGTCGCTGCTGGATGCAGCATTGGCTGAAGAGATGGGGAGGCAGCAACCAAAGATGTTTCCTCCTCCCTTCACAGTGCGGATCCAGAGATGGCTGCCAGCCTCCGGTTCCCCTGCACCGAGTTGGGGGCTCTGGCTTGCCCCTTGCACCTCCTAGTACTGAGGATTGAACCCAGAGGCGCTCTACCACTGAGCTACATCCCTGTCCCTTTTCGCTTTTTATTTTGAGACAGAGTCTCACAAAGGTGCCCAGGATGGTCTTGAACTTGCAATCCTCCTGCTTCAGGCTCCCGAATCTTTGAGTTTTTACGGTGTGCATCACCATGCCTGGCCTGGGACAGGTTCTTGACAGGGACAGTGAGTAGAACTGCAGTGTACTACAAGCAGGCCAAGGTGGTGATGAAATAGAGGTGTCCTCTGGGTTGTCTTTTCTAATCCACTGAGTGCAGAGGACTCTGTGGCCCTAGATTGGGACAAGTCCAAAAAGTAGGAGGGGAATGAAAGACCTCCTGCAACTTAGGAAACAGATTCCCTGGACTATGTTTTTTGTTGTTGTTGTTTGTTTTTTTTTTGCTTTCTTTTTCATATTTGTAGATGGACAGCATGTCTTTATTTTATTTATTTATTTTTAAGTGGTGCTGAGGATTGAACCCAGTGCCTCACACGTGCAAGGCAAGCTCTCTGCCACTGAGCTACAGCCTCAGCCCTGGACTGTGTTGAGCAAGACAAAAACTGTTCCTTGAGGGTTTTTTGTTTGTTTTTGTTGTTGTTGTTATAGCAGCTAGCACGAACCTAACTCTCAAAATATTGTTCATAATTAAAAAAAAAAAAAGATTTAAAAAACCCATGTGCTATTAGTAGGAGTCTGGTTATGAAAACTATAATGAGGCCATATAACACTTTATGATGTGGCTGTTATAAAAGGAGGTGGGGCTACATAAACATTGATGCAGAATCCAGGATGCATTATAAAGTGAAAAAAGCAAGTTGTGCTCAGGTTACTATGTCCTTATTTGCATACAGAATATACACACCTATGCTAATGTATGTAGGCATAAGCCTTTTTCTAAAAGAAAAAATAATAAATAATAAATACACAATAAATCGTTAACAGTGAACGACCTTGGGGGATGTGAGATGGATTGCAGTGTAAAACGGGACTTCATTTTCACCTTTAGCTTTCTGAGCTCAATGGATTTTTTTCTTCCCTCTTGGTCGTGAACATGTATTCTTTGTCGTTAAAAAAAAAAACTGGCTAATGAAAAGCTATTTTAAAATACTTCCATTGATATTATTTAGGAAGAAGAGGGCCTGCGGCGTGGAGTGAGGACAGGAACCTTGTGTGGCATGGCCCAGATGTGCGTGGGCATCAAGGACGAGGCAGGCTGAAGGCGTAGAGCTCCTTGCTCTAGAAGCTGGCTCAGACAGAGGCAGGGTGATGGTAGGTGTGGAATGAATGTTTTTGCTGCTGCCTGTGTAGCTCTGAGAGTCCAGGCAACTGGACCTTGACTTCTCAGGCTCCGTCTGCGGCTGACCAGGAAGATACTAGATGCCAGTCCCATATGCCACTTTCTCTGTCTGGGCTTAACCGCTTCTCCTACCCAGGACTCTTTCCCTTCACCCAGGACTTATCACACTTTAAAGGTGCATTTGAATCACTGGGGGCAGGAGGTCTGGTTCTGTAGGTCTTAGGGAGAAGCTGAGATCCTGCCTTCCTCCATGGTAGAGCTGATCTGCTGGTCCTTCTATTGGAAAAGCAAGGTATCAAGGCAGCTCTGGCTCTACTAGCGTCCATTCTGTATTGGATGCATTGGGAATGGCTCGTTGGTGATGGGCCAGGAATTGTGGACGCTTTGAATTCAGAAAACCTGGATTTTAGTTGCTTCCTTTCCATATCCTGGCCTCGTGACGTCCCTTCAGCTTCCCTACCTGCAATGCCTGGGGTGACATGATGCCGAGGTCCCTGTCCGTTGTAGGTCTAAGCTGGCTAAGCAGGCGAGAGTCCCTTGTAAACCAGGAAGCACTGTCCCCTCCACAAATGGGCTCCTCTTTCTCTACCGGATCTCCCCGCTTTCGCTCAAGTCTTTTTCATTTTCAAGAAGCCTGTGGTCCGACCTCCACCATGCCTTGCTACAGACCTATAAATCTCCTGTTCTGCCAGCCAATGTCCTTGACACAAAACTCAGTGGCTCTACTTCCTCCCTCACATTCATTCTCAACTTGTCACTTCAGATTCCTAGAGGTGGCTCTCAATGAACACACCCCTAAATGCCAGCTCCCCCTTTGGTTGGTCTTGTTTTGCTTTTCTGTGGCATCTGGGATGTTTACCCACTCCACCCTCCTCCTCCTCCTCCTCCTTCTTCTTGATCTTTTATTCTTTTTCTTTGAGCACTTGACCACTGGGCCACAGCCCCACACCTTTTTGTTTTATTTAGGGTCTCACTGCGTTGCCGAGCACCTCAGTAAATTGCTGAGGCAGGCTTTGAACTCGTGATCCTCCTGCCTCAGCCTCCCGAGGCCACTGGGATTAGACATGCGCTATGGCGCCCAGCCACTTCATACTTTTGAAGCTTTTTATTTACTTTTTTTTTTGCTTTGGGAACACATGCTCTTGATCTCCATACATATTTCTTTTTTTTTTTCTTTCTTTCTCTCTCTCCTTTTTAGGAGGGGGGATGCAGGGGATTGAACCTCCACACATGTTCCATATACACATTTTTCCTTGACCTACCCCTGATCTCTCCTGTCTCAATGAACGGTTCCATCATCCACCAGTGGCTCCAGCAACACCCACATCTGATGTGTAACCAAATCCAGTTCATAACCTCTCACTCTTCTCACTTGCTCTCTTCCAGTGTCCTCTCCAGCCAGCCCAGGACCGTCACAGCTCTTCTCAGTATTGTCAGAGCTGCAGGGAGCGGCTCCTCACCTTTCTCTAGCAGGGCTCTGCTTCCTAGCATCCATTCAGAACCAGCTTGCTCTTGTGTGACATCGGCCTCCAGGAAACAAGATGGTACCTGGGGTCAGCGATGGTACCAAGTGGTGGTCAAGGGGACCTTTATCCCCCTTATGGTCTCCGTGTCAATCTAAGTGAAACTGCACACACAGAAACTCCTCAAGGCAAGCTTTCCATCCTTCCTCCCCTCACCCCTACAAAAAATGTTGGAGCCACTCCTGCCAGAGAATGACAGATCATCCCCAAAGACCTGCAGGGGGCTTTCAAAAAGGCCAAGGACCTGTACAAGGAGCTTCCTGATCAGTACTGGGGGCCCGGAGGACCTGGCTGCCCTTTCTCTAGCCTCATACTGCAAGGAGAAGAGTGTTGCCAGGGAACATCTTCCGTTGGCAGGTTGCTCCCACTGCAGACACCTGATTGCCAACACAGCGGGGACCTTTAGTCCCCAGCTGGCAACGCCGCCATGTTCAGCCAGCCAGCTGGCTCTACTCCTCTGCACAACCGCGATTTCAGAGCCTTTTTTTTTTTTTTCCTGAAAATGGCCAAAACTTGCCCTTTCTGGACATGCTCATCAAGCAAGCTTGCACCATACTCCATAGAGAATTGAGAGAGAGAGAGAGAGAGAGAGAGAGAGAGAGAGAGAGAGAGAGAGAGAGAGAGAGAGAGAAAGGAGCACGGAGCACTCTAACTACCCTGCTGGTCAGTGTGGGAAACTGCTCAGGAACTTTCCCACACTGGCCAGCACTAGGCTGAAGGTGGAGCCAATCTGCCTGGCACAGGTCTGATGCCAGTCTCCCTCCTTTGAGCATCTTCATCTTCATTACCTAGTGTCCCCTGCTGGCATAGTGCACAGGGCTTCCTGCCCCCACTTGCACTAAGGACCAGTCCGTCCCCACAAGTCCTGGGTGCTTCCCAGGCACTTGCAAACCCCCCAGCCAATGATTGGGTGAATCCATGAGTTGACTTCATTAAAAACAACAACAACAACAACAACAACAACAACAACAAAAACACCAAGCTTTGCAACCTCACACTCTCGAGTCCCCAGGGGTGTGAAGGGTTTTGCAGGGATGAGTTTGCCACAAGCCAGTCCCACTTCTTGCAGCGTAACGGTGCCCCCTAGTGGGAGGTAGTCCAACTACAGCTGATGGAGAAAACATCTGTGGGTCCCTTGGCGATTACTTTACCTGTTGCTTCCTTGGGAGAAATGACCCACGGATAAGGGCCTTTTCCATTTTGTTTCTTGAACGTTGTAGATGACTCAGAATAGATTAAGTTCTGTGGTTGCAAAGGGTTAGCAGGAGTGGTCTAACACTTCCTCCATCATCAAGAAGCAGGGTCGAGAGCTGCCAGACAACGCACCAGGAATTCAGCTGTTTCAGTATCACCCAGGCCTCAGACGTGGCCTTGAAGCTACATGTGTGCTCGTTGGGTCACCAATACTTTTTCCAGATCCAGGATCTGCCTAAACTGTGCAAATCTGGATTCTTGTCTAGGCTTTGGTGTAGAGTGGTCCAGGTCTGCATTTTGGTTCTGGAAAGGATTCAGAACTGAAATGACCTAGCAGTGCCTTTGAACCCTGCAGTCCTATTTTTCCTGTTTCAAGGACTTTGCTGTCCTTTCTTCCTGGAACACTTGGTCCTGGCTCTTCCCCTGGCTCAAGCGAAGGGTCTCAGTTTGAATGTCGCCTCTTTCCAGTGTCCCTCTCTAAATCCCATGGTTTGCTTTCCTCATAGCTCAAAGCACACACTGTAATTATCTTGCAGATCAGCAGTTCCTCTATTGCCTTTCCCCAAGTGAGCTGATAAACCACACCAGGGAGGGATGGCGTCTGCCTTGTGGGCTGTAGTGTCTTTAAGTCTTGTCACTGTGCCATGCCATCATAGGCAGGCAAAAGGGAATGAATCATCTCCACCAAATATTTTACTTGTCAAACGAATAAGATGGGAAGGAATCAAAGCTTAAATCAAGAGGACGTGGGCTCTTGGAGGAAATGCAGCCACCTAAGATCTCTAGAAAGGATTTCTCAAAGTGTGTTTTCCTGTTATCTGTGGCTCAAAACTGACTCATGGATAAAATGTACATTTTCACAGTTATGTGTTTATTTTAGCATGTTTTAGGAAACTGGAAGTAGGACATCACCTTTATTCAACTGATTTTATCACTCAGGATGAGGCTTACATAGGTAGTGAAGGTGGAAAATGTGAGTTGATCTAAAAATAAAGATAAAATAAATCATAGTACAAATGCTATAGGAACATGGAAAAAGGTGGTTCTTCGATGACTAACGCAAACAACATTGGTGCCACCAAAGGGGATCTGAACCAAATTGATGTGGACAGAATACCAGTTCAATAAATACTTATTGAGTACCTACTGTTTGCAAGACATCTTGCTAAGTCCTGCGGTCATGGCTACATAAAAATTAAATCGAGTAACTGTTTTTATGGAACGTCTGGTTTGGTGGAAGAGACAATGGGCAAATGAAAAATATCTCAACCCAACTTGTAATAAAGGAAAATAAGGAAAACAAGTGTAGTGAGAGAATTAAGTGGTCAGGGAAACTCTGCGGGGGTCATTTGAGCTTATGGTCAAGTGGTGAGCCCTGGTTTGGGTGGGAAAATATGGCTGATGCAAGATGGCACCACAAAAAGTAAAGAGGAGAATGAGTGATGGAGAAAATAAAGGTCAGAACAAACCTGAGCCGGATCCTCCGGTTCAAAAGTCAAGGTCCACAAGAGAACCCCTGAGAGGGAAGTTGGCCTGGATGGTAGGCACTGTGTGGTTGGCTGATGTTATTGAAGAGGAATCCTAAAACATAATGGATAGAACCAGAGGCAAAGATCTCATGATCTTTCCAGAGAGAGAAGATGACTATGTGGGTAGACTCAAAGGCCTGCTGAGCCCTAATGAAATAAAACCCACAACCATGAATCCATCCATCCATCCATCCATCCATCATTTATCTATATATAAATGAATCAGAGCAAACAGTGTAAATCACAGGTAAAATGCAGAGGTTTCACAAGCATTATAGATACCCAGGGCAGGCAAAGCAAACAAAATAGTTTTTATAAACACTCAAGCCTGATAAAGACATTTTAGCAGCATTAAATGTGAGAGAAATAGGCTATCATCTACAGTTTTGGGGGAAAAGACGTGACTCCTAATATTTATTAGTCACTCTGCTTAGGAAGGCAAAAGAAAAGCTTCGTAAGACATTCAACCACTTGCAAAATATTAATCTTGCCTTCCAAAAATTCCCCTGAAAATTAAAGCAACTGCCTGAGTGTGACTGCGTGGAAGGGCTCAGGATTGGGGAAGCTGTGCATAAAAGGACAGTAATTGAGGTTCAGCCGAGCACCGAGCCCCAGTAAGTAACGCTTTTAACTTCCAATGCCAAGATCATTCCCCTAGCAAATACCACACCCCTCTCTTATAGGCAGAGCTAAGAAAGTTGATCTCATAGAAGGAAAGAGTAGAAGAGTAGTGACCAGAGGCTGAGAGAGGATGGGATGGGGAGAAGACAGTGAGTGGGCACAGGGCTGGGGTCGGATGAGAGAATAACTTCTAATGTTCTGTAGCACAGTAGGATGACTATGGGGGACCACAATTAATTGCACATATGTATTTTTTTAAAGGTAGAAGCAAGGATCTTATATATCCCCAGCACAAAGAAATGATAAATATCAGAGGCAATGTATATGCTGATTACCTGATCTGATCATCACACATTAGGTACATATAGGTATCGAATTGGGTCACATGGGACGCCATACATGTGTACGATTATTATATGTCAAATAAAAAACTGATACAAAATAAACTTATTCTTCCAAAAAATGTAAACATTAATAATTTGGTAAATTAAGCCCTAGATCCCAGTTTAAATTAATAAAGATTAAAAAATAATGATGGCAACAGAGGAAAAGAAAATAAGAGGGAAGAAGTGGAGTAAAAGTACCCAGGACTCTTTAGTAAAAGACACTGTCTACCTGTTGATTAGAAAATGTACAATAAAGAATTAAAAACAGGATATATACTTTCTAAAGCACTGAAAAAAAATATAAAAGTGAGAAAATGCTGCTCATATAACCAAAGAAACAGTATCATAAGAAAAAAGGCAGCTGGACATGGTGGCGCACGCCTGGAATCCCAGCGACTTGGGAGGCTGAGCCAGGAGGATCGTGAGTTCAAAGCCAGCCTCAGCAATTTAGTGAGGCCCTGTCTCAAAATAAAACATAAAAAGGGCTGGTTGTTGGGGGTGAGGCTTAGTGGTTAAGCACCCCTAGGTTCAATCCCCAGTACTCCCCCCAAAGAAAAACAATTTAGAGAAACATGATGGAAGTATATAGCAGACATGATATTATCAATGATCAGAAATAGGCCAAACACCGTAATTTTTAAAATGACAACAACAAGAATTTCTCGTTCTAAAGTCAAACCTAGTCATATCTGTATTCATAAGAATACTCTAGGACACAGGGGGTGCTGTTTTATATGAAATTGGAAAGGTAAAGATACATCAGGAAGATGTTGTTCTAAAGAAAGCTAGAGTCAGGGTATCAGTTCCAGGAAAAGTGGGATTGAAGGCAGAAGACTAAAGGAGACAAAAGGAAGGGTTTAATATTGATAAAAGGCCCAATTCATAGTTAGAACACGTGTCCAGTATGTGAATCAACCTTAGCGTGTATCCCTACTCCCCCTCGATCACTACTACGTTGATAATAAATGGGTCAAAAGTATGACCTCAAAATATCAAAGAGAAATGATGGGGGTGGGGCTGGTGGTAAATATGGATAGACACATTTTGCAAGGAGGGAGCTGTTACCAAGGGTACCAGACTTAGGAGATCATTGAAACTTGAGAGTCAATCATGGGTGGGGGGGGCGGTGGAAAAGCTGGGGAATTGGGAGGCAGCAGGGACAGTGGTGGGGACAAAAGTTGCAAGGTTGGTGTCAGAGATCTCCAGGCACAGTGGCTAGCCCACCATGCCTGCTCACCACCCTCCAGCCAGGCAGCTGCCCAGCCCCTGTGATGGCAGACCAGGGGAGGTTATCCTCTGGGATACTTAACCAGGGAGCCCCCAGGCTCAGTGACACTGGACTCTGTGAACGGTGGGGTGAGACTCTGAGCCAGGAGCCTGGCAGGCAGGGAGGCAAGTGCATCTACACCCGGCTCACAGGTGGCGGGTCCCCTCAAGACAAACCTACCAGTCGGTATGGCAAGTCCCAACTGCCAAGGCAACATTTATTAAAAGAAAAGCTGCCAAGTTACATTTGAGATCAATAGCATCGCGTGGAATGCAGAGTTATAACACAGTGCAGAAATAGGTCAAAAGAGAGGAAAAAAAAGAGACCATCTCAAGAGGTTCTGAAAAAACACTTAGTACATGCAACATCCTTACTAATTACTAATGCAACATTCTTACTCATTAAGAACAAAATAACCTGAAGAAGTCAGGCCGGGTGCATCTTTAACAGGAAACGGAACTCCCTCTCGGTGCCACCAGATGCTAGCTTAGGAAGGATGCTGGGATAGCATCAGTAGTCAAGGGTTGACACTGTGGCGGACATGGTTGTATGTCTGTGTGCTTTCTTTACACATATTATCTCATTAAAACCTCATAGCAGCACCAGTTAGGCACCACTGTTAGCTTTATAACTTTATATTTGACTGACAGAAATTAGGCGCAGAAGAGGAACCTACCCAAGGTACCGAGAAGTGAAGTCAGGATATAAACCCCAGGCCGCTGATTCCAGCCTCTTCTCCCAACCTCCAGACTGTGAGCCTCATTAAAGTCAGGCAAGACAAGATGCCTGTGAACACAATTAATATTTAATAATTCTCTAGAATTTATAGACGACTCAATTAAAACTTTAATAAATGGAGAGATGGGAAATTGTAATATTAGAAGGACACCAATTCTTCTCAAATTAATCTATAAATCAAGCGTAATTCTGATCCAAATCCCAAAAGGATTTTTTTTAAAAAATTGAATTTGGCAAAATAATTATAAAGTTTCTGTTGGATCAGTAAAGTCATGAAAAGGGTCAAAGCATTTTTTGTTATAAGGAAGAGGGGGGAATTGAAATATTCCATATTAATATAATGTATACTAATGTACATAATAAAGCTGAAGTAATTAAAACAGTGTGGTTTGGGCTCAGTAATAGGCAAATGGATTATTCTGTATTATATAATACAGAATCAGAAATGCACAGCTATGTGAAAAAAACAGGATAAAAAGTGGCATTTCAAATTAGTCGGGAAATTATGGATTATTGGATCTTTGTTGGGATAATTGGCTAATCGTTTTGGAAAAAGCAGAGTTAGGTTTCCTCATTCACAGAGTCCTCCAATATTAAGTCAAGATGAATGAAATTGCTCAATGTTAATAAGAAAACAATGACATGAAGAATTAGAGTATCAATAAATATGAATATTGTAAGCTGCCTGTCATGGCCAGCCACAAACCGCCACAGGAGAAAAACTCGGAGGTAGAGTAAAGCTATTACTACTTTTACTTCTACTTTCTTAGAGAGAGCTTAGAGAGGGAAAGAAAGATTTTTAGAGAGAAAGATTAGAGAGAGCTTTTCTTCTTGTCTTCTTAGCTTAGAGAGAAAGAAAGATAGATAGAGCTTAGCTTAGAGAAAGATTATTTTTTAGAGCTTCTTTCTTCTTTCTTCTTTCTTCCTCGGGAGCCTCGGCCTGACTCTGACCAGCCATTACTTCTTCTATCTGGTTTCTCTTCTGTAACTGCTCTGCCTACGTTCTGGCTGCTCTGATTCTTTTCTTCTCCGACCCGAACTCTTCTTCTGACCGACCGAGCGACTGCACGACTGACTGAATGAATTCGTTCTCCTAACTCCGACCGCTTTCACCCGGTTATATACCTTTAGCTTTGCGGGTGCCTCAAGTGCATTTACAGGTGCGTCACATACATATCAGGTGAAACTTATGGCTTCCAGCTAGCCGCAATAACCCTTCCTAATTGGGGCTCCTTCAGAATATATTCTTGAGAATGGAGGAGGCTTTGTCACCAGGCTGTCTTAGGAAGAAAGCAAAGGGAAGACTTTAGATGTGACTATATAGACATTTTAAAGTTTTGGAAAACAAAACTTCATTGTAAAGTGAAAGAAAATGCAAAAGATAGACTGTGTTCCATTTACGAGAGACACATATTAAATATCTTTAATACATCATGTTTTAATAAATTCCCAAAGAAACACGTCCCAATGGATGTGTCCCAAGGAAAAGACATAATTCCTGAAAGAAGATAAAATTGTCAAAATATTCAAATTCATTAGATATTAAAGAAACACGGATTAAATCCAAATATGGTAGCAATGTTAGAATTTATTTAGTGTTACTTATGGCACACAGAAATACACACTCAGACAACCCCAGGATTGCAAATAAGATTAAACTTTATGGAAGATACCTTCTAGAATTTGTCCCATCAAAATATTAAGATAGTTGTACAAAGATGTATATTACGAGGATTTTTTCAAATAATAGAAATAACCTAAATGTACACAACACTAATAATGATTATATGATAGAACATTGATTTAAAGAAATGTTATGCTTGGTTATAAAGAACACTGCAGCAGATGTTTCAGACAGAGGGAAAATGCTGATATTAAATTGGCAGGTTACAAAAAAGAAGTTAGTAAATATTTGTCCACATGATAACCGGTCTCTGAGTGTGTGTGTACTTGGATGTCAAAAGGAAGGGCACAACTGGGCCTGATAGTACATACCTATAATCCCAGCGGCACAGGAGGCTGAGGCAGAGGATTGCGAGTTCAAAGCCAGCCTCAGCAGCGAGGCCCTAAGCAACTTAGTGAAACCCTGTCTCAAAATAAAAAATAAAATGGGAGCTGGGGTTGTGGCTCAGTGGCAGAGCACTTGCCTCGCATATGTGAGGCACTGGTTTGATTCTTAGCATCACATATAAATAAATAAAATAGAAGTCATCAACAACTAAAAAAAAAAAAAAATTCCAAATAAAATAAAATGGGTTGGGGATATGGCTCAATGGTTAAGCACCCCTGGATTTAATTCTTAGTACCAAAAAATAAATAATAATAATAATAATAATAATAATAATAATAAAAGGAAGGACACAATTTACTTCATGATATTCTGGTATCTTCTTCCTCTCCCAATATATATTTAAACTTATTATTTGCTGTTCTTGACTTTGCCTGAAAGACTGTTGTTTGTTTGATATGCATGTAACACTCTTGGCTACTTTGCTCCCAATACACTTATAAATTCTACATAAGAACACAGCCACCATCTATTTCAGCCAAACAACTCACAACAGCAACTTCAAATAGAAATTAGAACATATCATATATGCATAGAACATATCGGATGAGGCAAAAGGACACTCGTGGGTAGGCCCCTGGGAAGGGAATCTGGAGGCCAAGGGGCTGGAAAGAAACTCTTTCTCATTAAGCGACATGATTCCTGAATGAAGATGTAAAATTGACAAAATATTAAAATTCATTAGCTATAAATAAATACAGGTCAAATCCTTTGTAATTTAAATTTTACAGTTAAATTTAAACTAATTAAAGTAAAATTTAATTTGAAATCGGTCCTTTGCAATTTTAATCCTTTGAAGTATAAATTGTATCCTTTTTGTATCTTTTTTTTTCAAAGGATGCGTGAAGAAGGAGAAAGTCTGAATCCCTGTTTTGCTACTATTGTGGAGCTTCAGGGGAGTCACTCATTCTGGGCCTCGGTTTCCCCATTAAAGGGAAGACAATAAAATTTATTCTTCGGGAGTGTAGAATGTTCTGGAGATGATGCTTGGAAATTTCCCAGTATGTTTTCCGTGCATAGTAGGCGCTTGTTGGCTGTGGTTATTATTATTAATTGTGTACCTGCCTGGGACCGTCGGGAGAATTGAAGCAGAATGTAATTATCCCTGTTGGCTCAAAGCCAGGATACCTGAGTCTTGCAGAACATGCAGCCGAATGTTCAATCAAGATGTGTAAGTACACAGAGCTGCAGAACATAGCCAGCGCTTTCCCCCAGGGTGCAGGAAGTAAAATGCATTTCACCATTGCACATCTGCTCATTTTTTAAAATTCCACAACTAATTAACCAGAATCCTCATCAGCCATCTCTATGTGGATTAACTAAACATGTCAGCAAACCCTAGCCCTTTTCTGTTAAACACAGGCAAATTCTTTTTACCTGCCAGTGCCTCCAGCAAGAGGCTGGATGCTGGAGGAATTAGACAGTTGAGCCCAACTTTTACTAAACCCTTGGGAAGATGTTTCTAGTGCAGTTGGTCAGTTTGATGGCTTTTTTTTTTTTTTTTTTTTTTAAATCAGGAAGGTACAATCTATTGGCAGTTAGATCTACAGATTCTGGAGTCTGTCTGACATGGCTTCTAATTCTGTTTGCTCATTTCCTGAGACCCTGGGGAAGTTGTTTAACCTCCTTAAGCCTCAGTTTTATCATCTGTTAAATGGGACCAATTGTGGTGCCTGCCTCATAGGATTATAATGAAATGTAAAGATGGATGAGAATGAAATTGTAAAATGTACTTTGTATAGTGCCTGGTGTGAGTAAGTCCTCAAAAGACGCTAACAACACAAAACAAAGATGTATGAGCTTTTGCATTAGCAGATCCAGAGGGAGAGAAAATGTGTCCTCATGAAGATCATCAGAGAAAGAAACCTGCTGCATGAAGATGAAGGTACCTGAGATTTTTTTTTTTTTTTTAAGCAACCCTCTAACAACCAGGAAAAAAAAAATATCAGTCTCAAAGTACATTCACATTGTCCTCTGTATTAAGCATATAAATAACTTGTTTATTAGATATCCCTTAAAGGAAAATGTAAGAGAAACAATTTAAAACTACAATTCTGTTAAGGTCAGAAACATTTCGATGATTTCAAAGAAGAAAAACAACAATGTTCTTTTGAAAAGAAAATTTCTTTAGAAAACCCCACATTCTAGTTATTATTGTGATTATCAAATGGAATCTCTCATCACTTTTTTCCCAAGGGGTAGGCTGTTATATAAATGTAACTAATTATTATTTAACTCTCAGTTCTTTGTGAAAAGTAATTTCTTGATTAGCCAGGAGGTCAAAGGAGAGATATCCGCTTTTGTTTTTTCTGATTGTACAAGCTTGCTGTAGAGGATGCATGAGTTCTTCCTTATTGTAGCAAGAACCCTGACATGAACTAAGGTCCTCACAATTTAATTGTTACATCTGGAGGTCAATCCTGCCCACCATCAAAAGTAGTAATGTTTTATTGTTACATTATTTTTGGGTAAATATTTTTATCTAATGCCCATTATTTCCTAGAAATTATTAGGCAATCCCCAAACCCCAGGATTCCTCTCACCTCCTAGTTATGGTAAAAACCTGTTGAATGTGCAAAGCACAATTCCCACCAGAAACTATTTTCATGTAGCAAAAAAACACAGATCTAAGTTGTAAGCTCCATCACTTAAAAATTGGGGGATACTTTGCAAGTCACGTAACTCCCCCGAGTCTCAGTTTCCACACACATGAAACAGAGAAAGTAATTTATTTCCTACAAACTTTCGTGAGGAAGCTGGGTGTGGTGGCGCACACCTGTGATCCCAGCACTTGGGAGGCTGAGGCAAGAGGATCGCGAGTTCAAAGCCAGCCTCAGCAATGGCGAGGCACTTAGCAACTCAGTGAGACCCTGTCTCTAATAGAATACAAAAAAGGGCTGTGGATATGGCCCAGTTGTCGAGGGCCCCTGAGTTCAATCCCCAGTACCAAAACAAAAAAAAAACAAAAAAAACCCAAACTCATGAGGAGTCAATCAAATGCATTTAAGGTGTTTGCATGGTGCCTTACACAGGAGGGATGGGATGAGGCGCTACACAGCACCCTACCCCCACTTATTGTCACTGCAGCTAGGTTTGATTTTGATTTTAAATTTATTACCCAAGTTTTCGAGTTGGTGGCTTGCAGTGTTCTCAGTGCTTACTCCTTTATTTGTGCACATGAATTTGTTTTTGCACTTGACTTTCCAGGCAGACGCACAAAGCAACATGGTTGACACTGATTTTGACAATGCAATGGCATCTGTATGGTTTTGTCAACTGGTTCAATTAGGGTGGATTGAGGAGCTAACTTGTTTGTGGTGTGTACTGTCCTTGGTGCTGAAAGCTTTTTTTTTTTTTTTTTTTTTTTTTTAAACCTTAGTCAAGGAGCTCATAATCTAATCCAAGGAACAAATGGTTATTAAAACAATGAGAAGTGCTAAAGGTGAGAATGTGTTCACGATGCGATGAGAGCAGGTAAGGAGGCTGCGAAAGTCTTAAATCAGCATCACCTTGCTTAAATCCATATCCTAACTAGCACTCTGTTAGGATGGAGGAGAAACCAAGGGGTAGGAGAGTTTCCAGAAAGAGCAAACAGTCAGTGGTGCCTAGTGCTGTAGGCAAGTCAAAAATGTCCTTGAAAATATATCCTCATATGTTTAGAGCATAGGAAGCCTTAGCCAGAAGTGAGTGTCAGAGCACAGATCAGTTTATCAGCCTTGAGAGAAAGCCCAGCGATGCATTTGGGAAGTGCCTAGGTGTGTTCCTTCCCTGGAAGGAGACACCAAGACAAGGATTGTGTTTGGCAGGTGATCTTAGGAAATCACCAGAGAGAGGGAACAGCAAGGAAGCCAACAAAAAACATGTTATGACTGGGTGCAGTGGTGCACGCCTGTAATCCCAGAGGCTTGGGAGGCTGAGACAAGAGGATCACGAGTTCAAAGCCAGCCTCAGCAACTTAGTGAGGCCCCAAGCAACTCAGGGAGATCCTGTCTCTGAATAAAATACAAAATAGGGCTGGGGCTGGGGCTCAGTGGTTGAGTGTCCCTGAGTTCAATCCCCAGTGCCCTCCCTGACCTGCACCAAAAAAGAAAAGTTATATAATCAAGCCAGTTACCATGTGGGCAAAGCAGAGACCCATCCCACAAGGGAGTTCTGGAGATGAGTGGAATAAAACCTAGAGTTGTTGCAAACAAGGATGCTCGAGCATCTATCCACCGCGTCTTTGTTATTGGTCGAGGGCTGTTTCCAGGGATATGAAATTTCCAGAATGTTGGTTTGCCCTTGACAAAGAAGAATGCTATTATTGAGCTGCAGCCTTCATTGTGAAAGGGTGAAGACCCACACACAGACCTGAACAGAGCATGAACAGTGTCTGCAATAAGTGCATGTAACTGAGTAACTAGGTGGGGGTGGTGCTAGATACTAGTGTTTGTATTGGTCCCCAAATGCATGCATTGAAACCTGATCCTCAAGGTGATGGGATGTGAAGGGGGTCTTAGGAGGGATCTGCCCTTGTGAATGGGATTAGTGTCTTTATAAAAGGCCTCAAGGAGCTTCCTTGGCTTTTCTACCATGTGAGGATCCAGCGAAAAGATGGCCATCTGTGAACCATGAACCAAGCCCTCACCAGATGCTACAGCTGCCTGTGCCTAGACCTTGGACTTGGCTTCTAGGACTGAGAGCAATAAATGTTGATAAGCACCCAGTTTGTGGTATTGTGCTACAGCGGGGATGGCCTCAACGGTGGGATGGAAGGATTTGCAGGAGCAAGGTCATCTCCTGAAGGGCTGGCAGGGTTGGCACTGGGGACTCAAGGTGGAATGAAAGGTTTGCATTGGGGAATGGAAGTGAGAGGTTACCAGGTGCACACAAAAAAGTCTCTCGGATATGCTGGGGACTTGGAGGAATTGTGACTCATTATTCAAAAGTGAAAATTAATGCCACACAAACACTTCCAAATTGTGAAGTAAAAACCAGCAAGGAAGAGTGGACCCCACATCTTCCTTCTTGGAGCCCTGAGTTTGTTTTCCATCTCTATGCAACAGAGGTCACTGTCTGGGTAGTACCTGTATACTTCCAGAGGGCACCAGACTCTGTACTTAAAGTTATGCAAGTCATCCCCAAGGGAGAAATGAAGGCTAACCCAAGTCTCTCTCAGACGGTCTCTCCTGCAGTTGGGCTTACTGGAAAGCGACACTTTTGTCTCTTCTGTACGAAGTTGGTAGTGGTCTTGGGCTACGTACAAGGACTGTCTTTCACTGGAGCTTGGGACAATGCAGATCTTCAAAAGTGGGCCATCCAGGCCCCAGGTCTCACGGAGTGATGTGAACACACTGTGGTCTTATAGCACCCCGTCCCCAAGTTCTACTTCCCAAGAAAGGTTTCCTGCCTATTAGCATCAGAGACACAGAAAACAAAAAGCTATACATCAATTTGTTTATTGCACTAAAGCATCTGTTACTTTGCTATGTTTTTCAGGGAAACTTGGCATCTCATATTCATAAATGGGTTGCTTTGGGTTTAATTGTGCAGCTAACACGAGCTATAAAGTGGAATCCCTGGCTGCCTAGAGAGGATTTTGAGGAAAAGTAAATGAGCCCTGAGGGCTACTTTGCTTAGAAGACAATGCATGTGTAAGTGATATATATATATATACATTTAACTCTCAGGCTTTGGGTGTAAGGAACTGGGAAGGAAAGGCTGATTTCTGGTGGCCGGACCCTTGGAGAGTAGCTGAGACAACAGGGTTGGGCCAGATGGTCTACTGAAATCTCTGACTCCCAGAGTTTGGATAACCAATGGCCACAGAGGGTCGACCAGAACGTCCACACAATACTGTATCCAGGATGCACCATGAAGATGTTCTTTTGGGGAAGAATCCTCACCTTCCAGAGGGGTCTATCTGGAAAAATTTAAGGCAAAATGGAATCTACAGGGACAAACAGTGAGGCCACTCTAGGAGGGAATGAGATTTGAGGGCAAGCGCCCCCAAGATCAAGCATTGTGGTCTTTCCTGGGGTTCTCACTGATTTCGACTTCACCTCCAAAGACCGTGACTGGATTAGAAGCTGTGGGCGTTCTCTTCTATTGGGGGCTCAGGGGAACAAAGGTAGGGAAGGCTTTTTTCTTCCCAGCCTTCTCTCATCAAGACGCAAGCTAAAGAAGCAAAAACAAAGAGTTGAGGCGGTGATCACGTGTTATCCGGGAGGGAAAAATACAATGCTTTAGAGCTGAAGCCCTATCAGGATGTGAAGCTCCTTCCACTATAAAATTCGGTGGCAACAGGCTAAGGAGACTCTTGCCCACTCTTTACATCCTCTCAGGAAACTATTGTGAGTAAAGCTTTTGATTTTCCTTCTGCTTTTTCAGGGGCTCCAATTCAAAGTCAGACGAATCTAGTGCGTTCTTAGGCAAATCAGTAAACCTCTCTGTTCCTCAGGTTTCTTACCTGTAAAATGGGGATAATAATAGCGACACTGCATAGGGCTATTAAACGAGATAAACGAGGACACAGAAAGCCCTTTAGCATCGTCCCTGACACAGAATAAGCACTCTGTGTTGGATGCTAGAATTAACATTTATAGGGTAGAATTTGGATCAAGCTATGTCTCAGCCTCCGTCTTGACCCTATTTTTTCCCTTTTCTTCTGTCTGCGTGACTTGTGTATCATAGACAAATGATGGAGCCCTTATCCCACCTGGAGCAAGATCCACCCATTCTGATTTCTGAGGCAGATCTGATGTTCCTCTACTAGATCTAAAAGAGGCCCCAGATCCCCTGTGTGGCTGGCTGGGCAGATGCCCTAACTTGTCCCAAAAGCAGGTCCCAAAGGTGGGTTTAAGGTGGCATTTGGGTCTTGAGTCAAAGATACATCCTTCAATCTATCTTGCCCAGAAATAGGAGTAGAAATTTACATTTTAACTTTACATGTGAAGAGCTGTAATTAATAGCTAATCTCAACAGAAGGAAAGGATATATAAAGTTCAACTGACATCTAATATTTTATCCTCAAGTTGGGGGGAAAAAAAAGAAAAAGAAAAAACACCCCAAAACTCTACTTGGTTATTCCAGACACTCTAGTGACTTACTAAGATAGCTCACTTCCTTTTTTTTTTTTTTTTTGATAGTGTTAATTGTTACTCCCCGAACTTCCCATCTATCATACAGAGTACAGACTCAATTTCTCTTTCACATAATAGCTTTACAAATATCCCTTAGACAACTTTTGTGTCTTGGAAAAATATCCCCTATGTCTTTAACTCTTGGCTCATTGAAATCATTCGTTTTCTTGCCTTTTGGTCTCCCCAGTTTGTCTGATTCTTTTAAAGGGTGTCAAACCCTCAGATTGAGTTGCTGGGCTGATGTTCTAGGCAGCAGTTACTTGATGCAGCTGGGCTGGTGGGGCCCCGTGCGCTTCTTTGCTATCATTTGCTTTCATCCTGTGACTCTCAGAGGCACGAATGGTCAATGTGCTCTGGAATTGGCATCTGTCGGCAGTTTAGGATATTCTGCAAGCACCGTAAAGTGACATGGATTTTCCCCAAATAGAGCATATGGATATCAGGACTGTTACCATGGTCTGGGAATCCCAGTGCCGCTAAGTTCACCTCCCTCGCTGATCCCTAAGACTCTCCTTGGAAATCCCACATATGTTATATATATATATTTAAATGCGAAGTCAGAAATAGAGATTTTTCACGTGAAATTTCTCAGTTATAAAATATTGGCAAATGTTTTTTAAACAACATCAATAGCTACCAAAGGGGGGAAAATAACATGATGAGCAGCAAATAAATTGTGTCTCCTGATGCTATAGTCTAGGCCTTGCAGATCCTGCAAACAATTACATTAAGTTAAGAGCCATTGGCATAAATTTATTAAATGCCATGAAGTATCTTCTACAGTATCTCAAGGCCATTGGAAACTTCTGTGTCCCATTTTGCTAAGAAGTTAGGATTCTGAGCTGGTCATGGTGGCATACACCTGTAATCCCAGCACTTGGGAGGCTGAAGCAGGAGGATAGTGAGTTCAAAGACAGCCTCAGCAAAAGCGAGGCACTAAGCACTCAATGAGACACTGTCTCTAAATAAAATACCAAAAAAAGGGGGGGGGACTGGGGATGTGGCCCAGTGGTCAAGTGCCTTGAGTTCAATCCCTGGTACCACAAAAAAAAAAAAAAAAAAGAAGTTAGGATTCCGTCATGGAAGTCTCCTGTCTTTGTGTTCCTTTGCTCCAATCCTGTGGTCTTACTTTGATTCTTCTTGTTCCAACATGCTGGGACATGTATTCAGTTGCCCTTTTTAGAGAAAGGAGGGGCCAGTGACTGAGGGCAGAGGGGAAACAGATAAAAGTAGACAGACAGCCGGGCGCGGTGGCGCACGCCTGTAATCCTAGCACTTTGGGAGGCTGAGGCAGGAGGACTGAGAGTTCAAAGCCAGCCTCAGCAATGGCGAGGCACTTAGCAACTCAGTGAGACCCTGTCTCTAATAAAATACAAAAAAGGGCTGGGGATGTGGCCCAGTGGTCGAGTGCCGCTGAGTTCAATCCCCGGTACCAAAAAAAAAAAAAAAAAAAAAAAAAAAAAAAAGTAGACAGTGTGAGAGGCAAGGTCTGGGAGCAGCCCCGGAGTTCGCCACATTCATGTGGTTCTGCTATATCTTCTCCCGACAGAGCCCATGTCCGCGCCACATGGCGCAGGGTAGGGTGTTCACGCAAGCCTTCTTCTGCGTCAGGGAAGGAAGGGAACTAGCCTTTTACTGAGCTCCTGTTAATGTCAAGAAATAAACAGGTGCATTCACAGGTGCATTGTTAACCCACCCGATAGCCCTACAAGACACATGCAATTGCTTATATTTTTTCAGATCCAAAAAGTGACTTCAGACAAAGTAAGTTCTTTCCTAAGAGCATATAAGACTAGTATCCAGAAGAGCTAGGGTTTGAGCTGAAGTCTTCCATTTACTTGCAAGTGACAAAGCTCAGACAACTAGGGAATTTATTACCACATATGTTTTAGAACTCCCATGATTTATTCAGCTTCAGGAGCAATTGGATGTAGGGAGTCAAATAGTGTCCTTAAAGCTCTCTGTCCTTATCATTTGGTTCTGCAGTCGTCTATGTGTTGGTTTTATTTTGTAGACCACTTCTTCCATGTATTTGTAAAGATGTCCATGGCACTTGGGTTACATAATACAGCTTGAGATCTCAGAGGAAGGGACTTATTTCTACCAGAGTCTGTATTTCAAATCTTAGGGAGTTTTGGATTGACCCACTTTGAGTCACATGCTATTGCCGTACAGGTCATAATGACCAAGGGGCATGGGATTCCCTGATTGGCCATCCTAGGTCCACATCAGTGGGAGGTGTGGTCCGCAACCAGGACCACGTGGCTCCAAAGAAACTTTCCAATGGAAAGTCAAGTTCTGGTACGAGCCAAAGAGGAGAATGGGTGCTGAGCAGGCAAAATCCATAGCTGTTATCTCTATACTTTGTGACATCAAACTCTTCCCCCCCCCCACATCTTTACTAGAAAGAAGAAAAATCAAGATATAAGATTAGCAAATGTGAGCTTTTCCTCATATCACTTGATCACTCTCTAATACCTACCATAAAGTCTTTGAATAGTCCCAGAGGCTGGACTCTCTGCATTGTGCAGATTTGTGGATCAGCAGAGGCTTCTTGTTCTTTTATGCTGTGATTCACCCAGTCCCTGGTTGGCAGTCAAGGTCTCCTTCCCAGGCCAGTGGCCCCTGAGCCTTGTCTGGAGTTCACGGTCATGGAAAATCCCCATGTTTTGATGGCAGAAGGCGGAATTGACTGCCTTGTCCTCTCTGGGAGCCCAGGGAGAGATTTTAGACACAAACACATTTGGAGGAAGAATTCGGCAGTGGAGTTGCTACCTCCAGATTAATTTACACTCCGGCAACCCCGGAGAGGCTGACAGACTGATGGATGGCTATGCCTGCTGGGTGTGCAGCTGTATTAATGCTGCCATGAACTCAGCTCTTCAGCTCTGAGTTCCTTTCCTTCCCTCACCACACCTTGGACACAGCTCACCTCATGTAAAATGGGGCCAGCTCGCTTGGGCCCTGTGCACTCAAGGTCAGATCCCTGGGGAAGATTCCCGACTAGGCTGCCAACCCAGCAGAGAGTGCTCAGTGCCCCACCCCTCCTCACCATCTGCCTTTGCCATTCCAAGGGCACAGTTGCAGGACACTGGGCAAGAACACCCTCCACAGGAGCTCAATTTCCTTCCCCAGGGGAGCTCAGTAACAGTTCCAAAGATAGAGGAGAGCTCACACGACACCAGCAGGCCTGCCTGCAGGGCATGAGGTGTGTGAAGGCACTGGAGGTGATCTACCAGCCACCGAAGCACATGGTGACTTCCATAGGAATCCAAGGAAATGATCATTCATGCTGGTTCTCTGCTCAGAAAACAAAGGCTGAACTGGGGGGGCTGTCTAGACGGAGATGTCGGGTTGGCAATGACATAGCACTGACGTTGAACTTGTAGCCAGAACCGAGGCAGTCCAACCTCTCGTGGCCACCTGACTTTCCCCATCTTTGGTGTCATCATTAAGGCCTTAATGTCATGAGCCCTAGAGTCTGACAGAGACACTAGGGCTTGATCATCCTCCTCGACTTAACCTCTGTCTGAGCCAGCACGTGAGTGACTCCCATGTCTCAACTTCCTTTTGTAATAATAATAATAATAATAATTGCAGGATTTGGTGCTCAGCATGGTGTTATGTCAATGGTGGGTCCTATTGGGATTGTCCCATGCTGCTGTAGCCTTGGCCCCCAATACCCTCACTTGAACTTGATTTGATATTGGCCTTCAGACTCCACACACTTTAAGTCTCAGGTAAGAGTCTTGCCCACTCCATTGACCCCGTCCACATTCCTTTCCACAGGGTAGAAGGATCAGGCATGCCCTACATTGTCCAGACTCTGGCCAAGTCTTAGGGTTTAAGCCCTGATGAGTTTCATCTGAGGACCTTGGCAGCTCAGAACCCTACCATCATTGGAACCTTAGGGGCCTAAGGACACGGGATCCAGAAATCTGAGCAGGACCAGGAGATCTGTCATTGGTTCAGGTGGTTTAGCTTCCTGGGGCCTGGAGGTACACCAGGTCCCAGCACTTGTCTTGACTGTGACAGGTTCCAGCCCCAGCAGATGCTCTGCTAGTTCCCAGCCATGATGCTCACTGTCAATAATGCCTTTGCCCAGACAGCATATGGCGCTGGCAGATTTTGGCATTCCGGAGACTCAGACTCACAGACACATGGGCCCACTGCCTAAGCTACTCTCTGGTCAAGCCAGGCCATGCAGGAGGGATGGGCTGGAGGACTTGAGTGGGGGTCACGATGAACCAGGCTGAGCACAGGCCTTGCTGGCACAGATTCCCCACCAGTTCGAGAACTTGCAGAGGGGATGTAGGAGGAGGAAAATTTGCCTTTTGAGTTTTCCACTCACTAGGTGGAAGGAGGGAGCCACTTCCTGGCAATGGTCACGATGAGGTCCGTTATTTGCAAAAATGGCTACAGCGACTCCCCTTCCTGGATCGATGCCCTTTGGGTACCCCCCCACATTGACCTAAAACTTGGTTTGGCCACAAACGTGACATACAAATGTGACACACGCAGACACTTGGAAAGCTCTTGTGCACCGAGTCTCGCCCTCCTGCTTCTCTTGGGGCCTGGGGCTGCCAATGAGCACCCCCAGAGGAAGGGCAGCCACGTGAAGATGGGGTCCCTGTCCCCTCAGGCCTGCTGCACCAGACCACCACACATCAGCCAGCCCTCATGGACCAACCAGTTGGCTCCAGACGCCGCAACGAACTCAGCCACGAGCAGCCCAGCTTGGCCCAGACCAGAAGAACCGCCCAAGGGAACTTGGGCCAAGTTAACAACCTGTGGAGTTGTTGGGCTCAAGAAATGGCTATTGCTTTAAGCTACTAAGTTTTGGGGGGCGGTTTATTATACAAGAGCAAACTGCAGCACGTAGTGTGTTGTTAGAGACTAGACATATAGCAGCTAGGCCAGGACATCTGTCCCCAGCCCTCCAGGGTGGTCCTTATTAGTGACGTTTATACAGCAACGAGAGTAACTATGTCTTCAAAACTGCCTGTTCCAGGGATAAAAAGCCACCTCCTATTACCCCATTACCCAACAGTTTGGGTTGGATACAAGTAAATGTCAAGAGAGAAGCGTTCGGGAAACTCGCCATTAAAAGTGAGATAAGATGGATTGTTTATATCAGAGAAAACATTCAGTATTTGGATATTTTAGATTGACTGATTTCACTTAGCATTATATTCTCCAACTTCATCCATTTACCTGCAAATGCCATTATTTTATTTTCTTTTATTGCTGAGTAAAATTCCATTGTGTATATGTACCACATTTTCTTTATCCACTCATCTACTGAGGGACATCTAGGTTGGTTCCACAATCTAGCTATTGTGAATTGTGCTGCTATAAACATTGAAGTGGCTGTGTCACTGTAATATGCTGTTTTTAAGTCCTTTGGGAATAGACCCGGGAGTGGGATGGCTGGGTCATAGGGTGGTTCCATTCCCAGTTTTCCAAGAAATCTCCATACTGCCTTCCATAACGGTTGCACCATTTTGCAGTCCCACCAGCAATGTATGAGTGTGCCTTTTCCCCCACATCCTCTCCAACATTTATTGTTGTTTGTGTTCTTAATAGCTGCCATTCTGACTGGAGTGAAATGAAATCTTAGAGTTGTTTTGATTTGCATTTCTCTAATTGCCAGCGATGTTGAGCAATTTTTCGTGTATTTGTTGATTAATTGTACATAGGAGGATTAGAGGAACGCTAGAAGGGTCAAAGGGGAAGGAGGGGAAGGGAGGGAGCAAAGGGGGATGGAGAGGAAAAAAAGAAAAGGTGGTTGAATAAGATGGATGTCTTTATTCTAAATGCATGATTGAAGATTTGAATGGTACATTATATACAAACAGTGTTTTGTAAAAAGATGCACTATATGTTTATTATGCATTATAATGCATACTACTATTATAAAGATAACAACTTTGAATAAAAAATAAATTAAAAAAAATATACAGATCTTTCACTTCCTTGTGGAAAAAGAAAAGATGGATTGTTTAAACGCCGGCCGTCTGCTTGCCTCCAGCATTCCCACGGAATAAACTATGAAATAGATTCTCTGAGGCTCAGAGTGGTGGTGTTTTCCCCAGGAGTGGTAGAGCAAAGTCTGGATTCCACTCTGTTAGCTCCAAGTTCAACTTCCTTCTTTTTTTTTTTTTTTTTAAATATCTTTATTTTATTTTATTTTTTTAATGTGGTGCTGAGGATCGAACCCAGTACCTCACATGTGCGAGGCAAGCACTCTGCCACTGAGCCACAAACCCAGCAGCCCCTCAACTTCCCTCTTGACACCCCAGACCCCCTATGCCAGCAAACACTTTTTTTTTTTTTTTTTGTCCCCTGCTTCTATGCCAGGTCCTTTCCTGAACGCTATACATGAGTAAGTTAATCCTCCACCCTAACCCAACAAGCTAGAAACTATTGTTATCATTGCTTTACAGATGAAGAAACTGAGACGTGAAAAGGTCAAGCAATTTGTCCACTGTCACACATGCGGTGAGTGGTTGAGGCAGGATTTGGCACTAGGGTTTCTGTCTAGAGAGCCTACACTTCCAGCCAGAGGGCTCAGGATTGGAAGCTGAAAAATCTTAATATGTTTCTTCTAACTAACTTGAGGTTCCAGGCAGGGAAGCAAGTTTTGGGTTCTTTGGGATGAAGTTTGGAAGAAATGTGTAATCTAGGGCCTAGGGCTCCCTTCCCATCCTCAGCAGGTCAGCCCACCACCCAGGAGTAGAAGCCAGGGTTGCTGGTTCAAATATTTACCTGGTCGTGATGTGGCTAGAGTAGGGAGAGTGAGGCACATGCCCCATCTAACGGGAAATTGCTTCTTTCCAGCTGGCTGTTAATAAGCAGGCAGGTGGGTCTAATGTTGCTGGAGTTCCCCATTTTTCAAGTTAATCCAGAAATGTTATTTTTTAAGTATGTTTTTTAAAAAAAAAATTTATTTATTTGTTTTAGTTGTACACAATGCCTTTACTTTTACGTGGTGCTAAGGATCGAACCCGGGCCATGCACATGCTAGGCGAGCGCTCTACCGCTGAGCCACAACCCCAGCCCATTGAGTATGTTTTGATTTTTGAGTTGGCATGCAATAATTTTTTGTTTTTCTCCATATACCACATGAGCCAAACCGAACTTCTCTGGAGCAGCTATTACCCCAGAGCAGCATTTGCTGTATTTGGTATGGGAGATAAAACTCAGGGAAAATGACAATAAAAATCAGAACGCGTTTAAGGGGGAACTTATCTCCCAGAAAATAAGTCTGGAATAATCATCTTTAGGGTCGATATGAGAAGTGAAGAGTAGATTATTAAATAGTCTTTTACTTGGGTTTATCTCGAGGGCTGCCATTTGACATCTTAATGCTCAGTTGACAAATCACAAGAATGTCCTACTTCTGTGTAGAGAGCAGATTTACAAGCCAAGTTTTGAAATTTTCATCTCCGAGTGGCTGCTGTGCTACTGGCTCTTTGGGTACCTAAAGTATACAGATCTCATTTCCATCAACAAGAAACAGTCTGCACAGAGAAAGCCAGGCTCCATCTGTAATCATTACTCTGGCACCCAAAGAAATATTTGTACGCCTGGTCACTTCCCTGCAGGGCAATTCTAGGCCTGTTCCTACCTTCCAGGTGGGCCTTCCCTGGCCCTGGAAATGCATCCGTGTCCCTGCCAAGATTGGAATCTGAGTCACACACATTTCTAGCCAAGGAGGTGTGGCGTCTAACAACAGCTATCCACGAAGGAGTCTTGCTGGCTTCCCTAGTCCAAGAGCCCTGTGGATAAAAGGGCAATGGACCAGGTCCATTCATTCATCAAATATTTATTGAGCATCTACTATGTGCTAATCCTGTTCCAAAGCCCAGAAATGGACTGATCAAAAGAGACAAAAAGGACAAAAAGCTCTGCCCTCGTGGAGATTGTGTTGTTGTGGAGAGATGGACAATAAACAAGATGGAGACAGAAAATATTTAAGAATAAAAGCCTATTAGATGGCTGTAAGTCCTGAGCAGGGGGTAGAAAGGTTAAAGGGTCAGGGAGGTTGAAAGTTTGCAAAGGGTGGCTGGAGAAGACATCCCTTAGAAGGGGATGTTTGAGTAAAGACAGAGGAAGCCCGGCATGAGGGTCTCGGCGGAGCTAGTAGTCCAGGTGGGGAAAACAGGTGCAAAATCCCCAAGGTGGTTTGCTTCATGTCTTCCAGGAAACACCAAGGAAGTCAGCATCTCTGAGAGCAGCAGGAGAGGAGGTCAGAAAGACAACAGAAAATAGTCAGCGGGTGGAAGACCCTGAAGGACCTCCACGCCTGCTCCGGTGCAAAGAGAAGAGAGTGATCTGACTTCCTCTGTGTGACCTGGTCTAGCACAGCTTGTGGGTTGCTGTTGGGGACAGACGGGCAAGAGATGGAAGGGCTCAGGAGGCTGCTGATAGTCATCCATGAGAGAGACGATGGTGGCTTGACCCTTATATCCAAATTCCTGAACATTCGATCACGACTGCCCCTACAGGCTATTGGGCATTCCTGGGTGGACTTGGGTGGCAGGGGCATGGATCTTCAAAATGCTGTCTGGTGTGTGGCATGCACCTGAGAGGGTTGGCACAGGGCAGGATAGTGCAGGGGTCTAAAGCCACATTCTGCAGTCGAATGGCCCAATTCATTCTACGTTGGCCGCTTATTCTCCATAACCCCTAGGTGAGATTTTGGATCTCCCGATAATCCTGTTTCCTCACAGTTCAGGGATATTCATAACTGTACCTACTTATAAGTTCAGTGTGAGGATTTAGGATTATGGTTACATAATACTTCATAGTAAATGTTCAATATACATGAACTATTTTTAGCCAGTTTTCTCAAAGATTGAGGGACTCAAATAAGATGGGGGATCTGAGGCTGTGGCTTCCACCTGGGCTCCACCACAGGTTACATAAAAGGGCTCCTTTTGTTCCCTAGGTCTAAATTAGGAGGTCAAAGGCCTTGGAGTTTTTCCTGGAGGTCTGCTCTGTAATACTGCATTGGGAAACCAAGTCCTGGGCTAGCCACGTCATTCGCAAAACCGGGCTCAAGATTAAGGAACTAGAAAGCAGCAAAGCTGGATTTGAACTCACTGCTGTCTGATGCTAAAACTGAGCCTTTAACTATGATGCCACTCTGCCTCTCACGTGTGACTCAGGAGGCCCTGCTCAAGGATGTGTCCAGCAGGCCCTTTGAAGGAGGCCTCTATCAGAGCAAAGTCTTGGCTCCGTCTCCGAGGGCTTAGTTGACAGAGACCTCCTCCAGCTTCACTGGGCTTCTGGGCAGTTCTTGCAACAACATAAATCCCATTTGCAGTTCTTGCTGCTTCCTACTTGTTAGGAAAATGCTAATTTCATTGTAGGTTCCAATGCTGTTCAGATGTTCACAAACAAGTCCATCATAAATCCACAAGGGACAGCATTTATAAGTGATTCCCCCCTTGACTCACTGGTAGAGCCTCCTAAAATTGCTGTTTCATTAATGGACCATTTTCATACTTGTTAATGTCTAATTACTGACACTAATGGGGCCATGTATTTTAAAAATGAAATTATGAGTATTATTTAATTAGGAAAAGCACTTGATAAACCGCTGAATAAATCTGGCAAGGGACACAAAAGACCAGGATTTAAGCAGGCATCCCCAGCTCAGGGAAACCGCAGAATGCTATAGAAGCAAAGTTAATTCCAGAAAGGAGACACACCAATGCCTGGAACTGTCAGATGGAGCGATCAGGAGAGGGCTCCTTTTGCTCCCTGGGTCTTGAGATGAACAGCAGTCCTGGGTAGGACCCAGGCACAGAAATGGAGCTAAAACTTAACCACCACTGACTTTAAAATATTTCCTGACTTTGCAATCTCTGGCTGATTTACATGGAAATAACACATCACACAAGTAAAAAGGGGGGAAAAGAAGCCCAAAGATCTGACATAATTCCAGCATGCAGAGATAAACATTAGGAACAGTTTGGTGTATATGCTTCCAGATATTTATGCTTCCATTGATGTCAGATTTTTTGCATGTGTAATGTTTTGAAAGCATAAACACAATCACACTCAATGAATGTATCGGTTTGTAAATTTTTTAAACTTGATTATCTACCATGGATAATATCTCATGGTAATAGTTTACCACCACTTACTTCATCTTTTAAAACAGTTGTATAGTATTCCAAACCCATGTCCTATGATCAGCATTTATTTGCATTTTTATAGTCAAACAAAATGATATTAAATATTCCTGAGGTTAAATATGCACATGCTATTTCTGTCCTTTAAATTCTTTTCTTTTTTTCTTTTTTTCTTTTGGTACTGGGGATTGAACTCAGGGACACTCAACCACTGAGCCACATCCCCAGCCCTTTTTTGTATTTTATTAGAGACAGGGTCTCACTGAGTTGCTAAGTGCCTCATCATTGCTGAGGCTGGCTTTGAACTTGTGATCCTCCTGCCTCATCCTCCCAAGTGCTGGGATTACAGCCGTGCCCCACTGCCCCCGGCCTTTAAATTGTTTTCTGAAAGCAGATTCTGGGTGTAACTGAATCATAGATCTGGGGAAAAAAAAACCAAAAAAACAAAAAAAAAACTAAATTTCTTTCCAGAAGGTTGTTGTACCAATTGACATTCATCACAGCACCAGAGGATCTTTTTAATATTTCCCAAATTCATAGGCAAAAAAAAAAAAAAAAGCTTATTGTTTTTTACTTCATTTTCCCCTGAAAACCGAGCTGAGGATTTTTTTTTTCTCTTTACTTGTTGATCTTCCACTTGAACTTCTGCCTTCCCACACACCTTGCTAACGTGTAGTGCACAATTTACGTACTGGGGTTTGTCACTTTCTTATTTATATGCAATAAATCTTCTTACAGAAAGCCTGACTTTATGTGTTCAATATCCAATTATCCATTTTACTTTCTGTTTTGCCATTATGATTTTTACATGTGAAAATGTTTTATGTTTTTATATCTTGTATAGTTTTACATTTTTTATCTAGTCCAATTTCTTCATCTTTTCCTTGATGTTTTCTATCTTGGGTGTCATACTTAGGCAATCTTCGCCATTCCACAAGTATAAAGTGGTTTTATTTTTAACATGTGAATCTGCGATCATTTTGAGACTCATTTTGGAATACGTGAGGAAAGAATTCTTTTCCAAATGGCTAGCCAGTTGTCCCAACACTATTGGTTGAAGAAGTCTTTTCCACTGATTCAAATGTCACCATATTGCATATTAAGTTCTAAATATTTTTATGGATTTTTCTCACCTATTTCACTGTTTTTTCTTGTAGCAGCACTATCCTTTTAATTATTACACACTTATGCTTGACTATAATAATCTGTGTTGGAAATGTTCTCCACTGTTCTCGCCAACCTGCTGATGAACTTCACAAGTTTTCTTCTAACTGGACTTTATATTTAACTGAATTAAAAGAGTACATTAATTTGAAGAGAACTGACATCTAGATACATGCCAGAGCCTCTGCTTAGTTAGGTCTTTGGTTTAAATTATCTAACAATGTTCTGTAATTGGTTGATTTTTTTCCTTTTTTTGGTTACAGATTTTTTTCTGTACATTTTAGCATTTTAAATATGTTATAAAGAACATTTCCCCAACTCTCCTACACACACAGTATTGTGTGAGTGGTTAGTTGTGTGTGTGTGTGTGTGTGTGTGTGTGTGTGTGTATGCGCGTGCATGCTTCCTCTCTGCCAGATGCTCTTGATTAGCTCTTTTTTGTACTGGGATTGAATTCAGGGGCACTCGACCACTGAGCCACATCCCCAGCCCTATTTTGTATTTTATTTAGAGACAGGGTCTCATTGAGTTGCTTAGTGCCTTGCTTTTGCTGAGGCTGGGTTTGAACTCGCGATCCTCCTGCCTCAGCCTCCTGAGCCGCTGGGATTATAAGGCATGCGTCACCGCACCCAGCTCTCTTGACTAGTTCTAATAGGTTGCCAGTTCACTTTCTTGGACTTTGTATGCAGACAATATATTGTCTACTAGTCATTAAAAACTCTGACTTTTTTCTAGGGTTTTGTGTCCATTAGCTCTCTTCTTCTGCCCTCTCCTATTGCCTGTACCTTCCAGAACAATACTAAGTAATCAGAGTTACATTTTTCTAGGGTTTAAAGGTTGCCGGAAGCAAAATAAAGGACATAGTTATGTAAATATTATTTATCACATGAAAAAGTATCCTGTAGTCCTAATTTAGTATTTCGTTTTTAGAAACAAGTCATCCGACTGGTTATGTGTTTTCCTTCTGCAGTGTTTTGATTATATTATTGGGCACCCAAATAGCAACACATCTTGTCAATCCTGGAAGAAACCCTACTGGGTTACAATGCACTTCCCCATATTCTCCAGGCCTACTGGTGGTGGTGAAGGGCAGCTGGGGGAGGGACAAAGTAAAGTTTCTCTTTACTAATTTAGCTAGATACTATCTACTCTTAAGTTGCTCAGATTTTTTTTTTTTTTTTTTTTTTTTTTTTTGCATCTGTATTCAGAGTTTGTTTTCAAGGTAATCCAGTTTCTTGCTAGTAAAATAAATAAGGAAGTATGTTTTTTCACGTCTGAAAGAGCCTAAGTAGCCTTGAAGATTTGATTGAATTTATACATAAAATCTTTTAGGTCTAGCAGCTTTAAAATGGTATTTTAAAAATAGTATTTTAATAACCCTATTTTAAAATACTTCTATGTTTGTTGGGATATTATCAGTTTTCTACCTTTGTGGGGGGCAAACATTTTTTTCTAGAAAACCATCTTCTTAAATGATGTTTTGCCTATTTTCTATGGATGTACGTGTGTACACACACACACACACACACACACACACACACGAAACAGGGTCTCACTAAGTTGCCCAGGCCGAGCTTAGAATCCTCTTGCCTCTGTTTCCCAAGTAGTGGGATTATGGGCATGAACTGCTGTGCCTGGCTTAATTAAATTATTTTTTAAAAAATCTGCTCTTGTGTCTAATATGTGTATTTGAGTCCTCCTTTCTTCTTCTTTCGCTTCCTTCCTTCCCTCTCTCCTGCCTGCCCTCTCTTCCTTCCTTCCTTCTCTTCCTGTCTTCCTTCCCTGATTTTTGATTTCCTTGCCAGAGATCTGTTTATTCTTTTGAGAGCAGCAGCCCTTGGGCATTTGGGTTTGTTTGTTGATCACAGTGTCTTGAGGGCCGAGCTCCTAGAAGCACAGCAAGTGAATTGTGCATACTCAACCTCCAGGAAGAATCTGCTCTGCGATACCTGCTCAGCCTCCATGTCCCTCCCCCAGCTGCCCTTCACCACCACCAGTAGGCCTGTTTGAACTGAATGACTCACACCTCTGGACTTGGGCTGTAGACACTTGGCTGCAGCTAGACCAGCCAAACAATCTCTCCTGGAACTTGGAATTGAGAGATGCCAGCTAATGCCTGCCATTTGTTCAACTGGATAATCACTATCTTGGTTCCTGGCTCTAGCCCTTCCTGAAGTCCTATATTTTCTATACCTGATTCCCCTAAATATTCTTGTGGCTTCATAATAACCCCTGTCTTTCTGCTTTGCCTCATTTGGATGTGTTCATGCACCTTGCAACTGGAGGACACTTAAGGCCACCACTGGGGGGTCTGGCTTCCACGGTACCAGCACCCCAGTAGGAGAAATCACATGTTATGTTGGTGTGGACTCAACCAAAGGGACAGTGTGGGTTGTGTGACTGCCAGTCCCTCTATATCATAGGTGTTTAAGTTTAAATGCTATCTGGAAACCCCAGTTTCCAGCTCCTTGCTAAAAGAAGGTTTGTCTAGTCATCGGAGGTGACTGGGATCACACAGGCTCCAAGCTGGAGGCTTTCAGATAGAGCGAGGACCCCAGGTTCCCCCTCAACTCAGCACGGGGGGGGGGGGGGGAACTGTGGACCCCGCGGCTGAAGGACAGGGCGGCAGGCATTTCCCATTGAGGCTTGGGTCCGGGAGAAGTGTGGATCGTGCTGAGCGTCCGAGTGGCTGTCTCATGTCTGGGACTTCTAGGCACTCCCTTGTGTGGGAACCCCAAGAGCAGAGGTGGCTTCCTGAATCTGAGGGGTGTGGCGGGGGCAGAAGTCATTAAGGGCATCCAGGAGACAGATCCTGGCTAGGGGCGGGGCAGAGGTTTTGAGGGCGTCTTGGAGGAAGAAGGGTGTTGAGTCGGAAGCTGTGTGTGGGTAGCAGCGCTGGACTGCCTGTTGCTCTGAGCACCCCATGAGGTAAGAACCACCTCGGAGCCCCAGGGGGACAGACTGGCAATGGTATGTGTGTGCACGGTGTCTCCGAGGGCAAGGTCCAGGGAGGGGCGTATCATTTTCAAACACCTACCATGACCTGCGCGTTTGGGGCACCAGTCAGGCTACTAGGAACCCAAGAAGGTCTATGGAAGGTCCCCGGCCATTTCCCTCGCGGCCGTCCAGAGCAACAGAGATGACCATATGTAGCGGGCTGAGTAATGGCCCCCAAAGATCCCAGATCCGACACCCTGGCACCTGTGCATGTGGCCTTTGCAGATGTGATCGAGTTAAGGACTCTAGGTTGGGGGGGGTCATCCTCAGCCTCCATTGTCAACGGTGCCGGTAGAGGGTCCCGGTGGTGTCTGCTCTCGTGGCTGGCTTCTGCATCTGCATCCCCCTAGCAGATGTTTCAAACCCTTGCTCTCCGCCCCAGCCACATTCCTCCTGACGGTCAGGTTCTCAGGGAGAGTTGAGAGCCATCAGCCACGTCTCGCCTGCCCCTGAGCCCAGGAACGTGGTGGCCACGCCTGAGTCTAGGGGGGACCACCGCCTCTCCAGCCAGGTTCTTGGGAAGGGACTCTGACCCAGGGGGGCAGCAGCAGAAGCCACAGAAGGTTCGTTCTGAGTCCAGATAAATCAGTGGTCCGGGGCTTGGCAGGCTCACATGCTGCAGGGGTCGGGTGGGTGACAGCCACGTGTGAGGGGAGGGTGGTGTAGGATGGCGCCTGCCGAAGAGCCGGAAGGCAAATGTAACAGGTGCTGGTGAGTCCTCCTTTAGAACACCACAGGAGGCCAATCAAGCCACTTCAACAACTCCACGGGCTCCCTCTAGCCCACGCCTACCAGTTTACGACGTGTGCGGCTGATTCTCTTCAAAGCCTGCCTCATGAACGAGGCGCTCGCCCACACAGTTAGTTGTCTGTAGATCCCGAACCAGGAAGGCCTAATTGGGCTGTGGGTGCGTTCATTCATTCCGCCATCGCACAGAGGTGCACGGAGCACTGTGAAGTGCCGGGCTCTGTACTTGGTGGCATCAGGGCAACGGTGGTAAGTGAACTGGAGGACAGGTGCCCTCCCTCACCCCTAGCACTCAGCTACCCGAGGTCAGGGGGAGAGACGAGCCACGGAGATTTAACAAGTGAATTTGCTTCCCCGCCGCCCCCCGTGGAGAAAATAAACAGGATGGGGGTCCGTAATTTTAGAAAGAAAAGTCTCTCCCCTGAGACTGAGTTTTGTGCAAAGGCCCTGAGGCAGGAAAGAGAGTTGGCAGGTTTGAGAAACAGGGGCCTGTGGGCTGGAGTGTGGGAAGCAAGGAAGGATCAGGAGATGCGGTCACGGAGATCTGCAGTGGCCATGTCTCATGAGATCTTAGAGGCTACTGTAAGAGGTCTGCCTTTTATTAGTTTCATTCAACTATGATTCCGAGAAGGGAACTCCCTCCCCAACTCTGAATTAGTTTCCATGTTTAAACGTTTCTGACAGGCAAGAGCTCTGTGCACCGTTTACTATTCAGATGTTGCCTCCAAGGCCTACTGGGAAGGGGGGACTGAGGCTGGTCTTGAGGCTGGGGCATCTCCAGCTCCTCATTACCTTCCCTAACTATTGCCATGCCAGGGCACCAAAACAACCTCCCCAACAGGTACAGGGTGTCCGTGCTGTCGGCAGCCCCCTCTGCCAGATTCAGATTCAACTCTGGTTCAGAGATAGCCGCGTGCAGCTCACAAGCAGAGACCAGGGCGAGGAGATTGACCCGAGTCAAGAGTCCCCAATGGACCCTCATTAACTGCATTAGTCAGCTTTTCACCACTGTGACCAAAGAGATCTGATAAGAACAATATATAAGTCGGGCGCGGTGGCGCACGCCTGTAATCCCAGCACTTGGGAGGCTGAGGCAGGAGGATCGCGAGTTCAAAGCCAGCCTCAGCAATGGCAAGGCACTTAGCAACTCAGGGAGACCCTGTCTCTAAATAAAATACAAAAAAAAAAAAAAAAAGGGCTGGGGATGTGGCCCAGTGGTGGAGTGCTCCTGAGTTCAATCCCTGGTACCAGGGGGGGATAAAAAAAGGAACAATGTATAAGAGGAAAGGTTTATTTGGGGGCTCATTGTTTCAGAGGTCTCAGTCCAAAGACAGCCAACTCCGTGGCTCAGGGCCTAAGGTGAGGCAGAACATCATGGCGGAAGGGCATGGCAGAGAAAAGCAGCTCTGGATGTGGCCACCAGGAAGAAGAAAGAGAGCTCCACCCATTGGGGACAAAAATAGGAACCCCCAAAACACGTTCCCAGTAACCCCCCTCCTCCAGCTACATCCTACCTGTCTAGAGTTCCCACCCAGTTAATCCATATCAGTGGATTAATCCACTGATTAGGTTGAGGATTTTATAACCCAATCATGTCACCTCTAAACCTTCTTGTCTCACAGATGAGCTTTTGGACGACACTTCACATCCAAACCGTAACATTAACCCTATATGATCTTCCATATATCATATTTGTACCTACATATATGTCATATTCACATGTGTGACTATGATGCACAAAAGTTCTACATACCAGACTGTGGCTATTTCACTTGTTCCTTTCGTAAATATTTCCTGGAGCCTACAATGGCTCCAACGTGTCCTGGGGGCTGGGAGTGACAGCAGGGAACAAAACAGTCTGCCTGGAGGAGGGAAATGGAAAGCCCTCCAGAATGGTAGACGGCATAGCGAATCACGATAATTACTACCAAGAAAACCAGACCACCGAGGTGAGATGGGGGGGTTCTGACGTGTTGGCGGGGAGAGAGGAGGGGACTGCAATTGACAATAGAATGGTTAGGGAGGGTCCCCCTGACACTGAAGCAGAGATCTGTGCAAAACAGGGGGGCAGGCCACGTGGCCAAGGGGGAAAGGATTCCGGTGAGACAAGCAGGGGCAAATGCTTTGCAGCAGGTGCTGAGGAAGAACCAGGTGGCGGGATGCCGGTCCCAGGAGGTCGACGGAGTCTCAGAACTCTCAGCTCTGCAGCCGCTCACTGCCGCCCCAACCCAGCTCCTCCACCAGCTCCTCTCGGTGCATCCACCCCGTCCCCTGAGAAGCCCTGTGGAGCCAGACCAGGTGGAAGTGACTTGTCCCTCCCCTTGGAAAGGCGGCATTTATTGCTTACGCCCTCACTTGAAGTTGCTCAGTTCCGCCTGGAGATTAATGTTTGTGTGTTGCATTTAGTGATACATCACAGGTTACAGACTGCTAGAATGTTCCATCAAGCCTCGCAGTGGGAATTTTGAAGGCCGAAGTAGAGACTTCCTCTAAGACGTGCTGAGAAACCACCTCGGCAGGAGAGGACCCGTCTGTCTCACCTGAGGAAGACTGAGACACAAGGGATGGGTGGTATGGTGGATTCTTAATGCCAGTCCCATAAAAGATGTAAGGAGGTCTGGCAGTTGTGATGCTGAAAATGAAAATGAGTAATAAATTCTTGATAATCAATTACATTTTCAGAAAATAATAACAGAACGTGTATTACATTCAAGTTATCTCGCCTTCTGCCGATTGGTGAGCCCCCAATATCTTCCCCCAGGTATCCCCTTTGTGCTAAGAATTATTAGATGCAGTGTACATTGTTTGCAAATAAGAGTAACTTGTACTTTGAATGCTGCAAAATTCTTAATACTAGTCTCCAATGTGAAGGCTTTGATCTTTCCAGACTATGGGTAATATTTGGCTGGGAGAATTGGACAGAGGATCAGGAAAATAAAGACAAATAGGTTTTATCCTATTTACAATCAGCAAGACTTTGAATTTTGTTTGTTAGACTGATACAATACTTGATAAGCCATACAGTGAGTTCACGCACATTATCTCAGACCAGACCAGCAAGGGAAATGAGGAAAGTGTCTTAGGTTAAGGGACTTGTTTGAGGTCACACAACACAAAGCAAGGACTTGAACCCCAGCTGTCTAAGTTTGGCTCTTTCTACTCTAACCTCCTGACTAAATAGACTACCTTCCCAGAATAGCCTGCTTCCTCCCAAACAAAAGCACTTGGTTCCAAAATAGGCCTTCTAGAATTATATTTGTAATAACAGTGATCTGATTATCCTGCACTTCATCATTTAGGAACATAAAATATCTTGGTGTCTCAGTCGCTGAATTTTCCAAGTTAACAAACAAGCAAAATTCACATCACAAACAAGGGTGCCTGCGTATCCTCCTCCTTAGCCCAGAGCTCTTTCTGGGAGCAGGAGAAAGGGTTATCCTTTCACCTTTTGGGTCTAGCCTGGTGCCTGGTGCATTGTAGATACCAGTGAAGGTTTGTAAAATGAATGAAGGAACAACACCCGAAAAAGCTGCCCTATTAAGAACACCTCATCTCTCTCCTTCAGCTTCCCCCCAGTGCACCAAGCGGTTTATTAATTATGGATGGAAATGGAAGCTCTGAAACAGAATCTGATGTGGCTATAATCACACCCTGTGTTTGCATGATCATAAGAAGATTATTAAAAATGGATAAGGCAGCCATAATTGGGCTCCAGCCTACCAGAAATCTTAGAGGAAGCAGATGGAGCATTTGGGCATTTTCTGTGCTTTAATCTAAACCAGCAGGAAAAAAAAAAAATTGATTAGAAGATTGTCTTTCACATTCCATTATTGATGTCCGGGCTATCATTAGCAAATGGGTCACCGTAAGAGCTGTCCCCAGTGTGGCATCAGAGACGTGGGGATTTGATTTAGAGAGAGTTGAACTTTGTTCTGTTTGTCAAACTCTTTGCAGAGTTTGGGCATTTGGCCAAACTTTGTAAGTGAATTTTTCCCCAAACACGTTTCCCTTTCATTTTGAAACGGGGCTAGAAAGGAAATTATATTAACACATTTCTCCCACTGTTTATGCTTTAAAACAGTCTCAAATACTCATCAAGAGGCTATGGAGAAAATAACGAAGAGGGGCTTTCCTAATGGAAAAACCATCCCAGGGCCTCTAGTTTGGTAACAGGTGTACAGAAAGATACAAGAAGCATCTTATGCGACAATCAGCGTTCCTGCTTTCCAGTAGAAAACATTATAACCATGGGAATTAACTTGAATTTCATCATTAAGCACTAAGAAATCACATATGAAGTCAGGAGAATGAGACCTAACTGATTTTTTTTTTTAAATTACCAAGGTGTCACTAAGCTCCTCTGAGCCCCACTCACACCTCTCTTTATAAAGTGGAGATGATGGTAACAGATACCTGCGGGGGTGATGTGAGGACCTAATAGCATCGTGTACATGGGTCCTGACTTACGATGGTTCAACTTACAATGGTGTGAAAGGAATACACATTCACGGACATTGTGGAGTGTGATCTCGTCTCGGGCTAGCGATGGGTGGGACCATCTTCTCTCGAAATGCCTGGCAGTGACAGCAGCCGCAGCTCTTCACCAACCACCCAGTCATAAAAGTGACACCTCCTCAGGGCACGTTGTGGCTAAGTGAGGATGCTGGGTAGATGAGGTGGATGACGTGCATTTTTGACTTCTAAAATTCTCTACTTATGATGGGCTTATTGGGATATAACACCAGTGTCTACACACGAGGACAGCACCTCATGTGAATCTATATAGTAGTAGTCAATCAAGGGATTATTTTTTCTTTTTGTACCAGAGATTGAAAACAGGGGTGCTTAACCACTGACCCACATCCCCAGCCCCCCACCTTTTAAAAAATATATATTTTATTTAGAGACAGGGTCTTGCTGAGTTGCTTAGGGCCTCACTAAGTTGCTGAGGCTGGCTTTGAACTCACGAGGCTGACTCAGCCTCCCGAGCCCCTGGGATTACAGACGTGCGCACCACATCCAGCCTGAATAAAAGGATTTCATTGAGATATATATAGTGTCTTGTGAAAATGTTTTTGTTCTTACCATCAAACACAAGCAAGCATCAGATCTGCAAGTGACCGAGGCTTCAGATATGACCCAACTGTTCTTTCCCATGCAAAGGCCCAGAGAAGTGATGAGACCTACCCAGAGAAAAATCAGCATTAGAATCCAGGCAGGACATTAGAATCTAGCCTGGACTCCTGCTGGCAAAGGCCTGCTCCTTGGGGCACTTTGAGGTCACTGCCAACCTGATGACACATCCGAAACCAAAAAGCATTGGAAATGCTCAGAACCAAAGAGTATAGGATGGGGAGAGCTGGGTTTCTCAGTGGAGTTATGTTTGGGGGTATATACGGGGCGTGGGCAGGACGCACGTCTAAGTTTTGTTTTGACTGATCTTATATTTGCAATGGGATTTCTATTCCTGGGGAAAACACAGAAGATTGAGCACTTATGAACTCAAATATGCAAAAGTAATCTGGGCAAACAGCATCAGGACTGACAGCTCAGGGGAAAGGACTACAGCTTGCAGAAACACGGAGTGAAGAGGTCTTGACATGACAGTCCTGCTAAGCCAGTTCACAGCCCACCATGCTCAGGAAGCTGAATGAAGTGGAGAAATATTGTATAAAGAATATCTCTTCTTTGTGCCGCTCATAGCAATAGTACCCCAACATCTCTTTTTAGGGTTTGGGGGCAGATGCAAATCCCTGCTTGCGAAGTGAACAGATGACCCAGCTAAACCTGGTGGAATATCCCACCCCTCGATGTGACGAATAGGTCAAAGAAGACATGTGACCAGATCAGATCCAACGAGTCACAACTAGACTGGGGATGCTGGGAGAAAAGAAAATGTACTTTCTGTTACTCTTGGAATTGTGAAGATAGGAGGGATGAAGCTATAGCAGATAGCATGCTATGTAAGGGGTCTAAGAATGATGTCAACCCATAAAGTGGGAAGAGAGAAGGGGAGAGAGGGAAAGACAGGCAGGCGATAAATTTCTTCTGATAGCCCAGAGGTCAGGATCACCCCTGCACTTTTTGGGTATGTGAAACCAAATGCATTATCTTTTTGCTTAAGCCAATCTGGATTTGCATCCAAGAGTTCCAAGCTGCATAAAAGCCCCCTAATTTTGAGAGGAGGGCCTAAAAGTGAGAGAAAAGCAAAGACTGAGAAGGATTCCCTTGCAAGAGATACTTTTGCAAGATCTCTAGAAAGCAGCAGGATCCTGGCAGTTGTAGCTGAGAAGAAGAAGTCTTCCAAGGCAGCAAGGATTCATGTGGAGGTGTAGGAAGCTGTCACACAGATGCAGTGTGGACATTTGGGGTGTTTGGAACCTGCCATGGTGACCTTGTCGAATGTGAAGAAGTCACAGCCCAGAGCTAGGACAGTCTGTGGCCTCACTGAACTTCTGAGCCAGAATGTTCAACCCCTGAACTTGCAAAATCCTCCAGCTCAGCGTCCACGTGGGGACCTTGAATTCTAGAAGAATCCACTGTCTTCTACTTGGAAAAAAAGAGGGGGAAAAAGTCATCATTTAAAAATAATAAAAAGGGAAAAAAAGGGGGGGGTGTCCTGGGGATGCGGCTCAGTGGTAGAGCCCTTGCCTAGCATGTGTGAGGCCTTGGGTTCAGCCCTCAGCACCACCAAAAAAATAAAAAAGCAATGCCTACAAAAATGATCTGTGTCATAAAATGGGCAGAGGGGGAAAAACTGATTTAGTACTGGAAACAGAAGTAAATGGCAATCGCATTTCCTTTGTACTTTCAAAACTTGTTTTAAAAATGCAAACCCCATGAAACTGAAATATTGATGAGATGAAAAGACAAAGTGATGAAAATAATTATGGTGTAGAGGCGGAAAGAAATTAAATAATTTAAAAATGCATTTGATGCAGTAGCAGCTAAATTAATGTTGCAGAAAAACAACTCAGTGACGATGAGGATGAGCTCAAGAAAGTGTCGCAGGATACAGAGGGAAAAAGCAGAGTGAAATGGTGAGAGACGGGAGACGTCCAAGACAGACAGCAATGAAGATACAGCACGTAGGAAATGTGCGGGTACCTGTGCCCAAGGTACCAAAATAACTGTGACAGGAATAATAGTCAAAATGAGAAAAAGTTTCTGAATTCAATAAAAACTAAATCTGTGTTTCAGTAAAGTACAAATCATATCAGGAAAAAAAATTCATGCAAAGACACTGAAACCTAGACATGCATCCTGGTAAGGTTCTAACTTCAAGGAAAAAAAAATGCTTATAATGGGAAGACATCAGCCTCGCCTCAGACTTAACCTTTGTGGCATTAGACCACAAAGTCAAGGTCAGGTTTTGAAGGTCCTGGAAGCCTGCAGCCCCAGGACTCCGCACGTGCAGTCACGTTGCTGTTCCCCCATGCACAGCAACAGAAAGTTCTTTTCCAATGTTCAAGGGCTCAGGAAGTTCAATACCCACATTCTATTGAAACAGTATTCTAGCCAGCCATCAGCCGATTCGGAAGGCAATTGTGAGACCACGTGTGCAAGCTTATAAATTGAAAAGTTGGATGAAACAGATGCTTTTCTAGGAAAAAAAAAATAAATCATCAAAATTGACTAAAGGAGAGTCGACCTGCTTAGACCAATAGATGTGCTGGACTTCTTGCTTGACCAGCCAGCCAGCCTCAGAGGATGCTGTGTCTCAGTGGATTTTTATTTGTTTTGGCTGCCGGTGCTGGGGAGATGCCTTTCTTGGAGTTTTGGGGCTTGTGGCCGCCTGCCAGTGTTGGAGGAAGCCCAACCACTACGCTGGCTCTGCCTTAGGTTTCTCTGCCCATCCTAGGGCCGTCTCTTCTCCTCTCAGGATGGGGACAGTGAGGCTGCCCCCCGTGGCACATGGACCAGTCTGTCTCATCTATAGCGGTCTCACAGAAATTCCTTGCAGTTTTTACCATACAGGTGAAACCACTCCTTGGTTTCCCCTTATCCAAAATGCTTGGGACCAGAAGTCTTTTCAATTTGGATTATTTTTTTTTTCTGATTTTATTTAGACTATCTGGATACACATAATGAGATCTCTTGGGGATGGGACCCAAGTTTGAACACGAAATTTATTTATGTTTCACAGAAACCTTACACAATAGCCTGAAGGTAGTTTCACATGATATTTTCAATGTGCCTGCGCTCCGGCTGTCTTCCATCCCACAAGGTCCAGGGTGGACTTTTCCATTTGGTGTGTCACGTCAATACTCAAAAGGCTTTGGATTTTGGATCATTTTGGATATTGGATTTTTTGATTAGGGATATTCAGCTCATGTGTAAACGTCAATGAAGATTTCCCCACTGTCATGTTGTGTTGATCATTGACAGGGAGTGAGGGGAGGCAGAGGGGGGAGACTAAGATGTGTGCGTTGAAGTGTCTGTTGTTGTTTCCAGAAGTCCTAAATTCTCTTTTACCCATTTCTGGACTCATGAAGTAACCATGGTAGAAATTTTACCACATCCTTCATCTTTGTGGAAGAAGGCATTTAGAAGCCTCTAACAGGTACACCCAACAAATGTGGATCAATTTCAAAACACAGTGACTCAAATCAGCCACATCTTGTAAGACACACTGCATGATTCTACCTAAGTGAAGTTCAAGAGCAGGCAAAATCAATCTTTGGTGATAGAAGACAGAAGAGGTGTTTCCTTTCGGGGCAAGGGTAGCAAATGCCCCGGAAGGGCACCTTTGGAGGTGATGGAATGTTCTAGATCTTGACCTGAGAAGAGGTTATGCAGGTGTCTCCAGATGGAAAACTTTATCGAGCTGTATTCCTCATATTTGTGCATTTTACCATGTTCGCAAATGGTATCTCCATTTTTTAAAAAAAACTTCCAACATAAGTGAAAAGGTGAGGGGTATAACATAAGATTTCTTGTTCAGTAGATAAAAGATGTTTCTATAATTTTTTTTGTGTGTTGATTAATCAAAACCTTATTCTTTTCTCAGTTTGGGAAACAAGACCATATCCAAATATCCTAAGGGATGTGGGGATTTTACGAAGGGTCAAGAGGAACACTTTTCCTATTTTCTGGAAAAGTAGAGAATGAATAAGGAACACGAGTCACCATCAAGACAGGTGGTTGGCAGGGCTGGAATAAGGAGGAAACAGGCTGAGCTTTTCTGCAGGAGAAAACCAGCATTAGTCACCGGCTGGAGAAGTCTCCAAACTGGAAGTGATAAAGAGGAGAAGGGGCGTGCCTCGTGAGGCAGAGGGTCTTTAAGGGCCTCAGAAGTCATGAAAGGATGCAAAATGAAGCTTCAGGGAGGAACTTGGTGGTCTGAGGTGACACCTTCCTCTGCCAGGAGGTCTAAGTCTAAGAACTAGTAAGAATCTAAGCTTATCTGCAGAACCGAGCCCCCCCTCCCCGCCACCGCCCGCTTTGCCAGAGGGATTGATCAGGGACCAGTGCCAGCAATGAGACAGCAAAGTTTAGCTGGGAGGAACTATTTATGGCGCTTGCCTCATAAAACAGGGTGCTCACATTTGCCATTACAGCTGCCATTTATGGCCACAATAATGCTGCATTTTAAAACTCCCACAAAACTCAGAGGTTTCAAAGAGCAATCACTTATTTTTGCTTGTGAGCCCACAGGTAGGCTGGAATTTGTTGATCTAGACCAAGGTTTCTTAACCTCAGCACTACTGACATTTTGGGCAAGATGGTTATTTATTATGGGCCTGTCCTGCACATTGTAGGACGCTTAGCAGCGGGTCTGACTTCTACCCAGTACATGCCTTGGTAGCCTACTCCTAGTGGTGACAACAAAAATATCTCTAGACATTGCCACGTGTTTCCTAATAGGCAAGATCACTTTTGGTTGAGAAACACTGGTCTAGGTTGAATCTGAGCTGAGCTCACCTGGGCTTGGGTCTAAGCTTCAACTTGGGTCCAGGCCTGTTCCAAGTGTCTCACATCCTTTTTGAACCAGCTGGCTACCTGGACTTGCTCTTCGCATAGGCAACTACAGCAGCACAAGACAGCAAGTCCAACTGCACAACACACTTCCAACCTTTGATGGTGTTACATCAGCTAACATGCCACATGGTCAAGGCCAACATTGGTGGACTAAGGAAGTACACTATGCACCATGGGAGAGGAGATGCAAGTGAATATTTATGAGATAATGATCCAAACTATCTGTGTCAGTCCACTTTTCATCACTGTGACACATACCTGAAAAGAAAACTTAGAGGAGGAACTATTTATTTTGGCTCACAGTTTCAGAGGTTTCAGTCCACAGTTGGATGGTTCCATTGCTTTAGGCCTAAGGTCAGGCAGAACATCATGGCAGAAGGGCATGGAGAGAGAGGAGGTGGGGAGGAGCTAAGGATAGGATATAGTCCCCAAGGGCATACCTCCAAGGACCCACTCATTCACTTAGATCCCATCTCCTAGAGCTTCCAATAATGCCTTCAAATGATTAATCCACTGAGGAGGACAGAATCCTCATGATCCAAATGCCTCCTAAAAGCCCCACCTCTGGGCATCACTACATTAGGGACCAAGCCTTCAACATAGGAGACTGGGAGACATTCCAGATGCCAATCACAACACTACCACAATCATCCATACCATCATTGGCTTAAAATTATAGGAATCCAGGAAATTCTTTATCTTTTATCTTCAATCATTCTAGAGGAGACCCAGGAAGTATGATCAAGTAGAATGGGGATCTCCCACAAATCAAGAGAATATAGAGTATAGCTTGTTCCTTCAGGAGGATAGATCTCCATCTTTGTTCTTAAACCCATGTTCAATACTTATGTAGACAACCCTCAGCATCCCCAGGTTACACATCTATGGACTCCAAAAACCATGGATCAAAAATTCTGAAAAAAATTGCATCTGTACTGAATACACACAGACTTTTTTCTTGTCCTTTTTCCCCTAAACAATACACTATAGCAACTATTTAGATAGCACTGACATTGTATTAGGTATTACAAGTAATCTAGAGATGATTTAGAGTATATGGGAGGCTATGCATAGTTTATATGCAATTACTATGTATGCCAATTTATTACAAAAGCACCTATAGATTCAGATATCTGCAATGGCCTGTGGATACCAAGGGAATAATGTACCACTCCAAAGAGGAGACAGCTGGGTGCAATGCAGAGAAAAGAACACCAATTTGGAATAGAACATTTGAGTTCTAGTCCTTGCTTTGTCACTTGTTAGCTGATGAATTTGGAGCAAGTGCCCTGATTTCACTATGATTTGGTTTCCTCATCTGTAAAATGAGTCTAAATCAGTTTCTACCCAATAGAATTGATGTGAGAGTTAAATTACATTATGCATAAAATGCATGTTTTCCATAGGATTCAAGATGGCGCCATCAGTTCCTTCTCTCCCTGTATACACATGCTACTCCAATCAGGAAGGGGCCTCATTCCCCTTCCCTGGAATCTAGAGTGGCCTCAACGACTTGCTGGACTGAAGAGGTAAAAGGGATCATCTGGGACTTCTGAGACTAAGTCATAAGAAGTCCTGCTGCTCTGCAAGGACCTCTTGGAACACCTGTTCTCAAAGTACTTCTCAGAACCCAGTTGCCATGCTCTGAGAAGACCAAGCCATACGGAGAGGCCACGTGTATTTACTCTGACAGCCCCAGCTAAGCTCATAAATAAGAGACAGCATCAACTGTCAGTCATATGAGTGAGACATCTTGGACATTCATCCCAGTAGAACCTCCAGATGATTACAACCCCAGGTGACATTTGAATGTAACTGTACAAGAGACACTAACCCAAAACAGCCCAGCTTAGCCTAGTCACCCGATGGAGCCTTGAGAGATGATGAATTCCTGGATTAATTAATTAGATTTGGGGTGGTTCATATATAGCAATAGATTACTGGAAAATGTCATGCCATTGCAAGGTATTATTATAGGGCTACATCACACATATACACCTAGGGGGAGTACCAAGTCCTTTCAGCCCCAGCATAGTAACTAGTTACTGGTTGATGCCAATTAGTAGCCATTGTCCCTCATTCTGATGAGACAGCATCCCAATTTTGCTTTTATGGGGCTGCTGATTTTAGCAAATAAAAATATTAGGATACCCAGTTAAATTTGAATTTCAGATAGACAATTAGTAAATTTGTGGTGTCAGTATGTTCCAGGCAATATTTTGGACTGACTTACACTAAAACATTGTTGCTTCTGTGAAATCAAAATTTACTGGAGCATCCTAATTTTTATTGTGTAGGAATAACCCTACTCCCATAAGCAGCTCCAGGAGCGGTGCGCTCCTACGCTAAGCCAATCATTGTATTTTCCTAGTCACAGTTATCAGGTCATGATGGCTACATTACCAATCCAGGGCAATGAGAGAAGGAATCCCAGGAGTTGTGTGGCAACTGTGATAAGAGCACCAAAAGGACTTCATCCTGCCCTTCAGCAGCCATCTTAGGAGTTCCTAGAAACAGTTCTGTTTCTCAGAAATAATAGAACATGGAAAGTCCTGCCTCTGTACCCATTAATCGTTACCTAGCATAACATACTTGGCAACACAAAAATAGCAATTCTTATACAATGTAAAATTGTTCTCTTTGGTTTCCATTTTTCTTGGGCAACATACCTTGTCAGAGATTGTCTAGACGTTAGTAACCATCCTCTGACGTGTACTCAACTAGGGTTATTTTGGACCCCCCCCTTCCCTTCTATTTGCTTGTTGCTATGCCAACCTGGAAAGTCCCATGGGAAATACCAATGTACCCATTGCATTGTCTCGCTAACTGCCCAAATTCAGCTTCTGTACCGTGGCTTGCTTGCATTGGCTGAACAACCAAATATAAACCCTTGAAAATAACTGCTGGTGCGCCATCTTGTCACACTGTGTGATGTGTGAGGATGGTGGCCGCTGATCAGCTTAGTAAAGGCTTTTTTTTTTTTTTTTTTTTTGGCTCAAGTGTGACATGGCTTGGAGTTTTAATCCGTATTTCGCTGAGTGCAACACAAGCATGTGAGGGGACTCTGATTTGTTTGTTGCGGTCATAAATGAGAATCTGAGAATGGCGTTATGCCAGGGCAAGCAGATTCGCATGATGGAACATAATGATGCTGCTTGTGCCCTGAATCAAGCCTTTCCTGAAGTGGTTCCAGGCAGAAATGTTAAGAGCCAATGCATGATTGACCACTTTCCCTTTTCACTCTTAGGATGACCCAGGAAGCTGATGTCAGGATGAAGCCTCCACGAACTGGGCTCCCGAATGACCAATAGTGAGTATAGGTCTCCAAGGATGTGTAGCATGAACAAGTATATATCTCCAAGGATGTGTAGCATGAACAAGAAATAAGCCTTTGCTTGTTAAGCCATGGCTGTGTTGGGGGGTGTTTGTTACTGCAGCACATCCTAGTCTATGCTGTCTCTCTAAACAGAGTGAGAGCTAGACAATAAAATAGGTGGTATTCCCACTTAGAGAAGATGAGCTACAATATACTGTGCTGCAAACATTTTAGTAAAAGGTTTGTTTTCCCCTAATTTTATACTGTCAGTCACAGGTGGCCTAATTATTTTAAAGAGACAGAGGAAGGGACGATATTACACAGGTAGGAACTTCTGTTGGCAGGCACTGGTGAGATCACATGGCCAACTTTCCGTAGAGGTTTGGGAGGCCATAATCGCCAGAGGGTGTGATTACATCCACTAACCCTGCCATTTAGACCGCATTACATGCCTGTCATCCCTCTGGGTGTTTAAATACACCATGCTGAAGATCATTCCCGTTTCCTAGATGAGAAAAACAAGGCGTAGAGAGGTAAAAACATCCACTCGGCGGAGTCAGTCACATTGTCCCAATCTGCTGGATTTAAAATGTTCCAAATGTGAAAGCTTTTAAAGACTCTCCGGTTGAATGCAAGATTTTAGAAAGCAGTTGGATAATTTTATAGTGTGTATAACCTGCTGCTAAGATGAATGCAATCAATCTAAAGGCCTCAGAAAAGCACCACCGTCCGCAGGAGCGTGTCAGGGTTTCTTTCCTCGGCAGCAGGCGTGGGCATAATCGGACAGCCTCACGTTTGGTTGCGGCCTCTCTAACAGACAGCAGAGAACAAAGCGAGAGAGGAGTCAAGTTGAATACTGAGAGTACTTCTCAGAGAGACCAGCGGGGGAAGGTGAATGAGAAGTCAGAGAGTCCCCAGGACGGAAGGTAGAGAAATAGAGGTAGGGAGTGGGAGGGAGGAGGCGGGAGGGGAAGGAAAGAATTCCTTTCTGAAGGTGTTCAAAGGGGAATATTTCACAACCACACCAAGAAGCACCTGATGCTTTTTTTTTTTTTTTTCTTTTTTAATGCTGTATGGAAGTTCTTATTAAATTGGAACCCAAAGCCATCATCTTTTGCTCCCATCTATGGTGAATGTCAATTAATTTTTGTTCCAAAAATCTTGACAGAACACCTCTGATGTGTTGGGGACTATAGGAAATACAACAGAGGAGTAGATACTAACTAGCATTTATTGAGCAGCTATCTAGGCACTGTACCGGAAATAGGTCATACTTTCTCATTTAGTTTCTATAACCAACCCTCAACAAGGTCTTATGAGTTTCCAAATGAGGAAACCAAGGCTCAGAAGATAAAGTGATGTGCTCAAAGAGTCAATAAGTGGAGAAGGCTCATGTTGGCCCCCCAAATCCATGCTCTTTTAGCTACATCTTGCTGCAACCGGTTAACAATGAATAAGATGCAAATCCTGCAATTACAGAGCTTTCTAGAAGGTTGTAGGGAAAGGACACAGATTAAAATAAGAATTACAGGACTCCAGAAAACACACAAAGATAACCTGAACAGGCAAGAATTCAAGGAGACAGTGAGTCTTCTTTCTTCTTCTTCTTATTTTTTCAACATCGGGTGTTGAGAGTTAGTCCCACCCCTAACCTATGGCTCAACATCATTGTTGGCCTGAGCATGGCCCCTTTCTATGCATTTATGATTTAATGCATTCATTTGCATCTTCATTCCCTTCTTCCACAGGCAATCCGTTCTCATATTTAATGTGTATCTTTTGGCTGGAGTCTGTTCTTGCAAAATGTATATTGTATTGTATGTGGGTTTTTAAAATTTTACAGAAATGCTATGGTGCTAAATATCTCACTTCCTGTCTTGAGTTTTTCACTTGCCTTATGCTTTCAAGGTCTATCCACGGTACTTTGTGCTCATCTGATCTGCTGATCCTAAGTGCTGCAGAGAACTCCACCTTTGCCCACCCACTTTGCCGGGGCTGGATATCAAGACCATCTTCGATGCCCTACCCTCATAACTACTCCTCAGCTATTTTTCTTGTATATGTTTTTTTCATGAAGCTTGGTGAGAATGTCTTTGGGCTATATGCCCAGGAGTGGAACTCTGGGGCTTGATATGTTTAATTTGACAGCAATGTTGAACTGCTCTTCAGAATTGCCCTGGTCCCCCTTCCTATCAGCAGTGCATGACAGTTCTTCAAGTCTCAGCACTCTAACTTGTGGCATTAAAAAAATTTTTTTTGGCAACCTAATCTGTGTGAAATAACATTTCAGATTGAGCTAATTTTAATATATCTAGTTACAAATGAGTTCTCGTAACACAAAGGTTTTCCCAACTGCCTACTATGTGCTTGGCACACCATGGATGATGTGAAACAGGTATGTGACTTGGCTAAGGCTCTCATTAAGTTTACACCATGGTACACAGTAGGGCCAGAATATACCAAGAGAGGCATAAAAGGCAGGGCACAGAAAGGGTCTACAATGAGATGCATCGGGGACACCATTGTCCAAGGCTGATGATAACGTATTAACAGGTGTTGACTGGGTCTATTGATCCAATGCAGCAAACCAATCCAAAGGGCCAACTCATGACTATCCAACCCAAAATGACAATAGACAACAAGGGCCTTTGTTAATGAAAAGAAAACTCAGTTTGCAAAGACTAGAACTTTAAGCAAAAGGTGGATTTGCCTTGATACAAAAGTCTTATCTTCAATATCTAAATTGTTAAATTGTTTATCATGTTGCTAAACAAATATTGTCATGATTAAAGAGACATCATAGCCCCCTTACCAAAGTAACCTGGGCTGACATGGATTTTCCTGTCAGTTGAAATGGCTGATGAACTCTATGGTCTAAAAATACACACAGAAAAAGAAAGGGAAATTCCCACATACCCACAGTGATAAGAAACATTAATAGCTTGAGTGATGCCATAATACCTATAGAGATAGACCTTATATAGACTGTCTTAGTTCATTTTCTGTTGCTATTATAGATTGCCTGAGACTGGGTAATTCATAAAGGAAAGAAGTTTATTTAGCTCACATATCTGGAGGCTAAAACTCTGAGATATGGCAACTGTACCTGATAAGGCCACAGGCTGCATCATAGCATGGCAGAAAAGAGGAAGGGCAAGTACAGAAGGGAAATCCAAGGGACAGCCTTGTGTGCAAGGGACACACTCTCACAATAACTAATCCAGGACCCAATCACCTCTTAAAGGCCCCACCGCCCAACACCACCACAATGGCAATCAAATTCCAACATGAAGCTGGGCGCGGTGGCGCACGCCTGTAATCCCAGCACTTGGGAGGCTGAGGCAGGAGGATCACGAGTTCAAAGCCAGCCTCAGCCATGGCGAGGCACTTAGCAACTCAGTGAGACCCTGTCTCTAATAAAATACAAAAAAGGGCTGGGGATGTGGCCCCAGTGGTCGAGTACCCCTGAGTTCAGTCCCTGATACAAAAAAAAAAAAAAAAAAAAAAAAAAATTCCAACATGAGTTTTAGAGGGGACAAACTATATTCAAGCCATAGCATAGACCTTAGTGGATGGCATTGTCATGCCCCAGCACTGAAGGTGTGGCCTTAAGTTCGCGTGAGGTGGGTACCTGGAACAGAGATCCTGCACAGAGCTGGGAATCTTATAAAGGGTGCTATTTTGGAGAAAGAAAACGAAAGAAGCTCTTCCACTGCTCCAGGGGAACTGTAAGGAACTGTACTCAAGGGTCCAGGAAGAAAAACTAAGTCTTGAGAGATTGCAACCCTGAGCTTTTGTCTATCATGGTGCAGGATTCTCAAAGCAAGAAATTAACACAAAAATTTGCCCCAGTGCAGCAGAAACAAATACAAAGCCATTCAATGCCTCCCACACCCAGGACACAGTGACACATGGTAAAAACAACCTCAGCTAAGCTGCGCTGGAAATGAAAAAAAAAAAAAAAAAAAAAAAATATATATATATATATATATAAAAACACACTAGGTATGATCCATCACAATGGACAATAAGAAAACCTGACTAAAAGGAAGTGGGTCTGTCCCAAAACTTGAGATGATAAAACCATTTAAAAGAAACTGTAAAATAAGTATATTTAACATAATTGAAGAGATTGAAAAATAGAAACACTAATGAAAGAATAAAACATCATGTGGGGGGAGGCAAATCCAAGTCTTGGCAAAAGTTCTAGTCTTTCCAAATTGAGCCTTTTTCTTGTTAAAAATACTCTCAAGCAAATGAGTAAGTACAGAAGAAAATGTCTATAGTTCATCGAAGATAAATTAAAGGAAAGAAAATGAGAGAGAAATGTTCAGAGATGGGGAAACGCACTAGAAGGTGCAGGCTGTGTCAAACAGGGGCTTCTCTAAGGAGGAATTAGAGAGAATGGAAAGTAAAGTATTCAAGGAGACGATGGCGGATCATTTTCAAGAATTGAAAAATGCATTAATATTCAGGATCTGAAAGCAAAATGTGTTCTGATCAAAAAATAAGTAGAACTGTGGTTACCAGAGACCGAGGCAGTGGAGTGGAGTTGGGTGGAACAGGAGGTTGGTCAAACGATCTAAAGTTTCAGTTCTGAGGAATAAGTTCAAGAGATCCACAGTCTAACTATAGCTAATAGCAATGTATTATATTATTGAAAAATGAAAAAAAAAATACCCCTAATCTATGTTTAGACACTTTGTGTTGAAATTACAGAATACCCAATACAGTACAAAGTAACCAGAGAGAAAAGACAGACAGTGTAGATTCCAGAGCAGATTTCTCAGAAAGTTCTTACAACACTGCAATTATAATTTCCAGAATCTGCGGGAAAATAACTCCACATGGAACTCTGTCTTGAACTAAACTATTCATTGAAACTATTCATTTCCATATAATATATATATATATATATATATATGCATGTATATATATAAAGACATATATACATATATATACATATCACATATATATATATATGTATTGATGAAGGAAAAACCCTAGAGGCAACTGGAGGAGGAAGTGAGTAAAAGAAGAAATGATGAACAGAGGAATTAGAAAAGCTTCCAAGTTAAGCCTAAATGCAGGTGTGCTGTTTTCTAAAAGGGAATGAGTAATGGTTACATGATTTGTGTCAGTACGAACATGGCATAACTAAACCTGCATGGCAGGTGGGGGTGGTGACAGGAATTAGTGGGCTAAGGTGCTTGTGTGATTCAAAATGCAGGTAAAATACTGATAGGTTCCAGATTTAGTCAAGTAAATAAAAGATCACTGGGCTGGGGTTGTGGCTCAGCGGTAGAGCACTCGCCTAGCACGTGCGCGGCCCGGGTTCGAGCCTCAGCACCACATAAAAATAAACGCATTGTGTACAACTAAAGCAAATAAATAAATATTTTTTTTTTTTTTTAAAAAAAGAGCATAAGTAAAACAGATAAAGACTTCAAAGTTGCTGAAGGAGAGACGTCTGTGAGGCTGGTGAGCTGGCTTGTGGCTCAGAGCAGAGGAAGAGATTCAACTTCCATAGAGTGTCATCATCTGCTCCGGAATCGCTGACATGTCTCCTAGGGGAGGCGAGGCAGGTCAAGGAGAGAATCCTCAGGACTCCATTCCCTCCAGACTGCAGCGGGGCAACATTGCTACTGCCTTCCCATTCACCCAGCAGCCTGTTTTTACCTCCTGTATGCTCTCTGACACCATCAAAGAATTCCTATTCTGTGAGCTCCTTTCGGTAAATTGCAAAAGCAGATGACATCTCTGAAATAATGAAGTTTCTTTGCCAGGCAAAGAATATGCAGACTGGGCTCAAGGTGACCTCTTTGACACAAGTACAAAGGAAATGATGCAGCACGAATTCCACGGAAGGCGTCTTGGAGAACTGGGTGCTCTTTGACCCAAGACCACCCTGGTCGGGCAAAGCTACCCATGGAAACTCTGATTCCATTTGCTTCTATTTATCTTCGTAAATAAGTGTCCATCATCATTAAAACTAAAAGTCAGAATCGGTTGGATGCCAAGAATGGTACATGGAGTGAGGTACAATTCCAGCTTCTCGGCAAGCTGAATATGGCTGCCCTGGTGTTGACACTGACCTTGAAGGAAGCATAAAGTCTCCTCTTTGTCTTACTTTGCACAACTCTGAGTTCATATTTGTCTCCCAGAAAATGGCCACTTATTTTCACATTAAAAAGCTGGGGCAAAAAGTCCTAGATAACTCTATGCAAATATCCCTCTCATATTGCAAGGATATGAAGGCAAATTGACTTTCCATGCAATAAGATGGATTCTTTGCAAAATGTTGTATGTATGTATGTATAAATTTGAGGGAGCGGAGTGGGAGGATAGCTTTCATCATAGTCTCAGGGAAATTTATGAACAAAAGAAAGGTGAGAGGCATCCAAGACATTAATTCTAGCCAGCAAGAGGAGCAGGTAGGGGGCATATCTGAAGCTTTGGGTGAAAGGGGGGAAAATTGTGTGTCATCTCAAGAAAAAAAAAATATAATATGCTGCCTTGAATTGAAGAAAAAGAGTGAAATTACTGCTACTCAGGAAAGGAAATTTCGCAGAGCTCACAGAAGTTACCTATGCAGCAGCTTTTGTGCCAGGCAGAAAACAATATTGAGAAATGCTGCTCTAAGGTATGATTTAATTTATCAAATGTGATTGACAGATCACTCAAAATTACAACTATTGGAAAGCCATAGGCAGGAAGGAACGTTGTTATACTCCTCCCTCGCTACTTAGACTTTTGTCAAGAGCTCCTTCCAGGTTGCCTGAGCAGCATTTCATTCTTTCATGCATTTGCAACTGTGAATCAACAGTCCATCGAGTTTCAGTGGGGGCCTGTGAGTTTTTCTGAGTCCTGATCTGCTCATGTGGTGCAAACCTGAGTTCATTCCTTCGACAAATATTTATTCATCTTCTTAGGTGCCAGACACTTTTCTAGGTCTGGGAAATACAGGCATGGACAAGGCAGTGCTTTCTTTCACAGTCATGCACAGGTGTCTAAGGATGCTCAGGACAGCAAGGAAGTGATACGGGATTGCCAAGGGCAGCATGGGGATAGACCATGTTAAATTTTAGCACAGTTCACAGCTGGGGGAGACAGGGTCCGCACAGACTGAGCTCTATAATGAAGCAGGGGATTGGATGTTTGTGGATGGGCAGTGAAGGGCAGCCCTGGACAGGGGTGGGGCAGTGTGGTAAAAATGGACAACCATCAGGCCCAAGGCAGGATCACCCAGGAAGAAATGGCATCCCCCGACCCCCTGTTCCAGGCTGCAACAGGTAGTGAGGCACAGTCTCGCAGAAACACCTGTCCAATGTGCCCTACTGTGTGGGATGAGAAAGAACTGCCTTCACACACCATTGTCCTTTAAACAAATTGCCTCCTCAGTCCATCACATCAGCGCCCTTCTCCACGACCCCTGCCCTTTCATAAATGCAGCTGCAGGAGCTTCCGCAGCTGAGTTTCGGCAGCCGGAGACACCTAATCGATAGCTCTTCATAATGATTTTCTCCCCAGCCAGGACTCCTGTCCCACTATCCAGCTACTTCACACCTGAATTCAACTAAACAAGGACATCAAAGCAGCCAAAGAAGCGATTTGTCGTTTATGATATTTAAGGACTCATTCTGCAGCTGCTGCAGGAGAGAGGCCTCCGCCGACTGTCAAAAAGAACTCTTGGTCCAAAGTGCCAGACACATGGCACAGGAGGGGTGGCTGTGTCAGCCATGGACATATTCCAGAGGACTCCAAAAGGGACCCTTTGAGATCCCAGGCCAGGCAGTGCTGCATCCGCCATCTCCAACTACACACACAGGTTTTTTGTTTTGTTTTTTTTTTTCCTCAAAGAGATTTCTACAGTTAGATAAAGGATCTTGAAATTCATTTTCTCCCAAATCAGTCATTCCCACACAAATCGTACCATATTCTTGTTATTGTTTACATTTTTCTTTAAAATACACTCACTTTTGAAATTTACATTGCTTTTAGCTTTTTTTTTTTTTTTTTTTTTTTAAAGTTTTTGCTCCTAAAACTTTGTTAGAAGCATAACAGGAAAAGCAGCCATCTCTTGCCACCAGCAGTAAGCCAATGTGAAAATAACCGCAGGGAACATTTTCAAAGATGAAATTCTTTTTTTTTTTTTTTTTTTTTTGGTACTGGGAATTGAACTCAGGGGCACTCGACCCCTGGGCCACATCCCCAGCCCTTTTTTGTATTTTATTTAGAGACAGGGTCTCACTGAGTTGCTAAGTGCCTCGCCATTGCTGAAGCTGGCTTTGAACTCGTGATCCTCCTGCCTCAGCCTCCCAAGTGCTGGGATTACAGGTGTGTGCCACCACACCCGGCTAAAGATGAAATTCTAACGAGTGTGTTACAGGTGTTAGTGTTAAAGAGCTATGAACACCAAACAGAGAGCTTCTCCTGGACTCCGTTAGAAGGAGGAAATGAAAATCACACACACACACACACACACACACACACACACACACACAAAAGGAATGTGTCCACCATGCACACACTCTTGGTGTGTAACATGAGTGTGTCATCCCGAATCACCTCAGGTCTCAGCTGAAACCACTCAGTTTATGATGTGTTCTCCACTCAGGACACACAAATCTAGTTGAATCCTCTAATTTTATAAATAATAATTTAAAAAAAAAAAACCCAACACTGAGAATTTGCAAGTCATCGACTCAAGGTCAAAGACAAGTTAATGGACTTCCTTGAACTACAATCGTGGTTTTTTGACTGAGGACCAGACCCTTTACACACCACTGGTGGGCAAAGGTTTCCTTCCGTTGTGATGCAGGGCCCCTGGGAGAACCAGGCTGATGCCATCAGTCTAGCGTCTCCCACGCATCTGAGGCAGCTCTGACAGGACACCCTGGGGTGCTAGAGTCACAGAAGTGCCTGGCTGCTCTGGCCTATGCCTGCAGGAACTCTGCTCTGGAGGAGAAGCTCTGGTCTGCAGGACCCAGAGCCATGTAAGGCCTTGATAGGCACCTTTGAGCTAAGGGACCCAGAAAGGGACTGAACCTGGTCTTGGGATTCCTCATCCAGACCCAGATCAACTGAAACACTGGGAAACTTGAAGTTCATTGCTGAGTTAGCAATACTGAGCACCAATCAGATTCCCAGTGGGATGTTAGTTCCTGGTCTTTGGGAGTTCTCCAAATCTGCTTCCAGGAAAAGAACTCTGGACGACGAAGCAGCTAGAGAGACGTCTTTTTGAGCTTGTGGGTAAGAGCGCTCTGAGACATCAGGTGGGAGATATGGTCTGGGCCCCTTGTCATGCCCAACATAGCCCTGGTGGGACTCCGCGGCGGCTGTGATGGACAGAGGAACCTGGGAGTGTCTTGGCTCTGCCCAGGGCTTTATGCAAAGTACAGGGGCTTGCTGTTCCCCAAGACAGGGCAGACGAGAAGCACGAAGAAGGAAATGTCTCGTGGAGAAATTCTCCACCAATGGGTCCTTTGGAGGAGAGTTATGAGGCACTTTCTCCATGATCCTGGGGTTCCCCAGCAGGATGGAGTCTCAGTCACCACAGGGACAAGCAGTTATCCCTACCTGACTTCTCTCCCTTTTCCATATTCCTCTCTCCAGTCCAACATTCCTGCTTTCAGGAATCACCTCCTTAAAAAACTACCTACACTCACGTTCTTATCTCCAGCTCTGTTTTTAGGAAAATCAAGCATGCCAATACCTCATGCCATCTAGACGTGGCCCAGGTGTGTGACATGCTTCTGGGAGGTTACGATCTCAGAATGGCCTGATAGAAGAGATCTTCTCTCATACCTCTCATCAGAGGGCGCTCTTCCCTAGAGAGAGAACACTGAATGCCTGCCAGTGTGACAGAAGGAAGAAGAGAGAGAAGACTATTTATTTATTGTTTTGTTTTTGTGAGACAGGGTCTTGCTAAGTTGCCAAGGCTGGTCTCGAACTTGCGATCCTCCTGCCTCAGCATATGCCATTGCACCTGGCTAAGAATCCTAGATTTAAAATCCAGGCCCCACCACAAAGAAACCCAGTAGTTCCAGGAGGTGACAGATGATGCTAAAGCTAGCTTCAGGTTAAAAGGGCTCCTTGCAGCTTCAACTTCCTCCACCCATTCTCTCTGGTCTCTTTTGGTCAGGACAAACAGGAGAAATCTGTCCGTGTCAAGCACTGAGACCTGGAGATGTATTTAACTTACATGCCAGGATTTTCCTGATTGATTGATTGATTGATTGATTGATTGATTTCTTTCTTTCTTTCTTTCTTTCTCTCTTTCTTTCTCTCCCTTCCTTCCTTCCTTCCTTCCTTCCTTCCTTCCTTCCTTCCTTTTCTTCCTTTCTTTCTTTCTTCTTTTTTTTTTTTTTTACAAGATACAATAAAGATGAGATCACACTGAGGGAAGACCCAACCAACCTGCGATTTGCCACATGGGATGTAACAGCTTGCCTGAGATATATGTGGAAAGACTTCAGCAGGATCCAGGAAGCACACCTGAATTCAAAAGAGAGCGGTGGAGGAAGGGCTCGCTCTGGGACACTTGGTGGTGGAGACAGGTAGGGGTGGGAATCTCAATCTTACTCATGTCTTGGTGCTTTTCTCAGATACCTGAAGGCTTCAGAGAGCAAAGTCCCTACACACTTTCTTTCTTTCTCTCTCTCTCTCTCTCTCTCTCTCTCTCCCTCTCTCCCTCCCTCCCTCCCTCCCTCCCTCTCTCTCTTTCTCTCTCAATCATCTGTATATATGATTTATTAGACTGGCTTACACAGCCAGAAGATGGATAGTCCCACAATGACCATCTGCAGACAGGGAGCTGGTGGAACCAACACAATCCAAGATGCTGAAGCCTCAGAACAAGAGGGATCAATGATGCTACCCGAGTCCAGGATCCAAGGCCTGGAAACTCCCTGGAGAGTCACTGGCATAATCCACTTTGGAAAAGTGAAAGAAGGAGAGTCTGAGGTCCTCAGAAGATCTCAGCAGTAATCAAGAACAAGTTCAAGAAGAATCGAGTTTGCATCTGCTGCTGCTTCCTTGTTCTTCCAAGTTTTATTCCATCCAAGCCTCTAACCTATTGGATGGTGCAGCCCACACCTAGGGAGGGTCTCTACTTCAGTTCGCTCTTTGACATGCCAATCATTTGTAGACACACCTTCATGGAACACCCTGAAGTCTCTTAATCTGGGCATCTCTTAATCCAACCAAGTTGACAATTCAGATTAATTATTACAGAAACTAATTTCGCAAATGGGATTACTACTGTCAGGATGATAAGAGACCCTTTGGAAAATCTCCTTAGGGATTCTGAAAACCTCACTACCCCTAGGAACAAGTGAATAGCAAGATAAGATTGAAATATTTAGTAGTAGTGACAATAATAAAATAATATCAAAGTGGAAAATTCCTATAAAGTCCTTGCTGTGGGCTAGGTCTTTTCTAATGACTCTGCACATGATAATTCATGTCAATCCTCACGTTATCCCTATGTGACCAGTACTGCTATCACTCCTGCTCCAAACAAGGAAGAATGAAGTGCAGAACAGTTAAGTATATTGCCCCAGGGACACAGGAAGCAGAGGAGCCCAGGTTGAACCCAGATAAGTCTGTCTTCAAGCCTCTATTTTTAATTTCAATAATAAAGAAAAGTTGCATAAGCATCTCTGCATAAAGAACAGAGCAAAACAAAACAGTGTTCCTACAAAGAGAGACAGATGACACCCAGGTCCTCCTCCGCTACACACTCACAGAGATGCCCCGTGACAACCAAATCATGTTTTCAGAGGTGCTTTTTAAAAGATCCTGTTTTATAAGTAAATACGGGGGAAAGAGATTTTGTTCTAAATTTCAAATCCACCAAATTATCACCCAAGTAGGAGAAAAATGGAAAGGTATTCTTTAACCTGCAAAGTAAGTGAAAAAAAGCAATTGATAAAAGTCAATCATCTGATGAGAAATTATACCCCAGTGTATATGATGCATCAAAGTGCATTCTACTGTCATGTATGATTAATTAAAACAAATTTCTAAAATTTTTCAAAAAGCGAAATAACCTATATAACTTGTAAGACAGTAGTTTGGTGAAATAACATAAGGCCAAAGACAAAACAGAAGATAAACACTGTATTATAGTTAACAAACTTGTTTCTTGCAGTAGTATGGGTGAGCAATGTTCTATAGATGTATTCCAGGACTGAATGAATAAGTAAATATATTGTAGACAATGAAAGCCAGATTTTTCAAGATTGGAGAAGGAAGTTACTGCTAAGAAAGAAGGAGCAGGTAGAAGGAGCTCTATTGGATTAGACTTGGAGGAATTTGATGAACTCCTGGTTTATAATATGTAAATATATATTTATAAATAAATTATGGGTAGATAGAAAAAAAAAAGTCCATCATCTGGGATATAAATTAAAAAAAACTACAGAAAGGTATGAATTAAAGTAAAAAGAAAGCAGACTTCAGTTGTTAATGTGGTTATGGAGCTTAAGTTCAATATCAAATGGAGTATTTAAAACAGAACATAGATATATAAGACGACTTAGTAATTAGACGTAGAAGTCAACCCCTTAGCAATAGATACTGCTACTTGCTACTCTGCTCCTTTCTGTGGCTTTTGAGGACTTCCTTTTCTGTAGTCCTCTGCTAAGATTTTTCTTTTCTTTGTGACCCTGTGTCTAGCTCTTCTATCTATGATTGACACTTTAGCACTTCTGTGACGTTATCAGCAGAGTTTGGGGCAAGTGACACCCATATGAGCTCAGGATGCCATCCATGTGTCTATTAGCTTGAAAAGTATTTTAAAAATCATGCTAAGAAAATGTCTTTAGTATGTTCATGGTGTTTTAGGAAGATTAAACATTAGATTTGTTGTTGGTGTTATGGTACTGGGGATTGAACCCAGATGTGCTTTACCTCTAAAGTATATCCTCAACCAGGGTCTCATTAAGTTGCCAAGGTTGGCCTTGAACTTGCAATCCTCCTGCCTTAGTTTCCCAAGTTTCTGGTATTACAGGCATGAGTCACTGGCTAAATGTCAGGTTTTATCCAACTCTTTACCAGTATTGTGGAGATATCTGAGCCCTTTGCAGACTTTTAAAAAAATCTTGCAGTTATATCCTCTTTTTTACTCCTAATTTCATCTATCTTTGTTATCTTTTTGTGATTAGATACCATAGCTGTTTGCCGATTTTTCAAAGAATTGGTCCTTGGATTTATTTCCTAGAAAAATCAATGTTACTGTTTTCCGTGAGTCATTAATGTCTGTTTTCATCTTTCCAATTGACTTCTTTGTTTCCTGATGTTTCTCTTATTCCTGTAACACTTGGGGTTGAATCCTTAGTCAATTAATTTTTTCATTTAATAAAGAAGCTAAATGGCTGCTGCATATAGTTTTGGTCACCTCTGACAAATTTCTGTGAGTATTGTACACATTATCATTATTTTCTACATGTTGTACAATTGTGGTTTTGAAATTCTTCTTTTACCTGAGTGATTGGCAGGTACAATTTTAACTCCCAAGGTTATCCTTTTTGTGATTTATAAGATGTAGCAATATCAACATGTTATTTTGGAATATGGTGGTAGACAGAGCCAAAAAGAATCGAAAATTGGTTGCTTCCATTAAGAGGGAATCAGAATGCCCCGAAGCCAGGTAGTGGGCTGCTGTTTTCTGCTCAGCCTTCTGATATTATTTAACTGTTCAAACCGTGTAGACACACTGTTTTGATAAATGTTAACATTGCAAAACCAAAGAAAAGCAAATGCCTGGCAGCCATTCCACGGACAGTGTTAGGGGAGAGGGAAGCTTGGAATCACTGTTCTGTTGTTACTCTTTATTCAATCTTTGATTAGATATAGAGGCACCTATTGAAAGCACAGATAGAGCTAATATAACTTCCTTTCTAGCAAAGGAAAGAAAAAGGGGGGATGAGGGAAACTCCACCAACCCAATAGCAGAGTTGGGAGTAAAGGGGAAAGAAATCATTACAATGGACAAAACTGATGACAAAAACATCCAAATATATTGGTCATCAGAACACACTTTAAAGTCTAGACTTTCTTACTGAGAGATGAAAATTATCTGGCTGGATAAAAACATAAAATCCAGCCAAACTCAACTCCTCAGAAACAACAGAAAAAATACACTAAAAGATGAAGTCAACCCAGAGTAAGGAGCACACATCTGTAAGCATTTTCTTTTAAAAATGAAGGAAAAAAATCTCCAACAGGAAAAAAAAAAAACATGAAAATTAAGGGAAATAAATGCAAATGGGTGATAAACATTTCTAAATAGCTATCAAAAATTTTCAAATTAGGGTTGGGATCATGCCTCAGTGGTAAAGCGCTTGCCTTGCACGTGTGAGACACTGGGTTAGATCCTCAGCACCACATAAAAATAAATAAATAAAATTAAAAAAACTTTTTCAAATTAAAAAGAGAATTTTCACTCATTGGATTGGCAAAGATGGTTAATAATATCGACAAGGTTGAAGTCAGCCCTTTGACAAGGGAAAAACACTCTTTTAGATTCTAACAGTGAAACTTAACTGCAAAAGCCATGCTGTTACAGGCACAGAGAAAACTCAGGAATTTCTATCATACTTTTTTTAGCATGCTTGTTCTTTTTTTTTTTGATACCAGGGATTGAATTCAGGGGCACTTGACCACTAAGCCACATCCCCAGGCCTATTTTGTATTTCATTTAGAGACAGGGTCTCACTGAGTTGCTTAGCATCTTCTTGTTGCTGAGGCTGGTTTTGAATTCACAATCCTTCTGCCTCAGCCTTCCAAACTGCTGGGATTACAGGCGTGAGCCACCATGACTGGCTAGCATGCTTATTCTTAAAGCTAAAAATTTCTTCAAAAGAGAATTTTTTCCCCCTTAGGAAAGAAATTGGGTGAAATACTGTTGCTATCCTTTTACTTTTAAATAAAAAAATAGAATTCAAAAGTCCATAAGTGGGTGATTTGATTAAATAATGATGTATCTATACAACTAAATGCTGTACAAGCATTTTAAATAAATCTATCGATCTATACTTAGTGGCATAGAAAGATATCCATGTAATATTGTTAAATGGAATCGCCAGTTATAAAATGTCATATAAAGCATAAAATATATAGTACATACATTGATATATACAGCAGTATGAAATGGTATGTAAAGTATACAGTGATTTATCTGGAACAGTAAAGAGCAAAGTTTGAACAATGGTTACAATGATGAGGATAATTTTGGCTAACTTTTAAATTCTATTATCTGTTTCTTATTTTCTCCACAATGCACAATTTCCATTTTAACTTCTCAAACAATACATTCACATAGCATAAAAAACATAAAAAGTATATTGCAGCCAGGCACAGTGGCACACACCTGTAATCCCAGAGACTTGCGAGGCTGAGGCAGGAGGGTTGTAAGTTCAAAGCCAGTCTCAGCAACTTAGTGAGGCCCTAAGCAACTTAGTGAAAGCCCATGTCAAAATTAAAAAAATAAAAAGGGCTGGGGATGTAGCTCAGTGGTAAAGCACCCCTGGGTTCAATCCCCAGCACCAAAAAAATAAATTAAATAAAAATAAAACTGGGATTGTGGCTCAGTGGCAGAGCACTTGCCTAGCATGTGTGAGGCACTGGGTTCAATCCTCAGCACCACACAAAAATAAATAAATAAAATAAAGGTATCGTGTCCATCTACAACTAAAAAAAATTTTTTTAAAGTATATAGTGAAAAGTTTCTGCTCCCTGTTCCTTATCCACCCAATTTTACCCCTAGAAAACTGCTGTTATTTGTTTCTCATAATCATTCAGAACGTACTGATATATAAATGAGAAAATGTGAATATATATTATTCCTTTCCCCCCTTTTACATGAAAGATAAAATGTTTTCCATTTTGCTATTCCTCTTAACTGAGGAATATATCTTAAGAACTTTTCATGCAAGTGTATTTTGTCTTTACCTGACGTCCAGATTTATGTATCTTTATTTGCTTGTTTGTTTATTTGTTTCCTTATATAACAATGATTGTTATAATCAGAACAAATGAAAAGTGTTTATATGTCAGGGACAATATTTTTGAAGCAGGTAAAGAGAAATAACCAAAGCTGACCAAGGAAATGGCAAAGTTAGGAAATGCATGACTTTTCCTTAGAGACCAGCACAGAATCGGAGTAGCAGGAGGTATGGGCACCTCCAGCATGCCTTGGGCACCTGCCCTTGGCTTCACTGTGGCTTAGGAAGCTACACCATCCTCTGCCCCTCCTCATCCCTCTGTCAGTGTACTTCCTGGTGACATCCCATCTCATAGCCTCCTTCTCTATGCAGGATCCTGGGTTACTGTAGCTACTTCCAGGAATTTAATTCTCATCCACAGGCTGGGTAACACCCACTTCTAGGATTTGGGGAAGAATGCAGGGTTGTGTAGGCAATCCAGGCAGGCTTATAATGGCTGTTTTTTGGTTTTGTTTTTTAATCTTGCGCACGTGTTCTTTGTGTCTAGGTCCAAGTGCCATAGAAAGAGAGAGCATAATTGGTGGCCCAACGTAATCGGTGGCCCATTGAAGCAGCCCCAATCAGGGAGATGGCTATTGTGGCTAGCTCCATAAGTTCCGCCTGATAATAATCATACGCATATAACCGGGTGAAAGCGGTATTCATTCAGTCAGTCGTTCAGTCGCTCAGTCGGTCGGAAGAAGAGTTCGGGTCAGAGAAGAAGAAAAGGGTCAGAGCGGCTAGAACATAGTCAGAAGAAGAAAACCAAAGAGATATATAGAGAGAAGAAATTGTTGCTGGTCAGAGTCAGGCCGAGGCTGCCAAAGAAGAAAGAAGAAGCTCTCTCTCTCTCTCTCTCTCTTTCTTTCTCTTTCTCTCTCTCTCTAAGCTCTCTCTAAGAAAGTAAAAGTAAAAGAAAGTAAAATAAAGAAGTAAAGTAAAGAGTCAGTAGTCAGAAGAAGTAAAGAGTCAGAGAGATTGCTGAAAGAGCCAGTGTTAGAGTTTTGAGAGATAGTTAAAGCCGAAGAATAAAAAAACCTTCTTTCATCTTCATTCTGCCTCCGAGTTTTTCTCCCGCGGCATTGTTACTCCAAGTCAGGAAGCAACAGCCCATCTTTAGTGGGGTCCTGTGGCATGTGGGGCTCTGGGAAGCACAGGTTCTCTATAAAATACGGGTGGAAGGAAATGTGGGTATCTGTAGTCCAGAGTGATTGTTCTTCTGGAGCTCTGGGGTGTGGCAGCTAAATGGGGCATTAGGGACGCTTTGGTCCCTGCTCTGCTGGCTCAGGCTGGAGGGTGTGTTAAGCACGGGGTGCTGCCAGCTCAGTGCTTAGGAGGTCACGGGTGCTGTTGGTAGATTGCAAGTTATTTTGTTTTGAGAAAATCCTTTCCAAAGTGGCTTGCTAGACCCAATTTTCCCTATCTTGAATCCCCCCACCCAAGACATTGGCCTGCAATAGGAATTTGGGGATACAGAAAAAGGATAGACTGAGTCTCAAAAAAGAAGAAGTGTCCATGAGCCCCTGGAATGCAGAAAACACCCACGAACCTTTGAAATGCAAAATAAGCATAGCAACCCAGCCCTCATCCCTGGCCCTCGTCCTGACCCATGCCCTTGACTGCAAAAGTAACAGGGCCGTGTATAAGCCCTAGAAAAACGGGAACAAAACTGTGTAACTCCGCCTTGTCTCCACCTCTAGTCCAGCCCCTAGCAACTGTCCCTCTATAAACATGAACACCTCACACCATGGGGGTGCTGTCCCTCCCTCCGGAGATGGCCAGCATTCTCCATTGAAGGTGTATTCCTTGCTTTACCCCAAAATGTTTCTCTTTCCTGAGATAGCCCACATTCTCCCTTAAACGTGCATCCGCTTTCCTAAATAAACCTCTGTCCGTGCCTCTGGCAGGCACGTGCTAAAGTTACTTTCTGCCACAGAGGCCAAGGACCCAACCTGCCCTGAGTCGAGGTCCCCTCTCTGGAACTCCTTGGACCTCTGGTGATGAGCCCAGTGTACATCTTCACCCAGAGTGACTCTGACAATGAAATGCACCTCCCCCAGCTGTCTGCCACGGTGTCCACCTCATGCCTGGTGGAGATGGAAGCCGGGCTGGACCTTGGGGCTGGCCCCTCTGCGTCTGGGCTTTGCTTCAGACTCCAGCATGGTTCAGAAGTGTGGAGGGGGGATGGAGGCGAGTTCAATGCCACCTACGTACTAACTCATAATAAAGATGGAAGATAGGGAAGTTTGTAAACTCCAAAAACTCTGAGCGCTGGGTCCCTGATGATTAGGAATCATCCTCTTACTGAGGGGTAGAAGATAGATGGCCATCACTCACTAGTTCTACTGGCACGGATCTTTATTTTTTAAATACTTTTTAGTTGTCAATGGACCTTTATTTTACTTATGTATATGCGGTGCTGAGGATCGAACCCAGTGCCTCACACGTGCTAGGCAAGTGCTCTACCAAGGAGCCACAACCCCAGCCCCCATGGATGGTTTTTAAGTAAAGTATTTTTTTTTAATCTTTATCTTCAGAAGTACTATACTATAATGGTGTTCTACTCCTACCCCGACTTCTACTCCTGGTGGATGTGTGTGTTTGGTGCTGGGGATTGAACCCAGGGCCTCATGCACGCTAGGAAAGTGCTCTACCACTGAGCTACCTCCCTACTCAATAAATGTGAGCGCATGTATAGATTCATGTGACCACCACCACCATCAGGATACAGAGGAGGTCTGGATGGGTGTCCCTACTGAGCACACCCCCCCCAATTCCCTTGTCTGCCTCTTCATAGCACCCCCTCTTGCTGACCTAAGCCCTGACAACCACCAATTTGCTCTCCAGCACTCTGGTTTTGTCTGAGCGTCTCGTACAAATGGGAACACACAGTACCTAACCTTCTTTCACTTGGCATAAGGCCTTTGCAATTCATCCAAGTTACAGTGTTTTCAAGGAGCCTTAAACAAAGGTTTTACACAGGTCACCTCAACTGGAATTGTGAAGAAACTTTGGGTTAGGCCCCAGGCAATACATTAGAGAGCAGATATTGGAACTTATCAAACCTAAAGTCCAGATACAGATTATGCAAAACCGATCCGGAGGAAAAAAGGATCTAAAAATACTGCAGAGCTGGATCTTTTCCTTCCCATTTTTCACGTCTGCATTCGCTTTCCCATGATGCCCCCATCCATTTGCAATTTAAATCGGAATCACAGCTTTTTAAACCACTCAGACTTTGTAATGTCAGCCAGTCCCTCCCAAGCTGTTGATGGACTATGACAACCAAATATGATAAAATAATACAGTGACATCAAAGCAAGAGGGATTTAAATGGGTAGGTCAGCATTTCCCAAAGGGTGGGATAGGTTCCACCTGTGATTAAGAAAAATTAGGTGGTCCATGCAGAGACTTTAAATGCCCTCTAACCAAATCATTAGGAAATAATTACCTTTCTTTTTTTTTTTTTACTCTGTTCAAGTCTCCCATGACATTATGAAGAAAGTCTTGGTCAGGTTCTAGAATGCTGTTAACACTTCTCTAATTGTTTCTGATCTTCCCCTTTAACAAGACAAAGAGGCTACCTTGAGCTGAACAAGGAATAGCCAGTGATGTCAGGCTAGGACAGAACTGCATTGTTTGGTTGTAACTGGATTTCTTTTTTTTTTTACTACTTTCTATTTCTGGCAGGAGATATGAGGAGTCTCAGATAGGGTCATGATATAAGGTTTTGTTTTGAAGCAAATGCCTTTAAGTAAAAGGTACCAGTGGACTTTACTGTGATGTAAAGTAAATAAGGATTTCTATAGATATGTCCAAAACCCAACCGTGATGATCACACACAAATGGCTGAAGGTTGGGAAACAATCTGTTAGGTTTGGGGATGAACACCTCATAACTGGGGGAGCTTGTGGATAGATTGTTCCAGAGGCAAGACACAGCTGGGGTGATCTCCCAGCTCCTCCAGTGGTTCATTCAGGCCTTCAGTAGCGATCATGCAACCAAGTCCAAGGGACCTTCCTTTGCACAAAGCTTTGCTTGACTTTAAACAGAACTGGGTCATTTCTGATGAAATCTGGATGAGGATTTGTTCTCCTAAGAGGTGACCACCTTCTCTGCTCATCACTCAAATCCTTTTAGCCTTCTTTGTCCCATCTGCACCTTCAGCCCCTCAACCTCTGGCCCCAGTGTTGCTCTCTCTGCAGGTGCTCAGTCCTGATCAAAGCCCATCTCTCCTCATCCCTAAGCCTCTCCTTGTCAGCAAGATTTCCTCCCCTGGGCTGGGGTTGTGGCTCAGAGGTAGAACGTATACCTAGCATGTGTGAGGCACTGGGTTCGATCCTCAGCACCACATAAAAATAAAAGAAAGAAATTGTGTCCACCTATAATTAAAAAATAAATATGAAAAAAAAAAAAAAAGATTTACCTCTCTTGGTTGGACGCCATACCTCCAGAATCGGAGTCATTCCCCTTCTGTGCAAACAGGGTCATCTCTCAAACATGAATGAATCTCTGGGCACCTCTACCCCATCCAGGTGGCTGGCACCAAGAGAAGTGTATAGAGGGATGGGGACACTCTGAGCCCCGGTGCCCACGGCACTGGGAGCTGGGAGCAGTGACTGAGCTGCCCATGGAGAAGCAGCCTGGAGCAGTGGCAGCTTCACACATGCAGCATCTGCAGGGCTTCTGTGGGCACACACGTTGTGGGTCGACAAACAGCGGTGGAGACTGCTGGCTCCCTCCCTGGGGTCTGGTCCTGCAACCAAATGGGTTTCTCCAACCATAGGTCACTCCTGCTCCAGATTGTCCTCCTCCTTGGCCAAAGTGATGAGACCCCAGACCTTCCTTGATAAAGGTCCACAGTATGGCAGTGACTGTCTCTGGTCTCCCAAGCATGGCCATCAGCTTAGTGATGGTCATACCTGCTTCAAGCACAATGCTGGAAGGGACACCAAAAGCACTAAAAATACAATCAAATGCTTTATTATATCAAATCACTACAGCAACTTACGAGGTACGAACACTTGATAGCCTCATATTACATAGGGAAAAACCAAAGCTTAAACAGATGAATCAACATACCCTAGAGAAAATATGTGGCAGAAGCAATATTAGAAACCAGTAGTGTCTGTTTCTATGGCCCAACCTGTCAGATTCAAGAAATGGCAGATGACGGGTAACACCTGGCCCCCAAACTAGTTCTATAAAAGTCGTGACTCCATGAGACACAATTATAAACAGAGTTCACAGTTTTTTAAAGGCCATATTTTGAGCTTTTTCTGGAAAGAAAAAAAAAAAAAAGCTGGGTGATCTGGCAATGGAGAGACGGCCGAAAATTTCATTTGGAATTGACTAGTGGTTGCTGTTGCTAAGTGGGACAAGTACCCTCTCTAAATGGGACTGTGTCATTGACACAAGTCCCCACCTAGTCCCCAAGCCAACATCATTCATTACTTTACATGTCCATGGGGTCCCTGAAACTGAATGTTTGATGCTGTCACTGCTCCATAGGACAGAAGCTCTGTGAAGTTTGGTCCCTGTCCCTAGCTGGCAGTGCCATTATTCAAACGGCTTGGAACCTCTCTATCACTCCGCTTGGCATCAGCCACCTTGATGGAGCAGAGGTGCCAGAGGCTCATGGTTTAGAGATGGCCTTGTTTGCACAGTTGTCATCGGAATGATGCCCAAGTTCCAGAACCTATAAATGGCTTTGACAGAAGTACCTCCCAGAGTTGTCGACGCCTGTTTCCTCCTCTCCTTCTCCGGCGGTGGGGGGGGGGGGGGGCGAAAAAAACCAAAACAATTGAATGAAGTTGGGGTCTTTACCTCCTGAAAAAAGACTGACAGACAAGAGATCTGGCCAAGTTACCCCGGAACATCCGGGTAATGGAGATGTTTGTGCTAGAGAAAATACGAGAAAGGGCGTCTGAAGCGGAGAGGGTTCCGCCACCGCGCTTTGCAATGACTTAACTCATTTTTCATGGAATTAATAATTCAGATCCCACACTGTTTCAGTGAGAAGTGGCTATAAACTGCAGAGAGTTTAACCAACCACTTCTGAAAATGGGGATTGATCCTGGGAAATGCTACCTCCACTTTAAGCCATCTCGCCTGAGCAAAATGAAAGCTGTTAGATGATTTCATATCTTCATTAAAACCATCAAAGCAGAAACACACTGCGAAGAGTCTGCCAAAGCAGAGAACATTTCCCTATGCTTGAACAGCTTTGGGGAAGTCAGGGAGAGTCAGATCCCGATTATCTTAGAGGAAGGAAGACCGTAGTGTTCAATTCTGTTTGAAGGAAACCACACACAAAAGCCCCCGAAATCTGTTAATGTCATCAAGGCAGCTACCTGGCCATGCATACTGATGAGACTGGAACAAGAGAGAGGAGCCGAGTGGCACAGCCAGGGACACACGTGACTTTTCAGGATTGGAGCAAAGCTGAGTCAACCTTCAAAGGATCTCAAGAGTTTAGCCAAGAACTCTGCATTTATAAAAAGGGTCTCAAAGACACCTAGGAAGAGGGACTCCACTGTCTTCCACCTATTTGGGAATGAAGACTCCAGCCTGCAGTGAAACATAACACTCTTCTGTTGGGTTAGTTCAGGGACACCTTCAGATTCATGCTTGACCGGTCGGGTCCAGGGCTGTACCGGGCAGAGTGCTGGGTTCAAATCTCAGCCTGTCACTTACAAGGGCCTGAGAGCTCGCATATCCTTAGCAGATGGAAACACTCAAGGCAAACACTCTGAAGCCTATGTACCAGTCCCAGCAGCACCATCATCATCGTCACCATCACCATCACCATCATCACTATCTTCCTGGACTCCTCTCTCTCACATCTTGTCCCCGTGCCACCCACCGGGCAAATCCCGCAACTGCACTTCAAGCTGCTGAAATGACCTCAGTCGGATCACAGGACTCCTGAACTCCAGTGCATCCATCTCTCCCCATTCAGTCAGAGGAGGATGCCAAGTTCTTGCAAGGCCCTGCTCCATCTAGCTCCTGGTCCCTCTCTGAAGGTACTTCCCATCCTTTTCTCTTTGCTTACTTCACTCCTCTACCCTCCTGGCCTCAAGGGTTCCCTCCATCACGCTGGCTACTCTGTTGCCACCAGAGCCTTTGCATTGGTTTTCCCTTCTGCTAAAATGTTCTTCCCCCGGGTCACAGCACACTTCACCCCTTTACCTCCCTAGGGTCTTTGCTCAAACACCACCTTCTTGGTGAGGCTTTTCTTGTCCACCCTATTCAAAAGTGCAACGCCCTCCCCGACCAAGCCCTCTCTCCCCTCCTTCACCATAATGCTCACCACCAGCTGACACAGATGTTTTGCTTATCCATTGACCATCTCCTCCCCATTCATAGAAAGCAACCAGCATGAGGACAGGGATTTTTTTTTTTTTTTTTTTTTTTTTTGGTGGGGGTGGTACCGGGGATTGAACTCAGGGTCACTTGACCACTGAGCCACATCCCTAGCCCTATTTTGTATTTTATTTAGAGACAGGGTCTCACTGAGCTGCTTAGCACCTTGCTTTACCTAAGCTGGCTTTGAACTCATGATCCTCCTGCCTCAGCCTCCCCAACAGCTGGGATTGCAGGTGTGCACCTGGCAAAGACAGGGATTTTGACTGAGTGTTTCCCTGCTCTCTCCCCAGTGACCACTACAGTGCCTAGCACATAGTAGGTGCACAATAGATATCTGTTGGTGGATGATCAAGTCACCAACATCCAAATCTTCTCATCCTATCAGAACCAGTATAACCAGCCAAATAAAGAGATAGGGGCAATTGGTGACCTCGGGACACACTGGATGATTTTTAGTCATCCTAAGTGTAGTCACTCAACAAATATTTATTGAGCACCTACTGGGTGCCAGGTACCACTCTGAGCTTTGAAGTTTCAGTCATAAAAAAATTACAGACAAGGTCTCTACTTTCATCCTATTGGGGAGACATAAGTAAAAAGAAAAATGAACAAGAGGATTTTGAATTCCAATAAAAAGTATGAAGTCAATAAAACAAAGTGGGGCTGGAAGATAGAGGGCTGGGGAAGGACAGCCAGCTTAGCCAGGCGGTTGAGGAGGCCCTCTTCAGAGAGGTGACGTGTGAACTGGATCCTGCACGACAAGAAGCAGTCAGATCTGGAAAGTTCTGAGGAAAGAGGGAACCCAGTGGAGAAAACTGCAACTCAAACACCCCAAAGCACAGGCTTCAGCCCTCCCCAAAGCCTCTCTGATCTTCTCTGAGTGGGGTCCCCTCCTCAGTGACCCCACAAATGCCAGAGACTTCTCTCTCTCAGCAATCCTTACCATCTGACTTGGTTTCCCCCTTAAGAGAGATCCTCATTTCCTTTTCATTTTCCCAGGGCTTAGCACAGTATCTGGCACACAGCCGGTGGTCAATAAATGCCTGCCAGGACTAAAGTGATCTGAAATGACTGTCTTGTGATTTGATGGTAACCAGAAGAAAAATTGTGGAATGAATGCATTTAGAGACAGCATCCCTACAGCGCCACATCTCCGTCAGCCTTATGCCTGACTTCCCTGTCTAAAGAAAGCCTGACTACCCACCGAGGCCCAGATCACATATCGCCTCTTTCAGGAAGCCTTCCCAACCTCCTCCAGCTGGATTTCATCTCCTGTCTGTGCCACTGTAGCTTTCCTAGCATCTCTGCATGGTACCAACCCCCATCTGACTTGTATGCAAATATTCCATGAGTATCTCAAAATCCCACCACAAGGCAGGATTTGTGTTCTATTCACCTCTGTGTCCCTCTGGATTGAAATCTGTAAAGGTTTGAAAAAACCAATGCTTGTTGGACACTGTGTGCCAGAAATGTTTGGAACATTTTTGTGGCAATTGCTCATTGAATACTCACAGTAACGTTACCTGACAGTTAATATGATTATTCCCAGTGTGCAGATGGGCAAACGAGTCCCAGAGAAGCAACTGGTTGGTGGATACATTCCAATCCAAGCAGATGCTGGAGCTGAGATTCCAACACACTCCTGATTCTAGAATCCAAGCTTCTCATCACTGTACTGAAACTGCCTCTCCTACTGATTATCTCCCTCATATAGTTTTGCCTTCTGCAGTTTCAGTTACCCATGGTCCACCACAGTCCAAAAATATGAAATAGAAAATTCTAGAAACAATTCAAAGTTTTAAATTGTGCTCTGTTCTGAACAGTGTCATAAAATCTCATGCCATCCCATTCCACCCTGCCCCATCCCACCAGGGAATCATCCTTTCGTCCAGTGTATCCACATTGTATATGCTACCTGCCAGTTAGTCACTTAACAGCTGTCTCAGTTATCAGATTGATTGTCACAATATCTCAGTGCTTATGTTCATGGAATTCTTATTTTACATTATAATGGCTCCAAATTTCAAACTGATGCTGGCAATTTGAATATGCCAAAGAGACTTTTTAAATGCTTCCTTTAAGTGAAAAGGGTGAAAGTACAATAAAATATTTTGAGAGAGACCACATAACTTCTACTACAATATATTGCTGCAATTGTTCCATTTCATTGTTATTGATCTTTTTAGCATGCTTTATTTATAAATCAAACTTCATCATATGTGTACACACACACACACGTGAAAAATGTAATATATACAGGGTTTGGTACTCTTCACAGTTTCATACATCTACTGGGGGTCTTGGTACACATCCTCTTCTGGATAACAAGACACCACTGTAGTTTCTTGTTTCCTTCTTTCCATTTTGATTCATCTCCTCCACGCCTTTTGAATATGAACTGCTCTCTCTCTCTCTTCGAAAAGATCCATCTTCTTACTGCTTCCCCAAAGCTGAGCTCCCCCTGGGGCATTGCTTCAATACCTGCTCATTTCTCCACCAACTTCAGGTAGATCTGGGTTCCTTAACCAGCAGTGAGCACCTAGCCTAGGGGAACTCCAAGCTGGCAAGAAGTCACCTGCCCATCAGTGTTGATGACTGTCCAACTCAAGGCAGGCCTGGGAGCCCTGCTGTCACAGACACCCCCTAAGTTGCCTCTGTTAACCACATATAGGAAGTTCCAGATTTTTTTAAAGGACATCCTGTCTCACATGCACCTCAGAATTAAAAGAAAAATGCCTGTGAGCCCATTTCCTGCAAGATACTAACTGCCTAGTGCAAACAACTTTCTCTCTGACTTTTGGGACACTGATGCCTGCAGATATGTATTTGATCATCGTGGAGGAGATCTGTGGAATTCCACTAGTGAGGATAATGAAGAAACCCACGGTAACCTTGTGGCTTATTTTTTTTTTTCCTTTCAATACCCACTATACCCTTTCTTCAGGGAAGCTGGCTCTTCCAAAGGTTAGATGCCCTCGTAAATATTCCAAGTGGAAACACTTCTCCAAAGCTCCTATTTGTCCTGAGTTTTCCTCTGGCTTTGTCTCTCCCGATCATTAACACATGAAAGGAGGCTGAAAAAGCTAGAACCATCATTGCAATGACTTAAGGGATCTTCTGCAAACTCCATCAAAGTTTCCCATGATGCTGGTGGTGTTCCTTGTATCACATGCTACACGGACCTTCCGAACACCACCAGATCGCACAGGGAGAAAATGTATTATCTTTTCCATTTCACTTTCATTCCTTCGATTCCATTAAGGAGAAAAGTCTCACAGTGATATTACTATTGCTTTAACTGCCTAGTATTGTATCCTAACAGACCCTGTTAAACAAAGATAGAAAACGCTGCAGGCTTGGAACATTCCAGTCATGCTATTTAGCAAAAAATTCAATAACACTGTTTTGTTTTCAATCCATCTATATTTGTGATTATTTTCTAATTATGGCGAGGGATGCTGGTTTTCCATTGAGAGTGGTTTTTAAAATAAACTTGCTTTGTAAAAGTATTTCTTTTAACCATATTTGCATAGGATGTGTTAGGTTTACAAACACATAGCATATCTTCAAAAGGATAACCCAAAACAGGTACCTGTCATTGCTCCTGGAAAGAGGAACTTCGTGACTACAAGATGGGACAGAAAGGTGGGGACATTTTTTTTTCTCAGAATATCCTTTGTCACTTTTGAACTGCATTATATGAATATATCAGAATATATTACCTCTACTGAAATATACAAACTAAAGGAAAAATAAACCTGGCTTCTTATGAAAAGTTTCAATATTTTACATTTAAATTTATTTTTAAATGGATACATAAGAATATGAAAATCATACATATTAGTGGTGCTATAATTTGGATCTAGAAAATTATAGAAAGGTCCTTGTGTTAAAGGCTTGGTGCTATTAGGAAGTGGTAGGACCTTCAAGAGGTGGAGTTTGGTGGAAGGTCTTAGGTCATTCAGAAACCAGACCCTTCCTATCTCTCTCTTTTATTTCCAGACATGAGGTGAGGATCTCTTCTACCATCCACTGTCAAGCACTGACCATGGACTGAAACCTCCCAAACTGTAAGTCATGATAAATCTTTCCTCTTTTTAAATTGATTATCTCAGGTATTTTGTTACAGTAACATAAAGTTGAAGGGGTACACAAATGTGGTGCCATGTGACATTTCAATACATGTATACACTGTGATATGTTTAAACCAGGTTAAATGTATATATATGTCCTCAAAAATATCATTTCTTTATGGTGAAAAATTCCTTCTAGTGTTTTGAAGCATACAGTATATTATTGCTATTTAAAGTCACCCTACTGTGCAATAGCACACCAGAACTTCTTGTTCTTATCTAACTGTAACTTAGTACCCACTGATCAATACTTCCCCAACCCTTTGTCCCCTGGCTTCTCCCCAGCCTCTAATAACCACCATTATAATTTTTGAATGAGTTAAACAAAAATATTAAGATAACAGCAAAGGTTGTGCCGAAGGTTGTGACTATATGAAGGTGGTAGGAGAATGACCAAAGTCTAGAAAACACTGGCTCCAAATTGGTGGGAGCTATGCCAACAACTGGAAGATGACAGTGAGAGGTCCCCAGCCTTCTATTCAGAGCAGACACCCCTCATTTTCCCACTTGGGGAGCAAAGATGGGCACTGGTGGCTCTAGGCACTGAGATGGAACTACTCTTAGCTCCTATGATTCAAAAAAACTTGGAACGATGCACCAAATAGATTTGTGCCCAGGAAATCCATGTGATGCTAAAAGCCCAGATCATCCAACCAGCACCTCGGGTCCATGTCTCGTGGAAGAACATGGTCCGTAATAACCCCCTGTCCCTCATCCCGTCACGTCATCTTCCTGAGAAAACCCTTGGGTGTACAGCCTTGGACCAACAGCCCAGCTGTGTAGCTTGACAAGCAGCAATTACCTCTGAAATGTTGAGTTATTTCCACTCACTGGTGGCTTTTACCCACCTTGTCAAGCTGCTCATGGACTACAAAGCACTTCAGCCCATCAGTACGGCCCATTAGGAGAAAAAAGTGGCAGCAGAGCCAGCTTGCAGCAGCCTGGCACTGAGCCTGGCAATGGTAGGCGTTTGACAAATCAATGGATTAACCCGCCTCAGAGTCAGCGCTGGGGGAGACAGTGAGTCTCACAGGTTGAGGTTGGCTGTGTGACCTTTCAGACCCCCATTCGCAGCCCGTGAATCGACTTATCTACCCCCCATCCCCAGCTGCTGAGCCCTCCTGCATGGGAACGGCCTCCCCTCCAGGTCCTCCAGCAGAGCTGATCAATAGGGAGCCGTGTGCTTCCGCCCCCTCCACGCCCACTCTGTCACTCAATCATTCAGAAATGATTCACCGAGACCTAGCCAAAGGCAAGAACGCGCTTCTACAGGCCTGTGTACCAGAGGCAAGGAGCACTAACAGGTAATAGCACCTATTGGCATTAACTCTGCACCAAAACCTTTAGGGACTGTCGGGATGTGTCCCCAAACGTGAGGGCCTCCTGAGAACATAGCATCTTACCTCCTGGGCCTCAGCCCACACCTCTGATTTCATGATAGACGCTTTCAGGGAGATGTCATGAGTGACATTCAAAAATCTTAAATGGGTACTGTCCCTTGACCCATCAGGAGAGATCCCCATTGGGTACAGAGAGGAAGCAGGGTCTGGGAGGGCATTCTCTGGGCGGTCACTTTCACTTGCTCTTTGGAAGACCCAGGGGGTTTCAGGCTAGCTGGGCAACTCCAGTCTCCAAAGCAGAAGGCATCTTTGTGTGGGGAGAGGGGCTCTCGACCAATATAGAAGCACCACGATTCACTGAAGCCAGGATACCCATCACCAATGGTGAGGCACATCCTTACCTCAGAGGTGTGAGGTTCTCTGATCAGTGATATTTTCACATTTTAACACCCAAAACAGCTCAACAGTGTGCGCCAGCTGAAAATCTTGGTGGCTGTCTGGGTCTTCCCCACCTCGATAGCCACATCCCAAAGATTTGGGGGGGAAATCTCGTTCGTCATTCCACGCTCTCCTCCTGTCCCTCTCTACTCCAGTGTGTGTGTGTGTGTGTGTGTGTGTGTGTGTGTGTGTGTGGTGGGAGGACTGGAACCAGCTTTTCAGAAAGCCTCCTTGAGCAGTGACAGCTCTGCTTGCCTGTTCTGAATGTTCCTTGGTGCCTGACAAGAACGGTACATGTGCTGGAACTAACTATTATATCTCCACCGTGCTGTGAGGCTGACAGAGAGCTACAAGATGGATGGGGGACTTAGGGACTCAATGGTTTCATTTAATCAGAGTGTGTGACACTCCCCTGGACCAAGGCAGAGAACTCCTTACAAAGACATAAGTCTGCAGAGACACTGTACCTAGGTGAGTGTGCGCACGTGGGGTGTGGGCACGTGTGCATCTGTGCACACCCCAGTGAGCAGAGCTCACCAGGCCCCCTCACATGTGATCCGTTTGCCCCAAGAGAGTGCCTGGAGAAGGCCCCCACCTTCTGCCTCTGGGTTTATGTCCTCCTAATGTCTGCTTTTCCAGTCTGGCTTTCCTGTTAGAATATGATTCCTTGATTGAAATGAGCTTGATAGTGTGATCGATTTCCCTCTATGGTTTTTATTCTCTACCACTTAGACTATTGCCTCGGGGGCAAATGCTGTGTCTTTTCTTTTTTGTCTTACATAGTCCCCCAAACACCACGGACACCGAGTAAGTACATAACCGGAGTTGTGAAATGGAGTCTAAAATGTACAGTCTCATCTGTCAAAATTTGGACACCAGAGCACAGAGTCAATTATCACATATTAACTTGCACTTGTTGGCATTTTAATGCATTTAGAAAAGATTCACTTCCTTTGCGTGCGCGCGCGCGCGCGCACACACACACACACACACACACACACACATAGAGCTAACTCAGAACACAGGCAAAATTGAGGCTGTTTTAGACAAAACTCAGCTTTGCCTCAGACTCTAAAGATTACTGGACACAATCAAGCTTCTGTTTCTTTGAAAAAGATGAAGACAGTGAATAGTCTGTCTCACATGCAAACTTCAGCAAAACAATAGCATCCCAAATATCATTTTTAGAAGCATTTTCACAGACTGTCTTACATGGTTTTTCCTAAGATCGTAAAGCAGGGCAGACAGATAACATGCCCATTTTAAAGGTGAGGAAACTGATACACAAAAGTGTGAACTGACCTTTTATTGATGCACAGGGAAGAAGGAAGAGAGGGAGGGAACAGTGGAGGGGAAGGCAAAAAAGAAGGAAGAGAAAGAGGGGAAGAAGAGGGAAAGAGAGGGATGGGGGGAGTAGAAAGGAAGAAAACGTAAGCCCCATTTTGATAATAGCTGTAGAGACAGAAATGAATAGTTTTAATATCAATAGTGCTAATGGTGATAACAGGAGTGTTGGTAGCAAAGTAGTAGTCACAGTAGCAACCAGTGGCAAATTATTGCCTTATCTTTATGTATCAAATAATTTTCCAAGGCACATCCACATGCAGTGTTTCCTTCATCCTTCAAAACCAGCTTCCAGCAGGGTTACTACAGGTCCATTTTATGATGAAGAAGCTGAGATGCCAGAAGATCTCCTTTCTTCCAATTGCACAGCATCTGGGGACCACCTCGCCTCCTCTCACTCGGGTGGTCCTGTTCTGGTTCCCTCGTTAGCCTGGTGTCACTGTGCACAACTAGCAGCTAGTGGATCCTACCCTGTAGGTTCAACTGCTGCCTTGGGGAAGAAATTTGGAGAGGGAAAAAATCCTAGGCTAAACACAGGTGAGGTAAGCATCAAAGATGAGATCACAGAAAGATGTGTGAGATGGGAAGGATCCCCCCGCATAGTGGGCTGGGCTCTCAAAGGGTGGCCTGACGGAGCCAGCTCCCAAGAAAGGGCTGAGTCTAGGAGCAAGGGAAGGTGCAGGCTGAGTCTTCTGTCCTTCTGGCTGATGCTGTCTCTCTAGTTATACCACTCTGCCTTCAGCATCATATCTCCACGCACCCCCAGAAAGAAGCCTCACCTGTGGTTTGAGGATGATGATTTTCTCGACTGTCTATGTGGACTTAGGCCTCCTGACCCAGCGAGTATCACCAGGGACTTCAGTGTGAGCGCGGCATGGTAAGACCCACTACCTGCAATGTGATTCTGCAACTCCGCCTTTGGAAAGCACAGTCCTCCATTATGGGCATGAGGACCCCATGATCATATCTACCCAGGTAGGCATTGGCTTTACTGATGGCAAGGTGTGACATGACAAGGGTGGTGGTCGAGAGAAGAACATCCTGTCACCCTCCAAACCTAACTCACGGCATTCAGAAAGAAAAGCAGGACAAGGATTTTTAAAGAACCCCAGAAATCCCCATCATTTCTGCAATTAATGCACGCTACTTGAGTGATCCTAAAGGATAAGGCACATTCTGAGGAATGTTCTGGAGATGATGGGAACAGAATCCAAATGGGCAGGCAGTATCACCTTGTGCAGAAATGGTGATCCCCATGGGAACCTTTGACTCTGGGGGTGTCAATTAGCAATTAGAAGCACCCAACACACATCCCTTTCCTGACCTGCTGGAGGCTCCCAGCCTTCCTGAGCAAAGGATGGGGATAGCATTATGACCAGACCTCTGGGCTAATTATTCTTTTAGAAATATGAAGGAAGAAAGGGCGGTGGGGCAGGGGGGAGTAGAGAGAGAAGCAGAGCTGTCAGTGTGCTTGATGTTAAATAAAACCTACCAAGACTCAGCTGAGAATTTTAGCAGAATCCAAATGTGCTAGGGGAAGGGAAAAAAAAAAAGCATGGCTCCCATCTCTAAGGTTCACAGCTAAGCTGGCTTAGAATCACACATGCCAAGGTTAAAAATAAAAAGCAGCCATCCCTGAATGACACAGGCCCTGAGAAGGAAGCCTGAAGTATGTTTGGAGGTGGAGGGAAGAAGAGAAGGAGAACCCGGGTTCAGAATCGAGGTGCTTTTTGGAGGACACATGACCTGAAAGTCAGATGCTCAAAATGTTGCTATTTTGTTTTTAAAGGGTACTTTACATTGGCAAAAGATTTCATCATAATCTTCAGATTTTTCCATCGAGGAAACCCTGGCATGCATTTGAATGTGGTCGTCCTGGCTGACCCACCTGGGCTGAGGGCTGCTGTCTGTGCATTTGCCAGGGTGAACTGGCTCAGACAGTGTCCTCATTCACCTAGTTGGGACACCAGTGGTCCCAGCTCAGAAAGCACAATGGGCCATCAGCATGGAACCCTACCTGCCACTGCATGCCACTCATTCCACAAGCCAGATAAAATGGTGCTGGGGATCCCCACAGGCCAGCCGTCCCTTGCTTGGCTCCACGGCAGACAGACTGTGTGTCTGCTTTCTGAGGCTAGTACGTGACCCATCCCTAGCCCCTACATCCACAACCACCATAGGCAGAGGCTACTTGGTAAAGGTGACACATTGGCTCTGTAGTTTCCTCTTCTTGCAAATCCAGGTCTTCCTATTATGAGTCCCATGAGTTTAATGAAATTGTCCTCTGTCTGATATGCTTATAACCTCTACTGCCTAAAGGGCTTACTTTTATAAAAATAAAAGAATCGACCACAGCTATTCTTTCAGCTACCTTGTGACCCCTCCACACTATGCGGATATCTCCAGAACGTCTTCAAGAGGTCAGAAAACGTGAGAATTCTGCAACCATGTGTCACAGGGAGTCCATACATTACACCAGCCCCAGGGACACCCTGACTTAGCCTATGTGGGCTGACCCTACACTTCTGCGCCACACAGAGCTTGGGAGGGGGGTGGTTGCTACCTTATAGAAGACTCATTGTATGCTCAGGCACCCCCAGGCCTGGGTAACAGAGGAGAGAAGAACATCCTATCACCCTAACAGTGGACCCTGACAGTGCAACAGAGGAGAGGACAGTCTGTCCACCCCCTAGGACTCCAGTCAGCCTTCATTTGAGGTGCCCTCCTGTATTACAAATTCCACATCCTGTATGCTAAGTGGAATTTTTACACCTTTAAAGCACTTTAGCAAAGCATTTAGAAGCAGACAAGGCAAAAATCCGTTTCTCTGCCCATTGTGATAGACCAGAAAGAGGCTGGGAGAGTTGAAGGAACTTGCTCAAGCTAAGTGACAGAAACAAGATTCAAATCCTGGGTTCTTTCCGTCACTCCAAGACAAGACAAGGGGTCAGATCTGCTGCAGGGGGGTCAGCCCCTGTACGGAGGCAGCAAATACCTGGGGCTGGGAATGAGCCGCCCTAAGGGTCTTTCTCATTCTTCAGACCTCAGCAGATGCCCTCTCATTCTGACTGAAGGAGGACATGGGGACCTCTCCCAAGCAGACCCCCTACTGAAGGGGTCTCTGTCTTGACTTCTCCTTCTCAGAGTCCTTAAGTGCAGGGACCAGAAAAGACCTATGTAGGGTCAGGATAGCACATGGCTGCCCTGCTCCTTCCTCGGGAGCCCTGCTCCCTCTGTTCTAAAGGCTGAACACTGAGCCAGCCCTCCAGCTGGCACTGAGGTTTGACTGGAAATCTCCCTTTCCTTACACGGACAAGAGGGAACGCCCTTTGCAGTAATCCTGGGAAGTTCTGGATAAATGCTGCTAGAACCCCCGACCCGCCACGTGTCGTCTGAACCCGTACATCAAACTGGGTTAAGAGGGAGAGAAAACTCAGAGATGACTCCAAAGGAAAGAGAGGACTGGAGACCCGGCACAGAGAGTGGGGCTCCCCCTCCTTACCTGTACCAGTCCAGCCCGCGGCCGTAGTTCCTGTCGAAGAAATGGGGCTCCGTACCCAAGGCCCGCACGTCCGGGTGCACGCGGATAAACTCCAGCACGGCCCGGGTGCCCCCCTTCTTCACACCCACAATGAGTGCTTGGGGCAGCCGTTTGGTACCCAGTTTCGGTGAACCAGAGTGGTTGGACCCCGAGAGGCGAGGGGCGGGCACGGCGGCCGCGGGCGCGCTGGGAGCGCTGGGCTCGCTGGGCGTCGGCCCGTGGGGATCACAGGGGAGGGACTTCTGGAGAAGTTTCTGGCCGCTCGGGCTGGGACCGCGGAGGCAGCGAGGCGCGCCTAGGAGACGGCTCCGGCCGAGGTCGTCGCAGCAGCACAGGAAGCTGTAACACAGGTAAGTGCAGGAGAGCGAGAGCGTGAAGGCGAAGAGCAGCCTGCGCGCCCTCCGCGGCTGAGGTGGCCCCGCACGGCCCAGGACCCTATAGGCCATGGCTCCATGGACCCGCGCCGGGGGTCATGGTTTCCGAGGGGGCACCTGCGGCGGAGCTGCTGTGGCCCTGCGTCGCCTAGAGGGCTCGCGTGGCTCTGCCCCGGCAGCGTGGGTCGGGTGTAGGGGGCGCCGTCTTCTCCGGGCGCTGCTGGCTGGGGCGCGCACCATGCCCCGGGATCCCGGGGGCTGCGGCTCCTCGGGGAACAGGCGGCTGCATTCCCAGCATCTCCTGGTCCTAGGCGGTGGGGCTCCGGGCAGCAGGGCGGCTCCTGGCGCTCCTCGGCTTCTGTGTGCGCCGGGTACAGAGCGCGCCCAGCGCCCGAAGCCCCATTCCTGACGCTCGGAGCGCGGCGCACGGAACGCTCGGCGGCCGCGCGACTGTACCGGCTGGAGGGCGGACCGGACGGTGGCGCTGGCGCCGGCCGCGTTCCGGCTCCTCGGGAAATGCCGAGCGGAGCGCGCTGCCGGCTCTATTTAAGGAGTCGCCTGACGTCAGCCGCGCGGGTCCCCCGAGCCCGCACCGCGCCCGGGGACCTGGCCCGCCCCCTGCTCCTCCGCTGTCTCACTCCTCTCAGGGACACACTACCCCCAGGCCCTCCCCATGCAGGCCGCTCCGTGAGGAGCCTGACCAGCTTGGTTGGGGCGGTGATGGAAGGGTGTCTGGGTACATCGTGTACTCCGCCGGAAGGCCGGACACCCCCCAACACTGACCTCTCGACACCGAGGGGTAGAACCCAGACTGCGCCAACATCCAGCCCAGGCAGAACTGGGCGCAGACGAAAGCACCCTACCCCGATACGTGGTTCCACTACACTGACCCACACACGCACCACATGCACTGGAGCTCCTGGACCCGGACACACCCCCACATCACGCAAGGGGATGGCATGGAGAAAACCCCTCATTTTGGCTTAGAAACACACAGGGACACACCCCCTCCCCCGCCATCTCGCCAAGCAGACACACGGAGCCGGGAATCGGACCCCGAGCAGTGTGCGCACACACGCCTGGGACTGGGAGGCACGCTGTAAATGGGATGGGTGGAGGAACAGAGCGAGAGTGAGATTCCGTGACTATTCATGGAGCTCCTTAGCCCCCCGCGCGCTGACTCACACCCAGGCGGCTCGCTCTGTCTCACACCCGTGAAGCACGCACCTCCACCCCGGTCTCACTCCACCTCTCCCAGCGCCTGGCGGGAGAGCGAGCCCCCAGAGCTCGGATTCCGCGCCAGGCGAATTCCTCTCTTAGCGGTCGCCCCCTAGCGGTGGAGTGCTCCCCGGGGAATCGTCCAGGTTACCTTAGGGTCCTTATGGGCTAAGGTGCTCTGGGCTGCTACGTGCAGTGGGTCTGAGAAGAGGGAACAAAGGACAGAGAGGACTTATCCAGGTCCGATTCCACTTTGAGTGATTCCTAAGCGACAACCACAGAATCACTGTGACCATGCTCAGAACAGGCTTGAGTGATTAACCCCAGTACTGGGAACCACATATAACGCAGAAGCAGAACCCTGCAGAAGAACAGACCTGAAAGGCCACGACTAAAAACATTGCTGAGCTGTCTCTCAACCAAGCCAAAAGACCGTGCAGGGCGTTTCCAAAGTGAGGACTCCTATAGGATGACCACTGCCACCCCCATGCTCCGTTCAGGCTGTGACTGACTTCAGGGCACAACCTGATCTTAAGGCCATGTGGATTTTAACTCAAACCAGGAAATATCTTGTCCCCAAACCAGGCATGTCCGTAAGAGCCTTAGATCATTCCCTCTATTGTAGATAGTAATGATGGTTACCAACTTTACACAGAGCACGTGGCACATGTTAACTGGTTTAATATTTACTACAATCTATGAGTTTGTTACCATCATTCTCACTTCATTTTGCTTTCTTAGTTCTAATAATAGCTAACATTCATCAAGTGCTTGTGTTGTGCCCTTAGTGTGCCAATCACTTGACATGCTCTCTACCTCATTCATCTTTGGAGATGGGTATAATTTCTAATCCATAGTGAAAAGGAGGTTTAATGAACACATTCTCAGTCATTGGCAGAACAAAGATTAAACCCAGGCAGTCTGACTCCAAGATTCAAGCTCTTAATTACAGTGTTCTGAAGCCCCCTTAACTTCCTTTGACCCTTATTCACATAATTCCATCTGAAGCTCCTAACCTGGATGTGAATGAACTTGTCTATGTCTCTATCATAATCAGGCACCTGGGCCTGAATGAGGAATTCCAGGTGTACGTTGAAAGTTCAAAGGGACCTTCACCTCCTTTCTGTAAGCTGTATTTCTAGTAATACCACCTAAGACCCCATTATCTTTTTCTTGTGGCTCCATCAGACTGCGAACATCTCAAGCTTGTAGCCAAGTAACCTCTCTAAGTGTTTCCTACAAGTGCTGCTGATTAAGGCACATCGCCCCCATACTGTGTTTGTACAGTGGGGCTTTTTTGGATCCAACATGTAGGCCCTTACAAATTTGACCTGATTAAATTGTGTCTTGTCTCATCAGTTAACTGCTCCAGTTTTTAAAAGAATGTCAACTCAAATCTTAAGCCATAATGTAGCCTTCATATGTTCAAAAAGAAAAAGTAGAAAGATTGCATCCCACTTTTACCCTTGATTCCAGGGGTACTTTGCCCACTTTGAGCCTCAGTTTCCTTGGCTACAAAATAGGAGCTTAGGAAAAACCTCCAAAGTCTTTTGGGGTTCTGGTGGTGTAATTCTCTGCTCCTGTGATTCCATTACCCAAAGCATGAACCAGTCTTCTGACGTGTCCTCTCCACATTTGATTACAATTTAATTAGTTCTTCACTCAAAATGTTAATAAAAATGTCAAAACAAATATGTTGAATGGAGTTCTAATATCTACTTTCAACAATTTTTCACATCATAAACCTGTTATTTCCGCACTCCATTGTTAAAATTGCAAGGTTAAACATAGAGTAATCCACTCTGACAAGTGCTTTTTTTTTTCCCCTGGAGAAAAACATGGATACAGTTATTTCTCACAATTCTGTGCTCGACTGAACTTTAAAATTATTTTAATCTTTGAACCCATAAAATCTGAAATTCCAGATACACCAGAACCAGGCAGGTTTTTCTTCCTCCAATTTCCAACCATGGTCATTACTTGAATAGAATTTTTCAGGGAATTATATAGTGGGCATGCCAGCTCATTATTCCCTAAGCACTCCCCCCCACCCCCGCCCACCACATACACCTCTATCATTTTACAGTAGCACCATGATTCTCCTTTGGGAGTATCAGGTAGGATTATGCTGAGTTGTGGGGTTTGTCAAATTCCTTGGGAAAATCTGTTATTTTTACCCATCTTCAATTGATCATAATGCTGTTGCATGTATTCTATCTTCAAGATATCCTTCAGAATATAGTCTTGATTTGGGGTGTCCCCATGCCTGGCTCAACCTTGGAGCTTTTGGTACCAAGGAAGAATTTATGAACGATTATAAAAGGCAACTAGTGATCTCTGCCATTCTTTGGAAAAAAGTTTCCCCTGATTCTTTCCCCACGTGGGTTGTGTGGGTTAAGCCTCCTTCAAAGAGAGACCAGTCATCAAACCAGGTGCTATCATTTTATCGTCATATTTCAGTGATTGAAAGTAACTCACATCCTTTCAGTGAGAATCAATCACAGAACAAAATTGTAAACGCCCTTTTTTCTTCGTAAATGATGACCTAGTCTAAGATAAGCCTGGCCCTTCCAGGGGTCACCTCTGCTATCAAGAGGGGGAGATCTTGAGAATGCACAGAGGAAAGTGGGGCTGGAAGATGGGGAACAAGACCCCTGAATCTAGCTATGCCAAAAGAATGGTCCCTAGACTTTCTTGCTCCCATTGATTAGTTCCCTTTCTGTTAGTCTCCACTAAAAATCAGCAAACAGACAAAAATAAGGTTTATTTTCCCCCTCAAATGCAATGAGGATCATTTTAATAAAAAGTGCTGGAGGCGGGTTGGGGACTTATTTTGAAGTATATGCACAGAACAGGACTAGAACCCTTCCAAACTTGAGATCACTCTAAGATCAAGCTACTTTTTCATTTTCTCTGCTTCTCTTTGTGTTTTATGTTTCTTTTCTCTCTTAACTGTCATTTTCCCTTTGGTTTTGAATCAGTAAGGTTTACTGATTTGCGAGCAACAGAAACTGACTTTGGCTATTAGAAGCAAAAAGGAATTTTGGATAGCTCACATGGGAAAAGAACTTTGAGTAGGTCACAGAACTAAGAAGAAGGCTGGATCGCTAGACTCAGAAACCATAGCAGTCTCAGAACACATGTCTTTCTCTTCTCTCTCTGAGTCTCCATTTTTCTTTTGCACCTAATGTGATCTTGAATCTTCCTTCCCACTCTGATGCCTTGTATGGAAGACCTTCAATTTGAAATTATGAAACACAAAAGACATTTTCTTCCCCCTTAACTCTTTGGACCTAATCAAGCCTTATTATTCAGTTTTATTTCAGTGGAACTTTTGAATCTTTTCTTGAGAGCAAAGTTTTATAAAATGTGAGAAAATACCAAAGAAGGTGACTCCTATGAGGCAAAGAGCAGTGAAGTGGAGTCACATGATCTATAGGATCCATGAGGTGCCAAGTTAACTTCTGAGCCTAGAGAGTGTGTATGAACATTCTGCATTTAGACGAGAAATACTTTCCCTCATGCTCCATTCTCTGGACTAAATCAGAGGGCAACATTTCAAGGGGCTTCCAGATACTGCCAGAGAAAAGAGGCAAATCTAGAAGACCACGGACCACTGCCCATCTTAAGGACTTTGTAAGATTGAAAATCCTTTGTCTTTCTCGGTGTTGGTTACTATTGTTATTGGTAACAATCATCGTCGTCGTCATCATTGTCATTTATTGCACACTTACTTCACACCAAGGACTGGGCTAAGCATTGAGAGGCATTACCTACTTTAATCCTCTCAATAAATCAATATGGTAGGTGTTATCGCCATCCCCATTTTGTACCTTAGGAAATGATCTTGAGCAACTTGAGTTTTCCACATAGTCAAGGTGCTGCAGACTAGAAGAGGGAGAAATGAGTACAAAAAAAAAAATGAGTACAAAAAAAAAAAAAAAAAAAAAAACCAACCAACTGGCTGGGTGCGGTGGTGTGCACCTGTAATCCCAGCACTTGGGAGGCTGAAGCAGGAGGATCGTGAGTTCAAAGCCAATCTCACCAATGGCGAGGCACTTAGCAACTCAGTGAGGCCCTGTCTCTAATAAAATACAAAAAAGGGCTGGGGATATGGCCCAGTGGTCGAGTGCCCCTGAGTTCAATCCCCCATGCCAAAAAAAAAAAAAAAAAAAAAAAAAAAAAACCCAAAAGTACAAATGGGCAGATCCAAAATCTTTCCTTGGATCAATACTCTTGAGCACCCTCACCTCCCAGATCCTGCATTATTGAACCTATTCTAGCATATCACACCTGTTTGACAATCTTGTCTCCTAAACCCTCAACTCCTTGGAGGAAGGGACTTAACAGCTGTTTCCAACTCAGCCTGCTGCTGAGTTTGGACTGCATGTTCGTGTTGGAACTCCCTTGGTTTCTTTATCTCTCTATCTTTGATGGACTGCTGAATATTACCCCACTGGGGCTTCCAAGGAAGAACTAATATTTCATTTCAAAGTGTATCCAAGATGGATTATTTGTAAAGTCGGGAAAGAATTTAAGTCTATTCTGGTGCATAATGATATAACACCCCTGACCTAAGTAATGCTCCTTTTCCTCTCATTTTCTTTAACCAAAGGGAAGCAGATAAGAGAGACACCACCAGTATGTCACTCCCAATTCATCAAATTCCCCAAATACAAATCTTCGTGGTCTAGTCGGAGATGAATGGAAGAGTATATTGCTACAGAGGAAAATAGAGGAAGAGAAATTTGTTGGTTTGTACTGATTTTTAAAAAGTTCTTTTTAACATTTTTGTTATACAGGTAATATATCCTTGATGTAGTAACAAATGAAAATACTGTGAAGCAAAAATAAAAACTCCCAAATCATCACACCCAGAATTTTGTGAATATCCATCCATATATTGTTAACATAGCTAATATTTTGCTTCTAACCTTCCAATTATAAATATATTCATTGTTTGTGGATCAGCTCATGCCTACTGTTTTGTGAGGTTTTTCCCCCCAGTTCAATATTGTGAATCTATTTTATATCATTAAATACAGACTTACAGAATAAGTCTATTTTTTCCAGAAAGAGGAAATAACTTTCCACAGAAAATGCTAGATGTAAGGACAGTGCAAGCCAGGAGCTACAACAAACCTAACCTTCCTGTGATTCCATTCAACACAGGAGTAAGCAGAGTGACAGTGAAAAAATGAGTCCTGGTAATAATGTTTGAAACCCTGGATCCAGCTTTGCCTAAAGCCGTCTTTTTAAGAGGCAGTAAAATATGGTGGTTAGAAGTGCTGTTTGCCTGGTTCAAATCCTGGCTCTGCTTCTAGGATGAAACAGGATAATAGATGCAGTGCAACTTACAAAACAGAGCCTGGTTATCAATAAGCCCTCAATGAAATTGGCCATTATTATGCTGGATAAATAATTACATCCGTCGATAAATTTTCTTTTTAGCTTAAGTCATTTTGTTTGATACAGATAGACACTTTTCAACTGTCTCACCCAACTTGAAAATTGTATTGACAACCAAATAAAATTGATCTTGTTCTCAGAAATCACCTAAGACCCCTCATGTTTTGAATCCAGTGTATCTCCCTGATACTTTCAATGTTTCTGGGGAAATAAACAAATACCCTCTTTAGACACAGTTTATGGCAGGTGTTCAATAAGTTCTTACGGGATCAATAGATAGATCAGACTCTCAAACACCCGCTTTGCCTAGAAGAAAACTACTTTAGCCTCGAGGACTTGGTGAAACTGATCTTAAAGGACTGAATTGTTTGTTTATTGATCACTCTTTCTTGTCTTCTGTCTCTTCCCAATTCAGTCTGACTTCCATGAATAAATATCATAATCACTTTTTGCTGAGATCATCAACTCCCTTGACCCTCTCTCACCACCGTATTTCCTGGTTACAATCAACTCCCTTCCCACTGTGTGCACCCATGCAGCTGAGCCCAGCAAATGCAGAAGCATGATGACTACTCTCACTTCAAATCCATCATTTCTAATCTCAAGTGGACCCTTCACACTTCCTCGCAATCACACTCCATTTTCGAGTCCATTCACTCCCCAGTCTTCCCATGTAAGTGTTTAGCACCACCCATCTGTTCTGGAACCTCTGATCCTCCCTCCCATCAGCTGAGGACCTTGCTACCTACTTCACTGGTAAGTAGAAGCAATCAGAAGAGAGTTTTCCCCAGGACCTTCCCACCTACCTGCGTCTACGTACGTGTGCTTTATTTCTTTCTCCTATTAATATGATATTATCATCTGTGGTTTTAGAAAAGACCAACCCCTCTACAGTGCTTGTATCCAGTCTGTCCTTGTCTTCCCTAGCAGTCCTTCCCTTTCTCTCCCCCCTCATCAATTTCCCTCCTCTCCACTGGATCGTGCCCATCAGCATTCAAGTGGGGTGTTATTTATTCCTTCTTAGAGAAGAAACTACCTGGTCTTGACCTCACCTTTGCCTCCAATGACTGCTCCATTTAGATTCCTGTCTTTACAGCTCAACTCTTCAAATAAGATCTTGATCCATTGACTCCTCCCATCTGCCCTGGAGACAGTTCCAGTCCAGCTTTTGTTCCGTCTCACCTCCAAAACTGCTGCTTTTTTTTTTTTTTTTTTTGGTACTGGGGATTGAACTCATGGGCACTTGACCACTGGGCCACATCCCCAGCCCTTTTTTGTATTTTATTAGAAGCAGGGTCTCACTGAGTTACTAAGTGCCTGGCCATTGCTGAGGCTGGCTTTGAACTCGCGATCCTCCTGCCTCAGCCTCCCAAAGTGCTGGGATTACAGGCGTGCGCCACCGCGCCCGGCTCAACTGCTGCTTTTTTAAAAAAATATATTTATTTATTTACTTTAGTTGTACAGATGCAATGCATTTATGTTTACGTGGTGCTGAGGATCGAACCCGGGGCCGCGCACGTGCGAGGCGAGCGCTCTGCCGCTGAGCCACAACCCCAGCTCACTGCTGCTTTTTTAAGGTCACCCATGATTCCCATGTTGCAACTCAATTTTTTTGTTTGTTTGTTTGTTTGCAATGCTGGGGATGGTACCCAAAGCTTTGCCCATGCTAGGCAAGTGTTCTCCCACTGAAGTACACCTCCAGTACCTTGAATCAATTCTTTTTCTTACTTTTTTTGGATCTGTGAGCAAATTCTGTTTACTCTCCCCTTATTTGGCTGACTCTCACCATCTCCTTTGCATCATCCTGCTCCAAGTCACCGTCCTTTGTCATCTAAATCACCACAGGAGCCACTGTCAATCATTCTTTTTCTCTCGGTTCTTTTCTCTCTTTCCCACACTCTCCTTTGGATCCTGTGTTTCCCAGAATCCTTTGCAATTGGATTCTAGTTAGGTTCACCCAAGGGGAGGTCCTGGCAGGAAACTAGAAAACAGATAGAAGGGAGAAATTAGGTTCTGTTTCTAGAAGTGTCTCAGATCACATTAGCAGCAACAGCAGTGGTCGTTAGATATGGGTTTCTAGTTCCTGTTCACATAGAGCATGGTGGCTGAAGTGGGCTTTCCTATTGTCTTAGCACCACAGAACTAACAGGTGTTGGCTCTGGTGGTGTTAAGAGACCTTCACCTTCTCAGTTTGGGGGCCCAGGAACTTGCAGTGATAGTGGGAATGTGTCCTCTGGTGCGTTCCCTCCTGTTTCTGCAGCCTTAGAGGTGGTTCCTGTGGTTATTAATTTTCAAGTAACTTCCCTTTTTGTTCCTCCAACCCTTCCATTGCTTTTGGAACCAGTTCCCTCTATTAAATTCTTTTTGTTTGAAATACCTAGAGTGGTTCTGTTTTCCAGAATAGACCTTGATTATTAGAGCTCCCTAATAGGTTCTCCTAAATACAGTCTCAACAAGAGGGATCCTTACATTCAAAGCCCTCCGTGGGTGGTTTCTAATCTCATTCAGAGAAAAGATCCATCTTCGGACCAAAGCCATGTTAATCTGGTAAGAAGTCTTCTGAGAAAATAAGCCAAAATAATACCACTAACTACCCAGATCATCCCCCTCCACCTTCCCCAACCCATACCCACTATTCTCAAGCAACTAGCAGGCTCAGAATGGGTCTAACAAAAAATGAGAAATAACCAGAAAGATCTAGCAGGGAACCCATGAGAAAATACTGTGCAAGAGGATGATTCTTTTTCTAAAGGACAGGCCAAATTTATTGATACTAGTAGATCTAATTACACATGAAAACACTCAGAGCTATTTTCATTTCAAATTATTTAAATAAAACATCTCCTAATGAGTTAAAATTAATAAAGCATGATACAATAGAGGTAGTCATAATTATCAAGAAAAGAGATACACTGAATTTCAGTGAATTTGCTTTTAAAAATCATTGAGTAATCCTTTGTAAATAGGTTTAAAGGATAAATCCAATCATTTTAATTTAAAGCAAACCAAATAATATCATGATTACAAGGTTTTCTAAATGTACTTCAAACTTGCTGCATTTGGAAATTTTTACAACTGCTCAGCCTTCTACCTCTTTCCTGCTTTCCACAGTACCTAATACCTCCAAGGACTGAGCCTTTTGGGAAATTTCTGGGCTAAGATTTCCCATTTTATCCATGAAGTTGCAACTTTCTTGGGTCTGCTGTGTCAGTTCCTGCTTCCAATTTTTTTTTTATTACAAATTTTTATCTCATCTTTGCCATTGTGTCCTCTCACTTCCTTGTCCTTATGGATGAATTCCTGAATTTCATTTCTTAGACACAGTGGCATTGTGAAAACGCAGTGTATGTGACAGAGAGGTTCTGAAAAGGACCTTGAACATTGCCAACAGAAAGCACTCAGGTGGTGGCTCTTGAGCTAATCTCTCATTGCCAAAGAAGCTGCTCCTGCGTCTCTGAGTCTCCAGCTCTGGTAATTTTCAAATGTGGACCTTGGAGGCGGAAAGCAGCCAGCAAGTGAACAGTTTAAGAAGGTCAGCTGGTGGGTAGGTGGGAAACCCAATTAATGTATACTATATGAATGGCACATGAACCATTCCTTTTGTGAAAATGAAGAATATTGCAGCCAAAGATAATGTGCCTTATGATCATTCCCCAGCATTTTTTATGCTCTCTTCCTCTCCCCCAAGTTCCTAACATTAGCACAATTTCATGGTATAATTGCACTCTTTTAAAGAAGCACTTTCATATATAGAAAAATAGGAAAACCCCAGCATACTTTGTTAGGGGTTTTTAGGACAGTGGATATATATGATTGTGGTGTTCTGCTACTTGCTTTTTTTCCAAACCTCATGTTAATGCTTGTAGATTTAACTCAGTCTCTGCAAAACATTTCATCACAGTTCTGATGCCCCTCAGTTGTTTTCCATATCTATTTATTTCCATATCATGGTTTATTTTGCCATTTCACAGTTAGTGGATACTTGGCTTTATGTCCATTAGCATGAACTTTAACTGCATTTAACTGAGAAACCCAAAACAACAGCAGTTTGAATAAGGCATAGATTTATTTAAAAGAAGTCCAAAAGGACACAGTCTGGGTCTATATGGCAACTCTGTGGAGTTATCAGGCACTTTCAGCTCTCTGCAGTTTTGAATGTGTCCTATCTCTTTGTGGATGAGCATGGGTGTTGAAGTCCCAGCAATCACATCCCCAGCCCAGGTGACTGCTTGGAGGAAGGGGAATAGGGTATTCCCCTTCCTTCTCAGGAAAATTTCCCAGAAGTCTACACTGTTCACTTCTCATTGGGCAGAATTTAATCACATGGTCACACCTGGCTGCAAGGAATGCTGGGACATGCACTCTTTGGAAGAACCATAATGTTAATAGGTTCTATTGTTCTGAAAGCCAGTGTGAATGTTTGAAGGCAGTTAGCAGTTTCTGCCTCCTGTTGTTTAAACCCTAGTTCTTACAACAAGTCTTCAACAAGCTTCTTTTAACACAAGGATCAGTCAAAATATCCTCAGCCAAGTAGAGCAGATCCTGTTTCTAGGGCTAGGTGAAAACCCCAGGAAGTCCCTCTGTGCCTGTTGCTAACTCTGTAGTTGCTGGATCACAAGAGAGAATGGGGCTAAGAAAGGAGTGGCCCCGGGAAGGAGAAGTCAAGGGCATTTTCTGGACATGAGGGGAGGGCTACCAAGATTTTAGCAGCCTTAGAGTCCTGCTTATATTTGTCCTGACAGTGCATACCTTGGAGTGTTTCACTGAAGTAGATTCACTGGGGCACAGGGTATGGTGTGCATGTTTTAAATTTAAAGAGTCTTTCCATGGTTATGTTAGTTCATGATCCCCCGGCAGTTCCTCATCAACCCTATAAATTATATTTTAAAAACAATTTTGTCATTTACATGGAAGAAAAATGATATCTAATTGGTTTTGTTTGCATTTCCCTATTGCTAAGGGTGAGAAAGTCTTCATATGTTTCTTGGCCATTGCGATTTCTTGTTTATAAATTGATTATTCACTGACTTTGTTCATTTTCCTGATTTTTTTCCCCCAAATATGATCTAAGGTAGTACTCTAAATTTTTTCCAATTTGCTAAGTCATATCCAAAATCAGTTACTGAATAATTCTCTTTTCTCACTGATATAAAAATGCCATATTCCTCATCTCTGCTTCTCTCTGATTTCATAAATTTATCCATCAATATTTATAAATAATATGGTCTTAATATGCCTTGACTAGTAATATTTTTGTAAGATTTGTTTCAAAAATAACATTCAAGTTAGAAGAGTCATAACAAATAGACAGAATGATTCTGAATGGTGTACTTCTTGCCAGATCTCAAAATAAATTACAAAGTCAGTGTAATTAAAACAGTATGGTGGGCTGGAGCTGGGGCTCAGTGGTAGAGTGCTTGCCTGGCATGTGTGAGGCACTGGGTTCAATTCTCAGCACCATAAATAAATAAATAAATAAATAAATAAATAAAGGTTCATCAACAACTAAATATATTTAAAAAAAACACAAAACAGTATGGTATTGGCCCAAGAAGAAACAGATAGATTGATCAAAGGGACAAAAGAGAAAGCCAAAAACGGGCCTTCATGTTCAAGTTGTGATAAAAGAGGCATTTGGGTGTTGAATGCAATGTGTTTGCCAAAACACATTCCACTTAAATCACAGCACTTCATGTTAAAAATTAAACCCATAAAATAATTACAAGAACATTGTAGGATGAAGAGAAACTTTTTAAACATGAAAGCAGAGAAGATACCATAAAGGATAAAACTGGTCAACATGGGATACACAACCAAACATACCTCCAATCAAATTGAAAGTCAATGGCACCAACAAAAGTATTAGCCATATCAATACAACAGAGTTTAAAACCTTCAATATATAAAGAGTCTTTGAAAATCAAGAATGTAAAATGGGCCAACCACATGAAGAGCTAACCAGAACTCCCTTTAAGTTGATTAATTACCTAGGCTATTGAAAAGAAGCAATGAGCAGCATACAAATGGAAAACTTGAACACCAGTGCAGCATCAAATAATGTTGAAGAGAGCGTACTACCTATCAAGTTGGCCAACAGTTCTTAAATGAGAAGCTCCAGGCTGTCGAACCTACAGAAAAAGTGTTTAAATACTTCAGTGTTGAAATGAGAACCAGAGTTCCAGAAGATAATTTGGCCATGTGCATTACAAACTTTTGAAAGTATTCATACCTTTTAATTTGAACGCAGGATAGAAATTTATCATGTGGAAAGAGACTACAGATGTGTACAGATGTGTACGGAGACTTCTTCATCACTTTTTATACATACATATATAATTTGAAGGTGAACTTGGAAGCAATCTTAAAGCTGCACCGATTGGTTTTTGCTTAAGTAAATTATGGCCTTTTGCTCTCTCGATGCCGATGCAGAGCTGACTGGGAAAAGGCAGATTGTGGATTAGGGAAGGGACAGAGATTGGTATTAGGCATGTATGTCTGCATGTGTCCCCTTAGTGATTTAACCTAGTCGTTGTCAGCCCTGGATGCACATTAAAAGCACCTGGGGAGCTGTTGAAAGGCGCTGGTATCTGAGGCCCCTCAGATCCCGATTCCATCGGTCCTAGGTGTTGGTATTATTTTTAAAGCTCCCTGGATGATTCTAATGTGCAGCCAGGGTCAAGATCCATTGCTAACCAGAACTCCCTTTAAGTTGATTAATTACCTAGGCTATTGACCAAAGCTGAAACTAACAGCCCTCAGGAAACCCCAGGGAAGCCAAGGCCGTTGCTTGAATCTGGCTGATCATGAATGGGCAGCGGCCAATCCTCTACCCCAAGAGACTGGCCTCCCTGGCTATGCTAGAGCCAGGCCAGCCAAGGGTCTATTCGATTGAATACCAAAGAGGTCACGGGTGACCTTGACAAGCACATTCACTGGTGAGGGCTTCTTGACTGCTCTGTGACAAACTGCCACAACAAAGCTACACACCAGTTTGCGTTTCCATTTTTAGCCTCTTTATTACCTCCATCTGTTGATGGAGATGGCGGCAGCAAAAACGTAGGGAGGTTGCTTCGTGTTCTCTGGTATTGGATAAATAAAGACAGACTCCTACAGCGTCTCCCACTGTCAGGGGGCCTGATGCTCCCTAAGTAGGTCCCTCCTTCTGTCCACACATTTTATTTCCAACCCCTTACACTCCCCCATTCCCTTCTCCTCCACCGCAATAACAAGTTTGCAGTTTCCACTCCATTTCACACAAACAACTTTCTCACACTTCCTAGTTCACCCGGCGATGGCTGGAGGCTTAGCTGCAGACCTCGAAAATGCCTCTTCATTTTCATCAGTGACTGTTCCTTCCTAATCCGGCAACTGCCCTATCCCTGCCTCCAAGCCTCCCCATCCCATCTAACAAGGAGATGCAAGGACAGTTGCTCATTCTAGACAATTTATTAAAAGACTACAGGAGGGGATGCACTCATGTCTAGAATCCCCCTCTTAAGCATGAAATGAAAGAATAAAAGAGAAAGGGGAAAGATATGGACAGCATTTGTTAGGGAACTTTAAAATTTCTATGCCCTTTTCACCATAACAAGATTTCCAGGAGACAGAGGGAACAGGCACTGGGGAATATTCCAGGAGAGTGTTTCCCAAACTCCATTCATTCATTCATTCATTCATTCATTCATTCACATTGCACCTTTGTGATTTCTGCACCACTCAGGTGCCAATAATCAGATTATTTTTGTAACATTTCTTTATATCATTTCATCCTTTATATTTAAATATGTATGTTATTTTTAAGTAAACTTGATCATAACTCAAAATTAAAAACTAATATCACCTTCCAAAATTGATCATAAGTTTAAAAATATATTAATGACAAAAGAGTATTATGACATTTCTTTCAGATGATGTTGCCTGCTGAGTTTGAGACTTGCTTTCTTCATTTAAAAGGTGAATAAACAAAAGAGGTGTTAAAGCTTTTTTGTTTATTTTTAAATTTTGTTAGCACCAGGCTGATGCTTCATGATGTAATTGGAAGGGCTGAAAGATATTTGTGCAAGAATAACTGTTCTCTGAGTTGATGATGAGTGTGTGACACCTGGCGCAATCTCAGGGCTCATAAACCTTGGAGAAGCACGTGCTACCCAACAATTACTATTCTTTCTAGCAAAAGTCTCTCTCTGCCTTGTTTCCTATTTTAGCTGGACACAGAAGTAAGCTCGAATATGATTTTGGATCCTTTTTTTTTCCTTTAAACCAGGTCAACCCATAAATCTCCCCGAGAGATTCTAATTTGGCAGATCAAGATCACAGCTCCACGTTGTATTTCTAAAAAGTGCACCAGATGATTCTGATGGGAAGACATGTCAGGGAAACCCTCGCCTGAGAGCTCCCCTTCAGCAAGAAGATGCTGCTGGCACCCCCAGAAGCACCTGGATGAGCCCACCCCTCCTTCCAGTTGCTTAGCTCAGAAGCCCCCACACAATACTTCTCCAAAACACTGCAGCCAAGAAAGGTCCTCCCATCTCTTACCACCAGCCTGCAAAACTGAAAAGCAGTGGGGCGCTGTCGCTGCCTGAAGCGCTTGGAGCAACGGAGCCGCGCGGGAAGAACTTCAGAAGCAAACTGGAGACAAACAGCTTTTTATTCTGATAACTTTTCTCTCTGGTTCTAACAACAACTAACACACGCCAAACACACCACTAAAATGGCGCTGACCCGATCAGCAATTTCGGCCAAGTCACTCGAGATCCCGCAACAAGTCCCATGAGACTACGGGAGGAGACAATGCCCAAATCTCCACGGCTCATAGTCAACTGCAATTCAAGCCAATCCCCAAACAGGGCTCCTGCATTTCCCCCTTTTTGTTTTAAAAGAGGTAATGCTCTAGGACGTCTATGTGCAACCAACATTCTTACCCGTCATTGGATAATCAAGGCTGTGCCCTTGACTCCTGTCTTAGGTTGATATGTCGGCCACATGAGACTGTCCCGTGCGACTGTGCCTGTCTTAGGTTGTCCCCCTCTGGGGATCTTACCTGTCATTGGCTAACCAGCCATCCAATGGAGCCCTTTAGGATCGACTATATATGATGACTAACAGCCGTCCAATTGTGAGGAGATATTGCGGCTTTAAGGCGACAAGCCTTTTGGTGATGAGCCAAATTGCATAGCATATCAAATTGTTTAAACAAATCAGCTGCCCTAAGTTCCATCAAGTAACACACTGAATTCTCTAGACAAATACCCGCAAGGCATTGTCCCGTAAAGTCCCAAACAATGAAAGATCAAAATGTCCATTTGTTGTAACATGTTGATGTAGGAGGCCCCATGCATGTAGAGCAGAGGCCACACTGTTGGTGAGGTTGTTTGATGTTTGAGCAGCAGGGATGCTTGCGGCGGCCGCGATCCCTGCAGCTGTAGCAGCAGACGTCTTTTTTATGTTTAGACAATGCCACCGGCAAATCTTCAGGGCCCGCTACCTAGAAACTCAAGCATCAATTATTAAAGGAAAGGCAGTGCTATTGCAGCACTGAGTCAAGAGGCGAGTTGTCAAACTACAAAATAGAATAATTAGATTAGAAAATTAAAGTTGATTTTTGTTCACACACATCACTGGTTGAGCTTCTACAAACATAAGTTGGAAAAATATCATATTTAGAACAAATCAAAGAAAGACTGAGGGTAATTACTGCATTAAAGATAGATTAAAGAAAAGGTAAAGGCACTTTAGAGAAATAATTTGTTAGCTGGAACACTTGAGTCTCTGTATACAGAGCAATCTTTTACCTGTTGAGATAATTGAACTTAATGAGCTATTAAACAAATGAAGTTAATAATAAATAAACAATCTTATGTCAAAACACCAAAATATCAGGTTATATAGCACTAGTCATATTGTTTGCTAAAGAGAAGTCCCAGGGACACCTATAAATCAAAATTGAAAGTACCTTCATTTATAATATTATTTACCTAAATTGAATACTCTTAACCTAAAATGAATTAAAGTTATTTGGATCCATATATATATATATTTTTTTCTTTTTCATAAGCGCTTTGTTCTTTGTGATGTCACACTGGACAGACGAACAAACATACAAACATATATTTGTGACGTCACATTAACATGAAATATAGACAAATGTACAGACATAAAGACATGTATAAAAAGAAAAGAAAAAAAAATACAATTGTGTGCACACTAAAGAGAGATCTCCTCGTCCCGGCCGGGAGGAATGACACTTAAGTTGTGAAATATTTTGAAGGACTCTTTTGAGGGAATCATTCTATACCTTCATCTTGGTCCTCTTGATTTTGTACCTTTTTTATTAATCTTGATTCTTCAATAACTTCATCTTGATCATTTTGATGTGGTACCTGTTTTATTAATCTAGATGGTATCCATATTGGAGAGGATTCGTCTTTTGGAAAAACACAAACAGATCCTCTTCCCCAAATTAATACTGGATCTGGACCCTTCCATGTACCTGAAAGAACATCCTTCCAGTAAACCAAAGGTTTATGTTGTTGGTGTGGATTCCAATGTCTGTCTCCAGCAGAATAACCATTAGAGTCTAAAGTTAAAAAATTTAAGGTAAACAGGGCAACTGCCAATCTGTCCTTAGGACTTTTCCAATTTCCTTCTTTTTGTTTTAATAACATAATTTTCAGTGTTCGGTTTGCTCTTTCAATAATGCCCTGACCCTGAGGATTGTATGGGATGCCTGTTTTATGGGATATATTGAATTTTGCGCAAAACTGTTTGAAAGATGAGGACGTATATGTGGGGCCATTATCTGTTTTTTTAAGCATTTTGGGGATGCCCAATGCAGCAAAAGCTTGCAAACAATGAGATGTAACATCTTTAAACTTTTTCTCCAGAATGTAAGGAAGCAAAAATCATGCCTGAGCATGTATCTATGGTTACATGAATAAATCGCAATTTTCCAAAACTTGGCTCATGAGTAACATCCATCTGCCACAAATGATTGGGCATTAATCCTCTAGGGTTAACTCCGAAATGAGGATTGGGCAAATGTGTCATACAAGATTTACAATCTTTTACAATTGTTCTGGCTTGCTCCTTTGTGATTTTAAACCTACGTTGCAAGGTGGTGCTGTTGACATGAAACTGGGAATGAAATAAAGTAGCTTGTTGTAGCGCTGAAAGTATAAATACTGTTTTTGTAAGTTCATCAGCCTTTTGATTACCTTCATGGAGGGGACCAGGCAAATTAGTATGTGCTCTAATATGGCCTACGAATAGAGGTTCTTTTCTTGCCCACAAAAGTTTTTTGTATTTGATAAAACAATTTAAAGGCTGGAGTATGAGGTGCTATTGGTCCTGCTAACTCTAATTTTGGGACGGCTTGTACAATATAGTGGCTATCTGAAAAAATGTTTACGGGCTGGTCCCTAAAATTTTCCAGAGCTCTTACCACAGCTTCCAGTTCCACTAGTTGAGCTGATTTGTGTGCAGTTATGTAAGTCATATTTTCTTTTTTAGTGACTACTGTAGCAGTACCATTTGAGGACCCATCTGTAAATACATTAAATGCCTTAGGAATAGGTTGATTTTTTATTACCTGTGGAAATATAATAGGATGATTAATACAAAAAGATAATATAGGGGACTTAGGAAGATGATTATCAAAATTTGCAGAAGTAGAACATTTAACTATAGCCCAATCATTATCATTGAAGCATAAGTATTCAATCTGTGATGATGAATAGGGGGTAATAATAGTAGCAGGGTGAATGCCAAATATTTTAGTAGAAGTCTTAAGTCCTTGAAGAATAAGTTTAGCCACCATGGAGGTATAAGATTCAATTATACTTTTAGGAGAGATGGGCAAATGTATCCATAATAAAGGCCCTTGTTGCCAAAATACTCCTGTGGGTGTATATTGTGAAGAAATAATAATCAACATCAGCGGTTGAGTTAAATCAAATCTATCACAATGAGCTCCTTCGATGGCTTTTTCTACTAACTTTAAAGCTTTCCTAGCATCAGGAGTCAATGTTCGTGGTGAAGATGGATCAGGATCTCCACGAAGGATGTCAAATAAAGGTTTGAGTTGGCCAGTAGTGAGATTTAGTGTAGGGCGAAGCCAATTAATGTCTCCCAGTAGTTTTTGGAAATCATTGAGGGTGGTCAAATGTTCTTTATTTATTAAAATTTTTTGGGGTCTAACAAAAGTATCCATGATTTTAAATCCTAAATATAATATGGGAGATCTGGTTTGAACTTTTTCTTCTGCTATATATAATCCATATTTTTTTAAATTTTCTACCACATCACTGAATATATTAAATAAGATTTTTTGATTAGGGTGGGCCAATAAAATATCATCCATGTAATGTAGACACATGAGGTTTGGATATTTATTTGTAATGGGTTGGATAGCCTTGTCCACATATATTTGGCATATGGTGGGGCTATTAGCCATTCCCTGTGGTAAAACCTTCCATTGATATCTCTGATCAGGGCCATTATTGTTCATAGAAGGAACGGAAAAAGCAAACCTGGGGGCATCCAGAGGATGTAGGGGAATAGAAAAGAAGCAATCCTTTATATCAAGAGTAATAAGATGGAAATTTTTTGGAATAGCTACGGGACTAGGAAGTCCAGGTTGAGTAGGCCCCATAACTTGCATGGTTTTATTGATTTGTCTAAGATCATGTAACAATCGCCATTTTCCTGACTTTTTCTTGATCACAAATATGGGGGAATTCCAGGGAGAGGTGGAAGGTTCTATATGACCTGCTTCTAATTGTTCCTGAACTAATTGGTGGGCCGCTTGTAATTTCTCTTTAGATAGGGGCCACTGAGGGACCCACACTGGCTTATCAGAAAGCCATGGTATTTTCAAAATTATTTTCTCAGTGGCCCCGAAAAAAAATATCTTTTTCCTTTATGACAATGATTACTTTTAGGGTTAAGATTACTCTGTACTTTTTGATAATGAGTTCTTTTATGGTTAAGATTACCTGTAGGTTTTCACATTTAACATCTGCTGGCTTGGTTGCAAGGTGTACTCCCATTTGTTGCAAAATATCTCTTCCCCATAAAGTAACCGGTAGATTAGGTAAAACATAAGGCTGAAATGTTCCTTTATGGCCTTCATCATCCTCCCATTTTAAAATTACTGCACTTTTATCTGGGAGGTTATTATATCCCAAGCCTCTTAAACTGGTTGAAGCTTTTTGCAGAGGCCAGTGCTTGGGCCATTGGCGTAAATTAATAATGGAAGAGTCAGCTCCAGTATCTATTAATCCCTCCATTTCTATTCCCTGGATTTTTATTTTACACATAGGCCTCCTTGAACAGTCTCGAACCCAGCAAGCCATGGGACTTGAGTCAGTGGAACAAAATCCTCTATTGTTCCCTTCTTGAGGCATACCCATTTTAAATGAATTATGTAAATTGGGAAGGAGAAGCAACTGAGCAATTCTATCTCCTTGATTAACAGAAGTTATACTTTGGGGTGAGCTAAGCATTATTTTTATTTCCCCTTTGTAGTCTGAGTTTATTACTCCTGGGGTCACTTGCAAACCTAATAAGCTTTTAGGACTACGCCCGATAATAAGTCCTACAGTCCCTGAGGGAAGAGGTCCCCTGACTCCTGTGGGAATCAGTTGAACCCCCATTTCAGGTGTTAACACTATTCGGGCGGTGGAACAGAGGTCTAATCCTGCATTTCCTCTTGTTCCTCTGGCGAGGGAGTGGATGGGTAGTAGGGATTGTGTCGGGGAAGCATCTGAGTGGATGCTTGAGGATACTCCTTCTGCAATGCCCCGTACATTTGTGGGCCCCGGGGTATTGGGCCCTGTGCCCCGTTTTTTGAATTTCTGAACAAAGGATTTCCATGGATGTCAAATTTTGAATGGTATTTATTGGCCCAATGATTTCCCTTTTTACACCTGGGGCAGCGGCCTGGGGCACGATATGAGCTTGGTCTTATTTCTCTTTTGGGATTTTGCCTAGAATTGCCTGATTGATTATGATAATTTTGCCTGGAATATCCTGACTGATTATAATATCTACGTTTAGCCTTTGTGAAATTTCGAGAGGAAGCACCTCTCATTGAGGCTGCAATCACATTTCCTGTGACAAAGGCGTCATTTATATCTTTACATAGTTGTATATATACGGAAAGATCCTTTTTAGTTCTCCATGGCCTGATGGCTGCTTGGCACCATTTATTTGCATTTTCATAAGCTAATCGAACAACTAATGGCATAGCTTGGTCAACATCTGCAAACACACTACCTGCAGTTCTCAAAAGTCGATCAGCAAAGTCGGCATATGGCTCATTAGGTCCTTGAATCACTTTTGACAAGCTACCTTGTAGATCCCCAGGTCCTTGTACAGTTTTCCATGCCTCTAAGGCAGCTGCATTTATCTGAGCATATATATCTGGGTCATAATCTGTTTGAGCCTGTAAGTCTGCGAATTGCCCTTCTCCTGTGAGCATGTCTATATTATAGTTTTCAAACCCTGCAGCCGCGTTTCTTTTAGCCGTTTCTATACAAAGTTCTTGGAATTGCAATCGCCAAACCAAGAATTGCCCCCCGCTTAATGTTGCTTTACATAGACTTTTCCAGTCTGAGGGGGTTAAGCTAAAGGTGTTAAGGGACTCCAGCATACTCAACGTGAAAGGAGCTTGGGGCCCATAAGTCATTACTGCCTCTTTGAGATTTTTTATTGTTTTGAAATCTACTGACTGATGGACACTCTGTCCATTTTTCTTTTCAAGTGCTGGCGGTTCCCAATGTATCTGTGAGTTGTCCTCGAGAGCGCATAAGCGATCAGAAAGACTTTTTATTTCTGTTTCTAGGGTATGCAAATGCCTAGTAATACCCTTCATATTTTCTGTAATGGATTCCACCCATGGGGGAGTAGAGGACACAAGTGACTCCTCTGCCTGACGGACCTTTTTCTCGGTCTTTTTAAATTTCTTTTTCCTCATTTTCTCAGGATCACTTTTACTAGATTCCTCACCACTGCTAATTTCACTGACAGCAATATCCTGAGGCCCAGGTTCCAGTGAGAGCAAGTATCCTTCAGCTTTCGCCAATAACTCCCGAATAGCTTTAATAGCTTGGATTTTTGTCATTTTTGGGGTCTCTTCTAATACTCTCTTTACTGGTCTCAGTTGGCCCAGTGGAATCTACACTTTTTTGATCACTTTCACTTTTGTCTATATACTCCTCACTGAGAACAGAGTCAGGTATATCAAGGAGTCTTTGCATAGCCTCTATCACTTGGGATTCAGTTATATTCGAACCCATCTTTAGAGACCTTTCAGTTCTTACCTGTCCGCTCCGAAGTTCCCCGTACGGGCCGCCACCTGTCGCTGCCTGAAGCGCTTGGAGCAACGGAGCCGCGGGAAGAACTTCAGAAGCAAACTGGAGACAAACAGCTTTTTATTCTGATAACTTTTCTCTCTGGTTCTAACAACAACTAACACACGCCAAACACACCACTAAAATGGCGCTGACCCGATCAGCAATTTCGGCCAAGTCACTCGAGATCCCGCAACAAGTCTCGTGAGACTACGGGAGGAGACAATGCCCAAATCTCCACGGCTCATAGTCAACTGCAATTCAAGCCAGTCCCCAAACAGGGCTCCTGCAATGCTTGCGGCGGCCGCGATCCCTGCAGCTGTAGCAGCAGACGTCTTTTTTTTATGTTTAGACAATGCCACCGGCAAATCTTCAGGGCCCGCTACCTAGAAACTCAAGCATCAATTATTAAAGGAAAGGCAGTGCTATTGCAGCACTGAGTCAAGAGGCGAGTTGTCAAACTACAAAATAGAATAATTAGATTAGAAAATTAAAGTTGATTTTTGTTCACACACATCACTGGTTGAGCTTCTACAAACATAAGTTGGAAAAATATCATATTTTAGAACAAATCAAAGAAAGACTGAGGGTAATTACTGCATTAAAGATAGATTAAAGAAAAGGTAAAGGCACTTTAGAGAAATAATTTGTTAGCTGGAACACTTGAGTCTCTGTATACAGAGCAATCTTTTACCTTTTGAGATAATTGAACTTAATGAGCTATTAAACAAATGAAGTTAATAATAAATAAACAATCTTATGTCAAAACACCAAAATATCAGGTTATATAGCACTAGTCATATTGTTTGCTAAAGAGAAGTCCCAGGGACACCTATAAATCAAAATTGAAAGTACCTTCATTTATAATATTATTTACCTAAATTGAATACTCTTAACCTAAAATGAATTAAAGTTATTTGGATCCATATATATATATATTTTTTTCTTTTTCATAAGCGCTTTGTTCTTTGTGATGTCACACTGGACAGACGAACAAACATACAAACATATATTTGTGACGTCACATTAACATGAAATATAGACAAATGTACAGACATAAAGACATGTATAAAAAGAAAAGAAAAAAAATACAATTGTGTGCACACTAAAGAGTAGATCTCCTCGTCCCGGCCGGGAGGAATGACACTTAAGTTGTGAAATATTTTGAAGGACTCTTTTGAGGGAATTCATTCTATACCCTTCATCTTGGTCCTCTTGATTTTGTACCTTTTTTATTAATCTTGATTCTTCAATAACTTCATCTTGATCATTTTGATGTGGTACCTGTTTTATTAATCTAGATGGGTATCCATATTGGAGAGGATTCGTCTTTTGGAAAAACACAAACAGATCCTCTTCCCCAAATTAATACTGGATCTGGACCCTTCCATGTACCTGAAAGAACATCCTTCCAGTAAACCAAAGGTTTATGTTGTTGGTGTGGATTCCAATGTCTGTCTCCAGCAGAATAACCATTAGAGTCTAAAGTTAAAAAATTTAAGGTAAACAGGGCAACTGCCAATCTGTCCTTAGGACTTTTCCAATTTCCTTCTTTTTGTTTTTAATAACATAATTTTCAGTGTTCGGTTTGCTCTTTCAATAATGCCCTGACCCTGAGGATTGTATGGGATGCCTGTTTTATGGGATATATTGAATTTTGCGCAAAACTGTTTGAAAGATGAGGACGTATATGTGGGGCCATTATCTGTTTTAAGCATTTTGGGGATGCCCAATGCAGCAAAAGCTTGCAAACAATGAGATGTAACATCTTTAAACTTTTTCTCCAGAATGTAAGGAAGCAAAAATCATGCCTGAGCATGTATCTATGGTTACATGAATAAATCGCAATTTTCCAAAACTTGGCTCATGAGTAACATCCATCTGCCACAAATGATTGGGCATTAATCCTCTAGGGTTAACTCCGAAATGAGATTGGGCAAATGTGTCATACAAGATTTACAATCTTTTACAATTGTTCTGGCTTGCTCCTTTGTGATTTTAAACCTACGTTGCAAGGTGGTGCTGTTGACATGAAACTGGGAATGAAATAAAGTAGCTTGTTGTAGCGCTGAAAGTATAAATACTGTTTTTGTAAGTTCATCAGCCTTTTGATTACCTTCATGGAGGGGACCAGGCAAATTAGTATGTGCTCTAATATGGCCTACGAATAGAGGTTCTTTTCTTGCCCACAAAAGTTTTTGTATTTGATAAAACAATTTAAAGGCTGGAGTATGAGGTGCTATTGGTCCTGCTAACTCTAATTTTGGGACGGCTTGTACAATATAGTGGCTATCTGAAAAAATGTTTACGGGCTGGTCCCTAAAATTTTCCAGAGCTCTTACCACAGCTTCCAGTTCCACTAGTTGAGCTGATTTGTGTGCAGTTATGTAAGTCATATTTTCTTTTTTAGTGACTACTGTAGCAGTACCATTTGAGGACCCATCTGTAAATACATTAAATGCCTTAGGAATAGGTTGATTTTTTATTACCTGTGGAAATATAATAGGATGATTAATACAAAAAAGATAATATAGGGGACTTAGGAAGATGATTATCAAAATTTGCAGAAGTAGAACATTTAACTATAGCCCAATCATTATCATTGAAGCATAAGTATTCAATCTGTGATGATGAATAGGGGGTAATAATAGTAGCAGGGTGAATGCCAAATATTTTAGTAGAAGTCTTAAGTCCTTGAAGAATAAGTTTAGCCACCATGGAGGTATAAGATTCAATTATACTTTTAGGAGAGATGGGCAAATGTATCCATAATAAAGGCCCTTGTTGCCAAAATACTCCTGTGGGTGTATATTGTGAAGAAATAATAATCAACATCAGCGGTTGAGTTAAATCAAATCTATCACAATGAGCTCCTTCGATGGCTTTTTCTACTAACTTTAAAGCTTTCCTAGCATCAGGAGTCAATGTTCGTGGTGAAGATGGATCAGGATCTCCACGAAGGATGTCAAATAAAGGTTTGAGTTGGCCAGTAGTGAGATTTAGTGTAGGGCGAAGCCAATTAATGTCTCCCAGTAGTTTTTGGAAATCATTGAGGGTGGTCAAATGTTCTTTATTTATTAAAATTTTTTGGGGTCTAACAAAAGTATCCATGATTTTAAATCCTAAATATAATATGGGAGATCTGGTTTGAACTTTTTCTTCTGCTATATATAATCCATATTTTTTTAAATTTTCTACCACATCACTGAATATATTAAATAAGATTTTTTGATTAGGGTGGGCCAATAAAATATCATCCATGTAATGTAGACACATGAGGTTTGGATATTTATTTGTAATGGGTTGGATAGCCTTGTCCACATATATTTGGCATATGGTGGGGCTATTAGCCATTCCCTGTGGTAAAACCTTCCATTGATATCTCTGATCAGGGCCATTATTGTTCATAGAAGGAACGGAAAAAAAAGCAAACCTGGGGGCATCCAGAGGATGTAGGGGAATAGAAAAGAAGCAATCCTTTATATCAAGAGTAATAAGATGGAAATTTTTTGGAATAGCTACGGGACTAGGAAGTCCAGGTTGAGTAGGCCCCATAACTTGCATGGTTTTATTGATTTGTCTAAGATCATGTAACAATCGCCATTTTCCTGACTTTTTCTTGATCACAAATATGGGGGAATTCCAGGGAGAGGTGGAAGGTTCTATATGACCTGCTTCTAATTGTTCCTGAACTAATTGGTGGGCCGCTTGTAATTTCTCTTTAGATAGGGGCCACTGAGGGACCCACACTGGCTTATCAGAAAGCCATGGTATTTTCAAAATTATTTTCTCAGTGGCCCCGAAAAAAAATATCTTTTTCCTTTATGACAATGATTACTTTTAGGGTTAAGATTACTCTGTACTTTTTGATAATGAGTTCTTTTATGGTTAAGATTACCTGTAGGTTTTCACATTTAACATCTGCTGGCTTGGTTGCAAGGTGTACTCCCATTTGTTGCAAAATATCTCTTCCCCATAAAGTAACCGGTAGATTAGGTAAAACATAAGGCTGAAATGTTCCTTTATGGCCTTCATCATCCTCCCATTTTAAAATTACTGCACTTTTATCTGGGAGGTTATTATATCCCAAGCCTCTTAAACTGGTTGAAGCTTTTTGCAGAGGCCAGTGCTTGGGCCATTGGCGTAAATTAATAATGGAAAGAGTCAGCTCCAGTATCTATTAATCCCTCCATTTCTATTCCCTGGATTTTTATTTTACACATAGGCCTCCTTGAACAGTCTCGAACCCAGCAAGCCATGGGACTTGAGTCAGTGGAACAAAATCCTCTATTGTTCCCTTCTTGAGGCATACCCATTTTAAATGAATTATGTAAATTGGGAAGGAGAAGCAACTGAGCAATTCTATCTCCTTGATTAACAGAAGTTATACTTTGGGGTGAGCTAAGCATTATTTTTATTTCCCCTTTGTAGTCTGAGTTTATTACTCCTGGGGTCACTTGCAAACCTAATAAGCTTTTAGGACTACGCCCGATAATAAGTCCTACAGTCCCTGAGGGAAGAGGTCCCCTGACTCCTGTGGGAATCAGTTGAACCCCCATTTCAGGTGTTAACACTATTCGGGCGGTGGAACAGAGGTCTAATCCTGCATTTCCTCTTGTTCCTCTGGCGAGGGAGTGGATGGGTAGTAGGGATTGTGTCGGGGAAGCATCTGAGTGGATGCTTGAGGATACTCCTTCTGCAATGCCCCGTACATTTGTGGGCCCCGGGGTATTGGGCCCTGTGCCCCGTTTTTTGAATTTCTGAACAAAGGATTTCCATGGATGTCAAATTTTGAATGGTATTTATTGGCCCAATGATTTCCCTTTTTTACACCTGGGGCAGCGGCCTGGGGCACGATATGAGCTTGGTCTTATTTCTCTTTTGGGATTTTGCCTAGAATTGCCTGATTGATTATGATAATTTTGCCTGGAATATCCTGACTGATTATAATATCTACGTTTAGCCTTTGTGAAATTTCGAGAGGAAGCACCTCTCATTGAGGCTGCAATCACATTTCCTGTGACAAAGGCGTCATTTATATCTTTACATAGTTGTATATATACGGAAAGATCCTTTTTAGTTCTCCATGGCCTGATGGCTGCTTGGCACCATTTATTTGCATTTTCATAAGCTAATCGAACAACTAATGGCATAGCTTGGTCAACATCTGCAAACACACTACCTGCAGTTCTCAAAAGTCGATCAGCAAAGTCGGCATATGGCTCATTAGGTCCTTGAATCACTTTTGACAAGCTACCTTGTAGATCCCCAGGTCCTTGTACAGTTTTCCATGCCTCTAAGGCAGCTGCATTTATCTGAGCATATATATCTGGGTCATAATCTGTTTGAGCCTGTAAGTCTGCGAATTGCCCTTCTCCTGTGAGCATGTCTATATTATAGTTTTCAAACCCTGCAGCCGCGTTTCTTTTAGCCGTTTCTATACAAAGTTCTTGGAATTGCAATCGCCAAACCAAGAATTGCCCCCCGCTTAATGTTGCTTTACATAGACTTTTCCAGTCTGAGGGGGTTAAGCTAAAGGTGTTAAGGGACTCCAGCATACTCAACGTGAAAGGAGCTTGGGGCCCATAAGTCATTACTGCCTCTTTGAGATTTTTTATTGTTTTGAAATCTACTGACTGATGGACACTCTGTCCATTTTTCTTTTCAAGTGCTGGCGGTTCCCAATGTATCTGTGAGTTGTCCTCGAGAGCGCATAAGCGATCAGAAAGACTTTTTATTTCTGTTTCTAGGGTATGCAAATGCCTAGTAATACCCTTCATATTTTCTGTAATGGATTCCACCCATGGGGGAGTAGAGGACACAAGTGACTCCTCTGCCTGACGGACCTTTTTTTTCTCGGTCTTTTTTAAATTTCTTTTTCCTCATTTTCTCAGGATCACTTTTACTAGATTCCTCACCACTGCTAATTTCACTGACAGCAATATCCTGAGGCCCAGGTTCCAGTGAGAGCAAGTATCCTTCAGCTTTCGCCAATAACTCCCGAATAGCTTTAATAGCTTGGATTTTTGTCATTTTGGGGTCTCTTCTAATACTCTCTTTACTGGTCTCAGTTGGCCCAGTGGAATCTACACTTTTTTGATCACTTTCACTTTTGTCTATATACTCCTCACTGAGAACAGAGTCAGGTATATCAAGGAGTCTTTGCATAGCCTCTATCACTTGGGATTCAGTTATATTCGAACCCATCTTTAGAGACCTTTCAGTTCTTACCTGTCCGCTCCGAAGTTCCCCGTACGGGCCGCCACCTGTCGCTGCCTGAAGCGCTTGGAGCAACGGAGCCGCGGGAAGAACTTCAGAAGCAAACTGGAGACAAACAGCTTTTTATTCTGATAACTTTTCTCTCTGGTTCTAACAACAACTAACACACGCCAAACACACCACTAAAATGGCGCTGACCCGATCAGCAATTTCGGCCAAGTCACTCGAGATCCCGCAACAAGTCTCGTGAGACTACGGGAGGAGACAATGCCCAAATCTCCACGGCTCATAGTCAACTGCAATTCAAGCCAGTCCCCAAACAGGGCTCCTGCAGGGCGCGGTGGTGCACACCTGTCATCCCAGCAGCTCGGGAGGCTGAGGCAGGAGGATGGCCAGTGCAAAGCCAGCCTCAGCAACAGCGAGGCGCTAAGCAATTCCGTGAGACCCTGTCTCTAAATAAAATACAAAATAGGGCTGGGGACGTGGCCCAGTGATCGAGTGTCTCTGAGTTCAATCCCTGGTACCAAACAACAACAACAAAACCTGAAAGGCATTTCCTTTATTTTTTTTTTTAATATTTATTTATTTGCTTTAGTTGTACACAATGCGTTTATTTGTACGTGGTGCTGAGGATCGAACCTGGGCCACGCACGTGCTAGGCAAGCGCTCTACCGCTGAGCCACAACCCCAGCCCCAGCATTTCCTTTATTAATGAGCCCTCAAAACATCCCACCCTCCGCTACACCTGGGTGTGCAGAAGGGGAGAAGAAGGGGCCACCGTGAAGGATGCCCACCTCCTCTGCACCGTGAGGGGGACACAGTCTTCCCACTCCAGTTGCCCACCATCTATCTCCATTTCTGCTGGATTTCATAGCCCTATCTCTGCAGCTTCAAGCTCTGTGAACGCTCGGTCCTTCAGAAGGCTGATGGCCTGCCCAGGAGCACGTCACACAGTAAACTCACCCTAATGGGCGTCCTGGTTCAGAATCTGATATTCACAAGGAACAACAGTCACGTCTTTTCCTGTCAAGGCTGACAGCTGCTAACATGCATCATTTTTTTCTGTTGTTCTAATTAGTTGTGACAGTGGAATGCATTTTGACACATTGTACACAAATGCAGCATAACTTCTTATTCCTCTGGCTGTACATGGTGCAGAGTCGCTCCAGTAGTGTAACCATACATATATGCAGGGTAATAATATCTGTCTCATTCTACTGTCCTTCTCATCCCCACAGCCCCACCCCTCCCCTCACTTCGCTCTACATAAACCAAAATTTCTTCATTCTTCCCTATCCCCCCACCCCACTATGGATCAGCATCCACTTATCAGAGAAAACATTCTGCCTTTGGTCTATTGGGATTGGCTTATTTCACTTAGCATGATGTTCTCTAGTTCCATCCATTTACCTGCAAATGCCATAATTTCATTCTTCTTTAGGGCTGAGTAATAGTCCATTGTGTATATGTACCACCTTTTCTTTATCCATTCATCTGCTGAAGGGCATCTAGATTGGTTCCATAGCTTAGCTATTGTGAACTAAGCTGCTGTAAACATTGATGTGGCTGTGTCCCTCTAGTATGCTGATTTTTAAGTCCTTTGGGTATAAACCAAGGAGTAGGACGGCTGGGTCAAATGGTGGTTCCATTCCAAGTTTTCTGAAGAAGCTCCATACTGCTTTCCACAGTGGTTGTACCAATTTGCAGTCCCACCAGCAATGAACCATACATCATTTTTAACAAAGCATTATAGTTATGCATCGTACTTGGGTTCGCTTTGACAAAATCATACGTGCATGGAATTTGATTTCATCCATTTCAGGCCCGCTCTGCCTCTGTTCCTCCCTCCCCTTATTCTTTTCCCTCCACTGACCTTACTTTCACTCATTTATTTATTTTATTTTTGGATGGTGCTTTCTACATATACATAAAGGTGGAATTCCCTGTGGTGTAGTTATCCACGCATGGAGCGTTAGATTTTAAAATTCATTCTGCATTTCTTCCCCCTTCCCACCCCTTTCCACCCTCCCTCTTGATCTCCTTCTACTCCACGGATCTTGCCTGTAGCTTTATGATATCTGATCCACCCTTCACACACACACCCCCACCTTATTTTGCTCTAGCTTCTGCATATTAGACAAAACATTCAAGTCTCGGTTCTCTGAGTCTGGCTTATTTCACTTAACATGATGTTCTCTATTTCTGTCTATTTACTGGTAAATGCCATAATTTCATTCTTCCTTATGGCTGGGTAAAACTCCATGGTGTATGTATACCTCATTTTCTTAGTCCATTTATCTATTGATGTCCATTTGGGCTGATTCCATAAGTTGGCTATTGTGAATTGTGCTGCTATAAATATTGATGTGGCTGTATCACTGTTGTTTGTTGACTTTAGTTCTTTTGGTTAAATAGCAAGGAGTTTGATGATAGCTGGATCAGAGGGTGTTCCATTCCTAGTTTGTTTTTTTTTTTTTTTTTTTTTTTTTTTTTTGCGTTTCCTCTAAAGTCAGGAACAAGACAAGGGTGTCCACTTTTACCACTTATATTCAATGTAGTTCTTGAAATTCTAGCCAGGGCAATCAGGCAAGAAGAGGAAATTGAAGGGATAAAAATAGGGGGAAAAAAGAAGTCAAATTATCTGTTTGCTGATGACATGATCCTATATCTAGAAAAATTTTCTCCACAGAAGACTTTTGGAGCTGACAAATGAATCCAGCAAAGTTGCTAACGTACATTTTGATATTTAGGTTCAAAATCATCTCCCTTAGTCTACCCTCCAGAGATCGCCCAGTGCAGTGGGAAGAATTGGGAGATCCAGGAGCCTGGTCAAGTTGAGTTCAAAGCAGTGACCTTGACCCAATTATCTAACTCCTTAGCATCTCATGTTTCTTATCTTGGAGGTGGCAGTAACAACAGGGCTTACCTATTAGAGTTCTCATGAGAGTCAAAGAGATTTGCACAGTGTACAACAGAAGTAGATGTTCAGTGAGGGTTGGCCTGCATCCTGCTGTTGTCTTTACCATCTTCATCATCATTTATGCATCCTAGTGGAGCTAAGAGCTCCATGATAGTGGACACCTGTTCTTCTTTAAGGCTGCCCAGATTCGAGACCCTTCCTGTTGTTGATGGGACTCCCCAAACTACAGGTTGGGTGGCAGGCAAAACCTATTGTGTACTAAGAAGCTGAAAGTGTCCTATGTCATTTCCTGGACTCTCTTGCAGCTAGGAAGACCCAGACTCTGCCTGTGTGCCACCCCAGGGGTGAGGACTCTATTCCTTGTCCCTCCTAGGACTTCTCCTTATAGACCACATTCCAGGCATCTTGGATCCTGGAATACCTGGCTGAACAGCTTCAACCCATTCCCAAGCCTTCTCTTCCCAAGGTTCACCCTTCTCAAGGCGAACTGCACACCTGAGACCAGCACACCCAGGGGGAGGCTGAGCAGGGGCAGGTGGGGTGTGTGGATGGAGCTGGCTGGCTGCACACTGTGTTGAAGGCAGCTGCAGTGGAAGATGAGTCAGGAGTGGAAAGCGGAAGGGGTTTGTCCCCAGCCCCAGGGCTGTCTCTCCCGGTCCCACCACTGTCATTTGAAGTTGGCCTTTTAGGGTTTTCTGAAGGTGGATCTCTCTGGATGGGATTTTTATCTAATAGTCGGTAGGTCTGGTTTATAACATTGAACTGCTTCCACATAGAATATGCCGGCCTCCGTCTGGGCTCTTGCTGCAACCCCTGACAATGTTAGGAATCGTTTGTCAACCTCCTCCAGGCTTTGAGGCAGGAGCTAAAGACACAAGGAAGCAAGGAGCACAGACAGTCTGTCTCCCCACCCCATCCCTCCCTCTCCACACACACACACACACACACACACACACACACACACACACACTGCAGCAGTTGTAAGATTAAAGTTCTGCACACAAGGGTGGCAGCAAAAGTCTGTCACCCGTGATGCTGATGGGGACACTGAGGCTGATCATCTGCTGAGAGGCAGCAACCGTGGTGTCCCAGCCAGACCCCCTTGAGGGGACCTGGTCAGAGATTCCTGCTGCCAAGCTGCTCTTGTCTCTTCCCCACACTTTCCCTTTCTCTAGCGTCTCCATGGTTCTATGAATTACCCAAGAGGCTTTTATTCTTTGTTTTATTATGTTTACTTATTTTTCACCCATCGATCCCTGTGTCCAGCAGGAAAAATTAGAACATGCACAAGAAATAAAAGAAAGTTACAATTAAAGTTATCCATAATTCGTCCCCACAGAAGAATTCACTGTTACCACTTCAGCATGAAACCTTCCAGACTTTTTATGCTAATATAAATACACAAAATCATAAAAACGAATCATATTTTATCTGACATTCTTTTTCTTTTCTTTCTTTCTTTTCTTTTTTTTTTTTTTTTTTTTTTGCAATCTAAAATTCTCAGAAAACCTTATGCTGTGGATGCCTTTCCATGCCAATGCATTTTTCTTTCTTGTAATTAAACCTTTTGCTTTGAGATATCTGTAGAGTCCCACGTGCTTGTAAGACATAATACAGAGATTCCACGTACCTTCACCTGGTGTCCCCCAGTGGTGAGATCTTACAAAACTACTGTCTTATACCACAACCAGGATACTGACATTAATATAATCAACTCATTCATTCAAATCTCCCCATGACTTGTGCTCACTTGGGTGTGAATCTAGAGCAGTGTGATGGTATGTTCATGTCTCCATCCTTACAAGGCTCCTTCGTGTTGCCTTTAAGACTCTCACCTACCTCCCCCACCCTCCCCAGCCCTAACCACTAATTTGTTATTCATTTCTAAAATTTCACCCTTTTTACAACTGGCCCATAAATTGGTATGTAATATTTTGAAATTGGCTTTTTTCTTTTTCACTCAGCATAATTCCCCAGGGATTCATTTGCGTTGTTACGAGTCTCAATAGTTCATTTCTATTTATTCTATGGTGTGGCTTATCATAATGTTTAAAATCATTCGTCTGTTGAAGGACCTATAGGCTGTTTCCAGTTTTTGCCTATTACCAATAAAGCTGCTTGTGTGGACATAAGTTTTCACTTCTTTGGGTGAGTAAATATCCAACAGCTCAACTGCTGGATCAAACAATAATTGAATTTTAGTATGAAAGCAACAGTCAAACTGTTTTCCAGAGTAGCTGTGCCGTCTTACAATGAGTGATCCAATTTTGCCACATCCTTGACAGGACTTGGTATTGTCCCTATTTTTTAATTTTACCTACTTGATGGATGCGGAATGATACTTCACTGCAATTTTAACATGTTTTTCGGATGACTAATGATGTTGAACATCTTTTCATGTGCTTCTTATATTTTAAATGCATGTCCTTTTTGGTGAAATGCCTTTTACGCTTGTTGTTCATTTTCTAATCTTATTTTTTTTTAATGGTTGAATATTGAAGGTTCTTTATGTATTCTAGCTACTGGTCCTTTGTTGGATATAGGGTTTGCAAGTATTTTCTCTCAGTCTGAAGCTTGTCTTTTTATTCTTTTCATGTTTTTTTTTTTTTTTTTTGGGTAGAGCAAAATTTTTTATTTTGATGAAATCAAACTTATCAACTCTTCCTTTTTCAGATTATGCTAAGAACTCAATTCTTTTAAGATTTTTTTTTATTCTTCCACAAAGTTTTATATTTAAATATACTTTTCATATTTAAGAGGATGATTTATTTTCAGTTAATCTTTTTAATGAGTTTAGCTCGAAGATTAGAGATTTTTTTCCCCAGATTCTGTATATAACTAGTTGCACAAATTAATATAAATACATGCTATTATAAAAATAAGTTACAGTATATCTTGCATTCTGTTGTATACCCTAATTTTCCTGCAAAGCCCTATATTGTGGACATCTTTATACATCAATACCATTTAATCTGTTTCCTAGTTTCTTATGGCTGTATAATAAATCACTACACTTGGTGTATCATAAGGCAAGCATGTTTTAAAACCCGCTTACCCTGTCCCACTCTCCATTTAATAGAATTCTTTTTAGCTTACAGCAGGCAGCGTCAGTATCTGTTGCTTGCAGCTAAGAACTCTCACACAAGCACATAAGCTGCTTTCCAAGAGGTTATTTAAGCAAACATCACATGTTGAGTATGTCAAAAAAAGAGAGCCAGAACCTCGAAAACAGGTCTTCCCCCTCCCTTGAATCCTTCAGACTTCAATGTTAGACCAAATCAGAGACACTTGCTGCTTTAAGTGTAACCTCATCTTGTGAGATAAAATCCCTCCCAACCATGGTGGTTGGGTTATGGATGTTTCTATTTCAGTGCCCATTTGAAGATTTACATAGATTTCTTTTTAAGGACCCTAGTGAGTCACTGCCAAGGTCGAGGCTGGGTCTTGTGGAGGTCATCCCCCTCCCTCTGTGGCTCTTCCGGAGAATCGCTGATCAGCAGCGTGTGGGGAGGTATTTCAACCTGTGCTTGCCCATCCCCCACCTGCCTTTACTGGATTTTCTTCCAGGATGGGACCTGGACCTGTGCACCAGGAGACGCCCCCCAGGTGGCTCCCATCGCATTCAGGGTGATGACCCCCTGCCTTGGTCTGATCTCTCCCTTTCCAATATTCCAAGGTCAGGATTTCTTCTGAAGCAGCCCATTTGGCTATTTCCATTCTTGGACTACTAGAAAAATTCTATCTGCTGGATGTGCTTTGCTTGCCTTAGCACTTCTTCCTACCGGTCACGGTTCCGTTTTCTATAGCTGTGGACCTTACCCTTGGCTACACCCTGGAACCATCTCGGAGAACTTCGAAAACACAGATACCCTGTCCCTTCCTCCCACCCACTGAATCTGATGTACTTGACCTGGGGTATGACTTTCACACTGAGATTGCAAAAAGCTCCCCAGGTGATTTGGATGCACAGGCCAAGTTGAAAACCACTGGATTCAAAGCACACAGGGTCACACATTCCAATACCTGCCATGTGAAATAGTCACTCAGGTCCCCGGGATGAACTTGAGTTCTTGACTCATTCAAAATGAATCCGCTACTCAGCTCCAGGTAATCGTTACCTTGCCAGGTGGACTGGTATTGCCAAATAAGGGGACTCTTCCTCCTTCTCTCCCTCCTCCTCTTCCTCCTCCTCCTTCTTCCTCTCTTCCTCCTCCTCCTCCTCTTGCTCCTCTGCCTCTCCTTCTTCTTCTTTTAAGGGAGGCTGGAAATACAGAATTTTATGTGAAACCTCAATATTTTTAAGTGCTGGCAGGTGATATAAAAAAGAAAAAAAATCTGTAGGCCAATCTGGTCCTTTGCTCTAAAACATTTTGGTATACAATTCCTTCTATATAAGGTTTCCCGAGCTCAACGCTATGAACATTTTTTACCGGCCATTTTGCTCCGGGGGCCACCCTGTGTCTTTTAGGGTGCTTAGCAGCACCCTAGATCTCTGCCTCCTACAAATCAGAAACGAACTCTCCTCCCGCCGTTTTGAAGATCAGCAATATCTGTAGACATTGGTGACTATCACCTGAGGGCAAAATTGTCCCTTAAGGGCCACCTTTCTAGGCTACTAATTGCCTCCAGCAATAAGGAACTTAATCCCCAAGCAGCCCTCTCAAGTGTTTGATAGATCCAACTGAAGGAAGTTCTTTATTTTTATAAGTAGCCATTTCCCTTCCCATAACTTTCATCGATACATTGCAATTCCAATGCCTCCTGTCACCCCTGGCTTTCAAAGTCACCTCCTCTGTTGCCCCACCAGTTTGCTAAGTTTCCTGGTTGACTTCTGGCTCCTCCTGTGGCATGTTTTTCCAGATCATTCACCCTCTGCCACATGGCCTCCAGTGTCCCAATGTCCCTCATAAACTCCGACCACTGAGTCAAACACAACATTCCAGGCGCAGCCCAGGTCTCAAGGTCTGCAGAGGAGCAATTTCCTGCCCTGCTCTGCACACGGTGCTTCTGTTCATGCCCCTGGGGATCACATTCATGGTCTGTCAGGTAACCACATCCCACTGTTGACTCAGACTAAGCTTGTGGTCCATTAAAACCCACAACTCTCGGTCACGCTGCTCTTGGTTTCACTCTATCCTGTTACTGTAGTGTGTGTGTGTGTGTGTGTGTGTGTGTGTGTGTGTGTGTGTGCACTTAGCCTAATGTTAGCATATTACATTTATTGTTGTTAAATTTCATCTCCTTGGTTTCAGGACATCATTTTAGTACCCTACGTTATCTTGAATCTGTCTTCATCATTCAACAGCGGAGCCATGATGCCCAGTCTTGTGTCATTCACAAGTTATTAGCTTGGCCATCCCTCCTGCATCCTCACCTCAGTTAAGGTTAGAAACGTTGTCCAGAGCAGAGCCTGGACAAGAATGTTATGGAACTTCCTGAGACAACCTGCCCTGAATGATGGAGTTCGAGTGATGAAGGGATCTGGGGATGTTGTTCCCTCCCATCCCCCACTCTGCATCCCTACAGGTCACCCCCAGGACAGCAGGAGAAAATTGCACCGGTTAAAATGGAGATACATTATTAGCCTTAAAAAGGAAGGTGATCCTGATATGGAGGGACCTCAAGGACACTATGCCAACTGAAATAAGCCAGTCACACAGGACAAGTGTGTGATTCCTTTTAGAGAAGGTTTCTAGTCACGTTCACAGTTACAGAAAGAAAAATGATGGTTTCCAGGAGCTGGGGAAAGGGGCAAGGGGAGTCTCTGGCTAAGTTTCAATTTGGGAAGATGAAAACGATCTGGAAATGAATGGTGGTGACGGTTGTACATGCACATGCCTTAGTGTCACTGAGATGTACACTTAAAAATGGTTAAAACAGTCAATTTTATCACAATAAAGATAGGTACTTAAATAGTAAAATAAATAAAGATGCACAAATTCTGCATCCCTTTCCTGAGACTATTCCCCTCAGAGTCAAGAGGTCAGGTCATTTCCATGTGACTTCTTTGGGGACAATATTATTCTTTGTTCACAAAGCAAAAAAATGTAAGGGTTCATATAGGGTCTTGTCACTTAACTCACTAGCTCCTTGGAATTTGCCTTTTTTTTTTTTTTTTTTTTTTTTTTTTTAGAAACAAAGATCAGCACTTTTCCCAGTCTCCTGAAGTTTTTCCTAATAAATATTGTGGACGCTCACTTTACCAGGTTGTGAAGATGAATGAGACTCAGTATTGGCCCTGAAGAAGTCAAATGGTTACTGGCAGTGATTTTGAACTCACATTTTCATATATTTTTAAACCATTGTGGTTCAGGGTGAGTCAGGAAGGGCAGAGAATCCACAGCAAGATTGAAGAGGGTAAGGAAGACAGTCTGTGAGCTGGACTGGATTCCCTTTTTTTTTTAATATATATTATTTATTTGCTTTAGTTGTACACAATGCAATGCATTTATGTTTACATGGTGCTAAGGATCAAACCCGGGCCGCACACATGCTAGGCGAGGCTCCATCGCTGAGCCACAATCTCTTTCTGGAAGGTTCTATCAGCAAGGTATTGCTTCCAGGGGTATGACCATCCGTGATCATGGTTAAGTACATGGTGGGTTGTCACAGTGGCTGCTGGGGAGAGTGATGACATATGGTAAGGCCCAGAGGGACAGTGCTGCTCCGAAGCCCAGGCAGTGTCTGAGAAGTCTCCTTGTGGGTAGCAGGTCCCAGACCCCACTTGGAGTTGGAACGGTATTCACATGGGAGGCATCCAGATGTTTCAGAAAAATACCAAAGAATGGAAATCAAGAAGGGAGGCCATTCTTAAGCACTGGAAAAATGGGTATATCATAGGAGACAGTGCTGGATCCCAGTGGTCAGATGACCTCATGGAAACAGGGAAACCCAGTGTCCAGTCCCAAGAACAACACAAGGTCAGTCTATCAGAGAAATAATGGGGGACCTCTGAGTTTGTCCATGAAAAAGAGAGACAAGAAGGGCGTGCTAAAGACAGGCAGGTGGGAGAAAGGGGCAACGGACTCTGGAAGAAAGAATTTAAAAGATGATTAAAGCGTGTTAACATGGGCATGAGTCATTCCCCAATAGTCTCGTGGACTCAACATTCAAATGATGATCAAATTAAAAAAACATATTCTCCACTAGGGGGCCCTCTAAAGAATGAGAGAAGGGGACATTTGGAGGTCTTGATGAAAGATGAGAATGTTAGCTGTCCTGGTATGTTAGCTCTCCATTGCTGGAACGAACACCTGAGCTAAAACTTATAAAGAGAAAGGGTTCATTTGGGCCCATAGAGATCTCAATCCATGGTCATTTGGTGCCTTGCATTGGGGCCTACATGGAAGCAGCACATTATGGGTAGTGGCACTTCATGGGTGGATGTGAAAGAGAGGAAGAAGAAGGGGTTGAAGTCATGCTGTCACCTTCAAGGTCATGCCCAGTGACTGGGAGCCCTTCCACTGAGCCCAGTTTCTTAAAGGCACCACCTCCCAATAGCACAATCTAGGGACCCTTAACACATGGGTCTTTGGGAGTCATTTCTGACCCAAACCATAGCACCTGGCAAAGGCTAACCTTGCTGTGTTGTGTTAGGTCAGAACTATGATAGGAGAAGGTCATTATCACTACACAACCACAATGATCAGGACGTCACGTTGATGAGTAAAATTAGCAAATGTTACTTAAGACATCTCTTCGAGTCTTCCCAGGGTTTTCTGCCTCTCAGAAACATTCTGTGAAGCTCCCGGAAGAGAAGGCAAGGTCTTTATCATCTGTTCTTGGTGTATTTATTGGGAAACTAGAGAAACAAAAAAATGTGTGTATGTTGTACTTCTTAGCAGCGGGGGGTGTTGGGGATACCCTTCTGCTCCCCAAACTCTCCTACTTTGGTGAACGAGATGCTTGTTCACTGGCACCTGAAGATACTCAGTTTGACCAACCTGTTGTTGTTTTTTTAAAAAATACTCTTGTACACATACACTGCACACAACCAAGCACACTCACCTGCTCATTCTCCTGGAAATATGATCATGGATAAATAGACACTCCTGTACGGAAAAGCCTTCTTTCCTTTCCTCTCTTCCCTCCTTCTCCTCCTCCTCTTATTTCTTCTTCACCTCTTTCTCTTCTTCCTCTTCCTCTCAGTACCTGAGGTTGAACTCGAGGCCACTCTAACACTGAGCTACATTCCCAGCCCTTTTTTTATTTTTTATTTTAGGACAGGGTCTCACTAAGTTGCTGAAGCTGGCCTCGAACTTGGAATCCTCCTGCCTCAGCCTCCCAAATCACTGGGAGTACAGGTGTGCACCACCACACCTGGAAAGAGTTATCTTTTCTAACAAACCCACCTAATGTGGCCCCTTAATCATTTCTTTCATCAGACTGAGCAGAGAACTAGATGGGGACATGCCCACAGCTAGATGGTAGCCTGGATACCAAGCTTGAGGCAGAAGAAAAAGAGCTAAGAAATGAAGTGTGGGGGTGGGGTGAGGATTGGGTTGACAATGACACCGGATCTGGGGAACTCAACCTCAATTAGCGTAGCAGAATTCCATCTATCTCTTTGTATCTCTCTCGATGTTTAAATTTCATTTTTAAGGATTTCTTATTTCAAATCTGGAGACCATTTTCTTTGTTGGAAGCAAACTTAAAATCCAAGTTCTGCTTTTAATCTGTCATCTGTTGGCACAATCCTGTCATTTATCTTCTTGCTTCAGATGTGCCCCCAAATCAATTTTTCTTGTCCTTAACATTTTTGCAAGACTTAGCTCTTTTCTTGCCACAGACTCCCTGAAATCATTCTCATCCGTGCTTACCATTATTTTGTAGTATGCACCTTTGATTTTGTGCTTTCCTTACCGTCTTTTACGGACTGATCATTTTAAGATCAGAACTTAAATTTGCGGGGGGTAGGGAGTCTTGTCCACCCCTTTCCCCATGAGAATAATCGAGAAAATTATCAACTATCCCTTTATTGAGTTGCACATATTCTGATTTGCATTTGGGGCATGTGATCATGACCTGTGAAATTGTCCAAATCTGTCTCTCTCGAACAGGTAAGCCATGGGGCACGGTAACTCATTCAATTTTCACAGCTCCCCATAAACTAGACAGGGCACATATTAATGTCCCTACCTCACAGCTTAGAAAGATGAACCTCAGAGGGGTCAAATGAGGTTCTAATTGAGATTAAATTCCAGATGATTTGACTTCTAGTCCCCAGCAACAACACACAGCCACAATATTGATTGGGCATCTCCCACGGCTGAGCATCGCTCCAGACAGTGGGATACATCAGCAAACAAAACAAAGACAGTGGTCTCATGAGACTTGCATGGAAGGAGAGACAGACAAGTAAACAAATAACATAGAAAGTATGCCAGATGGAGATAAGGAGGGGAAGGATGTTGCTTTGGATTGGATTGGAGCATGTGTCACTAATGAGGTGAGATTTGAAGGACGTGAAAGAAATAAGGGAGGCGTGTAAATACATGGGGGGAAAAGTGTTTCTGACAGAAGGAAGAGCCAGTGTAAAGGCCCGGATGTGGGAGTGTGATGTGTGTCTTTGATGATCAGCAAAGAGGTTGGACCAAAGAGAATGGGGGAGAGGGTAGTAAGAGGTAAGGTCAAGGTAGCAGATCATACAGGACTTTGTGGGTTATTGCAAGATATTTGGATTTTACTCAGGAATATGGAAAGCCACTGGATATCTTGGAGAGTTGGATTAGGGTACTAAGGGGCGGGGGAAAGATCAGTGGTAACTTTAAGGGTTTGGACCTCAGATTGGAGATACCATTGTGGAGGAACCAAGTTTGAGTGGCAGTGGGAAGTCACATGCAGGGTTGGGAATAGCAGAGGTTGAGGATAGAGGGGCACTAACTGATCATGGCAGGGGAGTTCCAGAGGGTGAAAGGACAGGTTTGGGAGGATGGTAAGTGACCAGGAGTCTGGTAGGGGATGCAAAGGCTGAGAACATGTTTTACAGGTCTAGACTTGCGTAGCTCACAAATTTCTTGGCCTCACTATCTGGAAGCTTTAGTGTCTCAAACAATAGATTCAAAACCAGTCTATTGATCTTGAACCCCCTACATTTGCTTGCCCCAGTCTTTCTCACTTCAGTAAATTACAACACCATTTTCCCAGAACCCTGAAACCTTCTCTGAGTCCTGCACCACACTGTCTGACCAACCCCAAGACAATGTGTCTACAGATTCCGTGGTGTTGTCCTCCTACAAAAGCCATCTCAAGTCCATCCATTTATCACTCCACCATCACTGTGCTGGTTCAGGCCTTTATCACTTTGCATCACCTGGGGCGTGCAGAAACCTCCTCGTTGCTGTACCCACTCCGGCTCTCAGTTTCCTCGTCTGTTCTTTACCCAGAAACTGGATGGATATACTTTAAAAATACATCCATTGAGTTACATCACGTCTGAGCTTAAAAACCCATAGGAAAAAAATATTCCAGACTCTTCCTGCAGGCTTCAAAGCTCTGTAGGCCAAGGTCTTTTCATTTGGGGATCTTTGCAATCCTGTTCCTTCTGCCAGGGTCTCTGACATGCTTTTCTATGTACTTCACACCTGAATACTGACTTGGATGCATATGGAGTTACAGTCTTCTTTTTTCAAAGTTGAACAGGTGTCCCTCGAATCTATTAATGGTGACTATTGTTGAAGCTGAAAGATCTAAGCCCACCGATCCTTTAAAATATATATATATATATACACACACACATATATACATAGTTAGTTTTCTTTGTGTCTCTGTGTTCCTTGTGTTTGAAGGTAACTATTGTCTTTCATGAATGCTTCCAGCATAATTTCTTTGCTGATTTATTTATTTATTTATTTTATTGGAAATTAAACACAAGGCCTTTTGCATGCTAGGCAAATGTTCTACCACTGAACTATATCCTCAGCCCTTTTTTTTTTTTTTTTTTTTTTTAATTTTTGAGACAGGGTCTCCCTAAGTTGCCCAGGCTGGCCTCAAATTTGGTATCCTTGTACCTCGGTCTCCTGAGTTGCTGGGATTATAGGTATGCACTGCCGTGCCTGGCTTGCAGCATAATTTCTTTGTCTTAAAAACATATGTTAGCCAGGTGCGGTGACGCACGCCTGTCATCCCAGCGGCTCAGGAGGCTGAGGCAGGAGGATCACCAGTTCAAAGCCAGCCTCAGCAAAAGCAAGGCGCTAAGCAACTCAGTGAGATCCTGTCTCTAAATAAAATGCAAAGTAGTGCTGGGGATGTGGCTCAGTGGTCAAGTGCCCCTGAGTTCAATCCCCTGTGCGCCTGCCAACAATATATATATGGTTAAATTGTGTCTAATGGCAGGTCTCCTCTCATTAATTTTTTCCAGAGAAAATAATGAGTCTTTATTTAAGTACAGGAAAGGTTTAGTTTGATTAGTTACAATTCTATATTCACTGGACTGATGCTTCCCTTGCTGTTTTTATTTTATATTTTACTTCCACTAGTGATAGCTTTTCCATGCCTAGGAGGATCATTTCAATCTTGTGACTCAAACAGAGCCACAACCAATCCAGGCATATTGTCCTGCCTGCTTCCATGACAATCACGGAACTTCTTGTGAGTACTCAGCAGGACGTCCCTTCTGGGACTGTTGTCACAGAAGCATAAAATGTCCATTCAGAGATACACACAGCCCTGTCCTCAAGAACAGAGGATCCAAGGGATACAGTCTGGAAATAACAAATAAGATTAGAAGCAATATTCTAGCCTTGATGTTTTGTCAGGTTCTGAGTAGAATAGATCAAAGTTTGTCTTTATTTCCACAGTCCCCCCCCCCAAAAAAAAAAAAAAAAAAAAGGACCTCAGGCCAAAAAATGTCACTGCTAATTCAATTTTCTTTTTCTAATGTGTATGTCACTCAGCACCTTTTTGATTCTTGTAGCCATCGCCTGCTGCTGTATTTTTTAATCCTGTTAGAACTGAACTTCGTGGCCAGTTGCTTCGGTCTTGCAGAAACACAAATGACACCCAAGGGACCACCCTCTACCCAGCAGATGGATTCCATTATGGGAACCCGTGTGGTTTTGCATTATGAACTTTGGAGTTACCGGGCTCCTGGAAGCCTAGGGAAGAAAAACAGCCAATGGTTGAAGTCTTTCCCAAACACCTCCTTTTCCCTTGCCCGCCTGTCTCCTGAATGACATGAGCAACTCCGGGGTGAGAGACGTGACATTTCAAGCTTTTCTTCATCACATAAGTTGATTCCACGGGGCCAAATCAGAGTGAATTCAGCAGTGCCCAGATTTGAGGCAGAGTCATGGTTGAAATAGTACAGAGCCCTTTAAGGTTGGTGAAAAATCATTAAACATATAAAGCTTCCAGAATTTGTAATCCAAATCTATAAACAGATTTCCATACACTGATGTGGAGAAAACGTAATTAGCATTCATCACGGGTCTGTTATTGTCAGAGCATCTGAGCCGAGGCCAATCCTGCAGCCGAATGCATGCTTCTCCCCCGTGCCCCAACTGAAGCCCAAAGTGATGGGGACACAAGACACACACTGAATAATTCAGGTGCTCCTGAGCTCCTGAGCTCCCTCTCAATGCCTCTAGTTCTCTGCAGATCTGGAAGGTTCTGTGCACATCTATGGGTTTGAATCAGGAAATTACCTCTATTGATTTCATGGGAGTGTGTGATATAAATTTGCATTCTGTCTTCCTGGCCTCAATCTTAAATGCCAGCGGCTGAACCCTTCCAAACAGCCAGCTACGCCCTGGACATCTGGCTAGCTGAGTGGCGTGGGAGCCTCTGGTGGGCCAAGGACACCCTGAAGTTATTTTCATTGTCATAATTTTAATATTTAAACTTTTATTTATTGACTTTAAATATACAGTAAATAAGTTAACAACCAATAGTAACGATGTGCATATTTTCCTATGTTTGCCTCAGATTTGTTTACGTATAGAATAAGACAGGTAAAGTAAAAGACATCTTTCTGGGTACACACTCTAACTTGGTCTCCCCCTCTGCTCCTTAAACACACCCCTGGAATTGTCATGGATCTTTCCCAGGAATTTTTCAGTAATTTTACTACATGTGTATGCATCTTTAAAATGTAGAGAAATGCTACCTACGACCCAAACCCTTAACGTTATGATTTTAAGTTTTCTCACTATTGCTCCATGTACATCTAGGTCATTTGAACTGCAGGATCTAGTCTACGGAGTGGACGAATATAACTTTTGTTTGTTTCCTTTACACTATAAATAGACATTAGAGACTTTTCAGTTTTCATTATTATAAGCAACATTGCAATGAACACCCTTAACTTCTATCCCTTTGTGTGAGACTTTCTTCAGGGCAGTACCTGTTAAATTCTTTTTTTACTGCACATCTCAGAAAGAACACATTTACCTTGACACCAATTCTGACACAAACAACATTGCACAACTTTTACAAAAACTAATCTTGCTAGGTGTGATGTAGCTTTATATTTTTCATTCTCTCTCTCGCTCTCTCTCTCTTTTTTTTTTTTTTTTTTTTTTTTTTTGGTACAGGGGGTTGAACTCGGGGGCATTCAACCACTGAGCCACAACCCCAGCCCTATTTTGGATTTTATTTAGAGACAGAGTCTCACTGAGTTGCTTAGCACCTTGCTTTTGCTGAGGCTGGCTTTGAACTAGCGATCCTCTTGCCTCAGCCTCCCTAGCTGCTGGGATTACAGGCATGCGCCACTGTGCCCAGCTCTCTTCTTTTGCTTTTCAGGGGACCATTTGGTTTCACAATCACTACTGAGGGGTGACCAAGTCTACAGCATGCGCCTGGAGATTGCCTGCTGCGCCAAAGGTATGTGTGTGCTCAGTCTCTCTGGATGCTGGCAAGCCACTCTGTACAACCATTTTGTTTGCTCACCAGCAGGAGCAGTGTTGGGGTGTGATGGTTGTCATGGTCAGACCTACACATTTTTTACCAGGCTGATCGATGTAAAAAAAAAAACCTGTTATCATTTCAATGTACATTTCCCCCACTTGCACTGAATTTGACCCTTTGCTCTTCCATATGAACTTCTAGAATCAGTACTCACATGTTAAATAGGTAGCATTTTTGCTGTTTATGTCTAAATATTTTCTGATTCCCATTAAATTTCTTCTTTGGCATATGAATTATTTAAAAGTTATCATTTCCAAGTGTGGTGGGGTGAAGGTCTGGCTGCCTTTCTGCCCTTCTTCTGCTGAGCTTTTGCCTTCCACCCCCTTAGTTTCAAAAATTAACTTTTTAGGTATATTTCTCATAAGTAGCATATAGATACATTTTGATTTTTTGAAATCCAATTCAAAAATCTCTGTGTATTAGTTGATGACAAAGTCCATTTACATTTATTGTGATTGCTAGAAACTTTGGATTTAGTTTGACCATCTTATTGTTTGATTTTTATTTTATATTATATGTTTATATAGTGTATATTTCCTACCTTTGTTGAATTAATTAAGTAAATCTCCCCCCACATTTTTAAAAACTATATATTCCATTTCTATTCTTTTAGTAGTTCCCCATAAGTTCTGAACATGCCTACTCCAACTCTGAGGTTAATCTTTTTCTACTATCCTCCAAGACAACACAAGGGTTTTAGAAAGTGTCAACACTCATCACTTGGTTTTCCCATCCGATTTATTTTTATTGTCTATTTATTTTATTTCCACCTTGTTTTTATTCCCCCACATTCATTTTTTTTTTTATTTTTTTTAGTTGTTGATGGTCTTTTATTTTATTCATTATTTATATGTGGTGCTGAGGATCGAATCCAGTGCCTCACACATGCTAGGCAAGCGCTCTGCCACTAAGCCACCAGCCCAGCCCCTAGTTATTATTTTTTAAGAGAAATGTTTCCTTAGAATTACCTGCAACTGTCACAGTTTTCTTGTTCAATAATGCTCCTGGCTCCTCACTACTTCATGCTGTGTTCCATTTTCTTTTTTATTTTTGGCACTGAGGCACTCGACCACTGAGCCACATCCCCAGTCTTATTTTGTATTTTATTTAGACACAGGGTCTCACTGAGGTGCTGAGGCTGGCTTTGAACTTGCTATCCTCCTGTCTCAGCCTCCCGAGCCACTGGGATTACAGGCCTGCGCCACTGTGCCTGGCTCCATTTTCTTTTTACTGAACTACATCCTTGGGATTACTAAACTCTCTCCATCTCCGCCATCTGGATATGTCTTTTTATTACCTTAGTTCTTGATGTTTAAACTCAGTAAAGGATTCTAGATTGACAGTATTCTTTTTCAGAACTTGGAAGGATGATTGCATTGTTTTGAGCTTCTATTGTGGCTATCAATCTGTTTTCCTTTGTAGGTAATTTCACTGTCTTTTATCTCTGGTTGCTTTTAAAATTTACCTTGTCTTTGTTATTTTTCAGTTTCACCTTGATGTATTCAGATGTGGATTTACTTTTATTTATCCTGTGCAGAACTCAGTGTGCATCCTGAATTCTAAAAATTCTGATTGAATACTGCCTATTTCTCATTCTCTCTCTTCTTTCCTCCTAGAACACTTCTCATATTCTGTTCTCCATATCTTTTATTCATCTTGTCCCCCTCTTCTTCTCTACAACTTTTATTCTTGGTAATAATCTCAGCTCTGTCTCATATTTCAACAATTCTCTTTTTAGCTGTGTTTAATCTGCTGTCCAACACATTTATTGAGGTTTTATTTTCTGTGATGATATATTTTTTTTACTGAGAGACCTTCTATTCAATTCTCAAATCTGCTTTTAATATTTTTATATTATCCTCTTTTTAAGGATTTTCAAATATGCTTGTTAATATTTTTATATCATCCTCTTTTTAAGGATTAATCATTTTTATCTCTTTAAAATTTTTAAATGGACTATTTATAGTCTCTTTTCCAGATTGAGATTGAGATTTCTGTTACTGGATATTCTGGGATTGCTAATTTGACTGTCTGTGCTATCCGCTGACTCTTCCTCATGGTTGGTAACTCCTTCCTGCGGTTTGTGGTTTTTGAATGACTGCTCAATCCTGATGGGAATTGTTAATGCCATGGGTGTCCCTTGGAGACTAGGTTTATGCTAAGGGGAAGGGAAATTTGGGGGCAGAAATATGAGCACTAATATCTCATCATGTTTTCCTAGAGTTGTGGTTATGATTCTTTGATCACTCAGTCTAATATCCCTGACTTAAATTCCTGGCCAAGACACTGCTAATACTAGTAGTGATTTGGGGTTACTTATGTCACCACTCCCAGAATTTGTTTCCTTATTTGAATTGATGGACTAATAAGATTATGCATACAGTATGTTTATTATGAGCCCTAAATGAAAGATTGCCTGTGAAGAATTTGCAGAGAGTCCCTGCCTTAGGATGGTTGGACTTACTATATATTTTTTTTTCTTTTCTTTTCTTTTTTTTTTTTTTTTTTTTTTTTTGTCTTTACCATGGTGTAAGAGCAATATGCATTAATAGGAACCCTACTTTGAATCTTGAACTTGATCTTTTCCTGGGTTAGCAATATGTAATATGAGCTCCAGTCCCAGTTAGCCCCACAGTTACGAAAGGAAACAAGCAATAGTTTGCAGTATAACATGTTGCTAAGCTAGAATGTGCAGTACTTTAGATGAATTAAGTACATTTTTAACTTAAAATATTTTCAACTCACAATGGATTTTTCTGGACATAACCTCACCATAAGTGGAGAAACATCTGTGTCTTACCATTGAGCACATTGTAATTTAATTGCTCAGTATCTGGTGGATAATTTTATGAACATGTGAGAAGTTTTGGGGATTCACTCTTTACAAAGAACTGGGCAACCTCGGATGAGCTATTTATGCTCTGAATCCTTTAGTTCCCCTATGTGTCATAAATTGTAAGGTGGTCATTTTAAATGACAGTGCTACAAGCCTATAGTATGGGTTTGTATCCCTTACCTAAAATGCTTGAAACCATGAATGTTTGGGATTTGGGGATATTTACATATACATAATGAGATATCTTGCAGATGGGACTCAAGTCGAAACATGAAATTCATTTATGTTTCATATACACTGTAGACACACAGCCTGAAGGTAATTTTATGCAATATTTTTAGTGCACCATGTCTTGACTGCGACTGATCACATGAAGTCAGGTGTAGAATTTTATACTTGTGACATTATGTTGGCACTCAAAAAGTTTCGGGTTTTGGAGTGTTTCGAATTTCAGGTTTTCAGATTGGGATACACCTGGTTCCCCACCCAAGTCCCCTTTACAGCACTCAGCTCATGGGTTCATTCTTGCCTTCTCCCAGAAGGAGACATCCTGCCTGGACATCTTGAGAGATTACAACTGACCTCATCAAGGTCACCTCCAGCCAATAGGTGATTGACATGGAGGAGTATCTAAGCCAAGAACTCCTTCTTCAAGACATAATGAATTCTGGTACAATTCAAACTTTAGCGTTCTGAAGAATTAGACTGAGACCAGACTGAGGCATCAGAAACCACCACATTTTTGTCATTCTGGTTAATCATCGCTATCTTACAAGTTTCTCTCAAGATACTCTGATTGCATAGAATGCAGCGGCACATGCCTGTAATCCCAGTGGCTCTGGAGGCTGAGGCCGGAGAATCGTAATTTCAAAGCCAGCCTCAGCAACTTAGCAAGGCTCTAAGCAATTTAGCAAGACCCTGTCTCTTAATACAAATATTTTTAAAAAGGGGGGCTTGGAATGTGGCTCAGTGGTTAAGCACCCCTGGGTTCAATCCCTGGTACCAAATAATAATAATAATAATAATACTCTGCTTGAGAATACTCTGATTGTTTGCACAAGAAGTCTCTTCTGAGGTTCTGCTTTTAGGAACCTGGCCTAATACACAGCTCAAATCATAGTAAGGGTAGATCACAGATATTTCTGACACCAAGACAAAGGTCTCCACTTCTCTATTGCACTTTCTCTAAGTCAATTTATTTTGCAGTTACTTGTTTGGATGCCTAACGTGAGAAGTGCCCAAGAAATGGCACTTTATTATTATTTTCACTCAAATAATATTTACTGAAGACTTACTATGTGCCAGACACTGTCATAAGCCCTGGAAATCATGCAAATATCACAATTATTTGAACATCTTGTATTTTATCTTGATATTAATAGTTACCATTTATTGCAATTTGGGAGAGGGGTGGCTACTGGAAATTGAACCCAGGGGCACCATCCCACTGAGCTACATCCCAGCCCTTTTATCCTCTTTTTAATATTGTGACAGATCTTGCTAAGTTACCAGGGCTATCCTGGAATTTGTGATCCTCCTGCCTCTGCCAACTGAGTCACTGGGATTACAGGCATATCAGATACTTTACAATATCATATCTAAGATTTGTGACAACAGTACAAATCTTGGAACTGGCTTTGCAAAGGCTTTTTGCAAAAGCTTTTTGCCTGCCTTTATCATAAAGCAACTAAGATGCAGAAAGGTCAAATCACATGTTCAAGGTCATGCAGGTAGGAAGTGGTGGAAGAAGGACTCATATGGAAGTTTCTCCACAACCTAAATTCTTTTAATAAATCTTCACTACCTTCTTTATCACCCAGAATTTAAATGCCTGCACCCCCATCATACTTGAGTTAATGGAAAGACAAGGTCTTTTCTATCTTACTTTCCCCAGACTTAAGAAAATGCCTGACATAGTAGGTACCCAGAGGTGTTTGCTGAGTGGATGAATAAATAGGAATGAATAGGCAGGGCTGAGAGTGATCTGCTTCCAAAATTGAAGCTGCACACCCACTTCCCTGCAGAACTCCAGTTTTTAATAATGTATTTCAGTTTAATTCAATAAATATTTTCCATGGTCTTCATGTGGGGAAACTCATTTTCAGTTTCTGCTATCAGTCAAGCTTGATGAGCGATCGGCCTCAGATGAGGCTGATTCAGCCCCTCAGCGGATTCCAGCACCTTGAGAACCAGCAGGAGAGATGCAACCAGGGCCATAGAGCAGCCATCTGAAGACAAACCAGACTGCCCAGTCATCCTGGTATTCAGAGAGATGGTGTGTCCAGGAATTTCTGCATAATTTCAAGGGTGATTTGGGACATTCAGACAGACCCCATGAGGGGCACTAGGTTGGAATTTATGTGTCAGGTCAAGAGTGTCTGCAGAGCTATGAACCAAGTAGAATCCTTTCCCGAGGGTTAGATAAGATGTTATTGGAGACAAGCAGCTGTTAGAGGATTTGCCAGCCTCTCGTGAGAATTGTCATATACTCAAACCCATGGCTGTTTCTCCTTCACAACAATCCCTACAATTGGGTCAGAGGCAGACACGTGACCCTAACTGAGCCAATCAGATTTTCTGTCCTGAAAACTTCAGCTCTTGGACCCAGGGTCTGCCGCGTGGGCAGCTGGAAGGGGCCATGGCAGAATTTCAGAGGGAAGGTTAGTAAAGTCCCATCCCTGAGATCCCAGGAGCCCCCTGACTTCTGGGATTCCTTGACTTGATTGTTCACTTTTCCCTTGGATTTCAAGAACTACTGTATCCTTATGTTCTTTGAAGACATTTCCTTATTTTCAGTCCAACTAGCAAGATCAGGTTTTTGTTAGCTGCAATCAAAAGAGCCTCAACGACACCACTGCCAGATAAAGATGGGAGGGACTCAGTGCAGCTTCCTTTTATCTGTGTTTATGCTTCTTTTGCTGTAACTCCCCTGATTCTTAAGAGGGAACCAGAGGGGAGCTCCTGACACATGCAGTCTAGAGGGAGAGACAGACATACACAAAGCATTTCAGTACAATGCTGTGAATGCTCTAATAGAGATACCATAACAGTGTCATGGGAACAAACCAGAGGAATCTTCCAGCTCTGCTTGGGGTGGGGGCAGGGATGTCTTCATGCAGAGCCTGGTCCCTTAGGATAGGGGGAGTTCTGACGCACTGATGTATTATCAGGAACATCAGGAGCGTGTTAACAGCTTTTATATTTCTTAAAAGGATAAGAGATGAAAGAGGAAATAGAGTGAGGTGTAATTTGCTTCTGTCTTTAAGAGCTGTTTTAGTCAAGATAGTCTGGGTTCTGCTGTGGTAACATATTAACCCCAGAATCCCAGTGGCTTAATCCACTAAGAGTTATTTCCTCCTCCTTATAGTACAAAACCAGCAAGGTCAATGGAGGACTCGGCTCCATACAGTCTCTTAGGGATCCAGGATGATGGAGGTTCCGACATCTTGTTGCTGGACCATCAGGAACTGAGACCTCCTTGGTCACCAGAGCAGGGGAAGAGAGAAGAACAGGATCACCTTCTATTCCAACCCATTGTTCAGAGCTGATCTCATAGCCCTGCCCAACTCGATGGGGGTTGGGCTGCATTGTTCTTGAGTGTGTCCAAGAGAAAAGGAAGATCAGATAAGGGTGAGCACTAGAAGTCTCCCTGACAAGATGGAAATTCTTCATAAGTTACTCATGAATTACTTTCAGTGAAGCCCATCTCTTTCTTTCTCCTGTTCCCCTAAGTTATCTCAACTCATCACTTCCAGCCTCATTCTATGATAAGTTGAGGGATATTATGCAAACCTTCAGATGTACAAAACTGAGCTCCTTATCGTCTCCTTAAGACTTGCTCCCCCCATAGCCTTAGTCTTAGCGTGTTCATGTTGATGTCTTAACATATTAACCCCAGAATCCCAGTGGCTTAACCCACTGTCTTATTTAATGGCAACTCTGTCTTTTGAGTTGCCCATGTTGACCTGGACTGGTCATTCTTGCGTACCCCATGTCTAATACATCAGGAAATTGCATGGGCTGTCCCATCAAAATATACCAAGAATCTAACTACTTCTCACCAATTTTCATTCCTGCCATCCTGGTCCAAATCATCATCAGCTCAGGATTTTTCCATTAAATTCCTTACAGATCTTACTGCCTCTGTTCTTGCTTAACTCACTACAATCTATTCTCAATGTAGCAGCCATGGGATCCTACTAAAGATATAAAAGATCATGTCACTCATCTATTTAGTGTTCTGCAGTGGGTCACCATTGCACTCAAAGGAAAAGGCAAAAGCCCTTGCAGTACATATCCAGCAAAATCAGTGGAGAACTCGGCTCCATACAGTCTCTTAGGGATCCAGGATGTTGGTCTGATGCACAGTCCTGCATCTTTTTCCTGCCCCACCACATCTGTGCCATTGTTCCTGTCCTGACTATACCCTCTTTCTCTCCCTCTCTTCTGGAAACACAACTTCCTTGCTGCTCCTTGAACACCCTGGGCTCACTCCAGTCCCACGGCCTTTGCTCTTGCTGTTCACTTTTGCTTGGAATGCCTTTTCCCAAAATGTCTGCCTCCTTAGTTTCCACACCTCCTTCAAGTATCTGTTCCAAACTCATTCTCAGTGGTGTGCCTTCCTTGACCACCCTGTTTAGTACCAAATTCCTCCCCATCCCCACTGTCCACCTCTGGCAATTACGGAGCTCTGCTTTTTAATTCAATAGCATTTATCACCTCTTGATGAACAATATACTTTGCTTTTTATCATGTTTATTGTTTTTCTCTTCCCTGCTCTGTGAGAATATTAGCTCCCTGTGGTAGGTTCTTTCTTGGTTTGGTTTACTTGGTATATTCCAAGCATCTCAAATGGTGCTTGGCATGTAGGAAGTACTCCATAAATATTTGTGGAATAAATTAATGAATTATGGTTTTGCTCTCAGTGATTTCATCTGTGAAATTATATGTTTTTGGAATGTAAAATACCTACTCATAAGTATGGTGAAAGTGGAAGTTATGCCAGGGCACTTCCAACACCCAAAACCATTATTGGACTGTACGTGGGTCATTCTCAAGGGTTGAGACAAATTACATAAATGATGTGGGTAATAAAGGAGGGTGGTGAAAGCAGGCTAGCCACCAGGAATGCAGGTTAACAAGAAAGAACTCATCCTAAAATATTAAATGTGTGGTGTTAGAAACCTCTAGTCTTTCAATGGGCAGGGCATCTGCCTGTCCATCTTGCCATGGCTGAGTTGGTGAAACTCACACATATTTCTCCATTAGAAGTCCACCTTGACAGTCAGTGAGTGCTTACACAGCACCTCCCCAGGAGCCCAGCCCCCTGGCTTAGTCAGCTTGCTCCTGATGCTGCTGGCATCCCTGAAGATCACCTATCTTCCTGTGCAGAAGCACGGAGCCAGGGTTGAGAGTGATGGAAAGAGCAGTCTTCAAAGTCAGACAACTGTAAATCAAGATCCAGTCTTGATCACCTCATTTTCATGACATGAGGACACCATAGAATTATTAAGAGGATGAGATCAGGTGGTGAATATTAAGACTCTATCATAAGACCTGGTACTGAGACCTGGTACTGGTACTCATTGAATGCATGATTTCATTTTAGGTTTCTGGTCACCGATCAGGACACTCTCATTTCCAATCGAATTCCCGCACTAGTTACCTGCCCGCTCTACTGCCTGCGGATGCCTCTCACCACCCACCTCCGACTCTGTCTCTCAAGGAGCTATTATATTCTTAATGCTTGGCTCAAAACATAAAGTAGCTTCCACCATTGGGAGAAGAGGAATGTGGGAGCAAGAAACTAGATAGGCAATGGCATGTAGTGCTCTGAAGTCTTTGGAGTCTTAGAGTATTCTTAAGGATGCATCAGTATGAAACTGCTGAGGGACAAGAATCTAATTCTAGATAACTAGGTTTCAATTATGTTTGACCAAAACTCTTCTAATACAGAGAAAGTCTATGTGTCGGCTGCCAAATTTAATCAAAAGTCCTCTGAAGATCAACCACTTCCCCGGGAAAAAAGAACCGGAAAGCAAATTATATAATGTTGAAGGTGAAAAGGGCTTTCTAAGTGTGATAACAAAGGTAGAAATGATAAAAAGAATAGAAAAACTTTTCAGTGTGCACCAAAATGTATTGCTTTTTAAAAGGGCACATATTTTAAAATATATACATATTCAAAAGACAAAATTTTATACAAAATAAATATATGAATATATTAAGAGCTAATATAGAAAGAGCTATTACAAACAAATAAGATAAAGATCAACCATCTCAATAGAAAAATGGTCAGTGGACACAAGATATAAATTTGTAAAAGAAATACAAACAACTAATAAAAATGTTATATTTCATTCATCAGCAAATAGGCACCAAAAATATAAGATAATATCCCTAGCTATAGAATTGACAAAGAATAAAAAAAAAAAAATAGTATCCAGTATCGGCAAATGTGTAGTAAAGTTACCATTCCCATATGCTACATTTCTGGAAGGGCAAACACCTTTCCAGTAGGTATCTAAATATCATAATATCATTCATACATTTTGGCCCATCAATAATCATAAATATGCACAAACATTTGGCTATTAGAATGCTGGACTGAATCACTGGTTATATTAGCAAAAAAATTCTGGAAGCAAGATAAATGGCAAAAGGAAGTTAGTCATTTGTATTAGTCAAACTGTGGTAGCTTGGAGCAACAGAAGATGACCCAGTTCTTGAAAAGGGAATTTGAGAACCAAGTACCTGCAGTGCACAGTTCATCCCCTCGACCTTGCTCATTCACTCAAGAACTGTTCACTAAGCAGGTGCTCAGTTCTCAGTGTCAGTGACATCGAGACAAACAAGTCACGGTTCCCACCATCAAGGAACCCACATGGATTGTGAGAGATTTGGTAAATGATACAAACAAGGGATGAGCTGACTGTAGCCATCCTCTCTCTCTTCTCTCTTCCCCCAAGAAAAAAAAAGTCTCCCCTGGAAAGTGTTCCAGATTTGAGAGGCACATAATTAGCAATTCTAAACCATGAGTAAAATGATTAGAAATAGGGACAGGATCACACTGAGCAGGATCCTGGTACATGGTCTCCCCCAACATGGCCACTTCACCCAAGCCAGCAAGGGAGACAGTCTGCTAGCTAAACAGATGCCACTGTCTTCAGAGTGACATCCTGTCCCCTTTGCCATGGCACATTGGATAGAAGGGAGTCACAGGTCTTGCTGAACCTCAAGAGGGGAAGATTACATGAAGTCCTGAGCACCAGGAGGCAGAGATTATTTGGGTACTACTCAGAGTCCGTCCATCACAGCGCACAAAGAGAGAAAAGCATGAGCTCACTCAGGCTGAGTCCTAGAGGAAGCCAAATCTGAGCAGAGGTGTGGGCCGGACTCCAAGTTGAGTCTGACAAGAGTAGTCTTGGCCTGACCTGTCTGCAAGATGATCTTCAGATTTGCCAAATTTGAAGCTGTTTCTGAGCACAAGTATGGTCTCTATGGGCGGGAAGCTCAGACTCAAATACCCCACAAGGGCAGGCAGGTAGCATAATGTCATCAGCTCTCCCGTTGAGGGACAGGTGGGGAGTATGGCAAACCCGAACACACAGGCCCCACAAAGGCATACCAGTCAGGGGCATGCAAGGAGATTGCCACCCATGCAGAAGCGCGGGCCTGCTTCTAGCAGGATTTCTTCTTTGACAACGAAATCCATAAGCCATGTTTGTACATGACATTTCCCCAAATTTGCAATTATTTGTGGGCTCCTGAAAGCCACACACCTGCCAGCTAGGTCCAGCCCCCCAGGACCTCAATTTCAAACCCCAGCCCGGCACCTCTGTGCCTTCTGCGGGAGTCTAGAGCAAGGCCATTTGCTAAATTTCAAGCTAAAATGTTCCACTCTGCTGGCTCCCGGCTGTAGTAACGGGTTCTCTTCTCTTTTGAGCTTCTGATTGTATGAACTCCTCACATTCAAAGCAGCCCAGCCCGCTGATTAGCTTTAAATATCAGGAGCTCTAAGGTCTCCAAATTTGGAGGTAAATGCACTCTCATTAAGAAGTCATTTGATAAAAATTAATCCCTCCAGGAATACCCTGGACTCGGAAAAAAAAAAAAAAAAACAGCATACTCATTAGCTGGTTGTAAGTATCCAGCCCACCTTGGAGACCCCAATCCTCCCTGGATTTGACTTGGAGGCTCCAAACAACTGCCACAGAGTCTAGGGACCAAAAGCCAATGATTCTAAAATCATAGGAAAGGATGTACCAGAATTTTGAACTCAGAGGCCACAGCCAGTCCCCTGCCCCCCGGAGACTGACTTCTCAGATTTAATCACTTTCTCTTGAGCCTGAGAATGAAGGGACAGATTTTCATCTTACTGAGTAGATTTCAGAGCTTACCTCGCCTAATCCTTCAGATCTGTCACTGACCCAGCAAAGAGAATGACTAAATGAGTGTTGGGGGGTCAGCCCAGAGGGACTCTTGGGAGAAGAAGCCTCCAGCTGGGCTCATCCAGGAGATCCTAGCAGGCTGTCAGCCTCCTCAGGGTGGCAGTGACATGTCCCTAGGGGCCTGTGAACCTGTCCAGAGCAGGCCTCAACTTTAATCTCTAACTAACCCCATTAGAAAAGCTTTTATACAAGTCAGTAGTGACTGAGGAACAAGGTGGGTACTTTCTTTTCTTAAATGTTTCTGTTTTTATTTTTGAAAAGATAAGACATGGCTAAAAGAAAAAATGCAAACAGAACAAAGGGGAAACCCTGAAAAGTAAGTCCCCACCCCCCTTCCCTGTGTCCCCGTTCCCTACCCTGGGGCAGCCACTGTTTGTTGTAAGTTCTTGGGTAAGAAAGATGGCTGTTTTTACATTTTCTAATTTGGTCTCAGAAATAGCCAAAGGCCAAATAGAGCCCGCAATAATGTAATTAAAATGAGTGATGTGGCCGTACACACAACGTGTCAGGGGAAAAGAAGGATCACAAACACAAACTCACACCCACAGAGCACACAGACCAGTGTGTGTGTGTGTGTGTGTGTGTGTGTGTAGGTGTGTGTACTTGTGGGTTTGTATGTGTCAGAGTGAGTGTGTGTGTGTGTGTGTGTGTGTGTGTGTGTTTGGTCCCTCGACTTTTTGAAAATACCAGTCAATTCCATAAACATTTATTGTGTGTGGTGCACCAGGCCCCGTTCCCAGTTCTGTGGGTTATACTGAGATAAATCACACAAGGTCCCTGGCTTTGGGGAGCTTACAATAAGAATAACTCACGTTGGATTGGCCCCTTTTCCTTTACAGGGGAATTTTCAAGCGGGTTATGTCATAACTCAGGCTGGCTCTGGCCTGAGGCATGCTGGGACTTTGAGCAGCCTGGGCTGGCGGGAGGGGGAAGCAGGCACAGGGGACAGGGACACCGGACCAGCAGCAGAGGACCAGAGCCTCAGTCCGGAGCCTCTGGAAGGGCTAGGTAGCAGAGTCCCGGGGGCCAGATGAACGCTGGGTTGACCGGTGGTTCTGTCCATCAGACACCCTGCCTGAAGCCCTGCTCTGCCCCTGATTACACGTGTGATCTGGGCAAATTACTTAACCTCTGCACGTCTTTTCAACCCTCCTCCCGGTGCTGATAGGAGGATCAGCAGGCTAAGGGGAGCAGAGAGAGCGTAGTGTTGTTTAATGAACGTTCAGCAAAGGGCAACGGTGCAGCTGTTATTATTACTCAGTAATGCAAAACTCTAAATCTCTACCACTTACTACAAGAAGTGGGATCCCCTGGTCGGATCACGCGCCCTTGAGTTTGTTCTCCTAAATGTCGCCTTCCACTTGAGACCCCTCGCTCTGGGTCTGCCCCTCGCTCCTTCCCCTGTTAAGCTGCAGCTCCCCCAAAGCTCCTTAGGGGGACAATGACAGAACCTTCAGAGGTGAGATGATTCAATTATGAGAGGCGTAACCTAATCAGTGGATCAATCCACTGGTGGATTAACTGGGCAGTAACTGTAGGAAGGTGGGTGTGGTTGCAGGAGGTGGGTCCCTGGGAGCCTGCCTTTGGGGTTATATTTTGTCCCAGGTGAGTGGATCTCTCTCTCTGCTTCCTGCATGTCACATCCTGACAGCCTTCCTAGGCCATCGCCTTCTGCCGTCATGGTCTGCCGCATCTTGGACCCAGAGCTATGGAGTGGGCCATCTACGGACTGAGACCTCTGAAACTGTGAGCCAAAATAAAATTGTTCTCCTCTCAATTCTTCTTGTCAGGTCTTTCAGCAATGAAAATGCTGACTAAAACAACAGCGTAAGGGAAACAGGGAAGAATCATCAAAAAAGTCTGGGCTAAATTTTAAGGAACATGAACACACTCTATACCAAGAGTCTGACTCTGCCCCCATAAAGCCAGCGCCCCAGGGCTCTCGGGTCTAGCTCTTTCCACGTGGAACCCCAAGGGAAGAAGTGGCTTTGCATGAGCCCCTTGGCTTCTTGGCTCATGAGTGCCTTAGCTTTGGAAGTATATGTATTAGGCAGCCTAATCTGGATCAAGGGTCAGGAAAGTTCCCCAGAGAACACAGCACTTGAGCAGAGGCCTGAGGAATGAGTTGGGAGGTCTGGAAGGAGGTATGGAAGTCAGGAATGTAGAGAAGAACATTCCAGACAGGCAAGAGCACATGCAAAGGTCCTGGGGCAGAAACACATTGCACCATTTATGGGAAGGAGTAAAACTGTGGTCGCTATTTAGAAAGTTCAATTGGCTCCACTATACTCAATGGGTTGGAAGATGAGGCTTCCAAATGAATCAAGAGGTTTTAACCTTCAGGAAGCAACTTGTCACTCACCCTATGAACAGTGTAATGTCATCTCAATGCAACCCCACAATCACGGAAGTCATGCCTCAAGGGTTATCCACAGAAAGGAGAGCAAGACAGAAAGTGGGGGACTACATAAGTCACCTCAATAAAGTCAGATCAAAGATCACAGCCTTAGGGATTTAATAAAATGATTAGCAGTGATTCCCAGCAAGGAGAGCTGTGCAAAAAGTTTTGTGTGCCCCTTGTCACAACTTCTCAGGGGTCTGCAGCTCACACCTTGAAGATCATGCTGAAATGAGGCTCGTGAAAATGCAGCAGCCCCTTCATCACGGAGCAAGTCAAACGAGTGCATGAACGTCCTAACTCAGTGGTTTTCAAAGTGTGGTCCTCGGACCAGCAAAATCAGCATCACCCAGGAACATGTTAAAATGCTTACTGTCAGGTGTTTATCAACGGAATCAGAGACTCTGGGAATGAGGCCCAGCAAGCTTTCTGGAGGGTTATGATGCCTGCTCAAGTTCAAGAACCACTTCTATTAAGACGGGCGGCACACTTGGGTGAATAAGAACCAAGTCTATAGGCACATGTCTACACAGGTGAACCCTCACTTGTAAAGTCAGTGGGTCTTTTCAAAAGGACCATTAACCCAGAAAATAGATATCCCTGGCTGTGCAGCAGAATGCCTGTGAAATTGTATTTATTTTTCTTTAATGCCGATGGCCAATATTTGACATAAGTATGCAGTTTGGCCTGTTCTTTTATGCTCCACAGATGATTCTGATACAAAGCCAGGACCAAAATCCCTGTTAATGCAGAGATAGAATTAGTGATCAGAACTAAGGAGCTGGTTTCTAAACTAGTTTGTTACCAGCCTTGACTGCATATTAGGACCACCTGGGGAAGCTTTCAAAAATCCTAGAGTCTGAGCTAAATCCCCCAGACCAGTCACAACAAGAGTGTCCAGGGGTTTCCTAAAAGCATCTTGCACTTGGAAACAGGAAAAGAGTGAGAGAAGAGGGGAACTCTCACGGGGTTCTGAACTTACAAAAGAATCCTTTGGAACTAGAGCCATGGTTTGTTATCTGGGACACTCCCCCACACACACTAAACTAGGAAAGCCTTTATATATAATACACATATCACATGCATGTTATTTATTCATTTTTGATAGACACCTAGCCCCTGTACCAGGTCCATTGACAGAATTTTCATGAAAAGCCCTGGTCAGGTTTTTCATGAAAAACTTCCACGGAAGTTGTCCCCCTGCTCAACCCAGTTTAAGAATCTAATTAGGAGAAATAAAAACACAAGAATAACCACATTTTTTAAAAAGAAGAAGACTCATTAAAATAGATATGAAACTATTTATAAAGACACAATAATTAAAATACTGCAGGTATGCAAATTCATGGAATAGAATACACTTTCTAGAAATTGATATAAATATGTAAAAGGCAATGTGGTGTATGGTAAAATTGGCACTTCTAAGAAGTTTGCAAAACCCATTCATGAGGGCTCTACCCTAATGACATAATTACCTCTTAAAGGCCCCACCTCCAAATACCAGCACATTAGAGGTTGGGATACACAAATCTGAGGGTGGGGACACATCATATTCAATCCTTTGCAGAGCCCTGGGGTGCAAGCCACAGAAAAACACTAGGAAATCAATCATTGGAAGTTACCTGGATATCAGAGATTCCATGGAGGTTTTGGACATCTAACTTCTAGCAAGGACAGAAACCAGAAAAGTTCAGGGGCTCTCAATAGTGAGTTTGCACACCTCCTCTCTGGAGCAGTGGTGTGTGCATATACCCTTGGGAGTAAAAGATCACTCCTTGAGATATACAAAGAAAATATGTGAAGTTTTATTTCTACTTTGTTTTATGTAGTTATAATTTTATTCGATAAATAATAAGTTAACATGGAACTCATTTAGTGAAAAAAAATTGTAAGAACCCTACTTCACACCATATACCCGAAATCAATTCTAGATTGTTTTTGAAATTTGATGTAAAAATAGAACCATAAGGACTCTTGAAAACATTTTCAGTTAATAGTTTTGGAATTTAAAAATGGGGAAGCATTTCTTTTTTTATTTGCTTTGTTGCTTTCTTTCTGTCAGAGGAGGAAGTTTATTTTGGCTAGCAGTTTCAGAGGTTCAGCCCGTGGTTGGCTGACTCCATAGCTCTAGTCCCAAGTTAAGGCAGAAGAATATGGTGGAGGAAAAGAGCTCAGATCATGACAATCAGGAAACAGTGAGAGAGCTCCACTTACCAGGGACAAAATGTAAACCCCAAAGGCACACCTCCAGGGGTCTACCTCCTCCAGTCATTCCCTACCTACCTACAGTTACCACCTAGTTAACCCATTCAAGTGGATTAATGCACTAATTATGTTAAGGCTCTCATAACCCAATAATTCCACCTCTAAACTTTCTTGTATTATCTCATGCATGAGTTTTTTGGGGGGACATCTCATATCTAAATCATGACATTCCACTCCCTCCAAAAGCTCATGCCCATCTCCAATGCAAAATGCATTTAGTTCATTTTTAAGAGTCCCCATAGTCTTAACCAGACCAGAATTTTCCAAAACTCCAAAACCAAAGTCTCCTCTGAGACTCAAAGCAAACTCGTAGCTCTTTCCCTCGGTAAGATCAGGGGCATGGAAAGATGAAATGAGACCAAAGCAAGACCAAAATCCAGGTGGGAAGACAATTCCTGTCGTTCCATGTTCAGCATCTGGCACACATGACAACTATCCAAAGGGCTTGTGTAGCTCTACCTGTGTGACCTTGCTAACATGCATGGCTTCTAGTCCAGTTTCCAGTACAATCCTCCTCCTCTGAAACTTATGAGCCCAGTCTTTACTGTCCAGAGTCCTATTGGCATTCTGTTCTGTGACCCCACCAGACTAGCCTGTTAAGCTCCATTTACATCATTCTAAAGCTTTTCCAGCTTGCAGCCCACATGGCCTCTCTGTTGGTTTGTCCCTGCTCAGTTCCTGAAGCGTTCCTCCACAAATATCCCACATTACTGGCGTCTCTTAATCTTGGAGGTCTCCAATGAAGCTTCAGCTTCCTCCTCACATCTCAACGCATCACCCTCTCAGGGATTACCTGCAGGGACTCCAACCCTGCCGCACTTTGCCTGACCTCTCAGGCCTTCCTGTGAAATCTCAGTGGAAACCTTCATGACCCCCTAACTCCAGCAATCCTTCACTCCTGCAGAGCCTGCACCACATGGTTGACGCTAAGGTCTGCTACCATCTTGAGCAGTAGCCAAGCCTCCAGGGACCATGGCTGCAGCAGCCTCTCAGTACCTGGGTGACTGAGCATGGTGAAAAACTTCCTAGGCCCCTCTGTGCAAGTAGAGTGCCCCAATAGTCTCTTCTTAAAGAAATTTTTACTTTTACACCCTTGAACCTGAAATGGGTATGATCTTGCCAGTTTCTGAGATGCCCTCAAGTTATCTTTCCTTTTGTCTCTGGGTAAAGTATTTAGCATCTCTTTAATGGATGTTATGTTTTTAACAATCACAACTTCCTTAGTCCCTGTTTTACTTGTACATTTATGGCCAAACTTCAAGTTTTTCAAATCTTTCTACTCTGCTTTCTATTTCTGATTATCACAGTAAACTCAACTAGCAGCTGCTGACAGTGTCCATGCCATGAATACTGTGCTCCCTTGAAATTTCCTTTGCCAGATAAATTAGTCAATCACCTTTAAATTCCACCTTGCAGAAAGTCTCAGGATGTGGGAAAATGCATACAACTTCTTTGCAAAAACATAACATGAATGGCTTCTAGCCCAGTTTCCAGTACAATCCTCCTCCTCTGAAACTTATGAGCCCAATCTTTACTGTCCAGAGTCCTATTGGCATTCTGTTCTGTGACCCCACCAGACTAGCCTGTTAAGCTCCATTTAAATCATTCCAAAGCTTTTCCAGCTTGCATATCTAAATTTTTCAAAATTAAAAAAAAAAAAAAAACTCCAAAGCTTTTGAACCACATGGTCAGGTTACTCATAGTAACAACCCCACTTCTTGGTACCAATTTGTGTTCTAGCCATCTGTTTCAACATTGTGACTGAAAGACCTGACAGGAAAAAGTAAAAGGAGGGAAATTTTATTTGGTGTTCACAGTTTCATGGTTCTCAGTCCATAGATGTCAAATTTCATTGCTCTGGGACTGAGGTGAGGCAGGGCATCATGGTGGAAGAGTATGGCAGAGAAAAGAAGCTCAGGGCATGGCAATCAGGAAGCAGAGAGTAGGAAGCAAGAAGGCATAAACCATATAGGAAAAGGATGATGAATCTAACTACAAAACAGCAAAACTTTATGTCAAAAACCATCATTAACAAAATTGAAAGACAAATGTTACACAGAAAAATGCACTTGCTATGTACAATTATATCCTTAATATAAAAACAGCTCCTTCAACTAAAAAAGAAAAGATGAATACCAAGAGAGACACAAGACATGACTATGCAATTCACAGTAGAAAAAACTGCCAATTCCCCAGTACATGCAAAATGTATATTTCATGTTATCAGAAATCAGAGAAATACAAATTAAAACAGAATAATAAAATGTCACCTTTCTACAATGACATTGTTTAAAAATAATGAAAATTGGAATAATTTGGTGTTGGCTAGGAGGAAGGGACAGGAACCTATCATGTACTACAGGCAGAAATATAAATTGATCCACTGAACCAGTGGTCCCACCATCTCCAAGACACTACCCTGAGGGAATGATAGATGTGTACAAGGTTAAAGTTCAATAATGACATTCTTCACAGTGTTTTTTTACAATGGTGAAAAAATAAATAAGAACTCACTGTTAGGAGAATTTGACTACATAATGTGATTTTTTTCTTTTGAAAAATGCCTGAGAGGAAATGTAACTAAATATTAACAGCTGTTAACTATACCTGGTGGGAGTCTAGGTGTCTATGATGTTGTTCTTTGTGTCCTTCTGCAACTTTAAAGTCTTTCCAGATTATGGTCAATCACTGGAATGGTAAAATAGTAAAAAATATATTTTAAGTGAAAATAAATGCAGATTTAAAAAGCATTTGAGTATAATCCAAATTTTGTTTTTAAAATATGGACACAAATGAAAACCGGATAGACCACATTATTTATTTATGGGTAGTTAGATACATAATTTTCATTTTCTTCTTTGTGATTTTCTGAATTCTCTATATTGACTGCTTATTACTTTTGAAGCCTACTAAAATCATACCTAAACATACTTACAAGTCATGTCTGTTCTTATGCTTCATGACTCTGAACATAAATTTCTTTTTTAAAGCTGCAAAGGTAAATATGAAAAGCAAATCAATGTCACATTAGGGGTCACACTGAACTTCTCAGTGTGAAAAATAGAAATCAAGTGACCGGGTTTCAGATTTCTTAAGATTCCTTCCAACAAAGTCTGATGTTTTTAACCATTCAATAAATATTCACCGAGCACCATGTTTATCAGGATTCTTGTGACAGAATCACAAATCAAAATGACTTACTGTTTTTAAAAACTTTATTAGCTCACAAAGCTGGCGATCTAGGGATTGGTGGATCAGGGATCCAGGGGTGTCATCGGGATTTAGTTTCTCTCCACCTCTCAGGGGTCCTCTCTGCTGGCTTCATTCACAGGAAATTCTCCCCAACTTGAACTGGCAATGGTAGACTGCTAAATTATAGTGTATCTCATCACCTTGGGGAGGGGACTCTCCTCCCCAATAACACCAGGACAAGTCCAGAGGATGATCTCATTAGACCTGCATGGAAAGACGTTTGGTCTGAACTATTCAATGTGACCAGGAGAAATGAAGATACTGATTGGCCAGGCCTGGGTCACATGTTCACCACGGAGTTCGGGGAGGAAATCAGCCCTATTTAAACCAAGGGACATGAGAAGGGGAAAGGGTGGCTCCCAAAGAAAAGCCAGGGTGCAATTTCAGGAATTAGGAATGATGCTGGACAAGCAAAAATAAGAGAAGCCCCCTTCGAGTCTACGTGCCCATGCTAAGTGCCTCCGTGGGTGGCCAATTGCCTATGGTTGAGCTGCCTCAGTTTCTGCAACGAGATGAGCTATGAGAGGTCACCCGAGTAATATCTTTTTCTCACAAACCTCTTGATATGGGACCTGGGGCTCTAGTTGTATCCCCAAATTTCCCTTTCCATCCCCCAGCACTCCCTAGTTACCTTCTCCAATTTATAGTTCCCAAAGCCATTGTCACCATTTGCCACACTATATATTTTATTTGTTTATCATATATTTTTTAACACAGGAAGTAAAATCCTGAGGGCAAGTCTCTGTCTTATTAATTGCTATTTCTCCCATGCTTAGAAGAGTTCCTGGCACAGAGCAGGTGCTAAATAAATATTTGTCGGATGAATAAATGGATGAATGAATGTAAAATGGATAGGTGGATCGGAGAATGGATAGGTGGACTGGTGTGTGGATGAATGGATGTGTGGGTGGATGGGTGGATGGATGGATGCATGGATGGATGGATGGGTGGATTGATGCATGGATGGATGGATGGATGGGTGGATTGGTGGTGGGTGGATGGATGCGTGCATGAATGGATGGATGGATGGATGGGAGGGTGGATGGGTGGATGGGTAGATGGAATGTTTTGACAGGTGAATGAATTAATGAATTTCATCTCTAATTTAAAATTTTAATAGAATCTTTTTTTTTTTTTGGTACTGGAGATTGAACTCAGGGGCACTCAACCACTGGGCCACACCCCCAGCCCCCCCCCCCTTTTTTGCATTTTATTAGAGACAGGGTCTCACTGAGTTGCTAAGTGCCTCGCCATTGCTGAGGCTGGCTTTGAACTTGTGATCCTCCTGCCTCAGGGTCCCAAGTGCTGGGAATACAGGCATGCGCCACCACGCCCAGCTAAAAAAAAATCTTACTCTCCTTTAAAGCTTTGCTCCAACAGGAATAAAACTACCCCACCCCTGTAGCAGAGGTATACCAGCTGGAATATTCTAGTTGCTAAATGCCAAGAGCACAAAAGAGAAGCAAACAGAGACAATAGAAAACCACTCTAAGGAAAGCTTTCATTCTTCCAGTTAGCTTGCTTCAACTCTCAAGCCTTGTACCATTGCACATGCTGTCCTGACACAACACTCCAGACCCCAGTGGCTGGTGAAATTTGGATTCAGTGGTTCCAAAACCTCTTGATAACAGAACCTGGGGCTCTGGTTGTATCCCCCAGCTTCCCTTTCCAATTGCTCATCCACCAAGGGCATTCTTGCTAGATAGCCTAGCTGTTTATAACAATAGAGTCTGAGCTCAGCCCTAAATGATCTCAGCTCCTTCTGCTGATCTGCAAGACACACCTCTTTCCTGGATGCATAGCCCCTAAAAAACTCTGTAACTAGACCCCCTGTTCTTACAGCAAGGGAGGAGATTTGACTCCCACCAGAGCTCAGCACTGTGGAAACACCTTAATTCAGTATAGTAACCATCTTCATGTAAACAGGGTAGTGAGGGGAAGAGGGAGGATTGCTTCTTTACAAGGTCCAAGGCAAAAGGTTCAGAGACTCAAGTTGGCCCAAGTTTATTGACCTCTTTTGTCCCTATATTTTTTTGATTCATCTCTGCTATTTAAGGCAGACAACAGCTGAAAGAAGATCTTAAGGGTCTTTGGGAATATTGGGGGAAAGCCACTTCAGGAGCTAACTTGGCAAGTGATCCTTGGAGTGATTAAATAACAGTAGTGACCATCTGGGGGCACTCGCTCTGCGCTAAGCACTAGGTTACTTACTCTAGGTGCTCCGTGTCCTCGAATCCTAGTGGAGACTTATGGTGACTCTCATTTGACAGAGGAGGAAGCCAAGTCATGCAGGCTGATGGGGCTACCCAAAGTCACTCAGCAGGTCAATGTCAACAACAGTATTTGAACCCAGGCCAACCAACGCCAACTACCACACTCCTATCAGTCAGACAGAAACGCAAGTAAGTTCTTATTTTTGTAATCTCAGGCTGGTAGCTGAGATGATCCCGGGTTTCTGGGTTCTATTAACAGCCCACACTTCCTCACTGATACCTGGCACCCTGATAGATCCCTGGACATCACCAAAACATTGCTTTGGGGCAAGGCCCATGGCCTCCATCTCCAAGTTTCTGATCTATGCTTTTCTGCTGCAGACGAGATACAATCATATAATTTATGGACTTGTCACCTTCTGGAGCTGCCAGCCTCCCTGTTATCAAAGCTATCTGTCTGGTAGGCATCAGAGCATTTGTGGATCAGAGAGACGCAGCTGACACTCCCTCTTAATCCCCAAGGTGGTCCCAACCAATCAGTTCTAAAATACCAGTAAATACTCTGTATAACTCAACTCAGGCTTCTGAAATAAAATGCTATAGACTAGGTGGCTTAAAAATCAGGTATTGGCTAGGTGTGGTGGCACACACCTAGAATCCCCGTAATTCATGAGGCTGAGGCAGGAGGATTGGAAGTTTGAGGCCAGCCTGGGCAAGTTAGCGAGACCCTGTCTCAAAATAACAAGGGCTGGGGATGGAGCTCAGTGGTAGAGCACCCCTGGGTTCAATCTCCACTTACACAAAAACAACACAAGACTTTTACTTCTTACTATTCTGGAAGTATGAGATCAGGAGTCAGCATCAGAGAGAGAGAGAGAGAGAGAGAGAGAGAGAGAGAGAGGACATACTTGTCTCACTCTTCTTAAAGCAACATTAATCCTATCATGGGGACCCTGCCTTCATGATATCATCTAACTCGAATTGCTTCCTAAAAGTCCAAACATCATCACATTGGGGGTTAGGGCTTCAACACACCAATTTTAGATAAGCAATATTCAGTCCAAAGCACCTCCAAACTAAACAAAAATTCCTCGCTAAATCATCATTGAGGATCTACATGGGTGAATAAAGCAGTCCAGTAGAATAAGAGCTAAGACAGGAACTTCTTGGGCCAGCAGGAAGGCAGCAGTAGTACCAACAGCAGCACTGAGCAGTTACTGTGTGCTGGGAACTATTGCAAGTATTTTATATGCATCATCTTAAGATAGTCTAGAGAGGTGAGTGCTGTTCCACACCCATTTTACAGAAGAGGAAAGTGGAGTCACCAAAAGAGGTGGGACAGATTTGTCCCAGTTCATATGATTAGTCAATGCACCCAGATTTTACCAGATCCAGAGCCATGCATGTCACTACATCCTGGTGACCTCCTACTGACTACTCTTGGGGGGTGCTATGGTTTAGATATAAGGTGTCCCCCAAAAGATCATGTGTGAGACGATGCAAGAATTGTCAGAGGTGAAATGATTATATTCTGAGAGTTGTGACTTAATCAGTGGATTAATCCACACATGTGGATTAACTGGGTGGTAACTGTAGACAGGTAGGCTGTGTCTGGAGGAAGTAGGTCACTGGGTATGCCTTGGGGTTTATATTTTGTCTCTGATGAGCAGAGCTCTCTTTCTCTCTCTGCCCTCTGGCTGCCATGTCCTGAGCTACTTCTCTCCTCCATTCCCTTCTGCCCTGATGTTCTACCTCAACTCTGGCCCAGAGCTATGGAGTCAGCTGACCATGGACTGAATCTCTGAAACTGTAAACTAAAATAAACGTTTCCTCCTCTACATTGTTCTTGTTGGGTCTTTTGGTCGCAGCAACAAAAAAGCTGACTAAAACAGGGGGAGACTTTCTTTGACTAACAAGATCCTTTCTCAGAAGACAGACAGACAGACGGGTATAACAAAGCAGAATTACATTCTCCCTGGATTTAAAATCAAGCCCTGCTTCTTCCTAGCTGTGTGTTCTTGAGCAAGTTTCTTAACTTCTCTGGGCCTTGGTTCCTTTTACTGGTAGGTGGAAATAGCCAATAGCAGCTACTTAATAGAGTCACTGTGAAGATTTAACGAAATAATGTGTATAGGCTCTTGGTTCACACACAGCATATAGGAAGTGCTCAAAACAATTAGCTGGGGACGTTATAATTATTATGCCTACAGACAACCTCTTTGCAGCCGTCTCAAAAAGTACCTGGGTAGCTGGGTGCGGTGGCGCACGCCTGTAATCCCAGCACTTTGGGAGGCTGAGGCAGGAGGATCGCAAGTTCAAAGCCAGCCTCAGCAATGGCGAGGCACTTAGCAACTCAGTGAGACCCTGTCTCTAATAAAATACAAAAATAATAAAATACAAAAAAGGGCTGGGGATGTGGCCCAGTGGTCGAGTGCCCCTGAGTTCAATCCCTGGTACCACAAAAAAAAAAAAAAAAAAAAAAAAATACCTGGGTGCTCCACCATTCTATGCCCTGTCCAATGAGAAGTTTCCTCAGCAAAGCCACTGGGGTCCCTTAACACGGTACTTGGCACTATATGTAGGTGCTCAGTAAACATTTGTGAAGTGAATGAATGAATAGTCCAAATACCCTCAATCTCCAGTAACTGCGTTCCCGCTCACCCTCCTGGAACGCACATTGATTTGTTCTGGATTTCTTGATAATTAATCTCTTGACAAAATTTAAGACCTGTTAATTACCCCTGATTAATTAGGGTGAACTTTTTAATTGCTTCCCTAAGCTGAAATACACTGTCAATAGGCCCCATAATTAGTGACCCAGTAATCAGTTTTAAACCAATTATCCCAGGGTAACAAGTGAAACTAGGCAAGAAGGGCCCCAGGGGCTTGGGCCAATTTCAGTGGAACTCAGAATAATACAAATTGGCACTTATGTGGGTGAGGAATGCATGTTCAGTGTAATTGGATATATGGATATTCAGATTCTCTTGGGTATTTCATTTGTCTGGATTTTGGGTGATGTATGATTAGAAAGCAATAACACAGTGTACTTCCCAACTATCCAATCAAAGACTTAGAGAAGATTCTCAGGGTGGTGTGGGCTGTCTTTGTTAGAGCCATTGTGTAAGGTTGTATAGGTTGTGTACTGTCCAACTCCAGAAATGCTATTTACTCTGTAGCTCATGTGAACAGCACCCCAGAAGATTGCACAATGCACCGGCTGGGTGCACTCACCTGTGGATCACGTGGTGCAAAGAACAGAGACCGAATCATCCCCTGCCGGGGAAGCATTGGCTTTGGAGGCATGGAGATCTTCCCTAATAGAGGGAAAGGCAAGCAGCAGGCAGCTCTCTTGGTCTGTCTAGAACTATGGAGTGGTATCGTGTGCACATTTAATTTCTGCTAATCTAACCACTTGGATTTGGGGGACAAAAATTAACAAAAAGAAATAATAATGCAAATAGAACAGGCAATTCTGCAGCCACTCTATTCAACACGCGCACACCCAGGGTGAGGCTGAAATAGGGCCTCCGACCTGCTATTCCTTGTGTGCCTCTTATAAAAAGAATAGCACACCGTGTGCAGTATTTAAAGATTGGTACTTTTTTTTTCCCAGCTTTATTAACTTTTTAAACAGCAGGAACCCCAAGCTAGTCATTCATTGGGTGTCCAATTGAAGAAACAAAGATTTTTTTTTTTTCCCCATAGTGGAGAGAACTGGCCGGGCCCGGGAAGGTCTTTTTGAAAGATGACATACAACCTCCAACGTGGGGCCTTTCTAAGTGACTTTCAAGAGCAATTTTGAAAATGTGAGAGTTTTCTCCTTTTCTGCCTATTTGAGATTGTTCTCCTATTTTTAAAAAATATTCCTACTTGAGACCCTAAGATAATATTCATTATCGTTTCACTATGTAAGGTGCCTGGTAGACCAGTTGGCTCTTAAGCTATGGCTGGGACCAATTGCATGAGGAGCATCTGAGATGTTTGTTTTTTAAAATGTAGATTCTTTGTTTCCATCCCCAACCGACTCCATGCGAATATAGAGGCACATGGCCCGGTAATCTGCATTTTAACAAGTTCCATATGGTTCTGAAATATACCTGCAACGGTAAGCTCAGGTAAGTACAAGGAGTCCGTCAGGGTCCTGTCTGCATTCAGCATCTTGAACCAGCCTGGCACATAGTATGATATTTAATAAACACTGATTAACTCTGTGAAAGCTAGTCTCCAATCCTTTGCTTTGACTTACCAATCCAGTGAGCAGGGGTGAAGATATCAAGTTGGGACTGGAAAGTGGGGGGATTGATTTGTCTCCCCACTTTGTTGGAGCTTCTCTGGGATGAAGTCCCGAGACCTGCCTTAGTCCAGCATGTGCCCTGCCACCTGCTTCCTGTCCTCCGGGCAGCAGCGACTCTCAGAGGCCATTAGCCATTCATTTAGTGCCTAATCCTCTAATTCAACTGCTTGCTGATTTGCCAAGTGAGAAATATGCAGAGACACAGTGGCCACTTGTTCCCAGAGTTATTTCCAGCTGGTGAGAAGGAGGCAGCTGGAGAAGAGGCTTTAGGTTGTTTTTTTTTTTTTCCTCCCTGAGCCGGGAAATCCTAGAGTCATAGTGAGATGTATCTTCCCCCATCCGGGCCTTTCTGATGTGAGGGTTCCTCCAAAAGCAGTTCCTAAAAAGGCGAGGCTGCCTGGGCGATCCCGGGTGGTGGCGGTCCCGAGAAGCGCAGTGGGATGCTTCTACCTCGAGGACACTGAGGACATCATAGGACTGCCGCCCTTTGCCCGAACACCTCATTCATTCCACAAGGGTTTACTGAGCATTTACTGTCTGAGTGGGATACGGCAAGGAGCAGGGCAGACTGAGACCCTTGTTGTGGGGAGCTGCCAATCAGCCTCCCCCACTGATAACTCTTCTTCCCTCAAACCTCCCACCCTTCCTCACATCGCTGAGACCAGTCCTCGGGCCTTGACTTCCACCCAGGGGCCTCCTGGGGCCTCCTGTTGGCCAGACTCACCAGGAAGAGAGAGGCTCTGGAACTAGCTGTTGGGCATCTGTTCTCAGTTAAAATGTGGGGGAAGCTGCTGGCCTGGCTGTGTGGGAAGCAGCTCTGAGAGTTTGGACCTGTCCAGGAGTTTGGGAACACCCTTCCCTGTGCCGGACACCCCGTCGTGTCCCTCCCGATCTGCTCCAGGGGCCGAGCCATATGCCCAACATCAATTTCCAGGTGCTCTTGCTTCCAGGAGAGTCTGGCCCCAGGAGGCCCCAGGAGCACGGGGAGAGGAGGTCATGATGCTCGTTTCTCTGGGTCCCTCTCTGAAAGGTAAGCGCGGGCTGGCATGCTCAACAGAAAGTCACCGTCACCTCACAATGACATGCCCTTGTCCCCACAGCTCTCCCTCCCCTGGATTCTGAAATGTGCAGGTAGTGACCCACACTTTTATAATATGTTTCTTTCTTAATAAATGCTCCTCGATTTATCCTTATTTGAATATGCCATCTGTTTTTCTGAGCCAAACTTGACTCATAAACTCCCTTTCCATATATATATATATATATATATATATATATATATATATATATATAAAAGCTAAAACCAAGGCTTTCAATTGCAGCCCTCAGGTTACATCTGGCCCACAGATGTGTCTTCTTGAGCCTTCACCATGTTGGGCCCTCAGATGCTTTTATATTTGGAAGAATAATTGCCACCACTCTAAAAAATCAAGATATTTCAAATAAAAACCAAACTTCCAGGTTCTCTCGAAAAGTTAGAACTGTTGGCAACACTCATCTTAACAGTTCTGTGTAACATTAACAGGTTAGGGCAGAATATTGGCTGCTGCCCTAAGCCAGAATAGTTTCTTGTTTGCCACAGTCTCCACCACTCCCTACAGTGTCTCCCTGATACTGGGATTTCACTTCATGGACCATTTACGGTTGCGTTTATGTTGCTTTTCTTAGAGTTAAGAGGAAAAATTAAACATTTCCTCTCCCTATGTCTAATAATATTTGGGAAAATGAAAGCTAGATATGGGTTGGTGAGCGGCAGGGCAGGAGCAAATTTCTTTGTAGAAATAGACTTTTTTTTTTAATGTTGAATAGCCTACCTACTTTACTCATTTTTGTTACCTTTCCAACTCAAGAAAGGATTTGAAATTTTGGCTTTGAAATAGAGTTTGAGCTAAATTTCCATCTTAGAGGCATCAAATGAGAGCTCAGAATGATAGAGAATAAGTGAATTAGGACTGAATTAAATTAAAGAGGGTCAGAGACTGTGTCCATCCATACCCTATCCTTTCTCCTCCTCCAGCCCTGAGCTATATAGCCTCCCAGAAACACAGAGTCCAAGGATAAAGGCACGGCTGATCCAGAAAACTTAGCCATGGTTTATTATAGACAATAACTAAAATAGGTAAGGAACTGATAGAGTCTTGCTTTCCATACAGATTTCCATTTCTATCACCTTCACTTTTACTTTGAAGGAAATGGAAACTAACGTCGATTCTTATGTCGTGCTGAAGATTTTACATATGATTCTCTCTTAGATATCATGAGAATTTTGTGAAGTGGCTATTACGAGTCCCATCTTAAATATCAAGAAACTGAGGTTCAAAGAAGTTAAGGAGCTTGGACAAAATCACACAGCTTATAAGGGATGGGAATGAGAGTTACCTCTTTGCTTTTATCCCTTTCTTTCTTATTACCTCAGGATGAGGGCTTTACAATGTTCTAAGCAAGCAGGAAATTCTTCATTATTTAATTAATATAAATTCTGCTTTCTGTAGTTGACAACGTAGAGGAGATCTTTCCACGTCAGTATATACAGATCTGGGTCCTCTTCATGAGCAGCTGCGGAGTGTATGGGGGTACCCTCATTACTTAACTGTTCCCTACTGGGGAATATTGAGATGGTTTCCCAGTGTTTCATTATTATGAAGAGCTCTGAATAAATAGCTTCTACCTACCTTTGCATACTTTTGTGAATAGCTCTGTGAAGCACATTACTCAAACCGGAATTGCTTTCTCAATGATATGTGTATTTTAAATTTTGATAGCTACTGCCAGATTTTCCTCTAAATTTGTTGAACCAATTCACCATTCCCACCAATGGGAATGCTTCTTTCACAATCCACATACTATCCTGAACTTTGCCAGACCAAGTGAAAGTCTGGTTTATTATTATCACTTTTAAAAATACTTATTGACTTGTTTTAGTTGTATACAATGCCTTTATTCTTACGTGGTGCTGAGGATTGAACCCAGTCCACGCATGTGCTAGTTGAGCGCTCTACTGCTGAGCCACAATCCCAGCCCTATTATTGTCATTTTATTTGCATTTATTCTTATTGCTACTACTTGTTTGTAAGTCACTTGCATATTTTGTCTCCTGTTAACTCGATGGCATACATCCCCTTGTCCCTTTGGGGGTAGGTTGGACCCCTTGATCTTTCATGCAAATTGAAAAGCTCAATTCAGATGAGGTCAATTGGGAATGATTCCAAAAGGACCTTCAAAAAGTCTCTGATCCAAAGAGAGAACAGAGATCTCTCGGATCTGGTGCGTTGGGTTGATAAGAATGAGTGCAACCCAGCGTCCTCACCTGCAAGGAGAGTCGACAAGCACAATGCAAGCCAGGAGGGCTAGACAAAAGAGTGTCTTGGGGTCCCCTTGTCCCTGGCACTAGTTCCCCCATGCCGTATTGCTTCACTAACCTTTTTTTTTTTTTTTTTTTTTTTTGGTACTGGGGATTGAACTCAGGGGCACTCAACCACTGGGCCACATTCCCAACCCTTTTTTGTATTTTATTAGAGACAGGGTCTCACTGAGTTGCTAAGAGGAGCCTCACCATTGCTGAGGCTGGCTTTGAACTCGCAATCCTCCTGTCTCAGCCTCCCAAGTGCTGGGACTACAGGTGTGCGCCACCGCGCCCGCTGCTTCACCAACCTTGACACTCGGCAGATCTGCAGATGAGGAGCTTGCATGCCCCAGCAGCTACAGGGAATATTGCCCGGGTGTGGAGACAAAGGCAGAGGTAACCCACTAGGTGCAAGGTGCAAAGCTTTATAAGGACATGAGGAAGCAGATCTCTGAATACCAAGGGATCCTTGAACTTGGCGATAATCATCCACAGGTGAACTACTAAAATTCATCCAAAAGGTGCCCGAGTCTTCCTTACCTGGAAGCGGAAGTGGAGTTGAAAGTGGGAGAAGGTAAAGGGAACCCCTTTCTGTATTGTGGAAAAGACTTATTTGTAACGCACTATTGCAGGCAAGGTCAAGGCTTGTGCAGACATCCCTGTGTGTGTGTGTGTGCAGGAGACACAGGGATTGGTTTCAGGACAATTGCAGACGCCAAAACTCTTGGATGTTCAAATCTCTTGTATAAAATGGCACTGCATTTGCATATGACCTATGCACCTCCTCCTGTATTCTTAAATCATCTCTAGATGACTTATAATACTTCATACCATGTAGAAGCAATGCAAGCAGTTGTTATAGAGTAATCTTTAGGGAATGATGTCAAGAAAGAAATGTCCACACCTATTTAGTGCAGACATAACTTCTGCTATCAAATATCTTTGATCCACAACTGGCTGAACGCACCTATGTAGAACTCAGAGATACAGAGGACCAGCTTTACTTGTTAAAAATACAAATTCCTATGCTTCAAACAGATGTGTGGATATCAGAATCTCCAAAGGAGTGGCCTGGGCAGCTGCATGCCCAATAAGCACCCCAGGTGCTCACATCCGCCAAGAAATTGCTCAGGGACGCTGGTTCTGAATACTAGCTGCACAGTTGAATCCCACAGGAAGGTTAAAAAGCAAACAAACCTGGAGCCCCACTCACAGAGTTTCCAGCTTATTGGTCTGGAACTATGGTGGGCACTAGTGTTTGCTGTTGTTTTCTGTTTTTCTCTCTCCTAGGGATTGTACCATGCCACCTCTGTTGAGAACCACTAGTTCTTGATTTCCAAAACTGTTAGATTGTCAGAAGCAGCCTAATGTAGAAAATAGCAGTGTTACCATCGAGGCTGATAAAAACACAGTTTCTGGAAGATGCTGATTTAGACAGGTCTGGGATGGGCCCCGGGAACAGATATCCAGTTGTCCCTCAGTATCTGCTGAGGATTGGTCCCATACCCACCCCATACCGAAATCTGTGGATTCTCCAGTTGCCATCATTTTATATAATGATGTAATATTTGCATATAACCATGCACAGCCTCTCACATACTTTCAATCATCAGGATGATTTATAATACCTAATACAATATAAATGCTCTGCAAATACTTGTTATAGGGCTGGGCGCACACCTGTAATCCCAGCACTTGGGAGGCTGAAGCCGGAGGATCGAGAGTTCAAAGCCAGCCTCAGCAATGGCGAGGCACTTAGCAACTCAGTGAGACCCTGTCTCTAATAAAATAAAATAAAATAAAAAAAGGCTGGGGATGTGGCCCAGTGCTCCTGAGTTCAATCCCCAGTACCAAAAAAAAAAAAAAAAAAAGTTATTATAGTGCATTATTTAGGAAATAATGACCAGAACAAAAATGTGTCTATGTGTTCAGTACAGACACATATTTTTCCAGCTATCTTCAGTCCTCACTTGGTTGAATTCACGGATGTGGCGCCCTCGGATAAGGAGGGCCGACTATAGTTACAGTATCACCTACTGTAGCTGCAACCAGGGGAACCGCTGATTTAGTTGACTCACAAGTTAGAATCCTCTCCCAGGAAGACAAGTCCACATCACGGATCAGCACAAAAAGACCGGATCTTAGAAAGCAGCACTAGTCCAGATACGTAGGGGGAAGTGGCCTGGGCGTGCGTGTGTGTATGTGTGTGTGTGCACGTATGCGTGTAAAGGTGGGGGCAGGAAGTGCTTGCAGGAAGGATCCCCCACCCACTGCATTACTTTCTGGGTTTACCTTGAACTCACAATTGTTGAATCCCACCCTTACTCCGTAGAAGCAGCACAGTAAAGAGATGGTAGCCAGCAGTAGAATTTCTTTGTTCTTAATCTGTTAAAAGTTTTTCTACCTGGCCGGGCGCAGTGGCACACAGGCCCGTAATCCCAGTGGCTCTGAGGCTGAGTCAGGAGGATCGAGAGTTCAAAGTCAGCCTCAGCAAAAGTGAGGTGCTAAGCAATTCAGTGAGACCCTGTCTCTAAATAGAATACAAAAGTAGGACTGGGGGTGTGGCTTAGTGGCCAAATGCCTCTGAGTTCAGTCCCCAGTGCAAAAAAAATAAAAAATTAAATTTCCACCTGTAACATCATCACTGATCTGCACGAGGTCCCCTCCCTTGTTACTGGATCACCCCCGGTCCCTGGTTCCCACACCATGGACAGCAGGGCACTATGTGTTTAAGACCCACCCCGTTGCCTCCGATGCTGCTGGTAGCACTGTGGCCCAGGACCGCAGCCTCTGCCTCTCCCAGTGACGGACACCCAGACTGCGTGACACGTCAGGACAGGGATCATTCTCATCCATGTCTCCTTCTTTAGGAGCAGGCTTCCTGGTTCAGAGGATATAAATCTTGGATTTGATTTAGTATTTCCAGAGTGTTCTTCAGAAAGGCTGTGCCCATCTGTCCTTCCTTCTGCAGGACATTAGTCCCCTAGAACCACCTTTCCCCACCAAAACATAGCAGTATCCATCTTTCTGGTTCAGCCAGTCTACAGGTGGCATCTGGTTATTGTTTTAATTTGCATTTCTGTTATTGCTGATGTATTTGAGCATCTCTCCATAAGGTTGTTCAATGCTTAGATTCAAATTTTTCTTTTATGCTAGTCTACCTCTTGTGAGATTAGCACCAAATGGATTCAACGTCCCACATTTCATCATTTCAAATATGCTGGAAACATGGGTCTTGACTGTGAGAGCTAAGGAGAGGTGGGTGCCCTTGGATTACCTCTAATTGGTTTCCTGTAGAACAGAGGTAGATTCCTTTTGGTTGCTACTGCTACCTGGTCCTCTAAATAGCACAAAGCATGAAAAATCAAACCTCTGATGCCCTGCTTCATCCAGGGCCTTAGAACTAAACCACTTGCCTTGACCAATTTCATGCTCCACAGCCCATTTTCCTCCCAGACCTGATTTCCCATGTACAGCTTACCATTTCCTCTTGGACCTGACCTTGGGCTGTCACAGACCTTGGGCCATGACTCAGATTTTCTTCTGTCTGCGAGACTCCAGTTGCTCATTGATTAGTCAAGGTTTCCATCTTACTCAATTTGGGCTGCCATAATAAATTAACAAAGGCTGCATGGCTGTCTTAGTCCATTCTTGCTGCTGTAACAAAATATCTTGGTCTGGGTAATTTATAAGTAATAGAAGCTTCTTTCTCACTTTTGGAGGCTGAGAAACCCAAGATCGAGACACAACATGTTGGGTGTCTGGTGAGAATTTAGTCCCTGCTTCCAGGATGATGTCTTAAACTGTGTGTCCTCACATGTAAGAAAGACAAAAAGTCAAGAAACAGTGGAGCCTTTTTTTATAAGGGCTTCAATCTCATTCACAAGGGAGGAGCCCTCAGGACCCTGTCACCTCCTAAAGCTCCTTGTTATGGTTTGGATGTGAGGTGTCCCCCAAAAGCTCACATGTGAGACAGTGCAAGAAGGTTCGGAGGAGAAATGATTGGGTTGTAAGAGTCTTAAGCCAATCAGTGATTTAATGCCCTGATAGGGATTAACTAAGTGGTAACTGAAGTGATAGGGTGTGGCTGGAGGAGGTGAGAATTGGGGTGTGGCTTTGGGTATATATTTCTACCTGGAAAGTGGAGTCTCTCTGCTTCCTGATCACTGTGTGAGCTGCTTCCCTCTGCCACACTCTTCCACCATAATGTCCTGCCTCATCTCAAGCCCCGGAGGAATAGAGCCTGCTGCCTATGGAGACCTCTGAAACCTAGCCCTCGAATGAACTCTTCCTCCTCTACCGTTGTGCTGGTCCGGTCCTTTAGTCACAGTAACAAAAAAAGCTGACTCAAACACTCCTGCTTCTTAGTACTAATGTTCTGGGGATTACGTTTCAACATGAATTTTGGAGGAACACAAATATCCCATTGGCTTAAATCATGAACGTTTATTTCACACCATTCTGGGGGTCAGGAAGTTCAAGATCAGGATGCTAGAACACCCGGTGTCTGGCGAGAGCCCTCTTCCTGGTTTGCACGTGGACATCTTCTGGAATTCTATCAGAAAGAGCTATCTAGCTCTTGAGTCTCTTCTTAGAAGGTTGCTAAACCCATCCATGAGGGCTCTGCCCTAGTGACCCAATTGACTCCCAAGGGCCCCGCCTCCATATGCCATCACAATGGAGAGTGGGACTTCAACACATGAATTTGTGGATAGGGACACACGAACTTTCCGGGCACTGTAGCGCCCTTGGATGCAAGCAACAGAAAACACACCTGGGAATCAATCATTGGAAAGCTATCTGGATATCAGAGAATCCAAGGAGGTTTTGGACATCTAACTTCGAGCAAGGACAGAAACCAGGGAAATTTGGGGTCTCTCAGTAGTGGGTTTGTGCACCTTCTCTTTGGAGAAGTAAGCCGCGTGCATATGCCCTTGGGAGTGACAAGACCACCCGTAAGAGATACAGGAAGAAAATACTTAATTTCTATTTCTACTTAGTTTTATCTTGTTTTAATTTTTCCTAATTGTGTATGCTTTATCATAAATATATAAGAGGATTATATTTGTATACTTTAGCAATAAATAATTGTACACTTGTTGAAATAAATAATTGTACACTTATCAAAACATCGGCCGTTATGCAGAGCGGACCAAGAACCAGCAGCGCATGAGCATCATCCGGGCATCACTGGAATTGCAGCATTCAGGCCCCACCCCGCACTAGGGCAGCTCCACCCACTCCCAGCTGTGCCTGGAGAGAGGGGCCCTGCTTTTCCCTCCTTCTTCTTCTGGTCTCTGGCCTCCTTCCCCTGCCAAACTTCCTACCCTTCCTCCAGCTAAAAACAAACCTTCGTGGACGTGGATGGACCTGGATGGGAGTGGGGTGTCGAGAGGGGTGGTCTGGAGAAATTGAGTGTCTCCCTTACTAGCATCAGCTGGTAAAAATGCCCTGTTACAAATAGAACCTTATTAGTTTCTCATCGCTCACTACTACCGCAGGTGACCTGGTTTTCTTACCTTGATCGAGGTTCCCTATAAAGGGGCACAGCAACTATTCCAGCGGTTTGGGACCTGGATTTCTGCGAGCTGGTAGAAACCAAGGCATGGCACAGGTAGAATCTCTGCAGAGCCAGGCGCTGGACAGTGCTCAGAGGAGGAATTTGCCGGGTCGGTCCTTGCTCCAAAGCCAGCCAGCACTGGTGTGGCGGCCACGGGCACCATATTGTTAAAACTCACTTCTTTGCACCATGCATCATCGCTGTGATTGTTCTAAGTAAACACTCAACAACGCCCAGTTGGATAGTTTCTGCAGCTGAAATACCACCCCCTGCACCACCACCACCACCGCCACTGTCAACAGCGTCCCTCCAAGAGACACTGGCCGAGTAACATCAGTTCAGAGCTACCACTTCATCTCCTGGGGATCCCAAGGAGCTCCCAGCCTCTGTGTTTGCCTTGGGGTAGAGCCAGCTCTCCCCGCTTGCCTTGGGGTCGGGTCTATCATTTGAGGCAGATGTGAAACTTTGCACCAGAGGCTAAGTAATAGCTAAGGAGAGTTAGGCTTTTGACCAATTCTACAACTCAGTGGTGTGCTGCTCAATGAAGCCACCCTCCTCCGTCCACCTGTGGAGCCTTCCCAATCACTGTCCCCCTGACTGATCACATCCCTATTTCTATTTCCTTTGTTTCACAGTTACAGGCCTTTCAAACTTCCCCTCTGCCAAAGGCTTGGCCCCAGAGGCTGTTTCTTATCACTTAATTCTTTTGCCTCAGGAAAACTCTACATCCTTTATTTCTGGCTTTGCCTTGAACTTCCTCTGTATGCGTGTAACCTGGTGTAAAAAGCCTGCACACACTCTCACACACAAGACATGGTTGACCACGTGGAATCAGCTTAAGTCAGAAGGATGCCCTCTGTCCAACCCCTGTCGTGTCCCTGGGGCATCAGTGACAGCTCTGTAATCCTCAACTTCCTCCCAGATGCTGTAACTTTCTAGATATTACCTCCCAAGGGCCAAAAGGCCTCCCTCTTAATGCGTAAGGTGGACAAGGTTCTACAAACAGACTTTGATCTGTCAAGTTTATCTGCAAGGGACTAGATTCTAGCAAATAAATTTCCTGTCAAGGTTTTTCTTGGACAAGAATGAAAAAATTGAGAAATGTGGCCCATTTATATGGAACCCACGGAAGCCCCAGGAACATGAGGTGTCCAGCTCTGAACTCCTAGATTGACACCCTGCATCGGGAAACTGACTCTTCCTAATTAGGCCCATGTTCCAATGGTAGAGATAAGTCTTATTCAGCAAACTCAATCGAGCTTTGTAGGAAATGTCAACTGAGAATTTCTGCCCTTCAATGTCTGCGTACCTATAACTAGCATCATTATTCCTTGGGCCCTAGATTCCAGAATGGGACCAAGCTTTACCTAGAGACATCCAGGGCGGAGAGGTACATCTTCAAGAACTACTCTTGTATATTAAACATAGGTGGAATTGTAAGAAGCAGAGGTGACTTAAACCGTCTCCACCTGAGGGTGTATTAACCTACCCTTAAACCGTCTCCACCTGAGGGCCTATTAACCCTGTGCTTTATAAACCCTGCCCTTGCTACAAGCGGGTGCCTCTGCTTATTACAGAATAAACATTGGATAAGCATCATCTGTTTAATCTAGGGATAAGTATTTAGTTGGTCAGTACTTAACCCCTTGAGGCTTTCTCTCTTCCATGAGAGGTAGACTATTTTTTTTTTAAATCATCTTTTCCTCCCCCCTGACACGCCAAAATGAGCTTCCAAACAACTGTCTCCAACCAGGTTTTACTGGTGAAGAGACTTGTCCTCTACTTTCACCAGATTCCACTATTTCAGGTAAAATTCTGGGGGGAGGCTTTTTCCACCACCCTTATTCCAAACTTCCCAAACTGTTTACATAACTAAGCAGAAGTTTACCGTCCATCAACCATTTAAGCACTCAGTACTTCCTGAAAACAATGGCCTCTTATTTTATAGGTCACATTCTCAGGACGTTTGATAGCTTTATCCATAAGAAACTCAGGTTTGGATCTTCCAGTTCAATGTCTGACCTTAAAAGCAAATAGGATTGAGCATACCTTCTCATACTGGTCTATTTTTTTGGTTACCATGAGAAAATGCCTGAGGCTGGGTAACTTTAAAGAAAAGAGGTTTATTGCCAAATGGGAAACCAAGAGACTGAGAACCCTCAATCTGAGGACACTGAGGATAGACCCCTGACTGATCTAAGAACTTCCCAGGATGCCCTCTCTCTCTCTCTCTTTTTTTTTTTTTTTTTTTTTTTTTTTTTGTACCAGGGATTGAACTCAGGGGCACTCGACCACTGGGCCACATCCCCAGCCCTTTTTTGTATTTTATTAGAGACAGGGTCTCACTGAGTTGCTAAGTGCCTCGCCATGGCTGAGGCTGGCTTTGAACTCGCGATCCTCCTGCCTCAGCCTCCCGAGTGCTGGGATGACAGGCGTGCGCCACTGTGCTCAGGCCATGCAAATATAATACGTATCCACTCATTCAACAAGCATGGATGTTGGAGCATGGACAGGGCCAGAGTTCTGGAAATAAAAGATGGACACACCAGATCCCTGCCTGCAGAGAAGTGATCTCTGGAACCAGAGTAGGCATTGGAGTCCCTGGAGCACTTATTTAAAAATAATACAGATTTCTAGACCTGCCAGACAACTTTAAACACAGTGGAGTCCCCACAGTTGTCCCAGCTGAGATCATCCTAGACCAGCTAATCTGATCCCAGGTGACCTCCCCAGACACGTGTGACAGTCCAGCCGGGGCCAGCAGAGTTGTCCAGCTGACCTTCATTCAACTGCAGAGTCCTGAGGGAACTCAGGGTGGCTAATCCACTCAGTGACCCACAGATTCGTAGCCAAGTAAACACTTTGTGTCCAAAGTCACTAAATTGTGACAGTGAGAGTTGGCTACACAGCATTCTTGTGGCAATAAATAATGGATGTGACATCAAAGGCAGAGCTAAGAGCCAGGCCCTGACGGCTCAGGAAAAGGGGAGCTGTCAGGATCCACACAGTAGGGACTTGGGGGTGAGAAACAATTCTCAGGATGAATCACCTCTAATGTTTTTTTTTTCTTTTTTCCTTCTCTCTCTCTCTTTTTAATCCCTGCACCAGGGAATTTCCTCCTGTCATTCTTCTCCACCTTTAAATCCCAGAGAAGAATCTTATTGGCCCAGCTTGGAACCTGTACCCGCCTCTAGCACCTTGATTGACAATCCCACCAAACCACAGACCCTGGGAGAGGTGTGGTTCCCTAAAGGAATATGGAAGTGCTATTACCAAAGCATTAGGCATGGATTCTGGGCAGGCAGGGGCAACAGAAGTCCACAGCTAGCTCTGGCTCTTCCTGTGGGTTTGTAACAGCTACTTTGTCCATGAGCCAGGTCACTAGGAGCACTGGCCAGGGATGCATGACAGATTGAACATCTAAAACACTCTTGAACAGTTGGAAGCATGGCACAAGGCTAGCAAGCTGGCATTAAATGTGGATTCACGTGAAGGCCTTCACTGTGTCCAAAGGAAGTCACAGCTGGTGAAGGACAGGATAAGAGGTTGACGCTTAGTGGCAGCTTGTGTGGAAATGACCTCGGAATAAGCCACGGTGGGAGGAGATGGCTGAGGAGAATGGACAGATGCTGGGCTAGAGAAAGAGCTAGGGAAGAGGGCTGGGGATGTAGCTCAGTGACAGAGCACTTGCCTGGCATGCATGAGGCCCTGGGTCAGTCCCCAGGACTGCCCAGAAAAAAGAGAAAGAAAAAAAAAGGGACAGGGCACTGTGCCCTATTCTTGGCTACTATCGTTAGCTCTGTGTGTCTCACTTGGAATAAAAATTGCCTAAGAAAGATAAGTGCCTACTCTGCGCCAGGCACTGTGCTGGGTGCTTTACCTGGTTCATCTCAATTAATCAACACAAGCACACAATGTTATTGTTCCCATTTTACAGGGGAGCTGAGGGAAGCAAGGAGAGGTTAAGTCACTTGCTCAAGGTCACATGGCTTTATTGGAGCCAGTTGGGACCAGAGGCAAACTGACTCCCAAGTCCCTGTTCAGAACCACTTGCTAGTCTGGCTCCCAGGAACTGGGACAATGACATCTTGCTCTCATGCAGAAGACAGAAGCAAGAACGCCTTCTTTGCACTGAAACATGCTAAGACCTTTAATAGACCTGAATTAACTCCCTCCTGGAAGGCAAGTATTAGATACCCCATTTTAAACACGAGACTTCATAGGAAAAGAACTAGGATGTCTTGGGGTCAATAGCTGCAGACACTGGCAACACTATCACCTGAAAGAAACAGAACTTAGGGTGCATTTGGGAGTGAGGCAGATATTTGAGTACTGGCACTTCTGAATTTATACTGTTTAGCTTCAAGAGGATGGAGTTGGGCTAGTGGGTAGAATTTATAGTGCCGTAACTTCGTCTCAATTTTATAAAGGTCTTTCTGATGTAGATTATTAATTCTTAGAATCATACTAAATATAGGAATAGAAATACACCATTTACTGAGCATTCATTATGTGCTAAGAACTTCGCACTCGTTAATATGAAGCTATTTTCGTAAGAAAATCGCAAGAATGAGTGTTATTAGGTACTAACACCATGCCAGTCTCTCTGCAACACCTTTAAACCGCAAGTTCTACTACCATCATTCCCATTTAATCAATGATAAGAGGAAGCACAGAGAAGTTAAGCAAAGTGCCCAAGATCACACAGCTGGGCAGAGGTAGAATCAATATGTGAATCTAAGCTGCCTGACTCGAGGCCAGAGCTCCTGCCAATCATGCTGCACTGTTTCCCTGGGATACCAGGAGGACTGTTGGAAGCGTCCAGAGGCCAGAATTCCAGCATCTGGTGTAGGATTGCACTGACTGAAATCAAAGGCTTGTCCCATTCCAGGAGTCTAAACAGCAGGAGCGTGTCGCCTCACCCTGGGTGGTGAAGAGCAGAGGAGCCCTTACACTAATGGGCGGTCGGGACCCCTCCCCAGCCCCCGGGTCCAGCCTGAGAGGCCCGGATGTTCATGCACAGCAGGCTCGGCCCTGCTGCGAACAGCTTGCGTGTGTTTTATTAAGAGGAAATGTCGATCCGGCCTGCTCCTGGCAGGGCTGCAGCGGCAGTTTATTAGGACTTCATTTGGAGTGTAAATTGTTGCCGGTTTATAAAAAGGCTCTCGCGGAGCCGCTCCGCGGGGACGGCCCCAGTCTGCAGCGCGGGGCATGTGAGGTTTTAACTAAATCATCGATTTCCCTCTGGAAGGAGCAGCCCGGATAGGAGGTGCCCAGCGGTTCTCCTCTGGGCTTCTGGAGGGCAAAGGTGGTGAGAACCCCCTTGCAGCCTGTCTCCATGCGCATGCGCACAAACACACCCACATGCCCCCCTCCCCAACACGCACACCCCACCAACTTCTCCAGTGGCCTCTACCTTTCCTGGACCTCGGCCCTAGAAGGTCAGTAATGTTGGAAGATGATCTGGCTCCCCAGGGCCGTTGGAAGCATGCTCTTTGCAGACCTGTGAGTGTTTCTGTGACAGTCCATGATCGCGACCGTGAGCCCCATCTCTAGTGCCAGACTGGTTTGGGTCCAAAGGTGACCTTGGGTTTGGATTGCCAGATTTAGCAAAGAAAAATACAGACCACACTATGCCATTTGCGTTTTAGATCAATGATGAATAGTTTTTGGGGTAGGCGTATGGGACACATTTATCTGAAAGGTAAATGGAACTAGGTGCCCTGCGATTCATCTGGTGAAACCACCTTGGGCAGGTGCTGTCCTTAGTTTCTTCATCTGTGAAATCTCGCGATTGTAAGGCTGGGGTTGTGGCTCAGCGGTAGAGCGCTCGCCTAGCACGTGCGTGACCCAGGTTTGATCCTCAGCACCACGTGCAAATAAACGCATTGTGTACAACTAAAGCAAATTAATAAATATTTTTAAAAGAGGAATAAAACTTTAAAAAAAAATCTCGCGATTGTAATGAGAGTTTCTGCAGTCAGTGCAGGTGAGGTACGCAACCCAACGTCTTACTGGCATATTGTTAGTGCTCAGTGATTAGTATCTGCTATGTCGTTTATCATCCCGACTGCAACCCTCCCTGGTCTTTTATCTACATCTTCATTGCTCTATGGTAAGCTTTAAAAAAAACCTGATGCATCTTAGTCTCTGTGCTCCCAATGGGTAGAAAGATCTGGCAACAGAGTAGGTTCTAGTAATACATGCTAACGAATTTAATTGATTATCAGTTTAGCAGTGCAAAAAGGCCAGAGCCTATGAGGGAGAAATCAGTGATCCTGGGAATGCCTACTCCAAAAGACAAGATTCCCATCTTTTAAAAAGAAAGATCTCCTAGCTCCCAACACATACTCGCAGTGTTACAGTTAAGATACAACAGACTCCCCCAGCATGGTGGCGCACACCTCTCATCCCAGCGGCTCAGGAGGCTGAGGTAGGAGGATCGCGAGTTCAAAGCCAGCCTCAGCAATCGTGAGGCACCAAGCAACTCAGTGAGACCCTGTCCCTAAATAAAATACAAAATAGGGCTGGGGATGTGGCTCAATGGTTGAGTGCCCCTGAGTTCATCCCAGGTGCCAAAAAAAAAAAAAAAAAAGATACAACAGATTCCTGCAATGGAACTCACTGTCAGGGGTCAAATTCTGACTCATCTTTCTGTGGTTCTGTGTCCTCATCTGTAAAATGGACATGTGATAGTACCTCCCTCATGAAGTTCATGCAAGTTCATGCATGTCAAATGCTTATCTCAGGGCCAGGCAGATAAGCATTGGTGGTCAGCCAATAATAGCTATGATTTACACCAGCTCTTGTCCTGCATTGCCAGAAAGAAGTGGACGGAAGGAAGGGGAGGCCCGTGGAAGGTGAGGTAGACACATGAGCTGCTAGCCCACAGCCTGGAGGCCCGAGCTGGCTGGCCCATCTGCGCTCTCACAGGGGAACCCCAGGCTTCCTCAAGGACGCCTGGATAATGACCACATAACACTTATCACCTTATGACGTCTTGGTCCAGTGTCTGTCTCCCCCTCCTAGAAAGCAAATTCAATGAGGGCAGAAATGTTAATTTTCTGTTTGTTTACTGGAATAGCCTACAAGAATACGTGGCACAGAGTGAGTGTATCAGTCAGCTATTGCTATAGTCATTATGCTGTGTAACAAACCACCCAAAGCTCTGCAATTTATTCAAGGAACGTTTATTTCTCAAGCTCATGAATCTGGAGGGCAGCAGGAGTCCAGGCTGTGGGGTTACCCAGGAAGCTCTGCTCTGGCTCCCAGCTATGAGTGAGATCTGGTGTATTTGCCTGGCCCCCTGGTATCACAAGAGATGTAGATAAAAGACCACATCCAGAGGTGTTTTCTGGGTGGCTGAGCTAACTTAGGAGGTGAAGGAGAGCTCCCTTCTCTCCTGCCTTCTCCCTTGAGTGTGCTCTGACTATTTCTTCCCCAACTCTTTCCCTTTAGCCTCTGTAGGCTTTCTCATCTCATGCTCAAAGGAAAAAAGGAAGGGAGGGATGGAGGAGAAGAGAAGGGAGAAAAGGGGGAAAAAATCAAAATGCAAAATCTATCTGGGCCTACGTCCTCACTGCCCTCCCTTCTAGACCATTTTTAAACATTTTAAAAAAGATGTCCAATCTAAAACATCAGCAAGCCACACATCTGACCCACCAGAATGGCAAAAAGGGAGACTCTGATAGAACATGGTATTGCCAGGCTGTAGGGGTCACAGGGACACACATTCTTGGAGAGGATGTAGCCTTTGTGGAGAGAAGCTTGAAAATATCTATGAGAATTTAAAATGCATTTACTCATTGACTCAGCAATTCTACTTCTAGGAATTTATCCAACAAACGTCCTTACACACATTTTTTAAAGAAAGATTGCGGAATAATGGCTATTACAACCACGTTTGCAAGAATAAAAAGCTATCCATAAGTATGATATAACCATATAATAAAACACTACTTAGGCATTGAAAGAATGAAGTTGATCTATATGTTGTGACTTAGAACATTCTAGAAGATATATCAAGTTGGGAAGATATTGAGCACTATAAGGGATATGTGTGTGGGGGGGAGGTGTTTATATTACACAAAACATTTCCAGAAGTTCAGTGGATTAGACAAAGGGAATGGAAGGGAAGGAATGGGGAGATAGGAAAAGGAAAGGCAATGGAATGAATCTGACATAATTCTCCTACGTACGCATATGAATACACCACAGTGAATCTCGCTATCATGTACACCCACAAGATGGGGTTCCTAACTAGAATAGGATATATTCCATGCTCGCATAAATATATCAAAATAGATTTTACTGATGTGTAAGACTAAAAAGCACAAATAAAAATTGGGGAAAAAAGAAAGAAAGAAAGAAAGAAAGAAATGCTCCTAGAGGTTGTCTCTTAGGGAGACACCTAGAAGGTTCTGGAATGGAAGAGAGACAACTTTTCATTCAATACCCTTTTGTTTTATTGACTATTCTGCCATATGCATTGATTACTGTTTGAACTTTTAAAGTTGTGTTAAAAGTATTTGAAGACTAATCAAATATATCTTAATGCTTTTTTCTCATTATAAAATAACACCTTTGATGAAAAGGAATGTAAAACCAATTAAAAAAGAAAAGAAAAGAAAAGGCACCTGTGATCCCATCACTCAGATGTAACTATTGGTGATATTTTGGCAGCTGTTCAATGTGCTGTTTTTACACAAGATGCAGGTGGGGTATCCTTGCATACAAAGTGTTTACCCCTGTATCAGCCTGCCTTCTTAGATCATTAAAAGAGACTTTTGAAGGACAGAATCATGGCCACAGTAGAGATATCCTGTAATACATTTAATTAGGCTCTTATCATTGGATATTTGGTTAGTCTAAATTTCTGTTATAAACAATGCTACATTAAAGCATTACTTGTACATCCATCTCAGGTATTTCTTTAGTGAAAATTATTTGCTGGGAATTTGGGGATCAAGGGTCAGATGTACCCATCTTCATTTATATTACCAGAGAAAATGGTTACTTTACATTAAGATAAAAACAAAGATCATGGGCTGGGGTTGTGGCTCAGCGGTAGAGCACTCGCCTAGCACATGCGCGGTCTGGGTTCGATCCTCAGCACCTCGTAAAAATAAAGGCATTGTGTACAACTAAAGCAATGATTTTAAAAAAAAAAAAGATAAAAGCAAAGATCAAAGAATACGATTGCTTTCTGCACATGCCTAGGTGGGTATACACGTGTGTATACGTGTACACATGCTATAGACACCTTATATACATGCATATGTCCAAATACGTGTATATATCTACATCTGTATTTGCATAACTAATACGAGTGATTTAAAGACGGAGAAGATACACACCAAAAATGTAACACTCCTGTCCTCGGCTTGGCGGAGCCTGGGGTAATTCTTACTTTCTTCTGTCTCCTGAAGGTCCACTGTAGTGGATACTGTGGTGTGCCACCCAGATCTCGGTCCCTGGGCTGAGACACCCCTTCCCAGCTGCTGGCACTGTTGCGCCCTGACAGCGCTCGCCTGAACTGGGGCTGTCCTCCACTGAGAGAGGGTCCTTGCCAGGTTCACGTGCTCTTCCTGGGGACATCTGCATCTGGCTCTGGTCCCTCTTCTTCATCCCAGTCCAGGGCTGCCCTGGGGTCAGAGGAGGACTTTGCTTCAAATACATCGTAGCCCAATTTCTCCCTCTGCCTGCTTTCTTTTTTTTTTTTTTTTTTGTGGTACCGGGGATTGAACTCAGGGGCACTCGACCACTGGGTCACATCCCCAGCCCCTTTTTTTGTATTTTATTTAGAAACAGGGTCTCACTGAGTTGCTAAGTGCCTCGCCATGGCTGAGGCTGGCTTTGAACTCGCGATCCTCCTGCCTCAGCCTCCCAAGTGCTGGGATTACAGGCGTGCGCCACCGCGCCCGGCTTTTCTCTGCCTGCTTTCTTTCCCCGCACCCCAACCCACATAGTTCTGAACACACTTGCCAGTCGTATTAGAGGTCAATTTCCAGGCAAACCAAGCTGCCCCATGCAAAACGGATTCATTGTATCATTTACTATATTTCATATATATTTAATATCTACGTTATTAAATGAATTAATTTGGCAACGGGGAAAACTTTTCATTTTAAAATACCCTTTAAACCCACCCTACTTTTTTTTTTTTTTTTTTTAATCTAGATGATCTTCCACCATGAAAAACATGGTTCCCACACCCAAAGTGCCCAGTAATGTACTATGATATCTATGCCCCAGGTCATGCTGGGAAAAGCCACCAAGGCGATTCATCAATGAGTCCTTTTGTCTTCTCATAAATCCCCTTCCAGGGGTGCCTCACCCTGACCAGCTGACAGCTCCATAACCCACTTGCCACTATGCCCGTGTTAAATGGCGTCTCGTTGGCCTAAACTTGGAGATTTTAATCTCATGTATTAAGCCAGCAGGGCCCAGTAATTCCCGAATGCATTTTTATTGACTTTGTAAATCAGACTCCCCCCCATCAGGGACTGTGACCAGGAAAGAGGTGTTTGTCTGTGAAATTGGCTGGACACAGACCATTGACTGTGATGATAACCAGTGATTTGTGGGGCCAGATAGACAGGCCACATGCACTAAGCAGATTAAAATATAACAAAACAAAAAGGTTCCATTACCAGGAATACTGTCAAAGGGCAGCAGGATGTTTGTGATAAAGGACAGAAAACAAACTAATTCCAAGTCTGGAAGGAAGCCCAAAACAGCACTCGGCCTCCTCTTCAGTCAGCCAAAGAGAAAGTGTGGGAATGGGAAGCAAGCTGAGCCAACCATTCCTGCACGTCCTTTAGCCAAAGTCAGGGCAGGTGTGGCTCCCCCGGCACCTGGGCCTGATGCAGGCACTGCATGCTTCTGCACGACTCTGCAGGAATCGCTCATAAAAGCCACGGTAATTATTGGTCTCCTTCCCACTGAGGACAAAATCTAATGAAATCTAAATGGTACTCCCCACGTTCTGATTGCATCTTTTGTTATTCTCCCTCCTCTCCAGTCACAGTGGCCTTTTCTGCTACGACACTAATACAGTAGCACATTCTGGCCCCAGGACCTTTGCACTTGCTATTCCTTGTGCCTGGAATACTGTTCCCCACAAACACCCCCAAATGTACTTTAGTCCCTTCACTTAAGTCTCTGGATGTCACTCCTCAAAGTAGACACACCATCTTCAATCTCTCCATTCTCTCTTCTTTTTATTCATAGTATTTTTAAACTGACATCATATTATATATTCGTATGCTTATTTGTTTAAGCTCTGATCTTTCGGAGAACAAAATTTTTCTTTCTGTTTTGTTCATTCTATCCCCAGTGCCTAGAACAACAAGTGCTCAAATATTTGTTGAATGCATAAATTATATATCCCAGCTCCTTTTCCTTCATCTTCTTCTAAATGGCCTGATTCATTCATGTATTTGTTCAACAAATGTTTGTTGAGAACCTACAATAAGCCAGGCATCATGCGGAGTGCTGGTTCTTATCAGGATCATATGCTAATATGGATAAATTTCCTCTGCCCTGGCGAGATTTAAGGTGCAACTTAGCAATAGTGTCAACACAGTAATGGAAAAGAATTGTGTGTCTTTTTGTTACCATAAACAGGAAGAGAAGTATCTTGCATATAATGAGGAGATAATCATCCTCAATTCCTTTACCTCCTTCTCAGGAGCTTGGCTTTACATCTTGGGCCTTGTCATCCCTTCACCGCTTCCGATCACAACCCTGGCCTCTCCAGAGGCGGAGGCTGTTGGCTGCCATGTCAGCTGGCTCCCAGCTGCTTAGCCAGAGACTACATCCACACTTCCCAGCATTCCTTGCGCAGCCCAATTAAGACGCTCTGTTTTCTTCAGCAAATTTGTAATTTGGACTCCAGTAGGAGCCCAGGAAGGGTAGAGAATGCCTGGGTTTGGATTCTGGCTTCACCACTGGGATGGTTAATTTCATCTGTCAACATGACCGTGACCAGGCCTCAGGGCGCTGGGACATTTGGCCAAGTATTGTATGGATATGTCTGTGAGGGTGTTTTTGTGAGGGTGTTTGACTAGGTAAACTGAATAAAATAGTAGCCATACCACCGGCCCTCCAGGGTCTCCAGCTTGCCAACTGCAGATCTTGGGACCATCCAACTCCATAACCGTGTTGTTATTTATGGTTTGGATGTGAGGTGTCCCCCAAAAACTCAAGTGTGAGACAGTGCAAGAAGGTTCAGAGGAAAAAAACGATTGGATTGTGAGAGTCTTAACCCAGTCAGTGAATTAATCCCCCTGATGGGATAAACTGAGTGGTAACTGAAGTGGTGAGGGGTGGCTGGAGGAGGTGGGAATTGGGGCATGGCTTTGGGTATATATTTGTATCTGGCAAGTGGAGACCTATCCCCCTTCCCCCCCCTCCTTCCTGATCACCATGTGAGCCGCTTCCCTCTGCCACATGCTTCTGCTATGAGCCCCGAGGAATGGAGGCTGCCGTCTATGGATTGAGACCTCTGAAACCGTGAGCCCCCCAATAAACTTTTCCTCCCTTACAGTTATTCAGGTCCATTCCTTTAGTCATAGCAGCGAAACAGATGACTAAAACACCATGTGAGCCAAGTCCTTAGAACAAATGAACTAATTAATAAATGAATATTGTATCAGTGTTGTCTGTCTGTCCTACTTGCTACCAACAGACTGCGTACCACTGAGGTACCTCGGTTTCCTCGCTATGAGATGGGAGAAAATAATAATCCTCTATTAAGTGTTAGTTTTTTGTTGTTGTTGTTGTTGTTATAACACAAGGATCGTTGAGCATTGCTCAGGGGTAAGAATAAACTGTGCTGGCATGGAAAGGGAGAGACTTCAAGTTCAAGTTCAGGTTCAAGGCCTCCAGCTCTGCCTGGTTCCTCCGCATTCAGAGCAACACTTTGATATGCTGTTAGTCACCTCTCTCCTCTTCCCCTCGGCAGCTGATATGCCTCACACCCACATCATCACCTCCTCTTGCCCCCGAAGTTAGCCCTGGTCCCCTTGGGTTAGACCCTGCCTTCTATTTCACAGAGAAAATCACGGCTGTCAGGCATGAGCTTGTTAATTAATTTTGTTTCATCTACTCTTGCTTTTGATCTTGTGGGGGGGGGGGGGGGGGGGGGGGGGGGGGGGGGGGGGAGCCCTCTCCCTCCCTGGGGACATTCTCTCCACATTAACTTTTCTCTCTTTCTTGGATTCCCAGCCTCTGCCTCTCCAACGGCCCCTTCTGCTTTAACCAGGAATCCCGCCCGGGGCCATCTTATTGTTGGAGGCTGCCCCTGGTCCTGCCTCTTGCCTGCCCCACTCTCCCCCCCCCCCCCCCGCCCCCACCGCCCCTGTCAAGTGGCTGCAGACACTGGTCAGCTGCTGCCGCGTCCTTTCCTTACCAGCGCTCCCCCTAGATCAGCTCAGGAAGGGGAAGGAGCCATGCGGATTGTGGAGGGAAGAACACTCAAGACCCAGGGGTCAAGTGCATGGCTCCTGAGGGGGCTCCAAGGAGTCAAGGAACACGCAGGGCAGTGTGGAGCAGAGCGAGCCGGGGGCAGCCTCGGGGGGTGAAATGGAGGTACCAGAGGCGGCCCAGGGGCCTCGAGGAGCGGCTTTGACCCTGAGGGGCGTGGGGAGCCCGGCAGGGGTTTGAGCAGAGAAGCAGAGCATGCTGGGACTTGACTCTTCCAGGGCTCCTTTGCAAGTACAGAAACGGGGAGTCCCATCAGAAGGCATCGCCCAGGCAAGAGGAGACGGGGCTTAGGCCAGAACAGAAATGGGAGGTGCCGTCTCTCCCGAAGGCAAAGCCAAGAGGCTCTGGAAAAGAGAGGTGTATGGTAGCCACCTGCAATGGCGCCCGCCTGGAATCCCAGCTTACCCGGGAGGCTGAGGCAGGAGGATCACGAGTTCCAAGCCAGCCTCAGCAACTCAGAGAGGCCCTGTCTCAAAAATAAAGCAGGAAGGATGCCCCAAGCCTTTGTCCTTTCTCCCCGCCATCTGCTCTCCTTCTCCAGGGCTGTCACAGCCTCACATTCACGGAAGCCCCAAATTCAAAATTCTGGCCTGAATTCGTCCCTATAGGTCCAACAGTAGTGACATCTAATAATCTAACCACAGGAAGAAGATGGCGGAGAGAAGAAGAGAAACAGAAAAAAATCGGTTAAATCTTTGTCCATCACAGCTATGGTCCCCGCAGCTAATAAATCAAGAACCACATGAGAGAAAACATATGACCCTTGACCTTCTGAGTTTGGCATCTTTCACTTAACATATGTTCTCAAGTTCTATCCATTGTCCCACAAATGACATGATTTCATTCTTCTTTAGGGCTGAGTAATATTCCATTGTGTATACATACCACATTTTCTCTATCCATTCATCCACTGATATGGACACCCAGGCTGGCTTCATAGTTTGGCTGTTGTGAACTGTGGTCCTATAAACATGAGCATGCAAGTATCACTATAGTAAGATGACTTTAATTCTTCAGGATAATTACTGAGGAGTGGTATAGCTGGGTCATATGGTGGTTCTATGCCTAGTCTTTTGAGGGTGCTCCATACTGATGTCCATAGTGCTTGTACTAATTTACAGTCCCACCAACAGTGTAAAGGTGTTCTTTTCCCCCACACCCTCTCCAGCATGTATTCTTCATGGCTGTAAATGAAAACTCAGTGCCGTTTTGATTTACATTTCCATAATTGATAATGAGGTTGAGCATCTGTCACATATTGGTTGGCCATTTGTATTTTTTCAGGTTAGGTAGGGATAGAGAGGTCACATTAGAAGAAGAGTTTAAAAGTTGAAATCGGTCACCTCTGAGAGACAGGATTGAGACTAGGAATGAGAAGAACAGGAATAATAGTTTGCATGAAAAGCTATTTTGTACTATTTATTTCTTTCCTTTTTTTTTTTTTTTTTTTACAATGAACACATATTATTTTCATTAAGAAAAATTTTGAGACTCTTCCATTCCCCCAATTCTTCCACAACAGGCTTGTTATATCCTGTGTTCAACCAGTGGTTACATTTCTTTATTTGTTTGGTTGTTTTTTGTTTTTTTTTTTTTTTTCAAATTCCCTTCATTGACATTGTAATGTTGATCTTGCTATAAATTTTTAAAAGCGCTCAGACAAAACAAAATGCTTTAGTTCCCAAATGACACTGCCTGTAAACGCCTTTATAAGCCTGCTTTTTTTTTTTTTTTTTTTTTTTTTTTTAATGGAAGCGCTTGGAGCCTCTTGCAGGATCCGGGTCCGCTCTGATGGAGATCACGGCTGGCCTGTGCGTGCTGGTACGTGGACACTAGGACTGCGCCGACGGGCATCGCTGGCCACGGGTAAGCCGCGTGATAAACATCAGCACTGAACACACCCAACCTCGGACGGCTCGTGCTGCGGAAGTCCCAGAGCAAGTCTGCACGGCTGCTGCCATCCGGACCTGGGATCCCGTCCCTGTCACCTGCCCATCACGCCCCTGCTCCCCGGGAGCTCACCCTGGGTCCTTGTCGCTCTGCGTGGGAGGGGCCGGTTTGCAGCCTGCAGCCTTTTCCCAGGTGCTCAGGCCCCCACAGGAGGTCATCTTGCTGGGGAGCTGCCCCTCGGCCGCTGCGCCAAGGCCACTCTTCCCAGCTGCTACGGTTTGTGTCCCTCAAAAGTTCAGGTGTCGGAAACTTAATGCCCCGCTTCACGGGCTGATGGAACCTGGAGGTGAGGCCCTCGGAGGTAATAGGGTGAGACGATGCCGTGGGGTGGCTTTATAAGACAAAAGGGGTCCTTCCACTCTGTCGCATGGGAATGGCACAGCAAGAGGCTCCTGGTCAGATGTGGATGTTGCGACCTGCACGCGCTGTCCCCAGGGTCTGCATTCCTCCCCTCGTGCGTGCCTCGCGCACAACCTCAGCGCAGCACCAGGCACGGCTGCGCATGCGTGACGCCTTAGTGAACGGGATGCCAAAGGCGCGGCTCGGTGGGTCAGGTGGCCGACTGAGCCAGAAACACGGCGGTGTCGTGGTGTGTTAACAGAAGACGTACAGCGGGCCCAGGGAATATATAAATAAGAATGACTCAACAGGGAAGCAGGGAGGGCTGGGAGGAAGTGACATTTCAGCTGTGTAGGAGTTGGTGAGGCGAGTGACTAAAGAAGGAAGAAGAACGTTCCAGAAAAGCTCGGCATGTACAGAAGTCCAGGAGGGCACGTAGGAAAAGGGGGGTCATCAAAGGCCTTCTAAATCCGCATGGGGAGTTCGGACTTTATTCTAAAGCAATAGGGAGCCACGGAAGGATGCTAAGTGGGGGAGGGACCTGGTCAAAACTGTGCTTTCTCATACTAGAATTTTTAGGGTTTTATTGTAATTACCTACCACATGAAAATTGTTGGAAAACAAAACAAAAAAAATTACAAACAGAAAAGGTATTTTTTTTTTATTTTTTTTTTTTTTTTTTTTTTTTTTTTTTTGGTAACAGGGATTGAACTCAAGGGTACTTAACCACTGAGCCACATCCCAAGCCCTTTTTTAAAATTTTTATTTAGAGAAAGGGCCTCACTAAGTTGCTTAGGGCCTCGCTAAGTCACTGAGACTGGCCTCAAACTTGCAATCCTCCTGCCTCAGCCTCCCAAGAGGCATGCGATTACTGGCATGCGCCACCGGGGCGCCCAGCAAGCTGGAAGTTTCAATGGTGTAAAATCTTACAGAATGCTCTGTAGATCTTTCTGACATCCCTGTGGGTCCCGTGTTTGTTACTCATTTCCATTACAAAGTAACACAGACATTACAACAGGAGTTTTTATTAATTTTCAAATTTTTGTGACAATGTCAACTACAGTTGCCGTAACAGAAAACACAGGAAGAATATTAAAACCATCTCTGGGCTCGCTGGTGGGAGAGAGCTCCTGTCTTCTCCTGTGACAGACGTGCAGCCCCATAAACCACCTTAAATACCACGTCATTCCCCATGGAGCAAATTTTGCAATCTACTTTTTTCCATTCACAAATATCATCATGATTTTCCACAGTATTAAGCAGGTTGTTTAAAGACTTGATAGTGGGAATATTTGCACTGAATTATATGGACTGTGGTTTTTGTTCCTTGAGCAATGATTCTTAACATTGAAGCCCTACAAAAATAGCAAAGTATAAGACATAAAAAGTCACCCAGAGGGATTGGGTTTGTGGCTCTGTGGTAAAGCACTCGACTAGCACATGCAAGGCGCTGGGTTCGATCCTCAGCACCACATAAAAATAAATAAATAAAATAAAGGTTAAAAAAAGAAAGAAGTCACCAGAAATAGGTGCACACTCTCGTTTTCTATACATCAGTTTACTTCTGGGGGAGAAAAATAAGCAATAACCTTTTTTTAAAGGGAAAGAAGAACAGAGTTTCTTGGACATAAACATGCTACCTCTCTGTTTATAACCTGCCTTTCATTTGAAGTAGATTCTGAACATTCTCCATGTTTGGTAAGTGTTTCTAGGTGTCTCTGAAAGTCCCACTGAAGGTCCCCTCCACTTTTTATATTATTGAGGGTCAGACTTATCAAATCTCCTTTGTTATTTTTACTTCAGGAGCTCTTACTACTAAAAATTCCTGGTATGCCGGGCGCGGTGGCGCACGCCTGTAATCCCAGCACTTTGGGAGGCTGAGGCAGGAGGATCGCGAGTTCAAAGCCAGCCTCAGCAATGGTGAGGCACTGAGCAACTCAGTGAGACCCTGTCTCTAATAAAAAATACAAAAAAGGGCTGGGGATGTGGTCCAGTGGTCCAGTGCCCCTGAGTTCAATCCCCGGTACCACAAAAAAAAAAAAAAAAAAAAAAAAATTCCTGGTTCTTCAATCTTAAAAATGTAGGGGAAGCCAGGAGCGTTGGCACATGCCTGTAATCCCAGCACTTGGGAGGCTGAGGCAGGAGGATCGCCAGTTCAAAGCCAGCCTCAGCAATGGCAAGGCGCTTAGCAACTCAGTGAGACCCTGTTTCTAAATAACATACAAAAAAGATGGGGATGTATCCCAGTGGTCGAGTGCCCCTGAGTTCAATCCCCAGTACCCGCCCCCCCAAAAATAATGTAGGGGAAAATGTTCCTTTGTTTTAAGTGGTGTCCTAAGTCCAAAACAGCCACTGCGTTCCTCAACTCTGCCTAATATTGAGGTTCTCAGCTGGTGAAATCTTACCAATGTCTCTCTCAGAAATCATCAATTTCTCTCTCCACTGTATGCCCAGTTAAGTTTGTGAGTTTCTCAAACCTCTATCTGTTATTCAGTGTACAAGTTAGTTTTCTCTATTTCTTTAGTTATCGATACTCAAAATTTTTTTGTCAACACTCACTGTATACCATGACTTAAACCACTGTGCTACGGGAGGGTTGGTGTAAAACTCTTAAGTTAAAGTCTCCACCTGCATGTGGCTGTTAGGCTCCTGGAGGTTCAGAGATGCACTGAACATGGAATGTTATGCAGAGCACAGAGGAGCAGTCTGTCAGCATGGAGTGCAGAGTAGATGGGGCCGTCACGGACAGCATTCTTTTTACTCATTTGAGTCACATTAACTACTGAGACTTCTCTCGCTCTTTCCCAAATCATCTGTAGCTCTGACTGCCTCTCTTCAACCCACTGACCTTGCTTCAATCTTCATTGCCCTTGATTACCCACAGGAGTTAGCACTATGCATTGCCTGATACTTTGTTCATTTATTTACCTACATGGTATTTTCTGAGCATATTTGTTATACGCTGATGATGGGGGTGCCATGTGGGTCACTACCCTTTGTGACAACATTTCTCCTGATTCCACATCTTGAACCCTTCAGCGCTATGGCTTGAATATGGTGTGTCCTCTCCAAAACCCCAGTTGAGGCTTGGTTCTGAGGGTAACAGCGTTGAGAGATATGGGGACCTTTGGGATGTGATTAGGTCCTTAAGAGGGATTAATGCCTTTGTCCAAGGAGCGGGTTAATCTTCAAGTGAGGGGTTAGTTACCTCAAGAGGAGGGAGCCCTGGTTCTTATCTGTTCTTCTCACCAGAAGCTGAAAACCATGAGCCAAAATAAATATCTATGCTTTATAAATCACCCAGTCTCTGGGATTGTGTTATAGCAGCAGAAAATGAACTCAGGTGCTTTTCCATCTCCTCCGTGAATTTATTTTCTCCTCTACCACCAGCCTGTTCCTTTCTCCCATGTTCTGCCAACAATTCAGTTACTCCAGCAACTTTAAGAAGTCACAGACGACTCACGAATCTCTACCTCCAAATCGTACTCTTCTCTCAATGTCCAAAAGCATACTTTTATACACTTGCTGACATTTTATGCAGAGAAAAATATCGTGAAAAAAATATCCATGCCGGTCACTGGAAACAGGACGAACAAGGCAACTGTTCTCTCAAGAAGCTCACGGTCAAGTGGAAAAGTCAAATCTGATATCTTCAGATAAACTAAGCACACATCCAAACATGTATATCGCTGTCCATTCTTCAGTCTAGGCTATCAGGTCTCCATTAGGGTTTGTGTGATCCCACTGTACAATTCCAGGGGGTGCCATTCACATAGTTTATAAATATAAATGACAACCTCTCCATTTGAACAGTAGACAACCTACACAACCATACACGGCAGCTTCCACTGGATACCATGTGAAGCTGAGGCTAGAACTGACTGTCCACCTGAGAGCTCACTGGGAGGTTTCCTGGGTGATCATTTTCTGCTGGGTTTGGAGAGTTGAACATGGATTATGTTTCCACGCTTTATTCATAGAGCTCTTTAGGAGCAGAGTTCTGAAAAATACCGATCTCCTCCCAATAAGAAAAGAAAAACAAAGCCCAGGGCCTGGGGGACCCAATATCTAATCTTCCCTCTTTGTTAGGGTCCCCAGTGGACGGAAACCACAGAGATGAAATAATCTCCTCACTTCACAGTCAAAACCCAAGGCGGCAAATTGGTGAGCTGTAACCCTCCTGTCTTGTTTGGCCTTAAATGTATTTTGAATTTAGCTGCAAATTAATGTCACATAAATATCCCAATCTTCAGCTTCTTTTGGGGAAAAAAAAAAAAAAAAAACTGGAAGAAAGGACAACACTGGACTCACTCCCCCAGGGCAGCAGCCCCCAGAGCCAGGCAATCTGCTTTGGGGTTCTTCTCAGTCCCACCCCCTAGCCGTGCCCCCCGGAAGCCCTACCTGCTACCTCCCTCACCCCACAGTCTGTCATAGTGAAATTCTTTTCAAAAACGACCTGTCAATCATCAAAATGATTGGCAAAGTCTATTAATTTATTGAATTTTCTAAGGATGACAAATCTTGGCTCTACAATTAAAAACAAAAACCCACCACAGGACAGATTCCGAAAGCTATTTTGCTCATCGCACACAAACAACCAATTAGTCCCGAGGAAGCAGAAACCTTCTCCCTCAATTCTCTCCAAAAACCCGCCCGTGATGAGTACATTTTCCAAAGTCATCTCTGATCTACCTTGAAAAGGGCTCCACCACCTCCCAGAGCCAGTGTAATTAACCATACCTCAAAAGCAGGACAACCAGGCCATCTCAAATTAACCCTTTGTGACCTGACAGACATCGATGAAAAGAAAATACTATTCATAAGCAGACTCACTGACCAAGTGCAAATCCAAGACGGTGTATTTTCATCCAAAAAAAAGTGGCAGATGTTCAAAAATTATCCAGCAAAAGAACAGACCACTCCCCCTGTTGCCTAAATCTGTTTGTCTTTAGAAAAGGTGACTTAGAAGTATGTTTCAAGATTTTATATATATGTATAAAATTTAATATTTATAGTATCACATCTTATTATTTATCATAATAACTATATTGAATACTATTATATATTATTTTATAATACATAATTACATATTTTATATTTTAATTTTTTTTTTATATTGGGGATTGAACCCAGGGGCACTTACCACTAAGCCACATCCCCAGCCCTTTTTATATTTTATTTTGGACAAGGTCTTGCTAAGTTGCTTAGGGCCTTGCTAAGTCGTTGAGGCTGGCCTCAAACTTGCGATCCTCCTGTCTCAGCCTCCTGAGGGTCATCCATAATTCTTATGCACCAGCTCAGCCTTCTCACTCCTCCACCCACCAGAGGCTAATAGAAGACATAGATGGGGTGTAATTGACATGACAGGTGCTTCAAGGACCTTCTGCTCAGGGCAGTGTGGACCGGATTAAAGGAGTTCTTTGAGATCCAGCACCTGGTTCAAGGCTACCCTTCTTGAAAGGGGGCGTGTTGGGGATGTGATGGAGAGAACCTGGTAGAAAAACAGCCTCCAAGTGTCCCTCAGTCAGAGAGGCTCCAGGCGGAGGCGGGATGCGAGCCCGAGGAGTCAACCCCGTGGGTTCAGCCAGGGGATGTCACTCTCCCACACCCCTGAGCTTCCAGGGGAAGCCTGGCCCTGCGCTGAGACCCGGCCCACGAGGTGGAGCGCCCCCTGCCGGCCGCACTCGTAGGTGCCACCCACCTACTTTCCCCCAGATGCAACCCCTGAGCTCCCTGCGCTCCCGGTGACTCCTGGCTGAATGCACTATTGGAAGGGATGGAAACTGTAAGAAGGGGGACCTAGTTGACGGGAGTAGGTCCCTGGGGGACAGACCCTGAATTACATCTTGTCCCAGCCTTTTTTTCTCTCTCCGTTTCCAGCCCCTATGAGGTGAGCATCTCTGCTCCGCTGCCTGCTCCGGGCCATGATGTTCTGCTTGGCCAAAGGCCCAAAGTAACGGGACCAAGCGACTACAGATTGAAACTGCGGGCCAAAATAAACCTTTCCTTATTTAAATTCTTTTCCTCGGGTATTTTGTCACAGTGACAGAAAACTGACTAATGCAGGGAGAAATAGCATATTAGCTTCAGACTTGTGCCCTACAACTAAATGGTAAAAAATAATAATAATAACAATGAAGTGTCCCTTATGAAGTACTGAAGAGTCCTAATCAAAGGGTTCTATATCCAGCCAAATTCTCATTTGGGGAGAACCACCAGACAGATTTTCTCAAACATGAAAACCCACCCTGAACTAAAAGATCTTCAAGAGAAAAATAAAAGGGCAGTCATAGGTCAATACAGAAGAATGAAGAAACCGTGGTTAATTGAAGCCAGTTAAATAGGATAAAGATAACAACTCCAAAATATTATTTTAAAATAGATACAAGATTCATTGTCTTCCCAAATGTGTGTGTGTGTGTGTGTGTGTGTGTGTGAAGTTTAAAAAGTGATGGAGTTGCCACGCTCCCCAGTGGTATACACACCTGTCATCCCAGTGGCTTGGGAGGCTGAGGCAGGAGGATCGCAAGTTCAAGGCCAGCCTCAGCAACAGCGAGGCGCCAAGTAACTCAGTGAGTCTCTATCTCCAAATAAAATACAAAATAGGGCTGGGGATGTGGCTCGGGGTCAAGTGCCCCTCAGTTCAATCCCCAGTGCCCCCCCAAAAAAAAGTTATGGAGTTAACTGAGGATGGGAAAAAGTCCCATAATGTAATTCCTCCTCCTCCTCCTCAAAAAGAAGCCCTCCAAAACTGTAGTTCTGAAATCAGTTCTGATAGTATAATATAGGCTTGAGAACCCTTTAAATATTGGTAAGGCACCTACTAATCAAATCAACATTGAGGTACATACCTCCCAAGTTTTTACCAGGGTAACAGAAATCAAACCATTTAGTAAGGAAAAAAATAAAATTAAAAAAAAAATGAAAATAAAGGAAACATTAAAAACAAGATGGTAAAAATTTTTAAGAATTTTAAATATTTTTAAAAGTGAGGTTATCGGGAAGAAAATAGCTTAGTGGCAGTCATCCCAAGGCAGTCCCCAGTGGGCCTGAACTCAGCTGATGGCAGTGGGATGCTTCCTATAGCCACGTCCAGGAGCTATTGAAGAAATGGCATTTGGTGACGTGGCCGGTAAGACACAGCAGTGGGGACTCAAAGAGAGGGAAGACATGCAGGATCCCAGGTTCATGGCCAGTGTGACCAGATCATTGGTGCCACCAGCTTCGGAAAAAAAGACCCTGAGAAAGTATCAGTCCCGCCCTGGACGCGCGCACGGCACCAACACATCGATGAAGTACGTTGTTCAGATGTGGCTCAGGCAACAGAATTGTTACTTCTCTAGGAGAAGAGAGTCCACCCTGCCAGGATTTCCACCGATGACTACACCCACAGAGATTTTTTTTTCCCCCAGCACAAACCTTTCCATAGATCACACACACACACAAAAATTATTTAGAATTATATAGTCCCAACCAGGAGCTAAGAAGCCTACACATTTCACTCCTAATGGAGAAATAACTAGAAACAAATGATTTACATCTGCAGTTCTGATTGTAGTTTCCGTGAAAGAAAACAGCAGAGAGCCGGGCGTGGTGGCGCACGCCTGTCATCCCAGCACGTGGGAGGCTGAGGCAGGAGGATGGCGAGTTCTAAGCCAGCCTCAGCAATGGTGAGGCACTTAGCAACTCGGTGAGACCCTGTCTCTAATAAAAGACAAAAATAGGGCTGGGGACGTGGCCCAGTGGTCGAGTGCCCCGAGTTCAATCCCAGGTATCAAAAAGAAAGAAAAAGAAAACAGCAGAGGCTCCGGGGGCGTGCTTTGACACCCTCTCTTCTTCTCAGCTCTGGATCTGCCACTTATCAACAATTGTGCCTTGGTCCCTTCCCAGATACACCAACGACAATACCCAGGTCATTGTGTTGTCATGAGGACCAATACGTGTAAAAGGTTCTCTCGGCACATGACGTTCAACCAGTGTTACCTGTGGTCACTGTTATCAAGGTCCAAACCAACTCTGCAGCCTCTGCGTCACTCCAACCTCAACCGCCCTCTTTGAGGTGGGCGCCACCGTGGTTTTTAATCAGGCCTTAAGGCCCGTTGAAACGAAGTATGCCTTGTGGCCCATGCACTTGCCAAGAAGTCTGATTAAATGCCACGAATTTATTAATGATGCTGTAGGAAGGCTTACCCTCTCTCCAGTAGGGTTCCAGAAGCTTCTGCAAAATACTAAATATACTTGATTAAAAAGTGTATTGATCAAAAATTATACTTGTGTGTGTGTGTGTGCATGAGTGTGTGGGTGTTTAATGTATTTCCCCCAAATTACTATACTTTGGGGTTTGAAGTCTGACCCCAGTAAGCCTCCCCTCCAAGACATCTCTGGGACGCTGTGGCCTGTCTTATTCCTTATTCCGCAGACGAGAACCAGTTTACAGCTTCAAGAGCTCGCTCCCTCATCCGTAGGTTACATGTTCTGGTTAACTCCCGCTCTGTCCCACCCCGGCAGGATCCACAGGTTTAGGTGGGGCGAGTCAGTGAGTCTCCTCCATTGGATGTGACCGCTGCCACCATCAGGAGGGTTTTCGAAACTTGCATGAAGAGGACCAGCAAGACAGAAGGAGAGAGAGCTCCTCCACCTCTTGGACTCCAAGGGCCTGTTTCAATCACAACAGCCAGAGACGGGACAGTTGTTGAGTTGGAGCAGAGACACCCCCACCCCGCCAAACACAGGCTCTGAACACCCCCCGAATGTGATCACACTCTTTGCTTTGCTCTCTAGGTAAACTGTCAGCGCAAAAACACCAGGATGAAGGGAAACAGATCAGCTCGGCGCTTTATCCAGGAACAAAGTTTCCCACAGGAGCAGGGGATGCAGGGACCAAATGATGCCGTGGTGGGACCCACTCTCCTGGTGGAAAATGAGCCCCCGGACAAAGAAAGGGCCTGGGCTTCTATAGGGTGTTCTGAGAGGTGGTCTAGTGGGCGCATCAGCTTTCTTTGGGCACCCAGGAATTTGGGGTTTGTTTGTCAATCAGTGAAGGAGTCAGACTAAGTGCTTAGGGACTTAGGGTTTGTTTTATGGGGTGAAATGGGAGGGAGTCTGGGGTCAGTGGTCAGTTTCTGGAATTTATTGTCCTAGACCTGATGGAGGGCCTGGGGTCCATGGTTGGTACCTGGGAAGGATTTGTTTGGAGAAGGGCGAATGCTTCAGCCTCTTCCCAGAGGTGCCTTTCCAGGCGTGATGGACACCTCCTGCTCAGGGTGTGTCTTATCCTGGGGAAAGAACTGTATCAATGCTCTCAGTGTGTGGCTCTGCTCCTCACCCCTCTGTCCCCGGGTCTCACTACTGTCGGGGCTGGTCATTCTCCATATCTAATACGAACCCCACCTCATTTCACGAGGGGTCTCTCTCGAGGTGGAACAGCGAATCCACACGTTTGTCCCACCCATGGTGAGCGTTGTCATCATCGGCCTGTGGCATGTCCCAGTGTCCTGTGAGGAACAGGGAGCAGGGGCCTTGTCTCGGGCTTACAGGAGAGGGGCCACCGTGCACCGTCTGGGCCTCTGGGCACGCGGGGCCTCCTGCCGCGCTCTGGGTGCGCCTCACCCTTAGGAGCACAGGAAGCAGCTCGCTGGGGCCTCCTGCCCACCCCATGGGCATCCTCGGGCATCTCTCCTACCAGCATGTGTCCTCTCGACCCAGCCTAGTTCCATCTCACCCATGTCACGGGCACAGCATCCCTAAACAGGCACAACCAGACCATCAGAGCTTTGCCAGCCCTGTATGAATTAAATACGCTCATTTCCCTCGCCCAACGTGACATCTGTCATCCACACATGCCACTTAATAATAAATACACACCGGGTTCACTCTTCCAATAGGACACTTCTCCCTCCTGATGAGCGCTTCCCATTAGGCAGTCAGGAATCCTCCTGCCACTTCATGTGAGACCGATCCCCCCCCCCCCCGGCTACAGGAGCACCTGGGGTTCCCTAGGAAGTGTTATCTTGCAGTCTATGCATATTCTGATTCTCATCCTCTTCCCAGGTTGAAAATAAAACCCTAGATCATTTTTATTGGTTTTCTTTTCTTCGCTGAAATGCATTGAGCACTAACACAGCGGCAGAAACGTGCACTTCGAACGGACCTAATCATCCTGATGACCCCAAAGTGAGAAACTTGTATTAATTTGGACATTTTAAAGCTGGTGACGCGGAGGCAGAGAGAGGTTAAGTTATTTGTCCAAGGCCACCACAGCCAGTAAGAAAGGAGCTGGATTCAAAACCAGTTTGGTCTTCTCCATCGTTGCTGTCAATACACTTTGCCCTCCAGCCCTATCCGGGGTCACACCTATAAACACACCCCCACCTTACCAAAGGCCCTCCTCTATCTTGCTCAGCAAGACACACATTGCATCCCTTATACGGTAATTCTTAAGGCACCCCGACATACCGGATTCTGCGGCCTCCTGACTGGTTGCAGCCAGGCATTCTTCAGCTTGTGTAGATTCGTCTACGCTCAGTCGGAACGGTGGGGGCTTCCCAGTAAGAATTCCTTTGATTCTAACCCTGATGCCCTTAATAATTTCCATGATATTGATACCGCCCGTTATAGGTGACAGGTTCTGCTCCCCCACGCTGAAGTTGGAACAGTAGAGAAGCACGCCGAGGTGAGCGTATGAAGCAGGGTTTATTTAAAAGGGGGTGACATAGACTTCCCCCAGGAGGGAGAAGGGGGCCACAGATGGTATCCTGGTATCCCAAGAGGCGAGGTGTTCTGCCCTTTTTTATGCGTCCTAGGCTTCCTTTGTTCTCCTGCTCTCTTCCCTTTATCTTTTTTCCTTCCTGCCTACAAGACTAGGCCCAGGAATGCTGGGTGGGCTGGTCAAAAGGTGGGAACCAGGTGGGCTAAAGGGGGAAGGGGCAGGATGGAGCCGCCCAGGACACATGAATCAACAACCCTATAGCTCCCTGGAGGGAGGGGCAGTTTCTGGGGACAGGTCACCTTGGCAACAGGTTGGAGCAGGGCCAATTTCTTGATAAGGCTGGAGGAAGGGCTCTGAAGGAATTGACATTTTAATCCCTCAGGGGACAGCCTTTAACTTCCTGGACTCACTCAAAATTGGCCTCCTTAGCCGGGCGAGGTGACGCACGCCTGTGATCCCAGCACTTTGGGAGGCTGAGGCAGGAGGACCGCGAGTTCAAAGCCAGCCTCAGCAATGGTGAGGCACTTAGCAACTCAGTGAGACCCTGTCTCTAATAAAATACAAAAAAGGGCTGGGGATGTGGCCCAGTGGTCGAGTGCCCCTGAGTTCAATCCCCGGTACCACAAAAAAAAAAAAAAAAAAAAAAAAAAAATTGGCCTCCTTGACCCGGCCTGACTCGATTCGCCTGCCTGTACTGACTGCCTGGCAGACTCTGGCTTCTCTGCTGGGGCTGGGCGTCCGTCAGGGCTGGGTGTGAGGTCTGGGATGGAGACCTCTGTCGGGAGGCTGAGCCGGGGTGGGGCTGTGGGTGCCCACGTGCCTGCCGTGGGAGTGCCTGTGGCTGCCTGGTTAGGAGGCACACGACGGCTGAGGTAGCCCTGGGGCAGCTCGGACACTACAGCACCTGTCCCCTGCCCTGGACCTAGTGGGTACCTCGCCATCACTCATCGCTGCACTGGAGGCCTTTCCCGGAACCCAGAGCCACCCTTCCGCTGACAAGCAGCCGCCACAAGTGCCGTGTTTGCCACACCACGGCAGCGTCCACCTCCGAGACTCCTCCCACGGGACTGGGGGACCTCGGGCAGAATGGAAGCAGAGTTGCTTTTCTAATGCGTTCCTGGCTCTTACCGGGCACTGGCTCTTACCCCGGAGTGGCCTCCTTAACAGATGACTCAAGCGCTCTATTTCAATCTGTTCCAAGTTCTGCAGTGACAGTCAATTTTTTAAGCCTTGTCATCTTTCAGAGCCATTAAGTCAGCAGGCACCGTCGTCTGGCAGCGAGACACAGCTGCGACTTCACAAGGTTTAGCAGACGATCCATACAAGGCACTTCTCCCCACTTCACACCCACCCACCGCCCACCCCCGGCACTTCACGTTAAAAAAGAAGAAAAGGAAAAAAATAATATTGCCTCCCAAAACATCAATAACTGATAAAGAGTGTGCCTTCGGCACCCTGAATGGGGTACTGCCCAAAGAACCTGCAAAGACATTCAAGTTATTCCTTGGGTTTTAATTCAAGGGGGCAAGACGTGGAAATGTTTTAACATGTGTCCTCTGGCGTCCAATCGCCTGGGTCCGAGGTCCAGTCCTGCCTCTTACAAATAATCGGGTCTCAGAATGTTAGTTGGCTCCTGTGAGTCTCCATTTTCTCATCCGCAACACTGATGGCATCAACAGGACCTACCTCGGTACGTTTTCAGTTAAATGAGATGATGTATGCAGAGTGGGTAGCTCAGGGCAAGGACACCACCAATGCTGGCTGTTATTAGGGAAAAGAAGAGAACAAAATTGGCTGAATGAAAACATCAGCAAAAAATTGAAATTCTCAGCGTCAAGGAACAAAGGTCAAGGGTGAAGATGTGGGACCCCCTGGAGTGAGGGCTGGAGAGTCTGGCCACTGGGTTCCCGCAGGTTGCCGGGAAGCATTTGATGTCATTTCTTGCCTGTTTTCTAAGTGAAAAATAACAAGGTAGTGGGTTTCCTTCCTACTTCCCAGCAAAGCAAGATCAAATCCTGGCTGTCGAGTTGAGTGAGTTCTCTGGAGAAAGGAATTACCTAAACAAAAGTTATTTTTTAATCTTTTTATAAGCAGTGAAGGTAAAAGACATTCTTTGAAATTAATTACAGAGTTGGAACTGGTTCTGTTTCCAACTCCTCCTTGGCCTTATAAAAATGGAAGGGAGATTTCCCAGCAGGGCCAGAGAAAGAAATGTTTTCTTTAACAGAAGACTGCGTGCCATTCCTCATCCGACCTCCTTTGGGCGAGAGTCCCAGGTACTCCAAACCTCCATTTAGAAAGCCTCAATGGGGAAATAATAATAATATGTTCCTGCTCCTCCAAGACTGTCAAGTGTCATGCAGATATTAACTAATTAATTCCTCCTAAGTCAGCAGAGAAAATTGCTTCCAAAGATTTCTGAGCTCTCTTGAAATGTAAATGAGGGCTCAACCCAGACTGTCCCTCCCATGTCAAAAGCATACCAATGGCTACCAGAGCACCTGCACAAAAGCAAAACTCGCCTTAAAAGAGTCCAAGTGAGCCAGGCACAGTGGCACACCCCTGTGATCCCAGCCAGAGGCTGAGGCAAGAGGATTCCAGTTTCAAGGCCAGCCTCAGCAACTTAGTGAGGCCCTGTCTCAGAATAAAAAATAGAGGGGCCTGGGGGTGTGGCTCAGTGGTTAAGCACCCCTGGGTTCAGTTTCCAGTTCTGGCAGAGAAAGAAAAGTCCACGTTGACCTGGCTTTGGCTCATTCTTCTCAGAGACTTTGGCACTCACCTAGGATGCTCCTCACTTACCTTTACGCATAACTAACCTCACTCTTTGGCTCTCTGCTCAGGTGTTATCCTCACTGCCTTGGCCCCTCTCTTGAGCACACATTCCCCATCTCTGTTTCATTTTCAGTGAAGCACTTCTCATCAAACTAGACTGTCTTGTGTGTGTGTTTGTTTACTTGGTGTATGGGTCAGCTTTCCATTACTGTAATGAAATACCTAAGGTAATCGATTTAAAAAGAGGAAAGGTTTACTGTGTCTCATAGTTTAGGAGATTTCAGTTCATGGTAGGACATCATGACAGGGTGTCTTAATAGAGCAAAACACTCACCTCATGACCAGGACATGAAAGTGAGAGAGTAAGAGATTGGGCTCCCACAACCCCCTTCTAGGGCATGACCCTGAGGACCTAAACTTCCCACCAGGCCCCACCTCTTAAAGATTCCACCATCTCCCAATAGCACCAGGCTGAGGACCAAGTCTTTAACCCATGGGCCTTTGGGGAACATCATAGACCCCAACTATAGCACTTGGTCACCCCAGCTAGAAAATGAGAATCCTTTTCTTTCCTCACCCACCTTGCTGAGAAGCTGCCTGTCCGCTTTCTTGGTTTCACACCACGGAGCCGCCAGGAAGGCCACCTGCTGTATTCTGCCATCTTGAAACCTCTCAAAAATGAGATTCTGTTCACGGCTATACCTGCAGCACCTTTGGCTGGGGTGGGGGGAGGGGCATCCTCAATAATTTTTCAACAAGCAAATAAATGGAGGTCACAGCAATTTGATTTGTTATTCCGACACGCCCAAACTGAGTAATAAGATGACAATTTACGTGTAGAACAGCCATCTCTAAGATGCCTCAAACTCTTAGAGATGATCCCAGCGCTGATTCTGCCTCCAAGGCCTTCTTCTTTGTCTTGAATAGACTCAGAATGCTCCCACAAAGTCAGGGCCATGACCTCAGAGGACAAACTGCTGTCCCCACAGACCACACGTTCTCAGCCTGGCTGCCTGGACTCAGCCCGCCTTGAAGCTGGGTGCCCTTGCCCACCAGGCAGCTGGGGAAGTCGGGTACGGGGAATCGTGGGCACCCTGCTGCGCCCTAGAGGTCTCTTTCAACACCCTCGATGATGCAGGACCAAGGCTGAGAGTGGAGGGGACTCACCAAAGCCAAGTCCCCGGTGAACCAGGGTTAGACCCCAGGGTCCCATTTTCCTTCTGGGCCAAGGAGATCCTCAGAACAGGAGACCTCACAGCCACTGCTCATGACTGCGCCACGTACCCAGCTCGGTTCTATACATAACTAACTTGCTAAATACCCCCAACACTCAGGCAGGGTGTGACTGTGCCCACTTGGAAAAGAATCCGAGGGTCAGAGAGTTTAACTAGTTCCAAGTCACAAGATGGCGAGAAAAGTGACCATATATGAATTTAAACCTACTAAACTTCAAATTTCCACCCGCACACGATCTCCCCCTCTCACTGTTGAACATCACCTTAAATGTTCATGAAACCAATGTCAAGGGAGTGGGTGCCGAAATTTCTCACAAAAGCTGGTCTATTCCAACAATGATATTTGCTTGCATGTTTATGTTTGCATGAGTGCATCATAGCTATACATAATATCGGGGTTCAGTCTGACATAATCACACATGCAGGGGATACAATTTGCTCCACTTCAGTCCCCAGTGCTTCCAATAATAATATTTTTAAAAATAAGTGATCACTTTATTTCAGACTCTGTAGTATATTATCTCAATTAACCCTCACTATAGCACCAGGAGGTCCAGACAGGTGGAACCAGGCTGCCTGAATTTAAACTTAGGGGCCCTTACAAGCTAGGTAAGTGTAGGTAGGTGCTATCATCTCTCCGTGCCTCAGTTTCCTTGTGAGTAGAAGGAGGATAACAATATTCATTGACTCACAGGGCGTTGCGAGGGTTGGATTAGTTACTACACATGAGAGCTCAGAGCCACACCTGGCACCTGAGGATCATGAACAACAGGTCTCTGTTTTTACCCATTGTCATTAAGCAGAGGCTCCTCTGGGAGATGCAGGTCTCAGTGTGAGTGACCTTGTGTTGAGGAACCCCAAACCCAGGATGCTAATATGCTAATATGCTAATATGGCTCCTCCCTGCCCGTCTCCATCAGCTGCCCAAGCAGGAAACACCCACCATCTGCTCTTCCTCCTCCTTCTCCTTCCTTCCATCCAGGGGCCTTCTGAAGCCACCCCTCTTCTCCAGCTCCATCACCTTTGCCCAAGTTCATCTCCTTGATGAGAGAAAAATTCCAAGAGCTCCTAAGTTTAATTACAAGAGTCAGAGGATGGAGGAGAGGAGAGCTTGGGGGGGGGGTGTCAATCAACAAAGTCATGGACCAAGAGCAAAAGACCATTTGACATTCTTGAAGGTCTGTCACATCTTAACCCACAGCCCCCATGACCTCCGGGCACCGCGGTACCCTGCCTACCACCCCAACCAGCACGGAAGCATCTGTTGCTTCTTAGGGACAGCACTTCTGTCCCAAACCCTTCCCATCTGTGGCCAGTGTAGGTTCAATCCAAACAACCTCTACCCTCCTTCTTTAAATTTAAAAAAAAAAAAAAAATGCTGCTGGGGCTGGGGTTGTGGCTCAGCGGTAGAGCACTCACCTAGCACGTGCACGGCCCTGGGTTCGATCCTCTGCACCACGTACAAATAAATAAATAAAATAAAGGTATTGCATCCAACTACAACTGAAAAATAAATATTCAAAAAAATAAATGCTCTCAGCTCTGGTCTGGTGAACCCACTCCCGGCTGCGCCCCAGCTCCGTGGCTGGTAATGCCAGGACAAGGCCAGCCTTCTGACTGTTCAATGAAGCCTTTTATTTTAGCAACTCAGTTCTTGGTCGCAGGAGTTCTGGTTTAACATCCTCATCAGGGACACCCCTGGAGCCTGCCTGATTTCCTAATTGGTCTCTCTGATGCCCCCAGCCCCTCCCGGACACAGCTGCATCTACAGTCTCCCTAGAAAACAAACATCCTGGGTGTCGGGCTTGCTCAAAACCCCGCCTCCTGCCAGCTGGGTCCCTCGGGCTTCCTGAGAGGTGGCTTCTGACTAGTTGGGGCCAATGGGAAGCCCTGTCGGGACAGCTAGTGCAGAAAAGGGAGAAGTCAGGGCATCTCCGTCTGTCTCTCTGCCCGTGAGGCAGTGACATGTTTTTCTAGCGGGACCTTGAGCAATCAATACGGCCCATCAATCTCCTGCTCCTATACCTTTCCAGAATCTTCATCGTTTCTCCATAAAAATTTTTTTTTTTTTTTAAAAATGTCCAAACACCTTGGAACGTCCTTCAGGCCTATCAAAATCTGGGACCTGGTCACATTTGCTGACACAGCTTCCTCCAAACACATTTAGGTTCCTGCCACCCTGAAATTTCTGTTGCCTGAAACAGGCTGTGATCAGTCCCGGCTCAGAGCCTCTGTGCCGTTTCCTCCGCCTGAAGTGCCCCTCCCCAGCCCCTGGCACATTCCGTTCACATTTCCTGTCCTTCACCAATGCTGCGACCTCCATACGGTGGTCAGAGTGACCCTCTGAAGGTCAGATCATATTTGCCCCCTATAAAGCTCCAATACTTCCAAATACGATCCAGACTCCTTGCTGTGACTTAGGAGAGCCTGTCGGACCTGACCTGTCCTGTTCCTTTTCCCCTGGCTCACGCTGCTCCGGCGCCCTGGCCTCCTTGCAGTCCCTTGAGAAAATCAAACTTGGCTCCTCCTTAGATCCATTTGTCTTTAGGATTTTCCCACATCTCCTTCCTTCTTGCCCAAATGCCCCCTCCTCAGCGTGGCCTCAGCCTCACCCTCTAGCCCAACACGGCCCCGCTGACCTCTGACTCGTTCGTTAGCGCACCCTTCCTGACCCAGCCCAGAGTCAACCCGGTTTTTGCTTCCTCCTCAGAGTTTCCCCAGAACACTAACATGTCATTGTCACTGCCATGGCTGAGATTTATGGAGCACTGTGCACAAGACACTTGCTAGGAGACCTCCATGCATGATTCCATTGGATTCTCACCACAACTCTATGACCTGCGCTATTATCATCCCATTTCACAGAAGGTAAACTGAGGTACAGGGAAGCCAAGCATCCATGACCAATCAAGAAGGTGTCTAGCAAACTTGCAAGATGGCGGCCATCCTGAGGCAGGAAACATGACCTCCTGCCTTCTCTGTCGATTATTGGTTTAGTACCAGTGGTATACGCTGGGCTCAGCACTGGGGATAGAGTGGCAAAAGAGGCAGGAAGACCTCGGCTCCCAGAGCACTTCAGGAGGGGGACAGACAGTACGCCTACATTCTCAATAGCATGGGAGTTAGCTAGGAAGGTGAAGTTCAGGGTGCCAAGAGAATCCATCACGTAGACATGGAAGACTGTGTTAGGGAAGAGACCTGGATGTCAAGAGGAAAGAAAAGGCTTTCCAAGCACAGAATCTCTCCATGCAGAGGCCCTGGGTGGAAAGGAACTGGGTTGCTTGGAAGGGGACCAGCATGTCCCCAAAAGAAGGGAGGAGGGGTAGAGGCGGGGAGAAGGCTGGGGGGAGACGTCATGTGTGTTCACAGGCATGTCAAGAACTCAGACTGTGGGGCTGGGGTTGTGGCTCAGCGGTAGAGCGCTCGCCTACCACGTGCGCGGCCAGGGTTCAATCCTCAGCACCACGTAAACATAAATGCATTGCATTGTGTACAACTAAAGCAAATAAATAAATATTTTTTAAAAAAAAAAAAAAAAGAAGAAGAAGAACTCGGACTGCGTCTTCTCTGCAGCCCCCGCGTGTGGAGCACGGCGGGCCTGGGGAATGGTCTGTGGTCCTTCTCACTGCTCTCCATGGAGGAAGGAAGGTTGAAAGATGATGAAATGGTTTTGTGTGTTCCGGCTGCCGGTAGCTGCACTACCTCCCCAACTTCCAAGGCAGAAATATTTAGAATAGAAAAAGGATAGTTACCCTTAGACCTTGGTAAGGAAAACTCCCACCAGGAAGAAACTGGATTTAGAATAAGAGATGGGTCTGTCGGCACCAGGAAGGGCTTCAGGACTGGTGTTTGTACGATGGGTATTAAAACCATAGGAAAGACTCACATGAATTTATAGCTGTGGATTTTTTAAAATTTGTTTTAATTAGTTATACATGACAGTAGACTGTGTTTATGCACTTGGATATATCATACATAGATGGGGTATAATTTCCCATTTTTCTGAGTGTACATGTTGCAGAATCATATTGGTCATGCAGTCACATATATACATACCGTAATAATGTCTGTTTCATTCTACTAGCTTTCCCATCCCCACATTCCCTCCCTCCCCTCCCATCACTTCCCTCTACCTAATCTAAGGTAACCCTATTTTTCCCTAGTGCCCCCTGCCTTATTATGAATTAGCATCTGCATATTAGAGAGAACATTCAGCCTTTGGTTTTGTGGGATTGGCTTATTTCGCTTAGCATGATATTCTCCAACTCCAACCATTTATTGGCAAATGCCATAGTTTCACTCTTCTTTAAAGCTGAGTAATATTCCACTGAGTATATATGCCCCGTTTTCTTTATCCATTCATCTATGGATGTTTTTTATCTTAACTTTTTTTACTTAATCTGAACTCAAGATATGGATATGAATTCATCACCAGCAAGAGTCTATGGTTTGGAGGAATATTCTATTTAATGATTTGGTGTTTGAAATAGGTCATGTGATTTGTGGAATCACTGCCCAGCTCCTGGACAACAGACCCAGTTCGTATTACTCTGGGTTCCAGAAACTCACAGAGTCAGTGGGAGAATGTGAATTCCTGTCTCTAAAGCCCGGTTCCTGGACCGGAAGTGTATGGCCTCGGAGCTGGACGAGGCAAAGGCATGGATAGTTGTCGGAACCCAGGAGGAACAGAGCCTGACCAACACCTTGCTTTCAACCCCAGGAGACCCGCTGCAGGTTTCTGCAGACCTGTGAGATAATACATTTGTGCTGGCTGACGCCAAAAAAATCTGTGATAATTCGCGACAGCAGCACTATGCAACTAACACAGGAAGGAACAAAACGCCAGAGAAGGACAACCGGGTTGACATCCCATTCCTCATTAGCAACAATTTTAGCTGGAAGATGATGGAGCCAATATGAGCGAGTCTATGGTAACAAATTTAAAAATCTAAAGGAAGTGGAAGAATGTCTAACAAAATTAACACTGAAGAAATTGACCAAAGAAGAAGAAAGCCTGAACAGATCAATAACTATAAAAGATTGGAAAGGTCAAGGTCTACCATTTTGTTAAATCTCCAGACTTGCATAGATTTACATTCAAGTTTGTCAACCCTTTAAAAAGCCCAAATAATCCCTATGCTATTTAAATTATTTTAGGCCACAGAAAAAGACGGAGCTCCTCAAGTGGGCTATAAATGCAAAAGAGTTAGCAAAGCATTAGGCACTCAGCTTCCAGACCACTCTGCTTTCTTTAGGTCATCGCTATGACACTTACTAGCTGTGTGACCTTGAGCAAGTGATCTCCCCTCTCCCTTTCTCAGCTTCCTTCTCTGTTAAGTAAGTACTGGGCAAAACCTACTTCATACAGATTTTTGTGAAGGTTAAAAAGTTTATACATGTAAACTGTGTGGAACCGTGTTTGGTAAGCTCATGCTAAGACCTACATGCACAGCAGCCGGTGTGGTGGCACACACCTGTAATCCCAGCGGCTCTGGAGGATGAGGCAGGAGGATCGCGAGTTCAAAGCCAGCCTCAGCAACAGCGAGGCACTAAGTAACCCAGTGAGACCCTGTCTCTAAGTAAAATACAATAAAAACAGGGCTGGGGATGTGGCTCAGTGGTTGAGTGCCCCTGAGTACAATCCCCAGTACCTCCACCTCACAAAAAAAAAAAAAAAATGACCTACATATGCACAAGCTTGATTTTACTACTTTTATGAAACTAGATCACCTTATTATTAAAGCCTGATAAAGAAAACACTAAAGATGGAAGCAACACACAAATTCACTTATGAATACAGATACATAATTATGTATCTGTGAAATTACTAGAAAATTAAATCCATCAGTACATTCAAAGAGTCTTACTCCTATATTTGGAACAAAAGAGTGATGAAATCACAATATCTACCACTGTGATCCATTACATTGACCAATTAAAGGAGAAATTTTGTATGTTGTGTACTTATTAGATAAATCTTTAAAATATCATGAGCTTTTCTCTATGCTAGAAATGGCCACGTTACTTTTAATAATTCAATAAATTCAGAAAGTCAACATTGGGGCCATATGAAAAGGTTATGGAATGCTCATCCAATAATCTGGTATTTATCAAGCGTGCAGTGGGAAAAATTAAAGCCAGGCAATGATGTAAATAGGTCTCTTTCTGTGGAGAGGGGTTGTAGTGGAGATATTGGAGGCCGAGAGACCTATGGGAAATTATTGCAATAGTCTAGTGAGAAGCTGGAGCAGAACAGGGGTCTTTCCAGAGGAATTCTTGTTCGTACCATTTTTTTGAACAGAACTTATTCACTACATCCAGACTGAGTAGATGGTTTTACTACCTGTCTGGGGAACGCGGTGGAGAGAATATTTGGGGAAAGATGATATTGAGGAGAACACCATCTTGAGTTTCATCAAGCTGATCTTAAAGGGCCTCCAGAACACTTGAGAGCTTGGAAATGCAGATCAGAGGTTTCAAATAAATAGGAGGTCCAAAAAAATAAACAGAGAGATCATCCACAGAGCAATGATTGTTGGAGCTACAAGAGCTACAAGAGCAAACACGTGGGAGGGACGTGCTGTCTATAAGCAAGACCAATGCAGAACCCTTGAATACACTGACCTTTCCATGATGGAGTGAGGACGCGTCAGACAAGAAGCTTGAGGAGTTGCTGGAGAGGCCAGCAGCATCAGGACCACATACACCAGGGAAGAGGTCCAAAAAGGATTACCCGGCCAACTGAAGCATCAAGAAGGGAGTCAAATTTAATGGTTTATAGCAGCACAATTCACAATAGCTAGGTTGTGGAACCAACCTAGATGTCCTTCAGTAGATGAATGAATAAAGAAAATGTGGTATATATACACAATGGAATATTACTCAGCAATAAGAGAGAATAAAATAATGGCATTTGCAGGTAAATGAATGAAGTTGGAGAATATAATGCTAAGTGAAGTTAGCCAATCCCCAAAATCCAAACGCCGAATGTTTTCTCTGATATAAGGAGGCTGATTCACAGTGGGGTTGGGACGGGGAACATAGGAGGACTAGAGGAACACTAGAAAGGTCAAAGGGGAGGGAGGGGAAAGGGAGGAAGCAAGGGGGTCTAAAGGGGGGGGGAAAAGAAAGTGGTAGAATGAGATGGATATCATTATCCTAAATGCATGATTGAAGACATGAATAGTATGAATATACTTTGTATACAAACAGTGTTATGTAAAAAGTTTCTCTCTATATGTGTATTATGAGTTGTAATGCATACTACTGTTATATATACAACAACTTCGAATTAAAAAAAAAAAAAAGAAGGGAGTCGAGTAGGAAGAGCACCCACCCCACCAGGTCTTCCGAAGCAACACAGTCAGTGAACCGAGTTGAATCTTGCAGCCTGCTGGTTCCACAGTTAGAGAGTGGGGAATCTGAACCACTTTTCGATGCAGGTGAATAAGAGCTTACACTTAAGGATCAGGCTAACATGGATTCAAGGGGCCAGCTCCTCTGCAGGACATTTGTCAGTTATTTCCGTATCTCTGTGCCTAACATTTGTTATATGTAGAATGAAAAATAATAGTAGCACCAACTTCATAGGAGTTATGATGACAGTTGAGATAATCCACGTAAGGGGCTTAGAATAGCAGCTGATACATAGTAAGTGCTCAATAAACTTGGGATATGATTGTGACTTCAATAAAACAGATGATGAACCCATCTGCTGAGAAAGAGCAGGAAGCAGAAGGAAAGGCATAGACAGCAGCCTGTGTGTATGAAAACAGACAACTTCACACAGATTTTTTTTTTAAATGACCAGACAAGGGGTCAGTTGAAGCAGAGGAGATAAACCAGTAATAGACCCAACCAACCTACATGATCGGGCCATTCATCAGAGACAATTAACCACGGAGCAACTGGGCAGAGGGCGGATCACATGAGTTATTGAGAGAATTCTGGCTAGAGGAATACCAAGGGCTGAGACACTCTGGTATGGAAAGGGACAGGATCCTTGCAAAATGGGGAAAAGCCACTAGATGTGGGGGGTTGGGTATAGTTGTGGGAGTTATCATAAGGAAAGATCAAATTAATTCGTGCTGGGCGCGTGGCACACACCTGTAATCCCAGCACTTGGGAGGCTGAGGCTGAAGGATCGCAAGTTCAAAGCCAGCCTCAGCAATGGCGAGGCACTTAGCAACTCAGTGAGACCCTGTCTCTAATAAAATACAAAAAAGGGCTGGGGATGTGGCCCAGTGGTCGAGTGCCCCTGAGTTCAATCCCTGGTACCAAAAAAAAAAAAAAAAAAATTAATTTGTAGCAAAAAAGGGAAAAGTGTGGGAACGCAGAACTTAAGTCAGAAGGAGAAATTCAAAGCTTCTCACCAGCCTCTTTCTTTTTTCTCAATTTCTGTTTTTCTTCTATTTACTCCCCTCCCCTGAAGGTCAATCTCTTAACCTAAGGTACATTCAATAATCCTTTCTTAAGATGACATAAATTATAGCTAACCTTTTTGAAGCCAGGGAAGCATTATATCAAACATATTCTCCATAATAATTCTGTGGGTTAGGAAGCTTTGGATGCTCATTAGAATTAAGTAAATGTTCAAAGGATAAGTGGCAGGACTGGAATTTAAACCTGGGCAATTTGAATCCAGAGGCTGAGCAAGTAATTAACCAGGGTACATATCGCAAATAGAACATGGTGGGCAGCCTCTAAGATGACCCCAATAATCCCTGCCTCACACTCATACATTGCTGGTGGGACTGCAAAATGGTGCAGCCAACATGGAAAGCAGTAGGAGATTCCTTGGAAAACTGGGAATGGAACCACCTTATGACCCAGCTATCCCACTCCTCCGTCTATACCGAAAGGACTTAAAAACAGCATATTACAGGGACACAGCCAAATCAATGTTTATAGCAACACAATTCACAATAGCTAAACTGTGGAACCAACCTAGATGCCCTTCAGTAGATGAATGGATAAAGAAACTGTGGTATATATACACAATGGAGTATCACTCAGCAATAAAAGAGAATAAAATCATGGCATTTGCAGCTAAATGGATGAAGTTGGAGAATATAATGCTAAGTGAAGTTAGCCAATCCCAAAAGCCAAATGCCAAATGTTTTCTCTGATATAAGGAGGCCGATTCACAGTGGGGTTGGGACAGGGAGCATGGGAGGATTAGAGGAACACAAGAATGGCCAATGGGAAGGGAGTAGAAGGAAGGGGGCAAAAGGGTGAAAAAAAAAAGATGGTAGAATGAGAAGGATATCATTGCCCTGGGTGCATGTATGAAGACATGAATGGTGTGAATATACTTTGTATAGAACCAGAGATATGTAAAAATGTGCTCTATAAGTACAATATGAAATGTATTGCATTCTGTTGTCATATATAACAACTTAGAATAAAAAATAAATAAAAATAAAAAATAAATAATCCCTGCCTCCTTGTGAAATTCCAGCTCCTCGAGTGTGGGCTACCCATGGTCACTGGCTTCTAGTAAATGCAATGTACATGGGTGAAGCAATGTCACTTTAGGGCATAGGTTACTGTGTTAGCAAGCTCTTTACCACAGTGACCAAAAATATCTGACAAGAGAAATTGAGAGCAGGAAAGATTTATTTTGGTCTCAGTCCTGGTCCATTGGTTTTGTTGCTGTGGACGTGAGGTGAGACAGAATGTCATGGTAGGGACAGCTGTCAGTTCATGGCAGCCAGGAACCAGGGAGGGTGCGGGAAAGGGCCAGGGACTAGATATAGTCCCCAAGGTCATGTCTCCAGTGATGCACTTCCTCCAGTTGTACCCCACCTGCCTACAGTTTGAGATGGTGTATTCTGTTTTTTCCTGTTTCTCCCTCTGGTCCACCAACGCATTCATCCACTGATGAAGTCAAGAGCCTTCATGATCCAATCACTTTCCAAAAGCCCCATCTCTGGGGAACACTCTAGAGCTAAACTAGAATAATTACAAAGAGACTGCGTCTTCCATCTCAAGCGGTCACTCATTCACTCCAAGGGCAGCCAGCGGCCATGCTGGGAGCTGTCCAATGAGAGCCTCAAGTGGTAAGGAACTGAGGAAGTCCTCTGGCCCACCGTCAGCAAGGAGCTGGGAGCCTCAGCTCCAAATATCTGAATCTTCCCAACAACCCTACAAGGGAGGTTAGAAGCAAGATTCTCTCCGGTTGAGCCTTTACCTGAGACCACAGCCCAGTCTGTACTGCATCTGCAACCTTGTGAGAGATCTAAAGTCAGAGATATCCAGCTAAGGCACACTCAAATTCCTTACTCACAGAAACTATGAGATAATAAATTCCTTATTCTTCTAAGTCACTAAGTTTGGGGGTAATTGGTTATGCTGCAATGATTAACTATTGCAAGTATCTATCTGTTGCCAAACACTTATTGACATTCAGAGTAGAGAACTAGCTGGCTAAGACACATTCCCCTGATCGATGGGAATCTATAGGGGAAATAAAGATAGAAATGTACTTGAACAGGACATGATCCGGTCTTGGGGCAGGTTGGGGACTAAAGTGGTGCTAGTGGTCGACTCTAATTGAGAGGGACCAGAAAATGTGCACAGAGGAGATAAAACTTGACCCGTACCTTGAAAGGTGAATCGCAATCAGCCACATGGACAAGATAAGGAATAGATAGTCAAGCAGAAAGGGCAGGTAGGTGCCAAATAAGAAGATGAAATCGCAATGAGGTACTTGTGGTTGAGTGTGGTGGCCTTAGAGACAACTAAAGTCTTGCGTGCTCTGCACAAACCTCCCAATGTTCAAAAAGTGCCATGCACACGCAGTGCATTTGATTTATTTGAGAAGCTGCACAATTTTGAAGCCCTTTTTAGGTCAGAGAGGTCACGAATTGGCATCCTCTGGGGAACACGGGCTGAACATCTTCTTGTTTGGCCCTCAACGTTATTTTACTAGTTTGAATTGATGATGAACTTTTAACAGATAAGAGATTCTGGATGAAATTCAGATTTCCAACTTGGATGAAAATGTCAGAAGACCTGAACAACGGGACTGCATTCCCATTTTACAACAGTTGGTAACAGCGATTGGTTGGCATGAGGTGGCACCTATAGATAGAGCGTGCACACCCCAGAGTTCCCCGCTAGCTCAGTGAAGGCATTTGACTTTGTAACTCCTGCCAAAAAAAAAGGAAGATAATGTGTGCAGCACATCTGCAAGGAGGTGAGCAACCACTTGGAAGGATCAAGTGGAAAAAAAAATATTAATGCAGGCCTGAGATTGCTACACTCTAAGTGCCCATGAAGCACCCTCGGGGTCTCGTGAAAATACCAATTGTGATTGAGTAGGTCATACTGGAGCCCGAGATTGTGCATTTCTACAAGGTCCCAGATGATATAATTGCTGCTGGTCCAAAGACCACAGTTTAAGTTGCAAGGGGATCAAGGACCTTGGCTTTGCCCTCGACTCCTGAGAGCCAGAGTTCTTCTGGGATTTGGAACTTGTCCTCTCTGCTGAAACACAGCCTCTTCTAATAGGAGTCTGCCCTGGATGGGGGAATGGAGGTCAAGAGAAAACAAAAGATAACCAATGTGATATTCTCTCCAGAGTTTCATAGAACTGGTGGAAAACAAAGTAACACATATTGGCATCTTCCATGTGCCCCAAGTTATCTCATTTCACACACTCACACACACACACACACACACACACACACACACACACACACACACACAAATTCACAACACTATAAGGGCTCTGTAGCCAGACTGCCTAGGTTCGTTTCCCAGTTCTACCACTTATTAGCAAGTTATTAACTTCTCTCTGCTTCAGGTTCCCATCTGTGAAATTGGGACTCACAGGAGTACCCCACCTTGTAAAAAGTTGTACTATTAACACGACTTGATGTCAAAACTTATTGTAAAGAAAGCTATGGTAATCAAAACAGCATGGTGCCAAGGGGTGGTGGTGCACACCTGTAATCCCAGCAACTCATGAGGCTGAGGCAGGAGGATCACTAATTCAACACCAGCCTGGGCAACTTAGCAAGATCCTGTCTCAAAACAAAAATTAAAAATAAATAAAAAGGGCTGGAGACATAGCACAGTGGTAGGTCACTTCCCTAGCATGTGTGAGCTCCGGGTTTAATTCCTGTACCACAAAAAAAAAGTATGGCATTAGCATAAAAATAGGTAAACAGATCCATGGAATAGAACCTAAGAGCCCATAAATAAAACTGCCTTTCTATGAACAACAGATTTTTAAACAAAGATGTAAAAAGGTAATTCAGTGGAGAATATCATTCCTTCAAAAAATGGTTCCAGATGGGAGGGGGTTGTGGCTCAGCGGCAGAGCACTCGCCTCGCACGTGCGCGGTCCAGGTTCAATCCTCAGCACCATGTAAACATAAAGTGCATTGCATTGTGTACAACTAAAGTAAATAAATAAATATTTTTAAAAAATGGTTCCAGAACCATTAGACCCTCAGAAAGAAAAATGAACTTCTATCCAAACCTCATGTCATATACAAAAATTAACCCAATGAGTCATAGATACAAACATATACCTAAAATTACAAAACATTTAGGACACAGAAGAATGTCTTTATAACCTTGACCCAGGCAAAGATTTTTGATCAAAAACATGATCCATGAACCAGAGAGAAATGAAATGAAGAATTAGATTTTATCTAAAATTTAAAACTTCTGCTCCTCTATCCATTCATCTATTGAAGGGCATCTATATGGTATGTGTATACACACACACACACACACACACACACACACACAATGGAATAGTACTCAGCAACAAAAGAGAATAAAAGGGCTGGGGTTGTGGCTCAGCGGTAGAGTACTCGCCTAGCATGTGTGAGGCCCTGGGTTCAATCCTCAGCACCACATAAAAATAAATAAAGGTATTGAGTAAAAGAGAGAGAGAGAGAACAAAATTATGGCATTTGCAGGTAAATGGATGGAGTTAGAGAATATCATGCTAAGCAAAGTAAGCCAATCCCCCCAATTCAAAGGCCCAGTGTTTTCTCTGATAGGTAGATGCTAACACATAATGGGGGAGGGGCATGGGAGGAGTGGAGGAACTTTGGATTGGCCAAAGGGGAGGGTGGGAAGGGAGGGGGCAAGGAGATAGGAAAGATGGTGGAATGACACAGACATCATCACCCTAGGTACATGTATGATTGCACAAATGGTGTGGCCCTACTGTGCGTACAACCAGAGAAATGAACAATTGGGCTCCATTTGTGTACAATGAATCGAAGAGCATTCTGCTGTCATGCATAACTGATTAGAACGAATAAATAAATAAACTTCTGTTAAGTGAACAAGACAAGCTACAGACTGAAAGAATCATATTTGATAAATCCTATTGCTGATCAAGGCCTTGTATCTCAAATACAAAAGAACTCTCAGAACTTAATAATTAAGAAAATAAACAAGCCAATAAAAAATGGCCAAAATATTCAAACAGACACTTCGTCAAAGTAAACTTGTGGATGAGAAGTAAGCCCACAAAATAAGATTCAGTCACTAGAAAAATGTAAGTCGAAGTCACATATCACTACTATGTCTGTTAAAATGATGAAAACTTAAGAGTTTGTGACACCAAGAGTGTCAAAAAAAAAAAATAGAATTCTCGTGTACTGCGGGTAGGAGGGTAAAATAGTACAATCACTTTGGAGAAACCTCTCAGTTTCTTCAAAAGTTAAACATGTATCTACCACATGAACCAGCCATCATTCCTCAATACTTACTCAAGAACAAATAAAAGCCAATGTCCATACAAAAAATTTGTACATGAGTGTTCATAGCAACTTTGTTTTGAACAACCAAACCCTTTAAACAACAAAATGTCCATCACTGGGCAAATTAAACCAACCGTTTTCTATTCCTACAATGGAATACTACTCAACAATAAAAAAGGATGGTGTATCGAGGCAATGCTACAATGTGAATAAATCCCCAAAATAATTATGTTAAAGAAAAGAAAACAGACAAAATATAGTAGATGATGTATTATTCTATTTTTAATAAAGTGTGGGAAATGCAGGTTGATAAACATTGACAGGAGGCAGATTAGTGGTTGCCTGGGAAAGGTGGGTGAGGAGAATCACCAACGGTCACAAAGAAAGATTTTGCAGGTGATGGACATATCCATTATCTTGATAGTAGCAATGACTGCGCCGGTGTAGACACAGGGCAAACCTTATCAATTTCTACACAGCAGATATGCGCAGTTTATTATGTGCCAATTATACATCAAATGGATGGGTTTTTAAAGTATAATAAAAATATACTGTTAACGGGCACCAGGTGCAGTGATGCACACCTGTAAACCGGCAGCTCGGGAGGCTGAGACAGGAGGATCGCGAGTTCAAAGCCAGCCTCAGCAAAAGTGAGGCCCTAAGCAACTGAGACCTTGTATCTAAATAAAATACAAAACAGGGCTGGGGATGTTGCTCAGTGGTTGAGTGTCCCTGAGTTCAATCCCCAGTATCCAAAAAAATAAAATAATGTTAACTGGTTAGACAGGTGGATGGATATGGTCATTTATCCTCCAGAACCAGGATATTTATGCACTGTTTTTTTTTTTTCCCCACAAGCCTTTTCTGTCACCTGGGGGCTCATTTGTCTCCCTGTTCATGCTGCCATCCACGTTTATCGTCTGTCTCAACTCCTGCCACCCCCAAGGACCAAACACTTGATCACTAATTGCATCGCCATTAGATTGGTCTCCCTTCTGGGACTCTGCGACATTTATTAGTTCAGAGCTTTTCATTTTCTTATCTCACCGCGATCCTGGGACCTTCCTTAGCACACACAAGGCACTCAATAAAGATTTTCTGGTTAATTGATTTACTGATTAATTAATTGAAAAAGCTATAAATCCTATAAGGTATTGTTTTTAAAATCCAGTGGATTTAGAGGATTGAGTTGTTACTAACAGCTTGCCTTCAGAGAAAAAAAAAAATAGTATAGGATCTTTGATTTCCACATTGTCCATTAATTGCTACCTAATGCTTTCACAGTCAGAAACTGGCTCTAAAAATAACTCAATAAGTAAATATACCTCTTACATCTTAAAAACGGCCTCAGCAGATTCGATGGTGACGGGGCTGAATTAGACTGGGTCTTTTTGCCGTCTGTTTCGCCTGCGGTCGGCATCCCAGCTTCCTCTCTTCTTAAGTGGTTCTGGAAGATTCAAGCCGAAACCACAGAGTGAAATAACAACAATGGATTCATGGAACCGGTGATCAAGGAAAAGGAGCCAAGGCCAACCCGAGTTGTCTGCTTTGGCCAAAGCCCTGATTCAGCAAATTTCTGAGAAAGTTCCATCTATATTTATAGCTTTAAAAAGCTTTTTGGGAACATGGAACAGTCGGGTTGGTAGACTCCTGGCTCTGAGAGGTCTTGGGAACAAAGTGGTCCCTCCCGGTGCAGAAAGCAAGAGAGCCAAGCGTGGGGTTGATGAGTTCCTTCCTGACCTTGAGGACATGTCTGGCTTCTCTGCCCCATCTTCATCTGTTCCTTTGTTTGGTGGAATTTGTTTGTCCGGCTTCATTCATAAAACATACGACAATAAAGGTCTCCACTCAGTGAATGTTTGTGACATTTGAGGGACTGAACTGTGTCATTTAATCTGCACAAACGCATTATTTCTTAAATCCCCATTCTATAGATGGTGTAACTGAGGTTCTTGGAGATTAAAGATTTTCCCCAAGGTTCCCACAGGCAAGTAAGTGATGGATCAAGGATTTGAACTTGGGTCTACTCCTCACCATCCATCCCTCAGAATTGGGCCTTGGGGACATCCTGCCGTTGATCCTCAGGTACCTACCCATAGTGCCTGGCACTTCAGGGACAAGCCTTATAAGAGCCAATCACCCAGGTCTGTTCACTGTTCCCTCAAAGAAAGTACAAACTTATGCCTGTCATCCCAGCAGCTTGGGAGGCTGAGGCAGGAGGATCGTGAGTTCAGAGCCAGCCTCAGCAACTCAACAAGATCCTGTCTCTAAATAAAATATTTTTTTAAAGGGCTGGGGATATGGCTCAGTGGTTAAGCACCCTGAGTTCAATCCCTGGTCCAAAAAAGGAAAAAGAAAAAAGAAAAAAAAAAGTGCGAACTTAAACCTTAAGGACACAAAGTCCCATTTATCCTCCTGAGTAAGAAAAGAACATCTTATCCTTTCCTGATGAAACTCTCACTAAGATAACAAGACACAATTCATTCCACCACAGGCTATTCTCACAGATTAAATGCCTAATGAATTGCGGGGCCAAACCTACAGTTATCTCACTTAAAGCTCATCATAGCGCTGGGTGGCGGGTTTGCAGGTAGAGAGGGAGGGGGTCACTGCATCTTCTATGCAAGGGAGTGTCATCCTCAGGATGGGAAGGTCACATGCATGCCGACAAGTAGGAGGGGAAGCCTGCCCCAATCAGCCAACCAGATCCGCCTCCACCACCCCAGTTATAAGGGTAGTAGCAGTGGCCATTGTTGTTATTTATTAAACGTCTACTATATCCAGGTAAAGTGCTAAACTCCTCAAGTACCTTATCCTGTTTCACTCACTCACAACAACCAAGAAATAGAAACTAAGGTTTACAGGAATGAAGAGTCTTTCCCGATGTCTTGGGGCCAGCTGGTTGCAGAAGGTGGGATTTGAACCCAGAGAGATTCCAGAGAGTACACTGGCACTTGGTCATTTTCACAATCCCAACCCACAGACAGCTGTTCCCTTTTTTTTTATTATTTTTTTAATAACTGAAGAAATAAAAGCTTGAAGACATGGGGGGGGGGACTTGCTCAAATTAGTAACAGAGCCAGAATCCACCCTTATCAAATTCAGCCTCCAAGTATATTTACCAGCAATAAAAGATTTGAAAAGCTAAGGAAACACATAAACCTAAACTAATCCCCACCCCCAATTTTAGTTTGTCCTTCCCCCTAGAAAGAGAGAGAGAGAGATCCAACACTTTAAGGTGTTGGATCACAGTGGGTGGAAAACAAAAAAGATTGAGGTTCCTGAAGGCCTCACTCAAAACAGTCACCATTTGATCTGTGCCAGAAAAAAAAAATATATATCACAAAAAGTCTATGGAACTAATAACAGCAAATTTTATAGGGTGTTTACTGTGCGACAGGTTCTGTTCTAAGCAATTTATAAACATGTTAACTCCTCAATCCTGTAAACACCTTTGTTAGATTAGTGCTAATGGATGTCTTAGAAGGTGAATGGCAGGCTCTGAGGCCAAAGCCCTGACGTGTAGTGTTTCCCAATGTCTCTGGTGTAAATGCTTCCACAGTGGCCAATGGTGAGTTACCAATGTGATGTCCTACATCTTGGAGAGGATGCCCATCACGTGCCCCTGTGAAGATGCACACCATGTATCACTGTCACCAGGCAGATGTGATAGACACAAACAGCCTCAAGAGCATAGCTGATAGTAAAACAATTAGGAATTTATGAGTGGCGAGTATTTATTACCTTTGATTTTAATTGCAACCTTATAAATTTTAATTTTTAATAATGGCTATATTTAACAATCAGTTCTCAAAAGTCCTGCCGGTTGCACAGTTGACTCTGATGAGCTTTCTCTGACTCCGGCACATAACGGATCAGTACTGCCATTTTAAGAAGGAGGAGAATGGAGGCACAGAGGTTAGGTAACTTGCAAAAGGTCACACAGCTAGGAAATGGCAAAGCCAGAATTTGAACTCGAGGAATCCAGTTCTAGAATCTGTGTTCTCATCCACTTCATCTATGGCTTCTCTTGCTAGACTGCTCTCTTTCTGATCGGATAGCCCATAGGTTTTCTTTTGTACTTTCCTCAACACAGACATCAACTTCATTTGACAGGCAAATCAAGGAAGGGCTTTGGGTTTTAGAGTGGCTTCTTCCCAGGGCCTTGGGGAAAGAGGTAGGGCGCCCATTGGCATCTGCAGCCCAGGGTGCCGGAGTTGTCTGATTGGCTGCAAAGGACCACACCCTGATTGGCTACTGCAAAGGACCACACCCTGATTGGCTGCTGCAAAGTACCACACCCTGATTGGCTGCTGCAAAGGACCACACCCAGCCCTGCCCTGCCCCTAGCCGGGCAGGCCTTGCCCTCGGGCCGACTGCGCCTGCGTCCAACTGCACATCCGTTATGGAAAGGAGGGTCCCTTAATGTAGCGCAAATTATAGCTGGAACACAAGCAAATTGCCGGCTTTTACTAGCACATAAACTGAGCGGAACCTTTGAGATAGATCCGCATTACCCTAAACGGCATCCATAATTCATACCTGCGGCAGGAACGCTTCCCTCTCCCGGGGCTGGAGCCATCTATTATTGATGGGCGCCTGCTCCTGCCCCGGCCATCTGACGGCGAGGTCCATTCCCGGGCGGCCGCGGCGCATTTATTCATCAGAATCAACTCCCAATTAGTTTCCTAGCAGGACTAGGGGTGGGGGTGGAGTGGGGTATTGAAGAATCAAAGTGAGTGTTTCTGGAACAGCCCACCCCCCCACACACACACACACCATCCCCAGGGCGCTGATCGATACCTACAGACCAGCGAGCAGCAGGCAGAAAGTGTTCCTGTTCACTCAGAAGTGCCACTGCATTGGAAATCCCGGGAGCAAAACTAAAAGGCTGGGCCTCTCCCTCCCCGCAGAGGGCGGGAAGGCCCAGGGCTCCTGGGTGTCTGTGGAGCAGCCTCTGCCTTGTCACTGCAGAGAGCAGAGGTGCCCACAGCCACCAGGGGATGGAATCAGGAAGGCACCAGTGAGACCCTAGGCTCTCTGTGGAAGCCCAACAACGCTGTGGGTTGGCGCTGATCACTCTGCCCACTTTATAGGCGGCGAAACTGAGGCTAAACATCTTGCCTGAGGTCACTCAGCTAGTAGGTGGCAATGTCAGGTTTTTTGAGCCCAGAAGAATCTGATGCCACCGTCCATTGTCTTAAGTACTACTGCATGCTGCCACCTGCAGGGAGAGAGGGATGAGGACGCGCAGGCTGGTCCCAGGGAAGCGCAAGCACCTAAGGAGATGTAGGCGTCTAGCTGGCACAAGCCCCAACCAACGCACCTGTAAGCAGCGGCTGGGGAGGCTGAGGCAGGAGGATCGCGAGTTAAAGGCAGCCTCAGCAACTTAGCAAGGCCCTGAGTAGCCGAGGGAGACTCTGACTCTAATGAAAATTTTAAAAAAAATTAAAAGGGCTGGGATGTTGCTCAGTGGTTAGGCACCCCTGGGTTCAATTCCCCATGCCCCAGAAGAAAGAACAAAAGGAAGGAAAAGAAACCCCAGGGGCTGGGGTTGTGGCTCAGTGGTAGAGCACTCTCCTAGCACGCGCATCCCGGGTTCAATCCTCAGCACCATATAAGAATAAAGGCATGTGTACAACTAAAACAAATAAATATATATTTAAAAAAGAAAGAAAGGAAGGAAGAAAGAAACCCCAACCAACTAGTCAAGTAGGAAGGAAATGCTTTTTTATGTAATTGCTGTTTCATAACATGATTTATTGCTTTATTGGATGATTGACTAATTTTTAAATGACTAAGTTAACAGACATTAATACATATTAATACATTAAGATATGGTTTTAAAAGATCAGATCTTTTAAAAATGAGTATTTGGAGTGAAGGGAATAGAAGATAGTGTAAGGGGTCCCCTGTTATGCACTGGACAGAGAAGACACCTCCGTGACCTCCCTCCTGTGTCCCTCCCTCTGCAGGTCCATAGAGATGGTCCACTTGGTTCGAGGTCCATGACGGACCCTGGGCCAGGGAGAAACCAAGACACCACCCAGAGGTGAGGGGGACGGGAGAGGGGGTGCTCTGGAGCCCAGGGGAGGTCTGGGTCGCTGAGGGACATAGACTGGGAGGTCCAAATGGGTTGTCTAGATGGAGAGGCAGCACAACCTGGGGAACCAGCAGGGCAAACCCCAAGACGTGCAAATGGCCTGCCGGGGTGATGAGGTTTGGCAGAGGGGTCACCAGAGCGGGGCTCAGAGTCCCCAGAAGCTAGCTCAAATGCAAGCCAGCCATGGGTTAGTGGGTGACTTCGGGCAAGTCTTGATCTCTCCCAGGCTCAGTGGACTCACGGGGAAGGGGGACGACAGGACCTCCCTCACAGACATCAGAGGGCTTGGAGGACCGTGGGGAGGGATGAATTCAACAGCTGCCACGCGGTAACATGGGTGGGGGGGGGTTCAAGGGTGGTCGCTGCCCTTGGAGGACAGATGGCTAAGGCAGAGACGTCACCTGAAGAAAACCTCAGTTACAGAAGAAAACCTCAGTCCAGCACGAGTGGACATGCCCGTTTCCCAGGGGGACGGAGGGGACTTTTTCTGGAGATATAATGGGAAAGACCCTGACCCCAGGGGCAGAGCCCTCCACCAAGGGTGATTTCATAGGCCGTTTCTCTCAGGACAGTCCCCTTCCTGCTCTCAATAAACGGATACCTGTCAACATTTTTAGGGCTTACTGTTGCTAATTCCACTTAGGACGATAAATTATATGACCACCTGTCAAAATAACCTACTTAGCCCAGACCTTACATTCCAGGGAGAAAGACCACTAGGTGCCCCCAATATCTTCTTCCCTGCCTGCCTTAAAAAATATAGCCTCCATTTTTGGCTGGACTAATTTCTAGATGTCAAATGTAAGCAAACTATCGCTGTGACTTCAGGAAAAGGAGTACCTTCTTTGACCCTTCCTCCCTCTGCTGGCTGGAATGCAGATGTGATGGCATAGTTTGAGCTTCCATCTTGGATCATGAGGAAGTATCATCTGCTGAAAATGTCAGAAGATCAGGAAGAAGGGGCTTACCACTAATTCTGAACTGCATGCCTCTGGACTATTTCTTTTCTTTCTTTTTTTTTTTTTTTTTTTTTTTTAAGAGGAGGAACATCAACTGCTGTCTTGCTAAACTACTTTTATTTGGAGTTTCCTCACTCACAAAGAAACATGATCCTAATTATCCAGAACTTCAAATTCTCTGTCTCAGATCATCAGGGTGGAGGATGGGCTGAAATGAGGAAGGACACAGTGGCTACATGATAGTTAAGAAGTCAAGCAGATATGAGTTCCTATCCCTACTTTTCACTAGCTGTATGCTCCTGGGCAAATTACAATATCTGAGTGCCACCATTCATTTTCTTATCAAAAACATGTAGACATGGGCTGGGGTTGTGGCTCAGCGGCAGAGCGCTCGCCTCGCACGTGCGCGGCCCAAGTTCGATCCTCAGCACCACGTAAACATAAATGCATTGCATTGTGTACAACTATAAGCAAATAAATAAATATTAAAAAAAAAAAAACATGTAGGGCTGGGGTTGTGGCTCAGCAATAGAACGCTTGCCTGGCATGTGCACAGCCCGGGTTCAATCCTCAGCACCACATAAAAAACGGATTGTGTACAACTAAAGCAAATAAATAAATATTTAAAAAAAAAAACATGTAGACAAAGTTAGTAGTCACATCCTAGTTTTGTGTGAAGATTTAACAAGGTAATGCACGTAATGTTGTTAGCATACGCCTGGGATGCTGTAAGCCCCCCACCCCTGTAAATGATAGTTATTAATATTTGTACTATTGCTTTTGTTGTTTATTGTTATTATTGCTTCAGATCTCCTACAAACAGCCCCACTGTGTTTAGCTATATGACCGCTGCTGTGGCAAATAGATTCTCTCTTACATGTAGTTGTGGATACACTGAACCTGTGATTTTACAGTTATGGTAGGTATTAGAACCACCAGAAAAGAGGGGAAGAAGATCAAGGTTAATGTTCTTCCCGATCCAAGGGGCCTGGGCCACTGCACTCATTATTAGTAGCATGAATGTGTGGAACGTGGGGGACATGCAGAGAGAGCGCAAGGAGGCAGAGATTAGCATCTTAATCCATTCTGTTTTCTGTTACTATGACCGAATACCTGACACTGGGTAATTTATAAAGAAAAGGAATTTGTTACTTACAGTTCTTGAGGCTGGGAAGCCTAAGGCAGAGAGGCCACTTCTGGTGGGGACTTTTTCTTGCTGGTGAGGAACGGAAGCACTGCATAGTGAGAGGGGTGTATAGGAAAGACAGAGCCAAACTGGCCATTATAGCAGACAGGTTCTTGGGGTTACCAGTGAACCCACTGAGGGCAGGGTCCTCACGGCCTGATCACCTCTTAAAGGTCCACCTTATAATTGCTCCTAATGGGGATTGAATTTCAACATGAGTTTTGGTCACTGCAGTAAGCCAAAGAAAATGTTTAACTAGGCCACCAGAACCTCCACCTATTCCTCCCTAAGTCCCCTGTCCCTTGCTGTCTGGGTGCTGTTTTCTTCTCCCAGGTTCCCAGCACTTCCCTAAGGTGACATGCTTCTGTACACTTTGAGCCTTTCTGGGGAGTGTCCTCCTCCACCCTTTGCCTTGTCTAAATTCCATGCATCCTTTCAGTCTCGTAGGTCTCGTCCTCCGTGAAGTCTTCTTGCACCACGGCTGAGCCATGTGCCAGCACTTATAGAGATAAAAGCCGGCACTGCTCTTTCCTGTCTGTCTGTCTCTCCCCCCACCAGACTCCAAGCTCCACAAGGACAGGAATTGGATTATGTTCAGCTTTGTAGCGACCTGTGTGACTCGTGTACTTTTTGGAACACAGTAGGTGCTCAGTAAATGTTTGCTGAATGACAACATAAATGGATAAGGCATTAGAATATATGATCAGGAAATAAGAGCTGGGCTGACAACGTATGTAGACAAGCCAAACTGGGATCTAGAAAACTACTGAGCCCCCGACTGTTGCTTGAGGCTGGCTTTCGCAGAAATCCAGTGGCGTATGCTGTGACAGGGGACCAACCCATCAGAAAACAGACTCCACCTCCTGAAAGCGGCTGGGTTCTTGGTCTCTTCTGCAGATCTCAACCTTTCGTTTATTTATTTATTTATTTATTTATTTATTTATTTCCTCTTGTTGCCTCTTCACCACCACCATCCCCTCGGTGCCAAAACAATAGCTGGAGTCTCACCAAGATTAAAATAAATTAATAAAAGTCACAGGTGACATCTCTGGAGCTGTGCATATGCAACCGCTGCACTTCCATCCAGGACCTCCAGGGGGCGCCGTGCACGGGCGACCTCTATGAGAAGGGCACCTGCAGAGCGCATGTCTACTGGGCGCAGGGTCAAGCCAAAAGCGCATATTGCGTTGAGGTCTTCCGCCGCCTCTGGGGATGGTGTCATGGTTGACTCTTGCTTTGGCTTCCACGACTCCACCCATTTCTGGTTTCCCTTCTCTCTCTTTTCGGACTGATCCCAGTCTCCTGTGGTCCCTTAGTCTTTGATGTTCATTTGAACTTGGTGTTCCTGCTTCTTTTTATCCTCTTCCACTCCTTCTACGTGATGAGGGGGTAGCGAAAGTCCAACACATGAAGTGATCCCAAATCCAAATCGTCGGCAAATCCTATGCATTTAACATCTTCGCTGTTTCTTCAATCTGTCCTCCTCTTACCATTTCGACAGCAACTGCCTGGGTTCAGCCCTCATCTGAACTCCTCGCCTCCATCTTCCCCTCTCCATCCAGCTGTCAGTATGATTTGCCAGTAAAAGGGGAGGGTTCTCTTTAATACTTCCTCAGCCTCACCCCAGAGAGGGCATCAGCCAGCTGCATTCAATCAAAAATAATACAAGAGTTTCAGCAAATTTTTTTAAAAATACCCTGATATTGATACTTGTTTGACCTTCCAAGAGGATCTGAAGAATTTTCATACACATTTGACAGCACTTATAAATGCATAGAAGTTATACAACGAGAGGAGGGTCAATATTCATAAGATAGCGATCTGTTTGTCTTATAGATGGTCCACCCAAAGGATGTGAAAATGGGGTTCCCAGCGCAAAACCAGAAATGATTCTTATTTGACTTGACTACAGGGGACTGCAAAAAGATGTATCCAGGGTCCTGGCCAGAGTTTTTTTGTTTGTTTGTTTCTGTTTAGTTTGCTTTGTTGTTGTTTGTTAAGGCAAGAGACCAAGAAATGGTACTTCCAAAATTCCATCCAATGTGACTCTCTATAAACAACTGGGACCCTTAAGGATAAATTTGATGCCACCCTCTGGATTTTTACCATATCCATGATTGGCTCCAGATAAGCCTGGTTCTGTCTAACTGAATGGACCATAAAGGTGGTTTTACAAAACTGAACTTATTGTTAAAATACCAGGATGCCATACTTCCATGCCCCCATGACCTATGACCTACAGAAAAAAGTTCAGAATGGGAAAGGCTATCATGAAAGTGGGAACTTGGAGAATAGTAGAAATACCCCAGGCCCCTAAAATATTTCCCCAGTATTTTTTTTTTTTAACTGCCAGACAACTTACAAATAGCAGTGACTGCAGCCAGGCGAGAGGCTGCAGTGCTGATGGTGTCTGGCCTGGCCTGCCCGAGAGGCCAGCACCCCATCATCCCCCAATAAATCAGGAGGTCATTTTTCACTGAACTGAAGCTCAATACTCCCATCGTTTTCTCCCCTAACCAGCCCTGAGATTGCTCTGTTCTCTTTATTACCTTTCAATGACTTAAGCCCCTGAACTGAATAACTTCATCAAGGTGTCAACCTAAACAGATTTTCCCCATAATGGCCCAACTCTCACAGGTTCTTAATGAAAAATATTGATTCCCAAGGATTAGTTGCAGATTTATGTGTTGGGATGCTGATCTCTCTGTCACCTGACACCTTATCAGTGGATGAAAGGACCTAGTTTTCCTTCGTGGTTTTAAAAAAGCAATCACTGGCTATGTCAAGGGGCAGCTTAGGTCCAGAAAAACAAATAAAATTCTGTGTCTGGATCCCTTGGAATACTTAACAGACAGCGGGGGAGCCGAGGGGGAGGCACAGCGGCCACGAGACACCTGTCTGCCTTTTCTCATTAGCATCTTCAGTGGTTGAGTTGTGGGGGACCAAGTGCAGAGACGCTGGAAGAGCAAATGGAACAAGCGTCCATCCCTCTTGGAGTGACTGATCTCTGGGACACAGCAGGAGGAAAGCGCGTCGTGTCTACCCTGTCTGGAGCTGGAGACACTGACTGGAAAGAATTCAGCAGCTGTCATCTCCAAGTGGCATTCAATCAACACAAGCTGGGGTCGGCTCTGCCAACCTGCTCTGTTAAATGTGGCTCTTGAGGGATGAAGATGAGACTCTGGCACCTAAAACCTCTGCAGGGCAGCATCTCTCCCATCACCCAGGGGCAGCTGGAATGGAATAAGATCTGTTCTTTATCTGGTTTGATAAACAGTGATAGAGGGTTTGCTATGTGCCAAGCACTCTGCTAGGCGTTGGGGACACCATGGGCAGAAAAGCCAGATGTGAGGTCCTACCTTCATGGAGAAGGCAGAGTTTTAAAACAAAAATCACAAACATAAAATTGTGTCTGCAAAAAGATAAGATGCTGGAGTGGGAACATAGAACTGCAGCAGCCTGAAATGAGGGCACCAACCTAGTGAGAGAGGGCAAAGGAAATTTCTCGAAGAAAGTGATGGTCAAGGTCACATCTAAATGATAAGAAAAAGTTCAATGGAAAAATCTGGGATTGGGGCAGGGAGCCAGGTACCACCAGTGTGGCTGGAATGCAGGAAGAGGTGGCCCAGAACATGGCACCAGGGAGAACCAGCAAGATCTAGCAAGGCAGGCAAAGGCCAGGCTGTGGCTTTGGATCACTATTTCAAGAGCTGTAGGGAGGCTTTTCAAATCTGTGCTTTGCAAAGTTCACTTTGTTGTTCCATTGAGAATGGAGTGCAATAGCTTGCAAGTGAAAGCAGGAAGAGGCAGCTAAGGCCAGAGAAGAGAGGAAGCAGTGATGCTGTGTAAATAGAGAGAAGGGGACAGAACTGAAGAATATTTTAGAAAAAAAAAAATCAACAAGCATTACTGCTGGGTTGAATGCGGGCTGCAGATAGGCGGAGGGAAAGCAGGCCACTCCCAGCCCTCTCAATTCAGCAGTTCCCCTGCAGGGGTTTCTCTCCACTTTGGCCCACCAAGGGCTTCTCTAACCACTGGGAAGCATTTCCAGGGCAAAGTTCTCCTTTCCTTTCCAGCTCCTAGAACAGCATCTGGCAAATATCTTCTTACAGGGATAGATAGAAATTTTGTTTAGGCTGGGAAAACTCAACTCTGCTGCTATAAAACAAAAGCAGCCACAGACAATATGGAAACACTTATGGTTGCGTTTCAATAAAAATTATATTTTAAAAAACAAATGGTGAACTGGATTTGGCCCTGTGGGTAGTTTGCTGACCCCTGCCCTAAAGAATGGGGAGGAATATGAAAACTAAGCTAAATTCCTAGATTCTCCAATCCCAAGGAGTTGGTGTATGCCTTTAAAATTGAGTGCTTGTTCCCAGGCCTATGTGCCTTGGACCCGCCCAGGGAATTAAAGGAAGGAACAGAGGAGTCTGGGAGGCGGGACAAAAGGCCCAGTGTCACTAGGAGACTTTCAGAGCTGGCACTGAGCCAATATATTAAACCCTCACCTTTCCCAGGGTCCCCAACTGGGAGGAATGCTTCATATACATCTTTAGCTGTATTTAGAATTAAAAACCACCAAAGTATACAAATAATAAGTGCTTACCCATAGGTCTGGGGGTGGGAGTGGGATGAGAATGAGATTTTCACATGTACACATTTATCATACATCATTTTGGGATTTGAACTACGTTCTAGTTATCTTTTTTGCCTCTGTGACAAAAACACCTGACAAGAACAATTAGAGGAAGAAAAGTTCATTTTGGGGCTCACAGTTTCAGAGGTCTCAGTCCAGAGAGAGCCAGCTCAGTTGCTCTGAGCCCAAGATGGGCAGAATATCATGGCCAAGGAGTGTGGCCGTGCAAATCAGCTCAGGACATGGGAGGTGAGGAGGGGGGTTTGGGAAAGTGTAGGAGCCCTAAATGGGGAGATAGCTAAGATTGCAGTTAGCTGTGAGCCATAAAGATGTTCAACCATCACCACCTTCCATGATCTCACGAGACTTGGCCCAGGACATGGCGGATCCGGTCGGCGCCATTTTGTGGTGGTTGGAGGAGTGTGATTTGCAGGTTGGAGTTGTTCTTGGAGCCGGAGAGAGAAGCTAGCAGAATAAAGAGCCTGTTCGTTTCCAGTCTGCCTCTGAACTTATTCCCGCGGTTTTGTTGCTGCAGGCGGCTATAGCTGCAGTCAGCGACAGGTGGTGGCATGTAGGGGGAGCTTCGGAGTGGACAGGTAAGAACTGAAAAGTCTCTAAAGATGGGTTCGAATATAACTAAATCCCAAGTGATAAAGGCTATGGAAAGAATCCTTGATATACTGACTCCGTTGTCAGTGAGGAGGATTTAGAAAAAGGTGAAGGTGATCATGAAAGCATAGCTTCTGCTGAGTCAACTAAGACCAGTAAGGAGAGTATTAGAAGAGTCCCAAAAATGACAAAAATCCAAGCTGTTAGAGCTATTCGGGATTTATTGGAGATAGCTGAAGGATACTTGCTCTCTGAACCTGGGACTCAGGATATTGCTGTCAGTGAAATTAGCATTAGTGAGGAATCTAGTAAAAGTGATCCTGAGAAAATGAGGGAAAAGAAACTAAAAAGGACCAAGAAAAAGGACCGTCAAGTAGAGGAACCACTTGTGTCCTCTACTCCCCCATGGGTGGAATCCATTACAGAAAATATGAAGGGTATTACTAGGCATTTGCATACCCTAGAAAGTCTTTCTGAGCGCTTATGCGCTCTCGAGGTAACTCACAGATACATTAGGAACTGCCAATATTTGAAAATGAAAATGGACAGAGGATCCACCAGTCAGTAGATTTCAAAACAATAAAAAATCTCAAAGAGGCAGTAATGACGTATAGGCCCCAAGCTCCTTTCATGTTGAGTATGCTGGAGTCCCTTAACTCCTTTAACTTATCCCCCTCAGACTGGAAAAGTCTATGTAAAGCAGCATTAAGTGGGGGCAATACTTGGTTTGGCGGTCGCAATTTCAAGACCTTTGTATAGAAACGGCTAAAAGAAACGCAGTTGCAGGGTTTGGAGGCCATAATATAGAAATGCTCACAGGAGAAGGGCAGTTTGCAGACTTACAGGCTCAAAAATATTATGACCCATGTCTATATATGCTCAGATGTACACAGCTGCCTTAAAGGCATGGAAAACTTTACAAGGACCTGGGGATCTACAAGGTAGCTTGTCAAAAGTGATTCAAAGGACCTAATGAGCCATATGCTGACTTTGCTGATCGACTTTTGAGAACTGCAGGTAGAGTGTTTGCAGATGTTGATCAAGCTATGCCATTAGTCATTCAATTAGCATATGAAAATGCTAATAAATACTGCCAGGAAGCCATCAGGCCATGGAGAAATAAAAAGGATCTTTCCATATATATACAACTATGTAAAGATATAAATGACGCCTTTGTCACAGGAAATGTGATTGCAGCAGCAATGAGAGGTGCTTCCCCTCAAAATTTCACAAGGGCTCAACCTAGACATTATAATCAACCAGGATATTCCAGGCAAAATTATCATAATCAATCAGGCTATTCTAGGCAAAACCCCCAAAGAGAAATAAGACCAAGCTCATACCGTGCCCCAGGCTGCTGCCCCAGGTGTACTAAGGGAAATCATTGGGCCAATAAATGCCATTCAAAATTTGACATCTAGAGGGTCGCCATGTTGTCGCAGGACAGCAATGATGACACTGAAGATGTTTCATTGTTTGATGCAGAAGAAGAGACAACTAATAGACCAAGAAAATCCAAAATCCGACATCCAGTGGCATCATTTTTCCATTTGTTCTTCCGAGTCAGTGCCATTAATAGTCTATCTTCTCTGTGAATTGCTCAGCAGCAGCTTTATTGCCTGTATGGTGACAATTATCTTGTTGTTGTCATGCGACTTTTGGGCAGTGAAGAATGTCACAGGTAGACTGATGGTAGGCCTTCGGTGGTGGAATCATATTGATGAGGATGGAAAGAGTCATTGGGTGTTTGAGTCCAGGAAGGCATCTCCTCAGGAGAATAAAACTGTTTCAGAGGCTGAATCAAGAATCTTTTTGGTTAGGACTAATTGCCTGTCCAGTGCTGTGGGTGATATTTGCCTTTAGTGCTCTTTTCTCCTTCAGAGTGAAGTGGTTGCAGTGGTTATCATGGGTGTGGTACTACAAGGTGCAAACCTGTATGGTTACATCAGGTGCAAAGTGGGCAGCCGGAAGAATTTAACCAGCATGGCTACCTCATATCTTGGAAAGCAGTTTTTAAAACAAAACATCGGAGATGATCAGACTTCTTGAATAGAGAGAAAGCTTATATTTTCTGTGATACTGGGGAATGGCCGAAGAGTTTCTTGATTATGAACTGTTTAGAGCTCAGTCCGTTGCAAAGAGGAGCGGTTTTTTTGTTGTTGTTGTTGTTGTTGTTTTCACTTACAAAGTTACTATGAAAACTGTTTTCTTTTTTAAACAAAGTTTTTATTTTCCTTTTCTAGTAGTTGAGGCTGGGAAGTATGGTATCACTAGAAACATTGTCAGAATTTATTTTATGGTATACATATGTATTCATATAGTAATGTATTAGTATATCCCAAATTAATGTGTTAGTTTACATGTTACAGAGATATTTGCATTTTGATCCATAGAACATAGGATGTTCTTAGTATATCTCAAAGGTATGTGTGTTTACATACTATTTCTGTAGGTTATTTTCAGAAATAAGTTGATTCCATGATAAAGAGTAAGCACTGGCTTGTGTATGAGTTACAAAGTTAGAAAAAATTGTTAATTTTTAAATACTTCATGTTGAAATTGCTTACCTTAGACATGCACAAGTGAAAACCAAATTCAGGCTGGTAGTGTTAACTAGTTTCTAAAATTTTCTTTTATTTTTATACTTAAGGCCTAAATAATAAATGGAATCTTTATAGTTTATGTTTAAGGGATACATAGAGATTGCTGCTATTCTATTTATTTCATGGAAAGGATAGCCAGATTTTATTTTGGAACTTCCTGGAAACTTTTCAGTGGTCTTTGACTAATAAAATCTTTTAGTAATAAATGAATATTATTCTTATGTCATAGTAAGAATAATCATTTAAATACTTGGCATAATAAATGCCTAAAAGACACTTTATTAATGAATAAATTAATTAATGAATCTATTTTTTCTTGCTATAATGGGGATATTGTAAATCATACATTTGTATTAATATTTCTTAAACAAGGCAATATATTTAACTGTAAACTAAACCAATTTACAAATTATTGTAGGCATCTGTAAATTCTGTTGTAGATACTGGAAACTGTTGGAGTCTTTTAATCAGCAGATTATGTTGTGAATGTATTTGTACATTGTTAAAATATTTTTAAAGATGTTTTAGTTGAATAAATGTCTGTTGGAGTGATAGCTTGGAAGGTGCACAACTTTATATTTGTATAAAAACTATTGTTTACAAAGCAAAAAAAAAAAATTTTTGACATCTATGGAAATCATTTGTTCAGAAATTCAAAAAATGGGGCATGGGGCCCAATGCCCCGGGGGCCCACAAATGTACAAGGCATTGGAGGAGGAGTATCCTCAAGCATCCACTCAGATGCTTCCCCGACACAATCCCTATTACCCATCCACTCCCTCGCCAGAGGAACAGGAGGAAATGCAGGATTAGACCTCTGTTCCACCGCCTGAATAGTGTTAACACCTGAAATGGAGGTTCAACTGATTCCCACAGGAGTCAGGGGACCTCTTCCCTCGGGGACTATAGGACTTATTCTCGGACGAAGTCCTAAAAGCTTATTAGGTTTGCAAGTGACCCCAGGTGTAATAAACTCAGACTACAAAGGGGAAATAAAAATAATGCTTAGCTCACCCCAAAGTATAAGTTCTGTTAATCAAGGAGATAGAATTGCTCAGTTGCTTCCCCTTCCCAATTTACATAATTCATTTAAAATGAGTATGCCTCAAAAAAGGAACAATAGAGGATTTTGTTCCACTGATTCAGGACCTATTGCTTGCTGGGTTTGGGATTGTTCAAGGAGGCCTAAGTGTAAAATAAAAATCCAAGGAGTAGAGATGGAGGGACTGATAGATATTGGAGCTGACTCTTCCATCATTAATCTACGACAATGGCCCAAGCACTGGCCTCTGCAAAAAGCTTCAACCAGTTTAAGAGGCTTGGGAGATAATAACCTCCCAGAGAAAGGTGCGGTAATTTTAAAATGGGAGGATGATGAAGGGCATAAAGGAACATTTCAGCCTTATGTTTTACCTAACCTACCGGTTACTTTATGGGGAAGAGATGTTTTGCAACAAATGGGAGTACACCTTGCAACCAAGCCTGCAGGTGTTAAATGTGAAAAAGTACAGGGTAATCTTAACCCTAAAAGAAATCATTATCAAAAAGTACAGGGTAATCTTAACCCTAAAAGAAATCATTATCAAAAAGTACAGGGTAATCTTAACCCTATGAGAAATCATTATCAAAAGGTACAGGGTAATCTTAACCCTAAAAGAAATCATTATCATAAAGGAAAAAGATATTTTTTGGGGGGCCACTGAGAAAATAATTTTGAAAATACCATGGCTTTCTGATAAGTGTGGGTCCCTCAGTGGCCCCTATCTAAAGAGAAATTACAACGGCCCACCTACTAGTTCAGGAACAACTAGAAGCAGGACATATAGAACCTTCCACCTCTCCCTGGAATTCCCCAATATTTGTGATCAATAAAAAATCAGGAAAATGGCGATTGTTACATGATCTTAGAGAAATTAATAAAACCATGCAAATCATGGGCCCTACTCAACCTGGACTTCCTAATCCTGTAGCTATTCCCAAAAATTTCCATCTCATTACTCTTGATATAAACGATTGTTTCTTTTCTATTCCTCTACACCCTCTGGATACCCCCAGGTTTGCTTTTTCAGTTCCTTCTATTAACAATAATGGCCCTGATCAGAGATATCAATGGAAAGTTTTACCGCAGGGAATGGCTAATAGCCCCACTATGTGTCAAATCTACATAGATAAAGTTATTCAGCCTATCAAAAATAAATACCCAGAGCTTATGTGCCTCCATTATATGGATGATGTTTTGCTTGCTCATCCTAATCAAGAAGTCTTATTCACCATATTTAGTGATATATCAGAAAACTTGAAACGATATGGACTAAACATTGCTAAGGAAAAGGTTCAAATTAGATCTCCAATATTATATCTAGGATTCTAAATTATGGACACTTTTATTAGGCCTCAAAAATATTAATTAATAAGGAGCATTTGGCCACTCTCAATGACTTTCAAAAATTGCTGGGAGATATTAATTGGCTTTGCCCTACACTAAACCTCACTACTGGCCAACTAAAACCTTTATTTGACATCCTTCACGGGAACCCTGATCCATCTTCACCGCGAACATTGACTCCTGATGCTAGGAAAGCTTTAAAGTTAGTAGAAAAAGCCATCGAAGGAGCTCATTGTGATAGATTTGATTTAACTCAACCGCTGATATTGATTATTATTTCTTCATAATATACACCCACAGGAGTATTTTGGCAACAAGGGCCTTTATTATGGATACATTTGCCCGTCTCTCCTAAAAGTATAATTGAATCTTATACCTCCATGGTGACTAAACTTATTCTTCAAGGACTTAAGACTTCTACTAAAATATTTGGCATTCACCCTGCTACTATTATTACTCCCTATTCATCATCACAGATTGAATATTTATGCTTCAATGATAATATTGGGCTATGATAGATGCTGCAAATGTGGTACCAGAGATTAGACTGCCTCATCTGCAAATTTTTTGAATTGCTAAATCATGGCTTTTCGCTAAGTCTCCTCCCAAAGTGCTGGGATTTATCAAATTTTGTATCTTCCAAGTCTCCTATATTATCTTTTTGTATCCTATTATATTTCCACAGGTAATAAAAAGTCAACCTATTCCTAAGGCATTAAATGTATTCACAGATGGGTCCTCAAATGGTACTGCTGCAGTAGTCACTAAAAAAGAAAATATAACTTACATAACTGCACACAAATCAGCTCAACTAGTGGAACTGGAAGCTGTGGTAAAAGCTCTGGAAAATTTTAGAGAACAGCCCATGAACACTTTTTCAGATAGCCACTATATTGTACATGCCATCCCAAAATTAGAGCTAGCAGGACCAATAGCACCTCATACTCCAGCCTTTAAATTGTTTTATCAAATACAAAAACTTTTGTGGGCAAGAAAAGAACCTCTATTCTTAGGGCATATTAGAGCACATACCAACTTGCCTGGTCCCCTCCATGAAGGTAATCAAAAGGCTGATGCCCTTACCCAAACAATTTTTATACTTTCAGCGCTCCAGCAAGCTACTTTATTTCACTCCCAGTTTCACGTCAATAGCACCACCTTCAGCGTAGGTTTAAAATCACAAAGGAGCAAGCAAGAACAATTGTAAAAGATTGTAAATCTTGTATGACACATTTGCCCAATCCTCATTATGGTGTTAACCCTAGAGGATTAATGCCCAATAATTTGTGGCAAATGGATGTTACTCGTGAGCCAAGTTTTGGAAAATTGTGATTTATTCATGTGACCATAGATACATGCTCAGGCATGATTTTTGCTTCCTTACATTCTGGAGAAAAAGTTAAAGATGTTACATCTCATTGTTTGCAAGCTTTTCTGCATTGGGCATCCCCAAAATGCTTAAAACAGATAATGGCCCTGCACATACATCCTCATCTTTCAAACAGTTTTTGCGCAAAATTCAATATATCCCATAAAACAGGCATCCCATACAATCCTCAGGGTCAGAGCATTATTGAAAGAGCAAACCTCACACTGAAAATTATGTTATTAAAACAAAAAGAAGGAAATGGAAAAATCCTAGGGACAGATTGGCAGTTGCCCTGTTTACCTTAAATTTTTTAACTTTAGATTCTAATGGTTATTCTGCTGGAGACAGACATTGGAACCCACACCAACAACATAAACCTTTGGTTTACTGGAAGGATGTTCTTTCAGGTACATGGAAGGGTCCAGATCCAGTATTAATTGGGGGGAGAGGATCTGTTTGTGTTTTTCCAAAGCACGAATCCTCTCCAATATGGATACCATCTAGATTAATAAAGCAGGTACCAAATCAAAAGGATCAAAATGAGGTTGTTGAAGAATCAAGATTAATTAAAAAAAGTACAAAATCAAGAGGACCAAGATGAAGGTATGGAATGATTCCCTTAAAAGAGTCCTTCAAAATATTTACAACTTAAGTGTCATTCCTCCCAGCCGGGACGAGGAGATCTCTCTTTAGTGTGCACACAATTGTATTTTTTTCTCTTTTTATATATGTCTTTATGTCTGTGCATTTGTCTAAATTTCATGTAAGTGTGACGTCACAAATAACAAAGCACTTATGAAAAAAAATATATATATATATATATATGGATCCAAATAACTTTAATTCATTTAAGTTTAACAGTATTCAATTTGGGTAAATAATTTAATAAGTGAAGGTACCTTCAATTTTGATTTATAGGTGTCCCAGGGATTTCTCTTTAGCAAAGAATATGACTAATGCTGTATAAACCTGATATTTGGGTGTTTTGACATAGGAAGGTTTATTTGTATTAACTTTGTTTTATAGCTGATTAATTTGAGTTATTTCAACAGATAATTTCATGGAAGGTTACAGAGACTCGAGGGATTCCAGCTAACAAATTATTTTTCCAAAATGCCTTTAGCTTTTCTTTAATCTACCTTTAATGCAGTAAATACCCTCAGTCTTTGTTTTGTTCTGAATATGATATTTTGCCAGCTTATGTTTGTGAGAGCTCAAGCAGCAATGTGTATGAGAAGAAATCAACTTTCATTTTCTAATCTAATAATTCTATTTTTTTTGTTTGACAATTCGCCTCTTGACTCAGTGCTGGAATTGCACTGCCTTTCCTTTAATAATTGATGCTTGAGTTTCTAGGTAGTGGGCCCTAAAGATTTGCCGGTGGCATTGTCTAGACGTAAAAAAGATGGCTGCTGCTATAGCTGCAGGGATCGCGGTAGCTGCAAGCATCCCTGCTGCTTAAGCATCAAACAACCTCACCAGCAGTGTGGCCTCTGCTCTGCATGCATGGGGCCTCCTAGATCAACATGTTATAACAAGTGGACATTTTGATCTTTCATTGTTTGGGACTTTACGGGACAATGCCTTGTGGGTATTTGTCTAGAGAACTCAGTGTGTTACTTGATGGAACTTAGGGCAGTTGATTTGTTTAAAGAATTTGATATGCTATGGAACTTGGCTCGTCAGCAGAAGGCTTGTCGCCTTAAAGCCGCAGCATCTCCTCACGATTGGACGGCTATTAGTCATCATATACAGTCGATCCTGAAGGGCTCAATTGGACAGCTGGTTAGCCAATGACGGGTAAGTTTCCCAGAGGGGGACAACCTAAGACAGGCACAGTCGATCTGGATGAGGTCGTCACCCATCCACAGGACAGTCTCATGTGGCCGACATATCAACCTAAGACAGGAGTCAAGGGCACAGCCTTGATTATCTGATGACAGGTAAGAATGTTGGTTGCACATGGACGTCCTAGAGCATCCCCTCTTTTAAAACAAAAGGGGGGAAATGTAGGAGCCCTAAATGGGGAGATAGCTAAGATTGCGGTTAGCTGTGAGTCATAAAGATGTTCAACCATCACCACCTTCCATGATCTCGCAAGACTTGGCCCAGGACATTGCGGATCGGGTCGGCGCCATTTTGTGGTGGTTGGAGGAGTTTGATTTGCGAGTAGGAGTTGTTCTTGGAGCCGGAGAGAGAAGCTAGCAGAATAAAGAGCCTGTTCATTTCCAGTCTGCCTCTGAACTTATTCCCGCGGTTTTGTTGCTGCAGGCGGCTATAGCTGCAGTCAGCGACAGGAGAGCGCACATGTGCGCTTGGGCGTGCTGCTCACCATAAAAAAACATATGCCCCAAAGGCACACCCAGGGACCCACCTCCTCCAGTTACACCCTACCTGCCTACAGTCACCATCCAGTTAATCCCTATCAGGGGATTATTAATGCGCAATCATTTCACTTCTAAACTTTCTTGCATTGTCTCATATATGGGCTTTTGGGGGAGACCTCACATCTAAACCATAGGAATATATTGAGTAATATATTCAAGTGTTCTCCATCTCCAAAAAAATAGTCAAGCGGTGGCGCAAGCCTATAATCCCAGCACTTGGGAGGCTGAGGCAGGAGGATTGCGAGTTCAAAGCCAGCCTCAGCAATGGCAAGGCACTTAGCAACTCAGTGAGACCCTGTCTCTAATAAAATACAAAAAAAGGGCTGGGGATGATCAGCCCAGTGGTGGAGTGCCTCTGAGTTCAGTCCCCAGTACCAAAAAACAAAGTCAAAAAAATTTCTTCACAAAACTATTTATGTATGAACATAAATGTATCTAGTTTCTTGTCACCAATTTTTTTAACTATTGAAAAAGACCTATATTTATCCCTAAAATCACAACCTGACATTATGCACGGGGCAGATCTCGAGCACAGCTGCATCACACATGGCACAGCAAAGTCTGCCAGTAAAAAATTAACAAGAGCTCCCTTTCCTGGTTTGCTTCTCAGGTCTGCTCTCATGGCTACCAGGAGTCTGCTTCCAGCTCCTCTTATATTTTAAGTAACTCCAACTTTACTCTGGAGCGCCTGGGCTCCAGCTTTGGAAAGAGCCTGGTGGAACTGTCAATCAAGGGGCCCTGCCTGCTTAAGAGTAGTCACGTGACCCAGGCTGAACGAATCAGATTCCTCTCCCCAGAATAAGTTTTGGAGGAGCCCCCTGCCCATCCTTTCCCCATCTCCTGCAGAGATGAAAAATGGTGAAGGGTGTGGAATGGTTTTAGTTATTTTTTGTGGCCTAGGTCTTTGGGGCACCCTCTTCAAAGGTACAATTAATTGACTTTTGCTTTTATTTTAATTGATTTTTCCCCCTTAAATTGGCTGGAACCCACTTGGGTAACAATCTAGATAAAGTGATCCTGCCTAATATTCTCCAGTTGCCTACAACGCTAAGGCGTCCCAGGGCTGGAGATAGAGCTTGGTAGAGTGCTTGACTAGCATGGACAAGTCCATAGGTTCAATCCCCAGCACCACCACAACCAAAAAAAAAAAAGGGGGGGGGGGCTTCCCAGGATATAATTTCCAATTTATGTAACTGTGGCCCAGCTCAAGACCCTGGCCTCCTCCTCACCTGCACCTCAGTGTCAGCCCCCCCCAAAATTCCTGCCCTTTCTCCAAATGCACCATGTAGGGCTTAGTGCTCCACTTCCACTTTCTCACCTGAAAACTTGCTGCACTCGCTGGAGGCAGGGAATTGTGGTAGGTCAGAGTGCCCATGCTGATGCCAGACGGTCTGAAATCAGTGATTGTTTTTTGATAAGCCCCGCTGTCGCTGTCCAAATACAACAGTCCCGACTTACCACAGTTTGACTTAAGATTTTTCACCTTGACAATGGTGCAAAAGCCACACACACTCAGTTGAAGTCATGCTTTGAATCTTTTTTCTTTTTTTTTTTTTTTTTGGTACCGGGGATTGAACTCAGGGGCACTCGACCACTGGGCCATATCCCCAGCCCTTTCTTGTATTTTATTTAGAGACAGGGTCTCACTGAGTTGCTAAGTGCCCGCCATGGCTGAGGCTGGCTTTGAACTCACGATCCTCTTGCCTCAGCCTCCCAAGTGCTGGGATGACAGGCGTGCACCACCATGCCCAGCTTATGCTTTGAATCTTGCAGTTTGATCTTTTCTTGGATTAGTGATATGCAGTGTGACCCTATCCTGCCACCAGGACAGCAGCAGTGAACTGCAGCTCCCAGTCAGCCAGGCCACCACGAAGGGACAGGACCATGCTCTGCAGGCTTTGCAAAGCTGTAATGCTCCATCGGTTGCGCATCAAATACATTTTTGACAAAGGATTTTTAATTTTTTTAAAGATATTTATTTATTTGTTCTAGTTGTACACAATGCCTTTATTTTTACGTGGTGCTGAGGATCGAACCCGGGCCACGCATGTGCTAGGTGAGCGCTCTACCGCTGAGCCACAACCCCAGCCCCGGATGTTTAATTTTTGATGGGTCTATGGAGATGTAACTCCATCATAAGTTAAAGAGCATCTGTATTAGATCCGTTAGGCTCTCTCCTTTCTTGGGGACATGTGCCAGAATTTATCGTGACTCTAGGACCAGTTCCTGAGCACATTTCAAAGTCCAGGATGACATGTTGTGGTGACCACAGCCCTGGAATCAAAAATGTCCCTCCCAGTTGACCTTGGGCAAGGTCCTCACTCCTTTTAGGTCGCGGTTTTCTCATCTGAAAATATGAATTCTACTGACATTATCATAGCCAGGACTGATTTATTTAACAAACACTCTATAACAGACACAATTGTAAGTGCTTTATGCATAGTAATTCATTTAATATTCATAACCACATTATAAAGCAGATCCTATAGTATCTCCATTTTCAGATGGGAAAACTGAGATACGAGTGTTTAAGTTAATTGCCCAGCCAGGCACAGTGGCACACCTGTAATCCTAGTGATTCAGGAGGCTGAGGCAGGAGGATTGCAAGTTCAAGGTCAGCCTGGGAAACTTAGCAAGACTCTGTCATAAAATCAATTTTAAAAAAGATTTAAGGACATAGCTCAGTGGTAGAATACTTGCATAGCATATGTGAGGCCCTGGGTTCAATCTCCAGTACTGCAAAAAAAAAAATAATAATAATAATAATAAAGTTTAATTGTCCAAAGTTACAAAGTTAGATTTAGCACAGGGCCCAAGAGATAATAACTGCTCCATAAAAATGTAGCTGTTTGTTATGGACTGAATTATGTATCCTCAAAATTCATCTATTGAAGTCCTAATTCCCAATGTGACTATATTTGGAGAAAAAGCCCTTAAAGGGGTATATAAATTCAAAGAAGGTCATAAGGGTGGGCCCCTAAGCCAGTAAGATTGGAGTCCTAATGAGAAGAAGAGGAGACACTGGGGATACCTCTGAGCAGAGAGAAGGCCACGCAAGGACATAGCAAGAAGATGGCCATCTGCCGTCCAAGGAGAGAGGCCTCAATAGAAACTAACCCTGCCAACATTTTGATCTTGGGTTTGCAGCCTCCAGAATTGTAAGAAATAAATTTCTAGCTGGGCATGGTGGTGCACGCCTGTAATCCCAGCACTTGGGAGGCTGAGGCAGGAGGATCACGAGTTCAAAGCCAGCCTCAGCCATGGCGAGGCACTTATCAACTCAGTGAGACCCTGTCTCTAATAAAATACAAAAAAAGGGCTGGGGATGTGGCCCAGTGGTCCAGTGCCCCTGAGTTCAATCCCCAGTACAAAAAAAAAAAAAAGAAAAAAGGAAGAAAGAAATTTCTGTTCTTTAAGTATCTGATTATGGCAGCCCTAGCAAACCATTACGCTTTTGAAAGCGATGCCACATCTGATGGACATCTCAATTGCTTTTTAAAGGCACATTATGACATTGCTCCAGGAAGCAAAGAGCATCAGCAAATCCCTGCCACATTCAGGATAAAGTCAAACACCCTTTGCCAAATACGTGGGGCCCTCCAAACTACCCATCAAGTTCACCTTCAGCCCTCCCATCCACCCACGCCCTCAGTTCAACCATGGCAAGCTCGGCACGCTTTCCCAAGCATGCCAGGCCTGGTACCTACTACTTCCTCTTCTCATGCCCTCCTCCTCTCACTTCCCTCTGAGGGTCCTGGGGCAGATCCTACATGAATGCACTAATGCCTTTTTCAGGTGAGTGAGTTATTGCTTTGGTGGGACTGAACTAGCCACCCAAAATGGGTTGCAAAAATGTCCCTCATGTTATAACTGCTTGCCCTTCCAATTTCCACCATGAGTTGAAGCAGCAAGGGGCCCTCACCAGATGCAACCACCCACCCAACACTGGCCTTCTCAGCCTCCAGAACCTGAGCCAAACTAAACCGATTTTCATTATAAATTACACATTATAAAGTTACCCTTGCCTTTGACCCTTACCTCACACAAAAAAACTAACAGAACTTTCAATCTTCCTGCCTCAGTCTCCCAAGTAGCTAGGATTGCAGGTATGCACCACTGTGCTTGGCTGGACAGTTAGTCACTCTGAGCCTCAGTTTCTCCATCTGCAAAATGGAGATCATATAGTATGTGCTTGATCATATTGTTATTATGAATATTAAATGAATTGTGACACACAAAGTACTTGGAATAGTGTTTGTTATAGAGTGTTTGTTAAATGAATAAATCCTTGCTACAATGTCAGTAGGATTCACATCTTTAAATGAGAAAACCAAGACCTGAAAGGAGTAAGCACCTTTACTCAAGGTCAAATGGGAGGACATTTATCTCCAGTTCTGTTGTAACAGAAAATAGACTAAAGCAGCCGCCATTGTTGTTAGTTTTGTGGTATGAGCCTGGATAGAAACCACCATATGACTAAATCTAACCTGGATCACCTGATCCTTCTCCTTGGGCTCCAGCCCTGGTTAGAAAGCACCAGAGGACCCCATATTGCACAGAGGACCCCTATACCCACTCTTGTCTAGAGAGAGTGAGGTCTCCAATTACTCTCCCATGAACCTGCATCTAACAGGAAAGGGGTTATTCTTCAAAAAGAAACTGAGAGAGTCTAGAAACAAACCTAAGTAGTCAAATGATTTCCAACAAGGGGTTCAGATGATTCAAGGAGGAAAAAAGAATCTTTCCAAAAATGGCACCAGAATAATTGGCTATCCATATGCTGAAAATGAACTTGGATCTTTAGCTCACACACAAAAGCTAACTCAAAAATAAATCACATACCTGAATATACGAGTTAAAACTATAACTTGTAGGAGAAAGTTTTTGTGAACTTAGGCTAGGAAAATATTTCTTAGAAATCACATTAAAAGTATGATCCATATATGTATAATATGAATTGTAAAGCATTCTGCTGTCATATATAACAAATTAGAATAAAAAATAAATAAATAAATTTTTAAAAGTACATTCCATGAGGAAAAGAAATTTAAAAACTGACCATCATCAAAATTTAAAACTTTTGGGGCTGGGGCTATGGCTCAGCAGTAGAGAGCTTGTCTCATGTGTGTGAGGCCCTGGGTTTGATCCTCAGCACCACATAAATAAAAATAAAGGTATTGTGTCCACCTACAATTAAAAAAATATATGTATATTAAAAGAAAGAAAGAAAGTCTATATTGTTTTAAAAAATTCAAACTTTTGCTTTTTAAAAGATACAACAAAGAAGCTGGAAATGGTGGCACACACCTATAATCCCAGAGGCTCAGGAGGCTGAGGCAGGAGGATTGCGAGTTCAAAAAGTGAGGTGCTAAGCAACTCAGTGAGACCCTGTCTCTAAATAATAAATACAAAATAGGGCTAGGGATGTGGTTTAATGGTCAAGTGCCCGTGCCCCTGAGTTCAATCCCTGGTACCAAAAAAAAAAAAAAAAAAAGACACCACAAATAAATAAAAATGAAAAGACAAGCCACAGACCGAAAGAAAATATTTGTGAAACACATGAAAGACTTGCATTCAGCCTCCCAAATGCTTACAGTTCAATAATGATCGACAACCCATTTTTTTATTAGGTGGAGAAAAGATGTGAACAGATCCTACACCAAAAAAAGATGTAACAGTGGATCATAAGCACACGAAATGGTGCTTAATACCATTAGCTATTATGCAGATTTAAGGCATGAGATGTCACGACACACCCATCAAAATGGTCAAATTAAAAAGATGGTGTGCTAGTCAGCAGAGGGAGTAGGGTCTCTACATATATTGATGATGGGAGTTCACATATATAGAGGGTGGAAGTTCACAATGGGCGAAGCATCTTTGGAAAACAAGTTGGCAGTTCCTTAAGAGAGTCACCACACCTCCCAGCAGTTCCACTCATTAGTATCTCAAGACGGTGCAAAGACGTCTATGCCATTTCTCATTGCAATATTGTTCATAACAGTGGGCAATCAAAATTCAAACAGCTGGGCACGATGGCACATGCCTATAAGCCCAGCACTTGGGAGGCTGAGGCAGGAGGATCGCGAGTTCAAAGCCAGCCTCAGCAATGGCGAGGCACTTAGCAACTCAGTGAGACCCTGTCTCTAAAAAATACAAAAAAGGGCTGGGGATGTGGCCCAGTGGTCGAGTGCCCCTGAGTTCAATCCCTGGTACAAAAAAAAAAAAAAAAAAAAAAAAAAAATCAACCAAATTCTCCACTTGGTGAATGGATAAGCAAAATATGGCGCATGCACAAAACAATACAAAGGAACAAACTGTTTATTCTTGAGATAACAGAGAGAAATCTTGAAAACGTGCTAAGTGAAAGAAGCCAGACCCACGTGACTTCATGCAGTATGATCCTATTCACATGAAACTTCTAGAAGAGGCAAACTACGGAAATGAAAACCACAAGGTGGCCCCCCGAACCGGAAGTGGGAGCAGGGATGGACCATAAATGGGCATCAGAAAACTCTGGGGAACACTGGAGGTATTCTAAAACTCAATGTGGAGATAATTGTGCAATTACAGAAATTTGCTGAAACTCCCTGAACTGTACTTTTAAAATGGGTGAATTTTAATGGATGTAAAATTTACCTCCATCAAGGTGTTAATAAATGAAAAAAAGAAGAGAAAACCAGGATGCTTTTTTAGGAGAGATAAAAATACTAACACATATTATTCCTTTGTAGGAATGTAAGAATATTTTCCACATCAGGGAAATGAGAGGCAGTGACTTTCCCGATGTCACACAGGTAGTAAGGGGCAGAATGTGGGTGAAAATTTGAAGCGCTTGGCCCCAAAGCCAGGCTCGTAATTCCTCCAATAGAGATCTTTGTTCTCCTTTGCACAACCTCTCACCAGCTAGTCCCAACATCTGTAGGGGAATCACGAGGGACTCTTCTCAGATTGCTATGTGACCAGAATCCCTGCCTGTCCCACATGTAAGCTGAAGACGCCCTGTGTCCTGAGATCCTCAGACAGTTCATTTAAGTTGTCGTTGTAACTTTCCCTTGCATGGTGCAAGTGTTTGGTGGGCTGGGGTTGATTCGGTGCCTTTTGTACATTGCTCATCTGGCAGAGAATTACTACTCTGCTGTACCAGTTCCCACAGATGGCTTTATTTTCCATTGCTATTAAATTGGTTTTGAACAAGACATAATTCTTCAAGTGCCTGGTGAGCTCTCTGGGTTTGCTCAGGCAAGATTCCATAAAAATGTAAATAATCGGAACACTTCTGGGATTATTTATCACAACTGACTTGCGGCTGTAAATTTATGTATTAATTTCAGCTATAAGCTTCAGTGGGGAAAAGATGAACAGTTGAAAATAGACTTTCCCACCTAACATCCTCTCTCTGTCCCCATTTCTCCTCTGCTTCCAGGGAATGTAGTGTGGACTGAACCAAAGATCTGAGTCTGAAAGACGTTGAACAGGATCAAAAAGATATCAGGCAACAAGCAGGGAAGACTCATCCCTCTGCAAGCCGTAGGAGCATTTCAGCAAGCTATAGGCTTGTTTTTGCCACTTCCCTTTGCTATTGGAACCCCAGCCCCACCAGTCTTTCTTCAGTTCCTCTTGCTGGTTCCTGCCTCAGGACCTTTGCACATGCTCTCCTGGCTTAGAATGTTCTGTCTTCCCTTTTTTGTCTGTCCTTCAGTTCGTAGTTCAGCATCACTTCTTTGGAGAAGCCTCTTACACAAACACCTGCCAGGTGAGTTTTACTCCCAGAAAGTAGCATGTTTCTCTGATCCATGTATTAAACATATCTGTAATTCCTCACTTTTGTAGTTTTTCAAAACACTTTTTAAGGGCACTTGATCACTGAGCCACATCCCCAGCCCTATTTTGTATTTTAGTTAGTGACAGGGTCTCACTGAGTGGCTTAGTGCCTCGCTGTTGCTGAGGCTGGCTTTGAACTCTCGATCCTCCTGGCTCAGCCTCCCGAGCTGCTGGGATGATAGGCGTGCACCACCATGCCTATCTTTCCAAACTCTTAATATCTGTTACTCCGCTGCTTGTCTGTAAATTTCACGAGGGCTGGGACCACGCTGGTGCTACCTGCATTCCCAGAGCCCAGCCCAGAGTTGAAGATGGATGAATCCATGTTGAATGGGCAGAGGGCTGAGCAGGTCGACGGATGGACAGATGGATCCACTTGCAGTAGGAGGCCACAGCAGGGCTCCAGGGCCTCTCCCTAGATGTGTGGAGTTCCCTCACTGTGTTCAGCGCCCAGCATGTGCACCTGCTCAGAGGACTGCTCCCACTTGCCCTGTGTGTGCCCCGAGAGACTGAAGTGCCCGGGGTTTACATTCCCCTCAGAGGACGACTCTTAGCCAATTAGTGGCAGGGACAGGAGCCTCAACACGCCAGCTTTCTTGTCCTGATGAGGCCAGGAGGAACCTGCACTGCCCCCGGGGCTCCTGTGTGAAATGACCTCCTGTCTTTGTGACCCTGACCTTGCCTGACCCACGTTCTTCTTGGCTCCCCCCCCCCCACTTCCCTACGCCCTTTCCAGTGTTTCCAAGAACCTCTCCTAATAAATTACATTCATGCAAATCCTCCTCTTCAGGGGAGCCCAATCTGAAACACAGAGCCTTCTTCTGGAAAAAGTTCTCATTGAGCTGTGATTAATATCATAAATTTCAGTGCATGAAAGCTCTCCACCCAGACAGACCATTTGCTGGTTCAGACGAGGGTAAAGTCCTGCCAGTAACTGGCAGGGGAGGGTCATGTCTATGAGCTAACCTTGAATCTTCACCCCCGTGACCCACTGCCCCCGTGGGGATGAGTTAGACGTCTGTGCCCCTGGCATCCCAGCCAAGCTGTTCGCGGGAGCCCAGTGGCAGGACTCACTTGGGAATAAACCAAGATCCTCTCTACCTGCTTGTCCTCAAGATTTCAGCTGGGGCCAGGTCTGGGGGTGCACACCTGTGACCCTAGCAGCTCTGGAAGCTGAAGCAGAATAAGTTCAAGACTAGACTTAGCAAGGCCCTAAGAAACTTAGCAAGACCATGTCTCAAAATAAAATATAAAAAGGGCCGGAGATGTGGTAGAGCACTCCTGGGTTCAATCCCAGTGCAAAAAAAGAAAATTTCTTTTTTATCTGGGTCCAGGGTAGGACCAGGCTTATGAGTAGGGAGGAGGAGTCCAACTAGCTGAAAGATCCTGAAGGGGTGAGGTGCATACTACTGAGGTCTATACAGTAAGGATGTCTTCAGATTTAGGGGACAAACTCCTCAATTAAAAAGAGGCTTCAGCCAGGCATGGTGGCGCATGCCTGTAATCCCAGCAGCTCGGGAGGCTGAGGCAGGAGGATCGTGAGTTCAAAGCCAGCCTCAGCCACTGCAAGGTACTTAGCAACTCAGTGAGAGCCTGTCTCTAAAAAAAAAAAAAAAAAATGCGAAATAGGGCTGGAGATATGGCTCAGTGGTCGAGTGCCTCTAAGTTCAATCCCCGGTAGCCCCCACACCCAAAAAAAAAGAGGCTTCAATCACAGGTGCACATTTATTAAGGAATTTGCTATAAAGAAAAGTTTTTGTTGTGAAAGAGAAAATCGGGGGATCTCATGAGGAGGAGGTTAGCAGAAAGGCCAATCTGAGGAGGGAACTTTATGCCAAGATGGAAAGGAATCGCCACTTCAGGGAGGATGGCATGTGCAGAATGCTGTCCCCTCCACACACCGAAAACGTCCACATCCTAAACTCATGAACCTGTGACTACATCACGACCCATAGCAGAGGGGGCTTTGCCAACTGCGAGGGGGGAGATCATACCAGCTGGTTCAGGGGGAGCCCCTGCGCGCACGAGGTCTCTGTAGGGGGAAAGCTGGTCAGAGGGGTCAGAGAAGCTGTGACAGTGGAGGCAGAGGCCCAGGTGAGGCAGCCACCAGCCCAGGTGTGCCAGCCACCACGGGCCCTGGCAGAGTCAAGGAAGCCCAGGAGGACTGCGCCTGGACTTTAAACCAGCCTGACCCGCTTGGTACCAGAGACACTGGGAGATTCGATAGCCGTGTTTTTCTCAGCCACGAATCTATGGCAATTTGTCACAACACCCAGAAGAGATTAATTAGCAATCATTGGAGGGGGGGGACAGCCTATGCGAAGTCCTGGGTGGGGGAGCTTTTAGCATATTTGAGGAGAATGAAGGTGCCTCGTGGGAAAGCCCTTCGATGATGCAGGGGAGGCCCAAGGGCCAGATGACAGGGGCCTCACAAATGCCCCGCAGGAAGCTTGGGTTTTATTCTGAGATTGATGGGATGACATTAAAAAGTTTCAGTACAATATGAACGGTATTTTTCCAAGGTCACCTTTGCTGCTCTGTGGAGAAATGGAGGCGGGCTGGAGGGTTGCAATGAGGACCAGAAAGAGCAGACGCACTGGGGACCACCAGGAGGCCATCACGGTAATCCAGGAGTGAGCAGGAGGACTCGAATCAAGGCAGCTGGACGCAGGTAAAGAGATGCCTGCAAGAAAGATTTTGGACACTGACTTATTGGCTGCGAAAAAAAATCAAATAAAATAATTTGGACATCTTAATGCCAGGGGCCCTTTGATCAAATAAAAGCCAGCTTTTCAGAGACCACACATTGGCTCCTGACAGTGACAAACTGCGTGGCCACACAGGTAGTCCCCAGAGCAGGGACTTAGGGATGTTCTGGTAGAGCCAAGGAGGTAAAAAAGAAAATGTATGTTCCTTCCTGAGTGACCAGCAACAAATGACCGCCTCGCAAGAAAGAAATTTAGCTCAAGTGCAGACGGATGCACTGGGCACACGGGGGACACTTGAGAAGTCAGAATGTTATTTATGGGGACAATGACTTACTCTCCCAAACAACTATAAAGTCCCAACCTGCCCAAGTTCCATGAAAATCTCAAGTTCAATCTCCAATTTGAAGCTACAAAAAATGAACATGGATCCTTGAGGAATTCAGATTTGATGGGAAGGATATCCAAAGACCTGCCAACAGATGTTATTGGAAATGTTAGACTCATGCCTACTGACGGAAACGTTAAGCAGAATCAGCGTTCTGGTTTTATTTTTAAGCCAGGAGGAGGGAACCATGTTTGTCCCAGGGTAACTTTCCTCTCTCCCTCCGACGAGATCATGATCATAACAGTGACGCTAACCACCAAGCAACCACAGCTAACATTTCTTGAGCATTTACCATATATGACATATGACATAGATCGCTTGTTACCCCCATTTTCGACAAGATGAAATGGGGTCCCATGAAATAAGGACACCTGACAATGTGGCATGAGGAAGCGGTGGAGATGGTCCAACTAGGAAACCAGGTTGGGCACCAGGAATCTGCACACCGTGGGCAAAACCCCACTTGCCCTTGTTTTTGTAAATAAAGTTTTCTTGGAATACAAAACATGCTCCTTGATTCACCTACTACCAGGGCTCTGTCGCACTCCAAGGGCAGAGCTGAGGAGTTGCGGCGGGAGCCATATGGCCCACAGAGCCTAAAATATTTACTAGCTGGCCCTTTGTGGAAGAAGCCTGCCAATTTCTGCTCCAGATCAGACGTGCTACTGGGTACATTTCCTCAGAGATCACCCTCCCACTCTTTCGTGCCGCCTCTCCACCATCCACCCCACTCGCACGTTAGAGACCTATTCCTGATCATTCCATGAGACACCCAGGAGCCTTCCACTTCCCAGATGCCTCCTACTCCCACAGCTTGCCCGGCCATGTTTCCTCCTCACCCTGCTCCAATGCTGAGAGGAGGGCTGGGATGAAGGTCAGACTACAGGAAGCCAAACTCCTGGGGCCCTGGGGCCGCCAAGACCAGCTCCAGCACCTGACAGCATGAACCAGAGGGCTCATCAGGGGAACACACTCCCCAAGCCTGGTTCTTGAGAAATATGAGTGTTGTGTAGGGAGAAAGAGGAAAGTCCTGGCCTGGGTGAGCTCTGTGAGGGAGACCTGCTCCCTAATCATGATTTCTATTGCATGGGCTTCGCCTGGGGTTGGGGACTCTACCCAGCCAGGGGAGGATGAATGACCAGAGGGATTCTGGCCATCTGCCCCCACAACCAGCAGGAACAGGGACAAAGGGAAGATGGGAGGGTCACTGTCAGGTCCTGCAGAGTCCTCTAACTGAAGGTGGTTTTTTGCGAACAATCATTTCCTAAGGCTGCCCAACAGAGTGTCACAGACTGGGTGACTTAAACCACAAAAAATTATATTTTTTGCAGTTGTGGAGACTGGAAGTCCACAATCAAGATGTTGTAGCATCGGTTTCTCCGATTCCCCCTCCTTGGCTTAGGGATGGCCACCTTGTCCCTGCATCTCCACGTGGTCTTACCTCTGTACATGTTTGTGTCCTGGTTTCTTATAAAGATATCCATCGCGCGGGGCTAGGGCTCACCCTAACATCCTGGGTTTTACTTCATAAACTCTTTAAAGATACAATCTCCAGTCACTTCCTGAGCTACCTTGGGGTCAGGACATTTGATTGTTGAGGGAACACAGTTCACTGCATAACGGTGATCATCCTCATCTCTAATGGAAATGAACCTGATATTTCATCTGCAAGTTTGATATGTACTTGGGTTTAAAAGAGATACTTTTATAGTGCTTCTCTTTCCAATTTTCAAAGGTCTTTCTATTAGGAATGAATCTCAGGCCTATTGAATGCCTTTTGGTACACACTGACATAATCCTACAGAATATTTTTAATCATGTGTGTGTGTGTGTGTGTGTGTGTGTGTGTGTGTGTTGCTGGGGATTGAACCCAGGACCTTGTGCATGCGAGGCAAGCACTCTACCAACTGAGCTATATCCCAAGCCCTATTTTTAATCTTTTTCAGTGGTATAACTATTAATAGAGTTCCTGTTATTAAACAGTTCTGCATTGACACTCTGAACATATGAAGCAATCCTATAAATCCGTAGGAAAAGGATTTTTAAATCTAGTCTAAGTTCGACAAAGGAGAGAAGCAGACCATTCAAGGAAAAGGAAATGCTCCCCATCAACAAACATTAGAAAAATTCCACCTCACTAGGAATCAGGGAAATGCAAATTAAACCAGGAATAAAATCCCATCCCACACAAGAGTTCCCAAGGATGTGGAAGACAGAACTCTCACACCCTGCTGGTAGGAGCGTACACAGCTACAGCCTCATTCACACATGCAAGTGGGGACGTGTATACCAGGTTTGTTTTAGCATTGTTTATAAAAGCCACTAAAAAAAAAAAATGGAAATAATCTCAACTTCTGTCTTACTTCAGGCTGCTGTCACAGATACCATAAACTGGGTGGCTCATGAACGACAGAAACCTCTCTCTCACAGTTCCGGAAGTCTGAGCTCAGGGAGACAGCATGGTCTGGTTCCAAGGAGGACCCTTTTCCAGATGGCAGACTGCCACCTCATTAAGTGCCCACACCGGGGAGAGCTCTCCGGAGTCCCTTTTGAGGGCACTGATTCCATTCCTGAGGGCTCCACTTTCGTAACTTGCTAACGTTCCAACGTCCCCAGCTCCTAATGCTGTGACATTGGGGGTTAGGACTTCAACATGGGGATCTGAGGGGCACCCATTCAGTCCATAACAAATGTCCACATGTTAAAAAATAATAATGATAATAGATAAATATAATAGGATGCATGTGTACAATGAATGTGCTAGATCTACTTGTGTCCATGTGGAAGAATCTCAAATACATAACACTGAGAGGACACAGCAAGTTCCAGAGGGACACATGTAGAATGAAGCCAGCTATGAAATTTTAAGGATATATAAAATAACATGGAGCTAAATATTTATGAATACTTATAAAAGTTTTAGGGGTAGAAAACATGGGTTAGAAGGATATGTACCAACTTTAAAATAGTTGTCATCCCTAGTTTGGGCAAGGGGCAAGGGAGGGAAGGAGGAAGGGGACTGAGAATAGAACCCAGGAGGGGTGCAAAGAAGGAGACTCAATTCATTTATGAGGTTTTATTTTATTTCTTTTTTAATAAAATGACCTGGAAAACAGAAGTGTTTGTATTCCTAGGCCCAATCCTACTTGGTCATGGTGAATGATTCTATTAATGTCTTATTGAATTCTGCTCGGTATTATGTTATTTATAGTTCTCATCTAGTGCCTTGGTCTCTCTTCTCTCTCTCTCTCTTTTTTCCACTATATTCTTCAAGATTGGATTTCAGGGGTTGTACCATCCTCATAAAATGAATTAGAGGGTTTTCTATGCTGTTCTCTAGTCTGGAACCACTAGTCGAGTACAGAAATGATCTGTTACTAGAAAATTTGAAGGAAAAAAAAAAAGCACATTAGAAAAAAATCCCTGCTTAAGAAGCCTGTTTTGAAGTTGCCATTTAGCCATGCTTTAATTTTTTTTATGTTTATATAATTATTTTTCATTCAGACTTATTCCCTTTTCGGGAGTCAATTTTTGTAATTCATATTTTGCAAAACCAATCTACATCACTGAGATTTTTTTTCATGTCTTTACAAAGAGTGGTACATGGTAATATCTTGGTTTTTTAATCTCTCACATGCCTTTTAGAGCTTCTCATCATTTATAATTTTATTTGTTTTGCTTTCCCCCTCTCGAACCAATTTGTCAGAGTTTTATCTGTATTATTCGTTTTCTCCCCATAGCTACCTCTTGAATGCATTTATCACACCTTGAGCGTTTCTGTTTTAGAATCCATGGATTTCTGCTTTGTTCTTTAAAGGATTTCAAGGATTTATTTTTCTTGATTCCTTTTAAATTTTTTGCTAATTTTCATACTTCTTGATTTTAAAGCTAACTTCATTTATTTTTTATTTTCAACAATAAAAAGCAATTTAAGAGCTTTGGCTACATGCCGCAAGTTTTCAGACGTATTATTCACATTCTCATTCTTCTCTAAATGGTCTTTGTATATTTTATTTCTCCTTTGACTTAATAATTTCTTAGGAGATTGTTCTTTTTACCCCATTTCCATATAACAATAGCTATGCAGTATAAATGGGAGACACACAGATGGCAAGAGTAAGACCAGTGAGGTACCCAGCACAGCACCCAACTCTCCTGTATAAACATCTGCTGGATGGATGTGCTGACTGATCAGGATGGGAACACAAAGCCTGGTAATCATGAGAAATAATGTTGCCTCCTTCGTTAAAATAATAACCATAAAGTAAGTGGAAAAGAAGCAGAGTTTGCTCTCTAGCTAATTTCACAATAGGCCTCCACATGGTATTTATAGAGAACATTAACCAAGAGGAGCCTTTCCCCAACCACAGGATACCACAAGATGCAGATGTAATGAGCAGCAAAGATCTTCTGGCAACCGGGGCCAAATCCACCATCATCCTTATGAGAACCACCAAGTGCAGGCACAGCATATAATATTGCTGATGTGGAAGATGTACCTCCCCAGGGCATCCAGGGTACCCACGCTTCAGATGGAAGGCCCAGCACAGCCAAGGTCAATGGATGATACCGTCCCATCATGGTCAAGCTTGGCACCCCACAATATCACAGCCAGACTTTAGCCAATGGAGCTCTTCCCAACTTTCCATGAAAACAGATCTTTGACATATCTCTACCACAAGTCTTAGGATGTCACTCTATACCCTGTCCATTGTTGTAATTTCTTTCAATAAAACAGGTATGATTTATCCTTTTTATATATATCTTAATGAGTTTTCCTTTCAAACTCCAAGAACAACATATCACATGGCCCCTTCCCTTCAAAATAACTAAAGACAACTATACCGTATGTATCTTTCCACGTTTTTCCTGAGTTCATGCAAACATTCATCCATGAAAAGCCACATGAGAAATTTTCTTCTTGTTCTCATTGTAGCCAAAAAATAGGACCATGTTATTCAAATTTGCCTTTTCACATAAGAAAATAAAGATATCCTTCCACTCCTTCCACTTCTCTGTTTTTCAATAGCTGCATAAAATTCTAGAATACAAAATAACATAATGTATTCAATCATTCTCTATTCTTGGACATTCTTTCTGTTTTCAAATTTTTACCAAGTATATGCTATATTGTAATCAACTTTTTTTTATTATTGAATTGGTACTCTTATTTATGTTTGCCAAAAGTGAAATGGCTAAGTCAAAGAGTGAGTATATTTTGAATTTCAGTAGCTCTTTCCAGGTTTTTTTTTTTTCCTTTTGAATGGCTAAAGCAATTCTTATTCATACCAGCAAAGTATGAGGGTCTTTATTTTCCCCCATACAATCACACACCATGATTATGAATCATTTCCATTTTGGCCAAACTGATGAATTTCTAAAGTGGTTTTATTGTCATTTTTATTTGCATTTCCCCTTCCCCCATAAAAACGAGCAAATTTTAATTTGCTCATTGGCTATTTGCATTTCCTCTTTTGAAAACTGCCTACTCCTATCCTTTGCATATTTCTTTATTGTATTTTTTTAATCTTTTTAATTTGCAGAAGGTCTTTGTAGATTAGAAAAATTAGCACTGGAGGCTCCCAGTACTTTTCCTGGAACTGTCACAAAGAGGCTCAGTAGTTTTGTTGGGAATCACTGGTGTAAGAGAAAGGCTAGAAGTGCCAGGGCCATTTTTGCCACCATGTGGATAGAGTCTGATAAAAAATAATAATAATTGTAGGGTCTGGGGTTGTAGCTCAGTGGTAGAGCACCTGCCTTACATGTGGGAGGCACTGGGTTCGATCCTCAGCATCACATAAAAATAAAGATATCCTGTCCATCTACAACTGAAAAGTTTTTTTTTAAAAAATATAATAATAATTATAGAGAAAACAAGTCAGAATGCAGAGAGAGAGCTAATGATATTGCTTGAATACCTAGGTACAGCTATTCTTGAAGCTGGAAGGATTTAGCCATTGAACTTCTCAGTTACAAGAGCCAATAAATTTCCTTTTTGGTTTGTGTTAGGTTTCTGTCTCTTGCCACCAAAACCTTCCTAACTACATATTTGCACATATTGTGACCACACCCTGATTCTGGAACAAGACCTTAGCATCCAAAATAAATGGATTTTCTAAATTCTGAGTCTAGGTAATATTTGAACTGGTCTTGGGTATCACCCGGGTTTCCTGCTACTTGGCAATCTCTAGAAGTTTCCTGAGTCCATAGCACCCCAAGCCCATGGGAAGAGTTTAGAGAGCTTCTCTGTTATACCAGCCACCACAAGGAACTTGAGTCTTGACAAATCACATGGTTGGCACACACTACATTGGTTGGACACACTTAAATGAGGCCTAAGCAAGAAAATGTGCAGAGGCCCAAGTTACAAATCGTGAGTTACAATTACACCTCTTGGGTATTTGTGAGAAGAAGTTCTTGAATCCACAGGTATGCTAGAGGACAGGTCAGGTGTCCAATGTCCACTAGAAAACACAGCACCTCCTTAAATGCGCTGTTACTATAAGGTCGACTTTTGCCCTTTATTAATTTGCCCTATGATTATTAGTGCCATAAGGAAGGGAGGAAGTAAATGGCTCAGGAATTATAATTCTTTGTGAACAAAAACAGAGGGGACTTCACAGTGTCTGATGTGGGATTTCTATTCTGAAGCGATAGGAGGGCAAGATATCAAAGTGCTAAGGGTTCAAATAAACTTTGAACATACTATCAGAAAATCCCAAATAGGGTCACATAGGCATCATACGCAGACCTCTCCAACCCCAACAACCACAATGGCAAACACTAATATTTATTAGGCTCCTGTCATGTGCCAGACACTGAATAAGACACTTGTTGTAAATCACTGTATTATTTTTACTCACATAAAAATCTAAAGAGCTTACAAGACGTCGAAGCTCACAGAGGTCCCATCAGACAGGACGAGGTGTCATCCTGAAGTACAAACACCCTCAGCATCCTGATGACTGCACACAACAGAAGTTTAGTTCTTGTGCATGGTGCTACCTGACCACTGCGGGCTGGCGGGGGAGCCGCTCTGTTCATCTTGGGCTGATGAGAGGTGTGTGTGTGTGTGTGTGGGGGGGGGGGTCTTCCTCAGCTCTGTTTCCAGAATCATAGCACCAAGAGGAAGAGACTTGACCCAGAGAGCTAACTCTTAAAACTCTCATCTGGAAGCCAAGTGCTGCTTTATTCATTTCATGAACAGAAAAAGCCCCCGTATCCATATTCAACTTCAAGGCGGGGAGAGGGAAAGGCTGTAATCCCGCTTATGCCCAGAAGGAAGAGAATTGAAGCCATTTAATTAACAGCAAGCAATGCAACCACAAAGCTCAAGCTGCTCTGGCCTCTTCTAGAAATGGGGGTTCATAATAAGTGGAGAATCTTCAATTTCTGCCTCTGCCATTGCTCCAAACAAAAACTTTAAAGGTGAAAGTTTTTCTGCCTCATCTCCCCTTCCCCCACGGACCTCATTTCTATCCATACCCCTTTCCTATAGGAATTCTCATCTTTTCACTTTATTTTTATAGAATTTTTGGTCTCCTGGGCATCAAACTCTTGAAAAGAGCACATTTGGTTTGGATGGGGTATGTGTTTTTTTTTTCCCCCTGCAAAAAAGGGAGTTTAAAAACCTTCATTTCGTATTCAGGAATAAATGAGAAGTAGTGTTATTTATAATTGGATCCCTCTAATTCAGACTAAATGTAGATTAATCCTAATTGATAACACATAAAATTTAATTAAACCTTAATAAAGAACCTGGGAAGGAGTTCTCAATAGATGGTATCAATGGTAATGTTGGATGCTGCACGCGGCAGGACTTGAGATAAAACACAATTCATAGAAGTATTTTCAGGGCTTTGTGAAAGTCCAGATACAGGTCATTCCCTCAAACATGACATTCATTAAAACTGTGGATAAATCTGAGAGTTGGTGTTGGCCACAGAGCTTGCCGATAAGAAGTTTGGACCTCAGAGCTCCCAAGGGCCTCTTTAGTCCTCCCTCTTCTCCCCGGTCAGTCAGAGGCTGCTCAGTTCTCTGACCTTGAAGCCAGGAGGAGTGGCTGTCACAGCCTAGTCGCATCAAGATAAACCCCACCCCACCGAACATCTCACTGTAGAAATCCAATTAACGCAGCTACATAAACATCACCCTTCTGATCAATGTTTCCGACACAGAAACATTTTCATTTCATGTATTCACGAATATTTTTATGCGTTCAGGAGTGATTGAGAACCCATCTTCCGTGGTCAATCACTCCAGCATCTAATTACTTAAAACATGAATAGAGAGTCCAGGCAGAGGAGGAGATGTGTCTCCGGGAAAAGAACTGCTTGCTTACAATTGGAAGGATAGCCACTCCGACTGTGGGAAAGTGTATCAAAGGAAGTAAATATAGATGCCTTCAGAGACCAGGAAGATAATCTAAGAGGTAAAGGGACTGAGTGGGTCCTGCAGCAAACTGACAAGGGTCTTCTGGGTCCAGAAGTGACAACCATATTTCTCTACCCACAGTGGCCAGGGGAGGGGACTTTGGGCTTAATATTGCCGGATCATTTATACTTCATTAGAAATTTTCAATTTAGATGGTAATCTGAAAAGTTAAGCCCATTTTTTAATTGGTAAGAAAAAAATTTTAATGTTTAAATACCTGACAGGCTTTTGATTTCTCATTTGAAATTTTCCTCCTAAATCTTTGAGTTGGCTCCTTCCCTTTGGGCAATTCTTTCCTTTAACAAATATTGAATACGTGGGCCAGGCACTGGAGGTAGCACAATGATCAAAATAAAGATCTCTGACCTCATAGAGTTCATGTTCTAGCCAGAGGAGACTGACAATAAGCAATAAACATATTCGATAAGTAAAGCATATGGTATGTTAGATGGGTTACACGCTAAGAAAAGACAGAAAAGCACAGACAGGTCAAGGGAATTGAGACTGTGAAGGGATTGCCCATTACTATTTAGACATGGTGGTAGAGGAAGGCCTCGCAGAGAAGGTAACACTGGTGCAGAGTCTCAAAGGGAGAGAAGAAATGAGCTGTGCAAATATGTAGGGGAGCACAGCAGAAAGCTGGGCAAGGCCCTGAAGGAGTATGCCGGGAATGTCCAAGAAATAGCCATTAAACTTGCTATTATGGAGGAAGGGAGAGGGAGATGGGAGAAGGGAGGGAAGAGGGAAACCCTAGGGGGAGAAGGGCCCACCACAGGGCCTCAGGGGTCGTTGGAATTACTTTGGCTCTTAACTAGGAGGCTGCAGCATCATCCGGTGGTAGTAGTAGAGCTGGAGTCTAAATATATTTGAAAGGTAGAGCCAATAGGAATACCTGGTAGACTGGTCGTGAGGAATGAGAAAAACAGAAGATTTAAGGACAGCTCCAAGCTTTTTAGCCTGAACAAGCAGAAAGCTAAGAAGTCTCTACACCCAGCCAATCCCAAATGTCCCCAATTTCAGACAGCCAGGTTAACCCCATTTATCACCCTCTGACCAGTCATCATGATGATGATCACAAGTACTACCATTTTATCGAGCACTTACTACATGGCAAACTATTTTATATATTGTTTTTAATATATTTTATATAGTATTATATATAAATTATATATTATATGTAAGTATTTATATATATGAAGTATTTATTTATATATATAAATATATATGTACACACACACACACACACATATATATATCTTTTATATTGCTTTTAATCCTATGTAAACTTTGTGAACTAGACATTGTTATTTACCACCATCTTCCCTGTGAGGACCCTGAAGCTTAGAAAAGTTAAATAAGTTGTCAAGTTTATAGAGCTCATAAGAGTCACAGGCAGGATTTAAGCATAAGGCTTTATGATTGCAGGGTTCATGACCCAGCCACCATAGTACACTGCCTCTCCAAATCTGGGATTTTCTAACTACTTGCCTTGTGTCAAGCATAGGCTGAGGCATTTTGCATTTGTGATTTCCTCTGATTTTTACAATAATCCTATGAAGTAGGTATTCTTGTTCCTATTTTCAGATGGAAGTGAAGTAACATACTCAGGCCCAAAATCTCTTTTTCAGAAACTGCGGTTCTCCAGGGAAATATGATAGGGAATGCCATGGACTGAATAGTTGTGTTCTCCCAAAATTCATATGTTGAAGCCCTGCTCCCCAGTATGATGGTATTTGGAGACAGGGCCTCTGGGAGAGATTAGGTAATGAGGGTAAAGCCCCCTGATGGAATTAGTAGCCTTAGGAAGGAAAGAGAGAAAAGAGTACACTCACGCTCTGTCTCTCTCCCCACCGCACCACCTTATGCAAGGATACAAGAAGACAGACATTTGCACACCAGGTAGAAAGTCTTCATCAGAAACCAAATTGTTCAGTACTTCATTGTGCTTTTCCCAGCATCCAGAGCTTGGATAAATGACGTTCCGACATTTTAGCCCCCCAGTCTTTGGTATTTTGTTAGAACAGCCTGAACTAAGTCAGGGAAGTTGGCATCAACCCACCTGCCCCAACATTAGTTTGGGTGGAAGAAGAAACTAAGTGGTGGGGAAGAAGAAAGCCTTAAGACATGGTCTCTGCATTTAGACAGCATGACTCTCTCTGGGAAGATGATTAATTACCCATGGCCAGCCGAAAGCCAATATGTCTCAGTATTCCCGACCTTCAATGGACAGCTCACCCACACTGAGGGCTGTCTCCATGCTACACACTCTGCTCCACATTGAGGATTCAAAGATGGACAGGAGAAAGCTCCTACAAAATCCATGGACATTGAAGAATTTTGGAGGCATATGCATTTCTGTAAATGATCTGCAAGGCTCATTTAAATGCATCATAAGTGCCACTGAGCTGAATGTCTATTCCCAGTTCTTTTCCTTAAATGTTAAAAACTAAAGACAGCACTCACCATCTGCTATAGCTTGAGATCTGCTCCTTCCCCCTCCCCAAGGCCTCCTGACATGGCAGGCCCTGGCTGGCAGCCCCATGTGATGCCATTCACCAGGCTACCAGAAACATCTAGAAGTCGTCAGAACATCTGCTGGCCTTTTCTCTGCAATATCCAGCTGCTGTAAATTTGTACCCCTTGCCTCTTGGGTCACTTCAGGTTTGTGAACAATCAGGAAGCCGGGTCCTAGGGTATTTGGTCCCCACCAATCCTGGGTCCTTGGACTTCTGGTTACTGATGCAACAAATATTTACTAAGCAGCTATTATGTGCCAGGCATGATTATAGATGATACAATAGTAAGCAATAAAGATGGAGGCATTGCCCTCGTGAAACAGTCTGGAAGGGGAAACAAACCTAGAGCAAGCTCACTAGCTATTGGGAAGATAGAGTGCACTTCAGGAACATAGAATAGGTAGATCTGAACCAGCTGCAGACTCCTAGAGCACATGGTATTTGAGCTAAGGTATGAAGCAGGTGTTACCTGAGTGATGGTGGGTATCAGCGAGGTGTTCCCAGCAGAAGGAACAAGAGAAATGGTCCCAGTCAGAATAGAGCATGCAATTGTGAAGAAAAGTAAGAACTGGAAAACAAGAGAGTGATGTGAAATCAAGCAAAGATACCACATCATGTAAGGCTTGACAGGTCATTTTAAGAAGTTCCTTCTTCATCTTGAAGGCAAGGGATCATCATTACATGTTAAAGAAATGACCCGATTAAATTTGCATGCTAAAAGAATAATTCTGATGCTGCATGAGTTAAATGGAAGGATACATGAGAATAAAGAAAAGATGCATTACAATCCAGTGCAGTGGTCCAGGTGAGGGAGTACGTGGTGGCTCAGGCCATCATGGTGGCAGTAAAAATGAAGAGGATGGTGTCTAGATATATTTTTTCCATATTTTTATTGGTGGGTTTGGTTGTACATAATGATGGGATTTGTTGTTTTATATTGGTACATGCACACGGTATGACACTATAACTTGGCCAATATCACTCCTTAGATATGTTTTAGGTACAGGCAACAAAACTTGGTGAGAGATCACAAGAGGTAGGTAAGAGAAAAGAAAGACCAAATGGTGGCTGTGGGGACTTCCATCCTGTGAGTCCTGCTCAGTTCGTGCCTCAGCCATTACAGGTAAAAACATATAAAGTGATAAATTGCATATCCAGGGATGTCTCAACTATCACTTTTAGCACCTCGGACAGCTCCCCTGCCACCCTCCTTGCAAATCAACGTATGCATCTTGCCTTCTATATTGTCCCTGGCTGCCCGGTTCACATCCTCAAACACTCATAGACTTTCCCTACCTATGACTTAGAATCCAAAACAACACAATCTAAAGCCTGGTGCTATCTGATTCTTGATGTGCGATGCCACTTGACCAGCTAAGTAGATGTAGGGACAGGAGACCAGTGAGCATCTTTCCAACTACACGAGAGGGTGTGGAGGAGAGCAGCACACTAAGCAGAAAGATGGAGAGAGGCAAGAGAGCCGGGAGAGGAATTAATGATGCACAGTGGATCTTCCAAAGGCTCAAGTTCACTTGGGAAGTCAAGATGAGAGGGAGCTCTGTAGGATACGGAGTGAGAGAGAAGGGGGAAATAGCCAGGGGAGATAGTGGGAGGAAAGAAGACGCCAGAGAGTACTCTTGATGTAGCTTTCGGGAACACCAAAGAACGATGGGCATTTAAAATGCAGGCTGTGAGGAGGCAGCTTGGAAGTGCAAAAAAAAAAAAAAAAAAAAAAAAAAACACTTCAATGATGGTATTGATTTAGGTCCCAAACTTCTAATTAGAAGATAAAAGAAAAAGTAAGAACCCGAGGTAATTCTTTATGTGCTTACATAGCATAATGTTCATAATATACTTTTTTTTTTTTTTTTTTGAGAGTGGAAGAAAGGACAGCTTGCCGTACAGAATATACAGTATGATTTTGTTTATGTTTGAACAAAAAGCTTTTTAAAGTCTGGAAGAATACACCCTAAACTGTTAGCAGTAGTCATCTCTGAAAGGTGGGATGACAGCGGGGATTCCACTTTCTCAGTCATATTTTTATTTTCTTATAATGATGCTGTCTTAGTCCGTTCAGGCTGCTCTAACAAAAATACTATACACAGGGTGGCCTGTGAATAACAAACTTTTATTTTTCAGAGATCTGGAGGCTGGGAAGTCCAAGCCAAGTCATGAGCAGATTGGTGGCTGGTGAGGACTCTTTCCTCCTAAGCTTCTTTTACAAGGGCACTAATCTCATTCATTAGGGCTCCACCCAATGGCCCCATCTCAAGAGTCCCCAGTACTATCACATTGAGGATGACATTTCAATGTATAAACATTGATGGGACATAGCATTCAGACCATGACAGATTCTACGCTGTTTGGCCAGCATGCAATAACGGTATTGATTTAGGTCAGCTGTGCAAGTTGCTAAAATAACTAAAGAGTCCATGTTACTTGGAAAAGCAACTATCCAAAACTCCGTATGAACTCTCGCCAATACATCCAGGATCCTGCAGGTTGAGGGTTAACACAAAATACAGTGCAGAGCTTCTGATTTCTCTACTGCGACTTCAAGGCAGGTGTCCATTCTGATCGGGTCACGTGGCAAGCTGAGAAAATTGTTACTTTTGAATATATCTATTGTACTCCAAGAAAAAAAAATAGTTACATTCATTCTTTTTAAAAAGCATGGTGTCGGCTCCAATCAGAATCACATGATGGTTATCCCACTGAAAGAATTTTAGAACACTAGTCTGCAATTTTGATTATGGTCACAGCCCACATGTTAGATGACATTTACATAAAAGACCCCCTCTCATAGGCTCACCCAAGTTTTTAAAATTGTTCTTAACTGCATTCCACCCAGATGTGAGCTGTCAAATTGGGACTTCTATGCAGGGCTCTGACCCAGTGTGGTCACTCCCTCCTACAGACCTGTGTCTTACCACTCATTTCATAGAGGTATCTGTCCCTTAGTACTTCTTGTTATTATATTCCATCACCTGACTGCTTTGTAAGCACTCTGAAGACACATGATTTGGCCCATTGGTGATTCTCACTGTACGTAGCCCACTGCCTGGTTGTGGTGGTTTTTCGGGGTTATTTGTTGCTATTGATACATGTTACTTGCAAGGTGGTCCTCTCCCTTGGTTACTGTCACAACTGTCTGTGCATGGTTTGTACAGTTGGGGAGTCAAAGTCTGTTATAGGAGCCTTAAACACGACTGGTGCGTGAGAACTATTTTCCCAATATTAAGGGGCAGAAATCATTTGTCTGTTCACCTGTTCCTATGGGAATTGCCTTAGATTTCTCTCATTCTTCATGTTTTTACTGTTATCTGACAACAAATATAATTCTCTTTTCCTTAAGAAAGAGTTTTGCAGTACAAGTGATCATTAAGTACCCCCATATGCTCCATGTTGGATGTTAGAAGGAGTCATTATCCTTATTGGCATCTCTGTGTTGGGATGTCAACAGCTTTGGTACCTGATGATTGGCCAGTGTATATATAGTCAATGAGGGTAATCCACACCAATGTCCTAAGCAAACCCCAAAATTCCAGTGTTTTAGCACTTAAATAAGAGCTTATTTCTCACTCACACAAAGAACAGTGTAGGTGTTTCTGGTCAATAGGCAACATTCTTCCATGCAAAGACTCAGGGACCCAGGCTCTCTCCATATAGCTTTGGAATGATCTGCACTCAGCTGACAGAGAAATGAAGAGAACAGAGAAGACACCACTTCTTCTTCTTCTTCTTCTTTTTTTTTTTTTTTTAGTTGTAGGATAGCATGCCTTTATTTTATTTGTTTATTTTTATTGAGTGCTAAGGATCGAACCCAATGCCTCACGTGTGCTAGGCAAACACTCTGCCACTGAGCTACAGCCCCAGCTCCAAAACACCACTTCTTAAAAGAACCCTGACCCAGCAGCAATGCATGTCATTTCTGCTCATGTTCCATTGGTAAGGACCAAACCCATAACCATATGGTGGTCCAAGGGGAGACGGGTAATGTGCTCCCTGCCTGAGAAGTTGCTTCCTAGGGCACCTTTAGAAATGGAGTCATGAAGTTCTGGTAGGTAGCTCAACATCTACCATAGTAAACATAATAGAAAATCATCTAATAAGACTCTGTAGGAAAACTATCTTCTAATGATGGTAAAGGAGACATTTTCAGATTTATTCTCCCCAAGTCTCTTAATAATATTTCTGCTACCTGTCAGAAGATGTGAGTTTTTATGCTAAGGGGGAAAGATTTCAAAGAGGGAGAGAATTACACAGGCTAACAAGGACACAACCCATGTGAACTTAAAAGCTAGGCTGGAGCAATAGGTGGCCTGATTCTATAAAGTCTGTAAGTATCAGGAAGGAAATAAAGCATCCTACTATTCTTTGAGCCAAATCTAACTCTTATTAGTCTCTTTCTGTCACTATTACAAAATCCTGAGGGCAATTAAGTTATAAAGAAAAAGGGGCCGTTTTGGCTCATGTTTCTAGAGGTTTCAATCTAAGATAGAGTGACCCCAGGGTTTAAGGTCTCTATCAAGGTAGCTTATCATGGCAAGGGTGCATGGTGGAGCAATCTACTCACCTCCTGAGCCAGGAAGCAGAAGTAAGAAAGAACAGGCAAGGGTACCACAATCCCTTTTAGGGGCACACCTCCAATAACATAAGGACCTCCCCACAAGTCCCTCCTCCTAAAAGATCATAGCAGTTCCCAACAGCACCACCCTGGGGACAGAGTCTTAAATGCATGAATCTTTGGGGGACTTTCAACATTCAAGTTATAGCAGTCTCCATTCTCTGTAATGCTACTGCCCAGTAGAACATTTTGTCACTCTAATAAGCCCTAATTCCTATCCCTGAGGCCATAATCTAGTTTATGAAGAATGCCGGAAGTAAACTCCCAGGACATGCGTCTAATAAAGCTATTTCTTTTAAAAAATAAAAGGAACTGCTACTGGTCCATAATGAACATTTTGTATTTTTAAAGTATTTTCTTTCAGAGAAAAAAATTGTAATTCATTCTTTTTCCCCCAAAATAATAAAGAAAATTGCTACTGGGAAAGGTTTGGCATTTGAAACCTAGTGGGAGATTTTTCCAGCAGATGGTTTAGTGACAAAAAGCTTTTAAGAATTTCTGACTGCTACAGAGAGAGAGGGAGAGGGAAGGCAGGAGGAGAGAAAGGGTGGGGGAGAGAAAGAGAGAGAGGGAGAGACTTGATATGATAAAGAAAAGATGTGTCCAAAGAAAGCAATTCTTATTCAAGGTCTGATGACTCAAATAATCCATACACTAGATCAGAGATTTCAAAATCTGTCTGTGCATCAGAATAGCATGGAAAGTATGTTTAAAATACCCATGGAATCAGAATATCTGTGGGTGGTGACCAGACATGCATATTTTTTAAAGCTCTGTAGGTGACTGTGTTGAAACCCAGTGGTCCCGTTGTTTGTTTAATTCTGATGGTAGCTATGAAGCTGGGCAGTCTTATTAGCTAAGCAAATACTATGCACTCTTGGCCACTTGTTTATTACTTTCTGTACATCTAAACCTACCAGCAGCAGTCCCTTTACCAAGTCCCTCGTCTTTCCACCAAAAAGCATTTGCATGGTGTTCTTAAGAACATGATGGTAAGGATGCCAGTGAATTTGATGATTTCATTTGGAAGCAAAGGAGGCAGAGTTCACAGCCAATCCACCCAGCACGATCTGCAGAGAATCAGAGCTATGTCACAGCCAATGGCTCTGTCGAATACCACTGCCCACATCCTCTGGGAAGAAAGGGTGGTATCCTGGGAGGAGCACAGGCTTTGGCAGATGGGTTTTAACTTCCAGCACTGCCATCTGCTAGCTGGGAACCCAGGATAAGTCCCGCCAACCTAGTTTCTTTATTGTAAAATAGAAATGGATGATATTGACCCTATAGTTTCAAATAGGGGTAAAAAAAATGTGAAGAAAACATCTTGTCGCATGCACAAGGCCCTGGGTTCAATCCCCACACCACCAAAAAAAAAAAAAAAAAAAAAGGTATGGGAAAGAATCCACCATAGAAGAGGAACTTGGTAAATGGTACCATCTTTGCTGCATTTCTTTTAACCTCCTTCCCCTGGAAATAGGAGAACCAATTAGCAAATGTCCACAAAAAACTTCACATTTTCCCAATACTATGTGAATTTTCTACAGAAGGGTAACCCAGGAGAGAATGTGGAGATAGGGATATTTTTCTGTTATCCTTCAAGTAATGTGGCTACCTCTGAACAGACTTTTACCTCTAGTCCCAGATGTCACGCCAACCGGAAACCACCTCCTGGTACCTGAGACCAATGGTAGAAAACAGACATAGTTTTGTAGCGGTGATTTAGGATAGAGGAATGATTTCTGTAAGCCCCACATGGTCAAATACAAAATTACATGGAATTCAAATTAATCACACAGACAGGCATAAAACACCAGACTCTAAATATTATTTACCCAGCATCGAACAGATGTTTGTTTCCAAAGCTACAATCTCCTCTAATTGGCCGACACTGTACTGCATAAACTCCAATGCAAGCTTATGTTCTATAATGAATGACAAATGCCTAGAAGAATCCTTTGTGAATTGACAGCCTCCCCCTCCAGCATGCAAATTGCATCGAAATTCCATCAGCAGACGCAGATCAGCTCATCTGCATGATTGGCAAACGAGTGGATAAACATACCCTTGGATTCACTGTCCAAATTCAATTTGATCCATTCGTCTCTGTTTTTAGAGATCATTTATTTGTTAATTTATTCATTCAGTCAACATTTATTGAGCAGCTATTCCAAAACAGGCACTGTCTTAGGCTTTAGGAATGCAAAGATGAATACAGATCTGGTCTCTTCCTTTCAGAAGTCCACAATGAATGAAGGGAGACAAGACTGGTAAAGAAAGAGAATGACCCATGTGACCAAGAGCAGGTAGAGCTGTGGGCAAGCTTCCATGGTAACTCAGAGGGGGATGATCAACTCTACCTACAGGAGGTAGGGATGGAGTCACAGATTTTCAAGGAGAAACTTAGAGGATTATGTTAGCTGGACAAATGCAGTGTAGAAAGGGGGTTTCAATAAAGAGAACAACAAGGACACATGAAAAGGATGTCACATTTTGGGAATTGTGACATTTGATCTTACTAGAACATGAAGAGAAGGTGTCTGCTTGGTTGTGATTCCTTTGAAATGTATCCATGCAAAGGACACAGCCGCCCTTGAAGGACAGCATGACTATAGCTATTGAAATTGGAAAATACACATGCTTTATTTGTCGTAGCAAAATATTTTTTAAAATATGATTCTTCTCCAAGGGACTCATTAAATCAACTATGGTACATCAATGTACAGAAATATGATACAGACTAAAAACTATGTAGAAAGAGTGAGCACATGTCCCTTAAATAGAAAGATCTACAGTTAGGAAAGGACCTCTAGGGTATTCTGTCAAGTGGAAAAAAAATAGGTAAAGAAAAATATATGTAGTAGACTACCTCTTGTGTTAGAAAATTAAAAAAATAGGAATACATGTTCATTTGTTTTCATAAAGAAACAGTAGAAGAATACACAAGAAATTAATACCCACAGGGTAAGGGGGAGGAAAGAGATTAGGAAAGAGATGAAGGGGTTTTGCACGGTATATCTTCTATATCGTTTTTAATTTGTGACTCATATAAATGCACAGGCTGCTTAAAACAGAACTAAATTTTAAATTTTAGTTAAAAGTTGTCTCGTGCCTCATAGTTAAGCAATTCCAATCTTGGTATAAACCACCAAGCCTCACTCCTGTGTGTGTATATGGAAGGCATATAAGAAAGTATGTTCATTGTGGAGGGGAAAAAAAAACTTGAAAATAGCCAAAATGTCCGTTAATAGAATCATGAAGCTATGATATAGTCATGCTTTGGAATATTATGCAGCAGTGCAAACAATGAGGTAGATCAGTATCTACTAACATGGACACAACTCCAAGACTTACTGGTGTATGAGAAAAGATATGGAATGGTGGTTACCAGGGCCTAGGGCTAGAGAGATACGAGTTAACAGGTACAAAATTTCAGTTAGAATGAATACATTTGGGGGATCTATTGTGCTGCCCAGGGACTACAGTTAATGATGCATTGTATACTTGGAAACTGTTCATAGTAGATCTTAACTGTTCCCACAGAATACGTGATAAGCATGTGAGGCAATGGATATGTTCATTAGCTTGATACGACCATTTCATAATCCCAACATAAATCAAAACATCACACTGTACACCACAAAATAGGTACAATTTTGATTCATCAACTAGACAGCAAGTAAATGAAATACATGCAGAAAGATATGACAGCATTGAGGTAACACCACACACGCATGCGCGCACGCGCACACACACACACACACACACACCACAGAAGGAGGGAGGGAGAGAGAGAGAGAAAGCACTCTTCAATATTCTTCAGAATTCCATCCACCACCCCCTCTCCTAAGGTAACCCAACCTCTTTGGAGTAGTAATGCCCTAGTGTCAAGGGCGTCTCATTCTGTGGCTCGGCACACCCTCTCCTCTATACTGTGGCTTCTCATCTGTCGTACCAAAATAGGCTCACCTCCAGACTCACCTCTCCCAGTCAAGGAGCTGGGTCAGATTTTTATTTATTCATTTTTTTTTTGTACCAGGGATTGAACCCAGAGGTGCTTAATCACTGAGCCAAATACCTAGCCCTTTTTTATTTTTTTATTTTGAGATAGGGTGTCTCTAAGTTGCTGAGGCTATCTTTGAATTTGTGATCCTCCTGCCTCAGCCTCCCGAGCTGCTGGAATTGCAGGTGTGCGCCACCACCAGGCTCGGCTGGGTCAGAAATGTTTACAGTGCTGTTCGGCCAAATGGAGAAGAGAAGAATCTAGAATAGTTTCGAGATTTCTGAGCAGGGTCTTATTACCCAAAACAGGGAAATAAAAGAGAGTCCCTGGCTGGGTGAGTTCTTTTTGGGGTTATGATAAATCTGAGTCACATAGAAGATATTCAAACAAAAACCTGGAGCTTAGCCCAAGAATAAAGTCCACATCAAAGAAATGGGCAAGAGGGCTGGGGTTGTGGCTCAGCGGTAGAGCGCTCGCCTAGCACGCGCGTGGCCCGGGTTCGATCCTCAGCACCACGTAAAAAAATAAAATGCATTGTGTACAACTAAAGCAAATAAATAAATATTTTTTTTAAAAAAATGGGCAAGATGAATAAGTAAATAAATAATAAAAAAAAAAAAAAAAAACGGGCAAGAGCCCCACCAACAGCAGCCAAGCGCTGGCAGGCCCGGGACAGGCACATGGACCTCCTCTGAGTGCAGGCAGGCCCAGGACTGGAAGGATACACAGCTGAGTTCTACAAGACCTTTAAAGAAGAACTAATACCAATACTCTTCCATTTATTTCAGGAAATAGAAAAAGAGGGAGCACTTCCAAACTCATTTTATGAGGCCAATATCACCCTGATTCCAAAACCAGGCAAAGACACATCAAAGAAAGAAAACTTCAGACCCATATCTCTAATGAACATAGATGCAAAAATTCTCAATAAGTTTCTGGCAAATTGAATACAAAAACATATCAAAAAGAGTATACCACGATCAAGTGGGGTTCATTCCAGGGATGCAAGTTTGGTTCAACATGCGGAAATCAATAAATGTAATTAATCACATCAATAGATTTAAACATAAGAACCATGTTATTATCTCAATAGATGCAGAAAAAGCATTCAACAAAATACAGTACCATTTCATGTTCAAAACACTAGAAAAACTAGGGATAATAAGAACATATCTAAACATAGTAAAAGCTATCTATGCTAAGCCCCAGGCCAACCTCATTCTAAATGGAGAAAAATTAAAAGTGTTCCCTCTAAAAACTGGAACAAGACAGGGATTCCCTCTCTCACCATTTCTATTTAACATAGTTCTTGAAACACTAGCCAGAGCAATAAGACAGACAAATGAAAGTAAATGTATACAAATAGGTAAAGTAGAACTCAAATTATCACTATTCGCTGATGATATGATTCTATACCTAGAATACCCCAAAAATTCCACCAGAAAACTTCTAGAACTCATAAATGAATTCAGCAAAGTAGCAGGATACAAAATCAACACCCATAAATCAAAGGCATTTCTATATATCAGTGACAAATCCTCTGAAAGGGAAATGAGAAAAACTACCCCATTTACAATAGCATCAAAAAAATAAAATACTTGGGAATCAACAAAAGACATGAAAGACCTCTATAACAAAAACTATAGAACACTAAAGAAAGAAATTAAAGAAGACCTTAGAAGATGGAAAGATCTACCTTGTTCTTCGATAGGCAGAATTAATACTGTCAAAAGGACCATACTTCCAAAAGCACTATCCAGATTTAATGCAATTCCAATCAAAATCCCAATGACATTCCTCATAGAAATAGAAAAAGCAGGCATGAAATTCATCTGGAAAAATAAGAGACCCAGAATAGCTAAAGCAATCCTTAACAAGAAGAGAGAAATGGGTGGCATCACTATAACAGAGCTTAAATTATACTACAGAGCAATAGTAACAATAAAAGCATGGTATTGGCACCAAAATAGACTTGTAGACCAATGGTACAGAATAGAGGACACAGAGACTAACGCATTTAATTACAGTTATCTTATATTAGACAAAGACACCAAAAATGTACAATGGAGAAAAGATACCCCCTTCAACAAATGGTGCTGGGAAAACTGGAAATCCATATGCTACAAAATGAAATTAAACCCCTATCTCTCACCATGCACAAAACTCAACGTGGATCAAGGACCTAGGAATTAGACCAGAGACCTATTAGAAGAAAAAGTAAGCCCTAATCTCCAACATGTTGGATTAGGCCCCAACTTCCTTAATAAGACTCCTATAGCACAAGAATTAATATCAATAATCAATAAATGGGGGGCTGGGGTTGTGGCTTAGCAGTAGAGCGCTCACCTCGCACGTGCACAGCCTGGGTTCGATCCTCAGCACCATGTAAAAATAAAGGCATTGTGCACAACTAAAGCAAATAAATAAAGATTTTTTAAAAAAGAATCAATAAATGGGATAGATTCAAACTAAAAAGCTTCTTCTCAGCAAAAGAAACAATCAGTGAGGTGAATAGAGAGCCTACTAGTTGGGAACAAATTTTTATCACACACATGTCAGATAGAGCACTAATCTCTAGAATATATAAAGAACTCAAAAATCTTAACACCAAAAAAACAAATAACCTAATCAATAAATGGGACAAGGAACTGAAAAGACTCTTCTCAGAAGAAGATATACAATCAATCAACAAATACATGAAAAAAATGTTCAATTTCCCTGGCAATTAAAGAAATGCAAATCAAAACTACTCTACGATTTCATTTCACTCCAGTCAGAATGGCAGCTAGTAAGAACACAAACAACAATAAATGTTTGAGAGGATGTGGGGGAAAAGGCACACTCATACATTGCTGGTGGGACTGCAAAATGGTGCAGCCAATATGAAAAGCAGTATGGAAATTCCTTGGAAAACTGGGAATGGAACCACCTTATGACCCAGCTATCCCACTTCTCAGTCTATATCCAAAGGAATTAAAAACAGCATACTACAGGGTCACAGCCACATCAATGTTTATAGCAGCACAATTCACAATAGCTAAACTGTGGGACCAACCTAGATGCCCCTCAGTACATGAATAGATAAAGAAAATGTGGTATATATACACAATGGGATATTACTCAGCAATAAGAGAGAATAAAATAATGGCATTTGCAGGTAAATGAATGAAGTTGGAGAATATAATGCTAAATGAAGTTAGCCAATCCCAAAAATCCAAATGTGAAATGTTTTTCTCTGATATAAGGAGGCTGATTCACAGTGGGGTTGCGACAGGGAGCATAGGAGGATTAGAGGGACACTAGAAAGGCCAATGGGGAAGAAGGGGAAGGGAGGGAACAAAAGGGTAAAATAAAAAAGACAGTAGAATGAGATGGATATCATTACCCTAAGTGCATGTATGAAGACACAATGGTGTGAATATACTTTTTATACAACCAGAGATATGTAAAAATGTGCTCTATAAGTGCATTCTGCTGTCATATATAACAACTTAGAATACAAAAAATGCCAATTATCTAAAACTACATGCTCTAAAGTAAAAAAAAAATGGGCAAAGGATATGATCATTCAGTTTACATAAAAAGATAAATATACAAGCAGACTCTCAATTTTCCTCATAATATGAGAAATGCAAGTTGACTACCTGAATGCCATTTCTCAACTATCAAATTGGAAAAAATCCAAAAATTTGATAACATGTTTTGTTGATACAGGCTGCAGGGAAACAAGAACTCTCCCACATTGTTGGTGAGAATTTAATTTCACATAATCACTGTGGAGAACAATTTGGCACTCTAACAAAATTACAAATGAACATCTCCTTTGTCCCCCAAATCCCACTTTGGTGAATTTATCCTGAGGGTATGCATGCACATGTGCAAAGAAATATTAATACCAAGTTACTCGGGATGACATTGTGTGCAATGCGGGATGTTGGGCAGGGTTCTGAAGAAGCAGGACCAGTAGTGTGGATGGACAGATAGAGATACATGCACACGCAAGCATATACGGTCAGCCCTCTGTATCAACAGCTTCCACATCTGTGGTTTTCAACAACCTCAGGTAGAAAATACCTGAGAAAATTGCATTTGTATTGAAAATGTATAGAATTTTATCTTCTCATTGTACCCGAAGCAATACACTATAACAATTATTTACAGAGCATTTACATTGTTTTAGGTATTATAAGTGATGTAGAGATAAAGTATACAGGAGAATGTGCATGAATACCCTTAGGATAACTATATATAATATACAACCTATATAAAACTATATATAGGTTATATATTAGTGCAAACACTATGCCATTTTACACAAGGGACTTGAACATCCATGGATTTTGGTATCCATGGAGGGTAATGGGAATGACTCTGTGTGTGTGTGTGTGTGTGTGTGTGTGTGTGTGTGTGTGTGTGGAGAGAGAGAGAGAGAGAGAGAGAGAGAGAGAGAGAGAGAGATTTATTATAAGGAATTGGCTCTCACACAATTATGGAGACAGAGAAGCCCAGAGCCAGGAGAGCCCATGGTATAAATTCCTGTCTGAGTCTGAGTCCAAAGATAGGGGAAGATTGATGGCCCAGCCCAAAGTCAGTCAGGCCAGGAGAAAGAACTCCTTCTTACTCCTTATTCTATTCTAGCCTTCTACAGATTGGATGAGGCCCACCCACCTTGGGGAGGGCAACCAGTTTTACTCAGTGAGGAGTTCAAATGTTAATCTCATCCAGAAACATCCTCACAGACACACCCAGAATAGTGTTTAACCATATAACTGGGCAGCCCGTTGCCCAGTAAAGTTGACACATAAAAATCAATCATCACAGCAAGTGACTGGAAACAACTCAAATGTCCATCAGGAGAAGACTGGTTAAATGAATTATGAGACATGCAGACAATGACAAGACTATGTAATCGAATCGTAAATTTAAAAGAGAAAAAGAAAACGAAAAAAAAAAAAAAGGATGGAGATGTTCTCTATATCCTGTCATGGAAAGATCTGAAGTGAAAAAAGCAAAGTGCAGAATATGCACATAACATGATACATTTAAGGGGGGAAGTGGGGGGAAATTACCATTTTTATTTGTATTTTCTTGTGCATGTGTAAAAAAAAAGTCTCTGGAAGAAGTCAGACTCCTGTGAAAATAAAAATGAGAAATGTAAAGCAAAAAAAAGGGACAGAGCATTTTAGCCAACTATTTATACCACCTGGATGCCTTTCATTTTAACCATGAAAATGTACAACTTGAGCAGCTCCAACTTGAAAATCTGAAGCTCTCCAAAATCTGAAACTTTTCAGGCATCAATATAACACCACAGGAAAATTCCATACCTTGAAAACTTTGTTTCATGCACAAAATTCAATTAAATTTAAAATACAGCATAAAATCACCTTCAGCTATGTATATAAGATGTATAATGAAACATATTAATTTTATATTGAGGCTTGCATCCTATCTCTGAGATATCTCATTATGTAGATACAAATATTCCAAAATCAGGAAGGAAAAAAATATCCAAAAACACTTCTGGTCTGCAGCATTATGGATAAGGGATATTCAACCTGCACCTCCTCTGAAAGATTTTAAATAAATGCAAAGGGGTGTCACACAGATACCTAGGAAGGTATCATTTGGGTACCAACCAATAGTGGAAGCCAAGGAGAAGAAGAATTTGCCCAGGCTGATGTGGAGAGAGAGAGAAGTGCTATAGAAGACAGAGTCTGGGGTCTGGAGAGAAGAGGTAATGAAGAAGCGCTCAGAAAGGTAGGGGAGGAAAGGCAAGGTCTCCAAGGCAAGAAATATAAAAGTGTAGACTTAAGCGTTCAGCAGTCAGATCATTTCTGGGATGATATATTTAAGCAGATAGTCTATATTGTGTTTGCACTTCCTGTAGGAAATATATCACTTCATTACATTTCTTTTCTGGAATTCCTTTCTCTCCTGTCAGTGCAACCTGATTTGAGATGTAAATAAACCCCGGAGATAATGCTCCAGTCTCGTCAGACTCTGAATTCTGCCACCAGCCCAGGATGAGAGCGATGATGAATGGCAGGAGGGTTGCCATATAATCTCCTCAGTTTTAATACTCGATTATCATGTCCCTCATCTTGCCCGGACCTGAGACTCAGCACATTAAAATTTCTTTGTTCCTTCCACAATGCTTCTATCTCCACCGCATCTCCAGCCTCCTTTAATATTGTTCATTATTAAAATGAACACTGAAAACCAATTACCCGGATGGCAAGAGGAGTTGGTCCTATGCCCACCCAGCCTCGCTGCCAGCTTGGTTTCCTGTTCAGGTGAATAAGAGCATACACACACACACACACAGCCAAGCCCCTCCCCTATCCTCTGGCTCCTGGGAGCTGCCCCTGATGGAGTCATGTGCACCTGTAGGTTATTACTCCACTCAGCACCTATTTGTTAACACCAGGTGCTCAGGGAGGGCCAGGCAGCTCTGCAAGCAAAGCCTTTGTTCATGCAGCATAAGACTCCCAGAAGAGCCGAGTTCAAATGGTGACTCTGCTACTAAAGCTACGTGACTTTGGACAGATTCTGAATCTCTCAGTTCCACATGGTTCCCACTTGCAAAATAGAAATAATAATGGTAACCACCTGTTATGGGTTGAATGGTGATCCCCTACTTACACCCCCAAAATAGACTGAAGTCTTAACCCCCAGTGCATGAAGTATATAGTAGTATTTGCATATAGTGACTCACATGTTAAGTGTGGCATGATTTTTATCATCATCATCATCATCATCATCATCACCGTGGTTGCTCTGTCCCATAAGCAGGCAAATGTCCCTTGTTTTGTTGAATAATAGCAGATAAATGGATGGACTTGTTGCCTGCCATCTCCACGGGAACCTGGAGCTTCAGGTTGGAAGCAGGCTCTCAGTCCAGGCCAGGGGCAGGTGAAAAGTCTAAGTTCTCCCACATAAGGTCTTGAGTCACCTTTGCAGAGGACTTGGGACAGGGAGGATGCCAAGGGCCTTTACATAGGTTGACAGCTTCCCAAAGACTGGGCTGGTTTCTGTTATATGGAATGATCCTGAGGGCAAGAACTGATTTCTGAGTCAATGTCATTGAGGTAAAGGTAGAACTGTAGTAAGCACCTGGTTCTTGGAGTCAGACTGTCTGGTTGGAATCCCACCTCCTCTACTTATGAGCTCTGTGACCTTCAGCAATTCTTTAAATTCTCTGAACTTCAGTTTCCTCATTTGTAACATAAGCAAAGACTAACAAAGTGTACAATAATAGGGGGATCATCTGGAGACAGCAGAAGGATAGTTTCTTCAGAACCAACACAGAATCCCCTGTCCTACATGCGCACATGAGCCAGCGTGCGTGCACGTGTGCGTGTACACACACACACACACACACACACACTGGTGGCACTCTCAGGTCATTTTTGTGGGCCACTGTAATTATCTGACTCTGCAGAGACCAAGTTCCTTCAAGAAAGGGAACATGTGTTCCCAGGACCACCAATGGGGCTGGTACAGAATAGTTGTGCAATAAAGAGCCCATGTTGAAGCTGGGTGCGGTGGCACACACCTATAATCTCAGCAGCTCGGGAGGCTGAGGCAGGAGGATCACGGGTTCTAAGCCAGCCTCAGAACGAGGTGCTAAGCAGCTCAGTGAGACCCTGTCTCTAAATAAAATATAAAATAGGGCTGGGGATGTGGCTCAGGGGTCCAGTGCCCCTGAGTTCAATCCCCAGTACACACACACACACACACACACACACACACTGAGCTATGACAGCAGAAGAGTTGCAACAGAGACCACTTGGCTCACAAAGCTGAAAATATTTACTCTTTAAGTCCCCTTAGAGAAAAAGTTTGTCAACCCCTGCTTTAAATCAACTTGCTTGTTAATTTAAATGCATTTTTAAACAGGAAATGATATTGCTAATGTCATTGGAAACCAGCGTTCCTTGCCATAGATGGAAAGTAACAATAAAACAAAGATGTAACTATTATTATCAGAGTGAGTCAAAGAAGAAACAGAGAAGCAGAAGCAGCAGGTTTTATAACAGCAGGGAATCAGGGGAAACAGGGAAAGGAGCCATTGAGACAGGTAGGGAAGGTGTAATGGAATCACAGCTCATCACAAAGGAAGAGTAAATAGAGTCAGAGAGGAAAAAGGACTCTGGGAACAACAAAAAATCTTTTTAACATCTGAAAGTAATAAGCATAATTTATAAACTAGATTAGAAAAGAACTTCTCAGCATATTTGTAATGAAAACAGCTGATGCTAATGAGAGCAATAACATTTAAATAGAAATCTGTTTACCTTTGGGAAATTCATGCATAACTTCAATGCTGTACTGATTGATTTAAGGACCAGGGACCCGACTGATTAACCTTCCTGGGTTTTTTGTTTTTAAAGGGTAGTTGGCTGAGATGCAAAGGCATGCTGAGGACTCCATCGCCTAAGCCCATGATTGGGAGTAATTGGAACCAGGTGGAACAGAGGTCGAAGAAACCAACCTGTCCATATGCTGCAGTTCTTTCCTTTATGAATACTTCAGGCTTCTTTGAAAACCTGAAGGAAGCTATGCTCCTCCTTTTCAGAAAATGCACAGAAATATACACACCAAAACGTCTGCATTTAAATTTACATTGGAAATACACATCTTGCACACAAATGGAAGTTAAAAGCAATCTTATAAAAAAAAAAAAAAGTCTTGATGTCATTATTTTATAACTTATCCCAAGATTCAAGGCCTATTTGCATGGTAGAGGGAAACAATTCAAAACTATAAATAAAACAAAATAATTAATTCTTCTCAAAATTCTCATCACATTTGTATGAGAATGCTATCATCTTTTTGGCTTGAACAAAATGTTGAGATTGTGGGGCCATCTCTGGTATCAATTTCAAATTTTCATTTAAACAGTACCAAGGGTGCACACTCTGAACCCCCTGCACAGGAAAGACAAAATTAATACTTACATTGCTCACTTTGCCAAGTCAGAGCAGGCTCGTGTCAGTAAACACAAAATCCTCCAGAGATTTTTAAAATTTATCATGTCATCTGTTTTGGACTTAAGGAAGCTGGATCAGTGAGGGAAGAATTGAAAAATCCATGCTTAGGTCCGAAGGTGGTCTGAGGTCCTCAAATGAGTCCTTTAGCATTTCTAGGTGTCTTCAGAGTTGGCACACCAAAAAATTCATAAGTCCCTATTGTTCTCAACTCCAATCTGCAGAACTACTTTTTCCTTCAGCTTTGTGAAGTTTGGGGAGTTATCCCGCTACGGGATACCTGTTGGGCCAAAAGAGCTAATGGTTTTTCTGCAATGACCCATTATGGTAACTGCTTGAGTGGAAATATTGACTTCAGCTGGGTGACCAATAGCTCTTTTTTCCAAGTAAATCCAGTAGTGAAAGAATATTCCTGCCAAATTGTTCTGGAAAGGAGCTTTTTCTTCTCTCATACAGGTGAAAATTCTACCCAATATTCAATCAAGAACATAGGGATTTGTTTTCTGGCAACACTCTGGTGTATAAACAAGAATATAACATTCAGCATCCATGCTGTGACAAAACTCCCCAAAAGGCCAGCTTTCATGGCACTAAATAAGACTCCTTTCAGGATTTTGGCCGAGTTTTTGTGCCAATTGTAGAAAGTAATGAGGCGCGAATGAGTCTCCACCAAAGCAAGGAGCCATATGTGTTATTGAGCACACCAGATGCGGGCTTCTATGCCCAGACTTTTTTTTTTTTTTTTTTTTTTTCAGTTAAAGTTGTGCCTGAAGAAAATAAACTTTTCAGTCACTGATGTTTCCAAAGGGACCTACCAAAAGAAAATGTTTCTTCTGAAGGCGTCAGGATGCACATGACAGATGAAGGTAGCTTTGCAAGGAAAGGTGTCGGCAGTTTCACGCAGTCACAGACTGAAGGAAAGAGGAATCGCTGCAATTCCCGCTTTAAAATATCAGGGGGAAATGTTCATCTTTCAGACTAGATGAGGTTATTGGATAAAGGTACTGCTTTATTGATGTCTCCGCTCCAAGTCATAAACCAGCTTGATCGTTGCTTGGGTACTGGTATTTTCTTTCCAAGGCATCTCTTCATGTACAGATAGTCTGAGAGACAAGATATGGCTTTGGGCCTCGGATAAAGGTAAGTTCAGGTATAGTTTCATCCTTTCCAAGTCTAAGCTGCTTCTCAGGGAACACACCTCTGCTGCAGGATGTTATACTGGGATGCTGAGATGGAAATCACTCCTTCGCTTGTGCTTGTTTTCTGCACCAGTTGACAGGTAATTTGCATCCCAAGAGCCATCGTGGCTTTAGTGTCCTGTTATGTTCAGTGATGAAAATGAAACTCAGGTATATGTAAGTTGTAACATGCTTTTATTTCTGGATACTTCCCAGCTTAGATATGAAGTGTCCCCCAAAAGCTCATGGGAGAAAATACTAGAACATTCAGACGTGAAACGATTGGGTTATGAGAGCCTTAACCTAATCAGTGCGTTAATCCACTGATATGGATTAACTGGGTGGTAGGGTGTGGCTGGAGGAGGTGGGTCAGTGGGGGTGGCCTTTGGGGTATATACTTTGTCCCTGATGAGGAACAGTCTCTCTGCTTCCTTGTTGCCATGTCCTGAGCCACTTTCCTCCTCCACACCTTCTGCCATGATGCTCTGCCCCACCTAGAGCCCAGAGCTATGGAGTCGGCCATCTATGAACTAAGCCCTCTGAAACCATGAGCACCAAATAAACATTCCTCCTCTAAAATTGCTCTTGTCAGGTCTTTTGGCCACGGCAGTGAAGAGGATGACGGAAACAACAGCTGAGCCAAGTTTGATATAAACAAAGGCCAACTTCCTTTAGCATTATACCAGTGTGTATCTTCTTTAGTTTCTATCAGCGATAAATTAATCTAAGCATTGACATACAACAACCATAAACTTTATGTATATTACCTTGCCAAGCAAGCATCCCATTCCACAGCATTATTGTTTGAAATGAAGCAATCCATTATTTGTATAATTTGACACTGAAAAAAAATTTTTTTTTCAGAGATGACTTCAAAATGACAGAAAGAAAACTGGAAGAAAAGCAGCATGTGGAGGGAGGAGGTCTGAATCCCAGAATCCTTGATGCTCACCCCTAGAACCAATCTCTGCCCCTCCCCTGCTCCAGGTTAATAGGTATGTGGCCTATTTAAATCTTTGAAGGCTATTTATCATCTACAAAATGGGAGTGACAATGTCTGTAATACAGTCTGACTTTAATTTGATACTTACTACTAACAGCTTTTAAGCCCCATCCTTTCTTCTTCTGCACCTCTGCTCCACATCTGAACATGCCTATTGGAAAGCCTGGTGTTCCCTCCTTTGGTGAGTTCAATGTCATTTGAACCTTGGCATGGAGGCCAGAAACCTCACCCCACCACCAGGAAACCCAAACCAGCCTCCTTTCCTTGCTCTCTCAAACCATTTTTGGACCTGCTTGGAAAGACTTCCCTGTTCTTGTCACCACCAAGTCCTACTATGTGAGTGATAAACCTTGCCATACCCTCTTGGCATGTGGGTGTATGTGTATGTGTGGTATATGGACCAAATTTAGGGTGATGGCTTCACCCCACTTGGAAAGACCTCCACAATAAGTGTCATGAGTGTGTCTAGGCAATGACAGCTACTAGGGGGGGAGCAGGGGACGTCCAGCTTCTCTTTCTCTGACTCTATGCGCCTTGAGTCACCGCTGGCTCCCAGGCTATTTGAGTCAGGCCACTGCCCATGGGCTGCTTTGCACTCTGAGCCGAGATGCCTTGTGCTTCATTTGCTGAGGTCTTTCAAAATTTCATTATGTACTTAACCACCCAAGTCAGAGATTTCAGTAAGTAGTCTTAAGGAACAGGAGTATGGGATTGGGTCATGTGTCTTGGGCTGGACCCATCTGTATGTCTCAGGTTGAATTGTGTCTCAATTCCAGTCTGAATCACGCCCAGTGATTCAGGCAAACGACTCTTACCTCTCTTACCATTGTTTGTGTGTGTCTCAAGGGACTTTAGCCCCTGTTTTATGGAGCATTCAGGAAAAGACTGCTGCCATCCGTGGTCCCTTACATGGAAGAACACGCTGAAGTCGTACCCCTAGAGGCAGGCAGCTCACTAGGACCCTACAAAATGGCTTTGCTGATGTATTATTGCCTATGCCTCTGTCCTAATAAAGATATCAATCCTCAGAGCTATAGGGGAAAATATCAAAAGCGCCCCATGGCACAGCCAGAGGGCTGATTCAAACACAGCTGAAGCCCTGAGTCCTTAAGCCCAGTAAAGCAACCATTCCTTGGGCAAGGCCCCTAATCCTGACTATATTAATTTGAGGCTCTGAGGAGAAAGAAATTTCTAACTATAAAACCAGGTAGCAACCTTCTCCTAGTAACCACCAATAATAATAATAATAATAATATGGATATGAGAGAAAAATTGAAGAGCTGAAGTAGAGATACACAATTTGGCTCAATTGGAAATCCAAAATTTACTAACAGAATTTCTACAATAAAAAGATAAGAGGGCACAGATTGGCTGTTACAGCTCTGCAGAACAGATTCTGGATTGACTTTAACATGCCCTGAGATGTGCCAGCCCTGAGATGCCCAAACAACTGTGACCTCAATCCGTACGGGGACTCAGATTTTAGCTCTACCTGGGGATGCCACTAAATTTAAACAAGGTACTCCCTATAATCTTTTGGGGGTTACTGAACATTAAAATAGAAGACAAATAAACGTGTTTCTTCCTAACCATCAGAAAATATTGCCTTCGTAAATTCCCCATAGTCAAAATGCCCATTTCATCCTAAGATATCCCATACTACATATGGATTGGCTGACCCCCCCAAATGTGATAAAGTTGAATCAAGTATTTCATACTTACAACTGGCTTAACAAAAATGAGGCTCCATGGACCTCCCTGACCCTGTTAGGATATTTAATAAGACTTAGTATATCACAACAGGGCATTTAAGATTGAAACCAATTAAGCAAGATCTATGTTTAAAGAGGGATTTATCCCCATGATAAATGGTTCGATTTGGCCTGTTCTTAACCTTGGAAGAAGGGAACCGTGCCTCAGGATGGACACTGCAATCTTAATGTCACAACCCCACCCACTACGTCCCTGCGGCCCCCATACTCAATGTTATTTAAACTACTGACATTGTCCAATGCGCAACTGGTAAATGCTTCGCAGTCAGAAATCTAGCTACACACCTTCTGTTCGGTGCCTGGTTGAACAGCCTCCTGGCACACTTCCTCTCACCATCAAAGGCACACAATACACCTTTTCCCAGGCACCTCAACAGCCCTGCCAGTGCGCATGGTCTTTGCAGGCAAGGTCATAACCACACCCAATGTGATGGAGCTTTCTAGAAAGCTCTTGCTTTAGGGATCCCAACATCAGCACAATTGGCCAGACTTCAGAAAGTCATCCTGGCACCCAATGCTCTGGTCAATCATTGGCCCCATATGCATACTTTACAAATTCAAGGATCATTGCCAATGCTCTGGCCATCTAGTCTGACCAAGGACAGAAACAACAACTCCCTATCCGAAGCTTTTCCCTTTGGGGTAAAGAACTCCATGAATCTTTTGCTTCACAGATACCCAAAATGTAAATCAAGTTTACACATGTTTCTGTACCTGCTAAAGCCACAATACAAAGCCTCATCAAGATACTTCTTATATCCTTTCTGTTCTGACCAAAGCATTCATTTCACTTTCCAAAATACACAGTGCTGACCTGTTGAATAAGTCATTTATTGGGACTTCATTTTCTCTCATCAGCCTGAGGGCACAGACCTCTTAGGAAACCATAATAGCTTAATTAAACGAGTTCAAATTCAATTAAATAAAACATGGCACATTTTTTAGTCATCAGTCAAACATCAAGGGCAAATTGTAATAAAAGACATGCCATTATGATCCAGCAGTTTCATTTCCGGGTATATTATCCCAAAGAATCAAAAGCAATCTCTTGAAGAGCTATTTGTACACCAATGTTCCTAGTGGCATCGTTCATAATAGCTAAATTACAGAAGCAACCCAAGTGTCCATCAACAGATGAATGAATAAGCAAAATAGAGTACAACTGTATGATGGAATATTATTCAGTATTAAAAAGGAAGACCATTTTGCAATATGCTACCTATAGATGAACCTCACAGACACAAAGCTAAGTGCAATAGCCAGTTATAAATACCGTATGTGTGTACTTACAAGAGGAACCTAGAGTAGTCAAAAGCAGAGAAACTGAAAGTAGAATGGTGGTTTCCAAGGTCCAAGAGGAGGGGACAACACAGAGTTATTGTTTAGTGGGTACAGAGTTTCAGGTCTACAAGATAAAAAGAATCGTGGAGATGGATGGCGATGGTGGTGGTACAACATTATGAATTCATGGAACGCCATTGAACTGTACGCTTAAAATGATGAAGATATATTTTTTTGCATGTATTCTACCACTACAAAAAAATTTTTTTTGATGTCGGCCTCCATTTCTAATGTTGGACTGCTGACACCTTCAAACTCACCCCTCCCTCTTCACCTTCTGCCCCACATGTGGATGAGCAGTTAGGAAAGCCCGGATGCTATCTCCTTGGCACCAGCAGAAAGTTCACACCCCATAAGCCCTTGCCTCCCACAAGATCCATCACCCCTAACCACCATAAATGCTAAAGTAGTATCTTTGTCCTGTTCTCTCAAGTCATTTTTAGACCTCCTTAGGACACTGCCCTGCTCTCCCCAAAAAGCCTCATTATAGAAGCAAAGAACTTCTTCCTACTCTTTTTGAGCTTGTGTAACATCATCAGTCTCAACATCTTAACCAGATTTTGGATTTTGGGTAGAGGGGTCAATTCATCTTTGAAAGGTAACCACAATAGCACCTGGTACATTCTCTGTTTAGTAAATGAAAATTGGGATTCCTTTTTTATTTCTTTATTTAAGTGACTGGATAGCTATAAGTCTGATAGATATCCTAGTTATGCTTAGACAGAGAGGCAATTTGTGTAATCTAAGTGATACCATTGATGCTAAAGATGGCGGATAGCTCCTGTGCCAATGGGAGATATCTCGTGGTACAGGATGCTAAGGACCCTCAACAAAAAGCACTGAATGAAAACTTAGAGGATAAATATCTCCAGGTTAAGGAAGAAGGTTTCACGTATTGGGTGCTCAATAAACATTTTCTGAATGAATGAATGAATGGCCCCAGTGGGCAGGACTTGGAACTGATTAGATAGATAGAGGGCAGAGAAAAGAAACAAGCTGAAAATAATTGATAAATCAAAAACAAGAAAGCGGCCTCAACGTGCTTCTTCTTCCCACACTTGCCAGATGTTATGGTTTGGATGTGAGTTGTCCCCCCAAAGGTTCACGTGTGTGACAATGCAAGAAGATTTGGAGGAGAAATGATTGGGTTATAGTCTTAACCTTATCAGTGGATTAATCCCCAAGTGGTAACTGGAGGCAGGTGGGGTGGGGCTAGAGGAAGTGGCTTATTGGGGGCGTGGCTATGGGGTATATATTTTGTATCTGGAGAGTGGAATCTCTCTCTCTGTTTCCTGATCACCACGTGAGCTGCTTCCCTCTGCCACACTCTTCCGCCATGTTGTTCTGCCTCACTGGAGCCCTGAGGAATAAAGCCAGCTGTCTGTGGACTGAGACCTCTGAAACCGTGAGCCCCTAAATAAACCTTTCCTCCTTTACAGTTATTCTGGTTGGGTCCTTTAGTCACAGCAGTGAGAAAAGCTGACTAAAACACCAAACTTTAATGATTAAGAAAATAATGTTTAAAGGACATTTTGCTGGTAAGACATTCAGGAAGATCTATCAATAAATATCAAGGTTGGTCTTTCTTACGACACTATGTTAAAAAATAATCCCCCCAAAATTAAAATCAGTGCAGGAACCAGGGAACCATTTTTTTTTCTCCATCATATTGATCATTTCAAGTGGAACTGTTAGCTGTCTTAAAAAAATTGTGGTTCTGAATTGCTTTTGCCTCTAACTCTGGACCTCTGTTCCTGAAGGGTTGTTTCCTAAAGGAAAACGTTCAACCAGAAAATTTTAGCGCATTGGAATCTCTCTAAAGATTAAGAAATCTCTGTAAAGGACTGAATGTCTAAATTGAAAAGCTTCTTCTTTTTTTTTTTTCTCTTATATTCAGGTATGAATGAAATCATTTTTCATATCCCTTTCCTTTCTGTCTGTAGCTCACCTATGTCAACTTTTCTCTCAGAAGTGAAATAAAATTCAAGCCCATGACACTAAGTGTCATTCATGGAGGGATATGTCCCCAGTTTTCCTTTGCCGAAGTGTTTCCAGAGACATCCATCAAATGCCAATTCTCCACTTAGTGGGCAGTTCTTTTATACTCATTTGCACATAGCCGAAAGTCACATTTCAGGTGCACAGTCTCCACAGGGTAGCCTCATTAGGCTGGGCCTCCTCTGTAGTCTCGCATGAAGTCTCTTATTTGAAGGATTAGTATCCCCTCCAGACTGTGTAAGTTGACTTTCTTCCACCTGGAACTGCTTAGAACAAAAAAAAAAGAAAAGAAAAAAAATCTACTTCAATTTCTTGTCACCAAATCAAGAAGAAATGGCATTAGATTTCTCAGAACAGGACATCATTACAGGTTGTTCCTTGTCAGCTACAGATGAGACATTTGGGTGCGTTTCAAGCCTACTCAAACCCCATCCTCCACTGCTGACACAATCTTTGACTTTCTACACAAGTATTTGACCTCCAGACTGTCACCAGAAAACAGATGATGTCACGCACAGGACCCCCAACTCCAGTGTCACTACTGGTTCCTTTTGGGCGGCTCCTTCTACTTCACCTAAGGAATGCCTGACAAAATGGCAGCCGACTGTTCATTGACCTGAATACATAAAGCTCATCCTCCAAATCCAACAAATTGTCAGCCATTCACTGGAGTTCAGGTGTTGGAGTTCAGGTTCTACTTTTAGAACCTACATATGGGCCTGGGAATGTAAAGAGATGTTAAGAAATCAGACTTAATGATTTTTCTCATCTTCCCCTATCATTATTCCTTTTGAGAATCAGGGGTATTTTCTGGTAAAAGGTTACTTTTAGTAGAGAACTACACAAGGTGGACATACCTTAACCGAACACTTTCAAAATTCCATCTATATACTACCTTCGCTATTTTTGACTCTGTACCGTTTGCTTTATTATTTGCTTAATAATGTTCTTTAAATTAGATCTTTCTTAATTCATTTTTAATATTAAGCAATAATGTCCAAGAAATAATGAGCTTGGTGTATTAGTTATATTTTCCATAATATACACTCTACTGAATAACTGCCCATTCCATTTTTTTTAAATGTTGAACTTGCAACCATTTAAAATAATCTTATACATCATAAATAACAGTCGAGATTTGGGTAGTGCAGCAGAAACTGCAGGAGTTTATTTCATCAAAAAAATTTAAGCATTATGGGAGAACTTAAAAAGTAAAAAAAAAAAAAGAACACTTGAGTTGGCACAGAAAGATATCTGCATGAAGAAGTTACTACACTGGAGGGACAGAAGGAAGAGCATGAGGTTGGTTAGTAGGACCTGGATGTTGGAGAGAAGAAGTCCTCAGAGCTGGGACTCAGGCCCCCTTGTCAGAGGTAATACCCTATCAGGAGCTCCTGAGGGTGGTTCTAGAAGCATGAAGGAAGAAACTAAGAGCTGTGTCAGTTACTTCTGTAATCAACAGCCCTTGCCAGGTTAAAGGATCATTGCTGGGGTGATGCTGGTCAGAAAAGCAAGCGAATAAAAATCCTGTTGTCACCGGGCATGGTGGTGCATGCCTGTAATCCCAGCACTTGGGAGGCTGAGGCAGGAGGATTGCAAGTTCAAAGCCAGCCTCAGCCATGGAGAGGCACTCAACAACTCAGTGAGACCCTGTCTCTAATAAAATACAAGAAAAAGGGCTGGGGATGTGGCCCAGTGGTCGAGTGTCCCTGAGTTCAATCCCCAGTACCAAAAAAAGAAAAAAGAAAAAAGAAAAAAAATCCTGTTCTCTTTCCTTCTAGTCTCCCTATCGACAGAGCATTTGACTAGAAAAAAGGAAAGGTGATACACAGAGCCCCAGCCCCAGCATCAGAGTCTAAAGGATGGGTTAATTGGGAGGCAATAACTTAACAACCAGCGTGCCCTACTTGACAAAGTATTGCCATAAAAGATGCTCAGAAGAGAAATGTAAGTTTGGGCAAATATGCTTGTGTGTTGTGAGAGAGAAAAATTTCAAACAGGCTTTCCAGACCCCCTTAAGGCCCAACAAACAAATTATAATTTAGACAAGTCTGGGATTCTTCACAGCTCAGCTTGTGGTGATGGTATTAGCTTCACAACTCCAAACAAGTGAAGCTGACTGTGTGAAACCCCCTCACTAGCACCTCACTGGGAAACCTGGAGGCACTGAAAACATAGAGCTTTCCTTTCTCATTTCCAACCAAGAGGGGTGAGTTTGCAAAAGGCACCAAGAACAGCCCCGGGAAAGGACACCACAAGCTCACAACCAAATGGCAAAGGAAGACATAAACTCTTATTTTTTCATATTGGGGATTAAATCCAGGGATGTTTTCCACTGAGCTACATCCCCAGTCCTTTTTTGTTACTTTTTTTTTATTTTGAGACAGGGCCTTACTAAGTTGCTTAGCCTGGCCTCAGACTTCCAGACATAAACTGCCTCAGACAGAAACTCTTAAAAATTTCCACCACGGTGCAGCATCAATGACCTTGGCCGTGTGCCCTGTTACTGCTAGTTTCTCATTAACAGTCTCCTGTGATGTTCGATCACACAAATCTCTTACTTGGTTGCAAAACTGCTTCAAGTATTTACCCCTCCCTGTACCCTGCTTTATACAATATGACCTGGCAGCTCCTCCCCTCAAGAGCTGCAGTCCATCTCCATACCAATGGAGCCTAAGTTGGCTGTGTGACCTGCTTCAGCCCATAGGATGTAGCAGATGTGATGGAGTGTCAGTCCTGAGCTGTCTCAAGAGGCCCTGCATGCACCCACGTTCTCTGAGAACCCTTCCACCCTATGGGTGAGCCTGCCCTAGCCAGCCCAGGAAGGGTGAGAGACCACATAGAGCAGAGCTGAGGCTCCAGAGCCAACAGCCCACCTACCAAGTCATGAGCCACGTTGTAGGGGAGTGTGATAGGCAGCAATAACTCACTGACGCATTTCTCTTCCCCTCACAGTTTTTGCAGGGGTTCATCTTGACATGACCATGGCCACCTTGAGTCAGAACTGCCCTGACTGCCCCTGAGTAATCCTGGTCCATTTTCTCCATATAATTTCTGTAGGAATTTTGTATTGATGTATTATCGTTATCATAATATTGAGATTCATTTTAACGTAACTATACAAGCAGGGAATGTAGCTCCATTTCAATCCCCAGTATTTCCTCTTTCTCTCCCCTCCTCCCACCATCTCTATTTATTTATAGTTGTTTTTAATTATCACTTCATAGATACATGTACATAAAGGTGAAATTCACTGTGGTCTATTCATGCGGGTGCATAGGATAGTTTGGTCAATCTCATTCCACTATTTTCTCCCATTTCCTGTCCCTCCTCCCACCCCCTCAATTTACTTCTTCTATTCCATTGATCTCTCTTCTATTTTCATGAGATTCCTCACCCCTTTTCTCCCTTATTTTGGTCTAGCTTCTGCATATGAGAGAAAACAGTCAACCCTTGGCGTTCTGAGACTGGTTTGTTTCATTTAGCATGATGGTCTCCATTTCCATCCATTTACCATCAAATGCCATAATTTCCTCTTCTTAATGACTAAAACTCCATTGCATATATATGCCACATTTTTCTTTATCATTCATCTGTTGACAGGCATCTGTGCTGATCCCATAACTTGACTATTGTGAATTATTCTGCTATAAACTTTGATGTGACTGTATCACTACAATATGCTGATTTTAGTTCTTTTGGATAAACACCAAGTGGGATAGCTGTCCACACTACCAAAAGCATTTTATAGATTCAATGTAATCCCCATCAAAATACCAATAAAATTCTTCACAGAATTAGAAAAAAAAAACAGTTCTAAAATTTATTTAGAAGAATAATAGAGCCAGGTTAGCCAAAGCAACCTGAGCAAGAAGAATAATGCTGGACAATACCAGACTTCAAATGACACTACAGAGTTATAGTAACAAACACAGACATGGAGACCAATGGAATAGAATAGAAAGCACAAAGCAAATCCACATAGATAGAGTCATCTGATATTTGACGAAGGTATCAAAAACATACATTAGAGAAAAGGTAGTCTTTTAACAAATGGTTTTGGGATTGATGTCCACATGTAGAAGAATGAAAATAGATCCCTATATCTCACCCTGCACAAAAGTCAACTCAAAGTGGTTCAAAAACCTAAGAATTAGACCAGAAACTCTGCAAATGCTATAAGAAAATGTAGTTTCTGTTTTTGCTAACTTTTCATCACTATGAGCAAAATACCTGACAAGAACAACTTAGAGGAGGGAAAGTTTATTTTGGGATCATGGTTTCAAAGTTCTCAGTCCGTAGATGGCCAACTCCATTGCTCTGTGCCCAAGATGAGACAGTACAACATTGGAGAAGGGCCCAGCAGAGGAAAGCTGTCAGCTCATGACAGGGTCAAGACTCAGAGATGGGTAGGAGAAGGGGCCACAGAAATAATGCGCCCTTCCTGGGCACACCTGTAGTGACCCACCTTCTCCAGCCACGCCCCACCTGCCTACTGTTACCATCCAGTCAATCCATTCAAATTAGGATGGGCTGATTAGGTTACAGCTCTCACAATCCAATAATTTTAACTCTGAAAACTCCTGCATCAATACAGAGGCTTTTGGAGGATACCTAATATTCAAATCATAACAATTCCCTACCATAAATAAACAAAACGTTAGAGTGGTAGGGGGAACTTTAAAGAGGACCCTGGCTCCATCGGTGCCAGGATGTGCCTGAAGTCTTTGGTATTAGTTTCAGATAAACCAGGTACGTTCCCACTTGGGTGAAGTCGCTCTGGTCCTGACAACGACTATATACTCCTCCCTCACCTTATGACCCATCACAGGGAGGCCGCTGGACTTGCTGCCACCCAGGACCACACTAAGTGTGGTAAGTAAGTAAGTAATAAATTTCACTCTGTGCAATACTGGATCTGTCTGCCTCTTTCTTTGGTCTCATGGCACCTTGGGACTTGTTCTTATGCACTGGGACTGTGTTGTTACAGGACATCTATATGTCCCTGAAGAAATTCATATTGAAATTCCAACACCCAAGGTGATGGTACTAGGAAGTTGGGCTCTGGAAGGTGATTGACTCATGATGGTGGAGGCTAATGAATGGAATTACTTCCCTTACAAAAGAGACTCTACAACTTCCCTTACAAAAGAGACTCCACGGGACTCATTTGCCCCCTCACCATGTTAAGATATTGTGAAAAGATAACAACTTAGGAAGACATGAATAATATACCTTTGCCTCATGGGACAAGAATCTACCTTTGTCTTGATCTTGGATTTCCTAGTTTCTAGAATTATGAGAAATAAGTTTATGGGTTTTTTTTTTTTTTATAAGTCACCTGTTTATGGCATTTTGTTATAGCAACCTAAACAAACTAAAATAGCCTACCAGGACCATTCTTTTCCTTTCCTTATCCACCAACCAACTCCAGCATTTTAGGTCTCATCTTTTTTTTTTTTTTTTTTTTTTTTCTTTTCAGTACCAGGGATTGAACTCAGGGGTGCTCAACCATTGGGCCACATTCCCAGCCCTTTCTTGTATTTTATTAGAGACAGGGTCTCACTGAGTTGCTAAGTGCCTCGCCATTGCTGAGGCTGGCTTTGAACTCGCGATCCTCCTGCCTCAGCCTCCCAAGTGCTGGGATTACAGGCGTGCGCCACCGCGGCCGGCTTTTAGGTCTCATCTTAAATACTACTTCCTTCAAGACCTCTCCCCATCTCTAACATAAATTATATTCATGTCTCATATTCTTCCACAGAACTGACTCCCCTTTCCCCCAAGGCTCTAATCATAATGTGTAATTATGTATCCATGGGGTTCTTTGTTTAACATCTACTTCCTCCACTCTCCTGGAAGCTCCATGAAGACCCCTTTGTACCCAGCATCAAGGCAGTGTCTGGCACGGAGCAGGTGCTTCATTAATTATCCATTAAATGACTGAATGTCTTTCAAGTTACATTACTGAGCATCCTTGATATCCGATTCTTCAAGAGAGAAAAGAGGCCTATTTGAAGGATCAAAGAAGAAAGTGCCACCTCTTTCCCGGCTATTTTGCCCACTCCTGGTATCGATTCAGGATGCTTGGAATGGATGTGACTGACAGGTGCAGTGGATGGTTTCCTGGATGGTGATTTTGCCAGCTTCTGAATTCAGGTGGCAGAGATAGCTAATTGTCCTCTGACATCTGTCCCTTCTTCTTCCATTTATACTCTCCCATGGGGTTTACTAGGGCATGTGGCCACCCTACTTGGAATCTTACTTCTCAGATTCCCATACAACTAGGTGTGGCCATGTGACCAAATTTTCACCAATGGAATGTGAGTGCAAGTGATAATATGTCAGCATTCCATCACTTTCCTAAAACAGAAATTGCTGATCCTCATCTTTCTCTCCTTCCCCCTTTCTACCAGCTGGACCACAGATGTGTTGTGCTGATGAGTTAGCTTTGATCACATGAATAAAGGCAAAACCACAGGGGAGGCTGAGCAGTAAGATATAAGAAGCCCAGGTCTCTAGATGAATTCGTGAAACCAAGTTGCCTATCTAACCCTGGGCCCATCTGGTCTGTAATATGGAAAATAAATAAACTGTAATCATGTTTTTGAAGTACTGAATTTCAGGGCATCTTTGTTACACCAGCTTACCCTGTGGCCTAACCAATACACATTGCCAAATCTTCTGTTCTTAGGAGAGATGGAGAAATATAATGAGTCTCAGAACATTATACACATGGAATGGATACAGATCATCAGATTGGTCAGTTACTAGAGCTCAGAATTTTACAATGTCCCTTCCCACCTCCACCCCCACATTCCCATCTTGCTTCATTCAGAAAAGAAGGAAACATTTTTTTTGTTTTGTTTTGTTTTCTGGCATAACCTCTATCTTGCTGAGGCTGACAGAGTGTAACTAATGGTAGGAAGTAAACATTCTAATCACCAACCATGATGATTTACCCAAAAAAAAATCACTTTAACTCATTATACATAAATTAAAATATACTAACGTCTAAGCTTAAACAATTTCAGCACTCAAGAAACTCCTTATACAGTTAGATATCTACTCTCCCAAACGTATAGAACTTTTTGAACTTTTCTATCACAGTTTCCTTAACAGCACAGGAAAGATAATATGTACCTAAGATGTCTGGAATTTAGCCCAAAGTAACCCTCTACAAGCAGATTTCTTTAAAATACTATACCTTTAAAATTCCAGTGCAAATTGTTTACACTCCACTTGTAAAATAAAATGCTATTTTTGTTTGCTGGTCATCACTTTTAAGAAGTCCAAAATAGATTCAACCTCACTTAAAAGAAAACCAAAAGTTCTATGACAAAATATTTTTCACCTGTGAAATTGAGAACATTTTTTTTTACATATAACAATATACTCTGTCAGCAAGAGTGAGTAAACAATTCTCTCTTCCCTGAAGGGTAGGATTATAAATGGGTGCAATCTCTTGGAAGGAGGGGGTGGTTTGCAATTTTAAATGCAAAATTTTAACTGATCCACAATTCAATCTCTAGGAATCTATTCTCTAGATACTCTTGTGCATGTGTGCAAAGACTCACGTGCAAAGATCAGTGTCAGTACTATCTGTATAGCAAAGGAGTAGAAGTAATCCCAGGGATAATCAATAGAGGACTGGAAATAAATGAGACACCATGTGGGTGTCGGTTGGGTTTTCTGAAAACACAAGCAGTGACAGAATACAAAATGTGCATTAAGGAGTAACACCTTTGAAGGAGAAGGAAGGGAGCAGGATTGGGCAAGAGGGCCCTTTAGAGCTCAGTTTAGAGTTCATGAAATCTCTGCCATTCTGGAAGCAGCAAAGATTGCTCACCAGAGCAATGTGCTATTGCTGGGCCCCGATACTTTTACCTTGCTCAGCCACTGGTTGGGGGCACCCCAGAAGACCATGACCATGACCTTGATTGGGAATGTTAAAAAAATGACATTCAACATGAGAACTGCTAGTAGAACCCTGAAAGGGCTGCCAACTGAAGGTAGCCCACTCCCTGCTCCTTGCCTTTCTTAAAGGAGGAGATGAACTGAGCATCTCATCTCCAGGTCTGGCACATAAGATGAAAGAGGTAAATCTACATGTACTAGTATGGAACAACTTCCACAATACATTGTATTAGTCAGATTTCTGTTACTATAATGAAATACATGAAGCAAGTCCTTTACAAAGAGAAAAGGTTTATTTTGGCTCATAGCTCTGGAGATTCCAGTTCAAGATCAAGTTGCCTCATTTCTTTGGGCCTCTGGTGAGGGCAGCACATCATGAGGGAGCATGTGGGGAAGCAAACCACTCACCTCATGAGCCAAGAAGCAGAGTTTGACTCAGAAACTGGGGTCCCACAATTCCTCTCAAGGGCACAGTCCTAGTGACCTAAGGCCACCCACATGGCCCCATCTTCTAAGGTTCCACCACCTCCCAATAGCACCATCTTAGGGACCAAGACTTTAACACACAGATCTTTGGGGAACACTTATCCAAACAAAAAGAATTAAGATAAAAACTAATAGTAAAGAGAATGCAGTGTTTTAGAACTAAATAGGGTTGAATACATAACAATGTGAATATATTAAATGCCACTAAATTATGTGCTGTAAAAGACTCCATTTTATGTGAATCTCACCTTGATTTTTTAAAAAGGTGGAGAATACAGAGTGTTACTATCAGTGTTGGTAAACAGGAAAATGCTTTCATGGGCACGCATACAGAGAGAGGCACAGTGTTGCTCTGGAAGCAGCCACAAGACATCAGTCCTGTGGTCCCCAGTCAGGAGACAGACTTCATTTTCACTGAACACCCTTGATGCTGCTCAAATTTTTACCATGTGCCTGTAATTACACCCCCTATTTCAAAAACATCATTAAAGATGTTGTTTAATTGTTCTGGTGGATGAATACATTACTTGCCATCAGGAAAAAAAAAACAAATGAAAATGCCCTGCAAGACTATTATTAGTAAGACACTGCTGTATTGATTGTTCAATTTCAGGAAATTCAGCCTCCATCGAGGTACAGGGACATCATTTATCAGGTTCAGCACTGTCCTCTCTCTCAGGGTCAGAGTACTTCAGGAACACAGGTACGATAAATTTCTGGAACTTAAATGGCAAATATCAGAATCTACTAGAAAAGGAGAGATGCAGATCTTATTAAAGTTTCTTCAAGGGCTGCTGGACCATTCTGCATTGGGCAGAGGAGCACATGTCAACAGACTGTATTATTTTAAAGCTGGCCAATGGCCAAGTCACCAACACTCTCCCCTTTCATCAATATATGCAGGACTGGCTGCCCCCGCGTCTCTCCACCAATCGTTCAAATGCATCTCTGAACCCATTTGATGGTGTCACTCAAGAAGGGCAACTATTTAGACTTGGCTGCCTCTTTTTGACCCAAAATAATTTCAACACTTTCCACAGCTCTGGGTTCCACCAGGTTTTCTATTATTGCATGTACCTTTCACAGAGATTCTATAGTGACCTTGAATGAAGAGACAAACATTTTTTTAACTGTGTGTTTGACTGCACTTCTCATTGGACCGCTCCAAGCCCAGAATTTTCTTTGGGTTTGAAAAAAAAAAAAATACTAGCACTTTGCTTCCAGAGACTCACAAGTAGTTTTTCAATGTCTCTGCCAGTGTTTGGCTTCATGTAGTCAGGACGCTCAGACTTTTCTCGATGGAGAGACATATGGTTTGGGCCCATTTTAGCAACTCCATAATAAACCGATTATAAAAATAAGCATCTAAGAATATCTTGTGCTTTTGAGATTGACACAGCTGCTCACTCCTCAATTGCTGGTTGTGGCTGGCAGTGCACTCAGCATCTCCGTGGTCAAGTTCACTGTTGCAAACTCAGAGGCAAAGTCCTGTCGCAAAGCAGGGACATCTAAATGAGGTGGACGTCCCTCCATTACATGGGCACATGGCACCCAGGTCAATTCTTCCTTCACACTCATGCCCTCTAGGTGAAGGCATAACTTCAAACCTGCTGCTCTTTAGAAAGCAAATGGACAATGACACTAAAATCCCAAAAGCTAGAATTGCAGGAGTCCGGTACATCATTCATTTATTTCTTCCTCCACGCATTCACTCAGCAAATACTTGTTGACAGCCTGTTTATATGTCAGGCAATTCAATGGTGAGCAACAGAAAATAACCCCTGACAACATGGGACTAATGCTTTGGTAGGGAGACGCAGATGTGAAATAGAGGTTCACACAAATAATGTAGCTGCACGTTGTGAAGTGTTCCAAAGAAAGCTATGCAGCTCTAAGTTAGCATGGGCAGTTTACCTTGATCTGGAACGTTAAAGAAATGACGTTCAACATGATAACTGAAAGATACGTGATTTCACTGTTGTAAAGTATAAGGAAAAGTATTTTAAGCAGCTGGAACTGCATGAGTAAAGACTGTGGAGAAGAAACCTGAAGATGCAGGTAAAGATGGGAAAGAAGGGCAGCATGGTTGGGGTGCAGTGACTGAGGGCAGTGAAGATGGTGTGACCAGAGAGGCTGGCAGAGACCAGACCATGTTGGGCCTGTAGGCTGAGATCAGAGTTTTGGACCTTGTTGTCACTGTAAGGGAGCCTTTGAGGGTTCCAAGTAGCACCGTAGTTTTATCCGATATACATTTGATTGAAGTTTCTCTGACTTTTGTTGAAAGGACACACTAGGCAGGAAGCAAAAGAGGAAGCAGGGAGATCAGGTCCCCACGGTTATAGCCACAGAGGTGACAGACGCCTGGAGTGATGAGAGAAGAGACAGAAAGAAGTGGAGGAATGGGAGGCATGGTTTAAGGTGGAACAGACAATTCTTGGAAAGAGGGTATACAATGTTCGAGGCCAGAGGGGGTGAGGAGGAGGGGGGTGTCGAGAATGTCAGCCAAACAGCCAACCACATACCCTTCTAGAACAGTCTGCCATGACCAACTCAGGATCTCCAAGCCTCCGCCTTCTCATAAACTAAGGAGACTACTGCTTACCTTTCGAGGTTTCTGTGCTGATGAAAGAGGCTACTGCATCAACAGGCAATGCTCAAAATGGCCCTCCTTCCATAATCCCCTCTCCTCCTGCTCTCCTCCTGCCCTTTGTAGTAGTGTTAATCCATCTACGTGTGCCCCCTCCTTGCCCATGCACTGGCCCCTCTCAACCTCCTCTCTTTTCCTTTTGTGCAAGACTGAGGTTGCCCCTTCTCAGTTCATAAGCCCCCAGCCATTGACTTTCTTGTCCAAGGCAATTTCTTCAGCAAGGCTAGGCAGAGAGCTGGGTCTCTTCTTCTGTTAGCAGGTCTTTTTAAATACTGTGGTCTCTTTAACAGTCCCCAATCTTTTCTTACTTTTTGATAGCAACTAGATGAGCGAGTCCTGGTTTTTCTTGTACCCATCATAGTTGCTAGTGCATAGTTGCATAGTTGCTAAAAAAATTAAAAAAAAAAAAAACTAAAGAATAAAATATCCTCCAACAAAGCACCCCTGTGATTCGCTCTCACTGCCTGCATGTGATTCTCAAGGAAGAGTCACCCTGAGGAGGCATATCACATGGACACCCTCACAACAAGGGGATGTCACAGAAATGTCTGAAGTTTGAACTGTTGGCTATTTTCATGGAGACTGATCGCAACTTCTTGGGCCAAGAAATCCAAGGTTTGCAGTAGCTTCTTCTGGATAAATCTCCAGTTAAATCAATTAAGGAATCAATATACAAATAAAGCTTAGAAATCAATTGGAGTAGTAGTAGCCAACACCAATTTCCGGGTTTTAATAATGTAACCAAGTTATGTAAACATCATTGAGGGAGGAAAAGGATGGCTACAGAGAACATTCCCGTGCTGGTTTTGTAACTTTGATGAGTCTTAAACTATTTCCAAATAAGAGGTTATAATTTTAAAAACCAAATATGACTTTACCAATTAGTCATGGCAAACCAATTTTGAAATACTCAGTGGCTATGGTTCTATGTTATGAAGAGGAACAAAATACAGTCATGCACCAAATAACTACGTTTTTTTTTTTTCAACAATGGACCACACATATGACAGGGTGATAGCACCTGGTGACGCCTTAGCCATCTTAGTGTGTGTTAAGTATTATGCTATGATGTTTCCCCCGCACAGAAATCACCTAATGATTTGTTCCTCGGAATGTATCATACTAAGTGATATATGACTATTTCACGAGTGGTCAAAGCTGCAAAAGCAGAATATAAGCCACATGAAAAGCAAGGTAGACACAAGGCTATCCAAATACTTCCCTTGACAGAGTCCAGGTTTCCAACCCATTATATCAAAAGCCTAAGTGGTGGCAGGAGTTCCCAGGTCCTGTGATGGAGGGCATTTCCTGTCTCCAGGCTCTCAACAGCAATACAGGAGTCTCCCACCAGTCCATCAGCCCCAGAGCCCTCCCCACCTCCTCGGCCCAAGTCCTGAAAAGTTCACTGGGCCAAATGGTCGACCACACATTGGTTCTCCTGTAACCCTTGGAGCAAATTTCCTCAAGTGTGTCCACCAAACTCGTCTGCAGATAACAAGAATGGCAACGGCAGCTGACGTGGATTGGACATGTCAAAGCCCTTTACAACCATCATCTCAATTCATTCTTACAACACTGACCAAGAATTAGATACAATAATCCATTCAAGCTGGGGCTGTGGCTCAGTGGTAGAGCACTTTCCTAACATGTGTGAGGCACTGGGTTTGATCCTCATCACCACACAAAAATAAATAAAGTTTTTTTAAAAAAATAATAATAATCCATTCAAGTCAGCAATCCTAGTCCAGGGACTCTTCTGCAAGGTTTCTGGCTCCTATAGCAATTAGACACACATCTCCACAGCCCAGCCTCCACTCCCAAGCCCTCTGGAAAACCTCAGCCCTTCCTCCTCTGAGGCTGAACAACTTATAAGTTAAAAAAAAATCCATCTTTCAAGGTACAGAGGGAGGGGAACAATTGCTCCCACTTCCAATCGAGAGTGTGTGAAAACCCAGCTCAACCAAACCTGAAACAAGTTTTCAAATGCCTTTGAGAAGATTTACAAATCAAATCGCATTTGTCCATCGCTCAGCTCTTCAAAATGATCATGTATGCACCTGAAGTTTAAGCAAAGAAATCCATTAAACAAACAAACCTAAAATCATAAAGCCCAGATTTAGAGATTTATCCCCTCGCGCTAATGAATATCCAATTCAGAATACCATTTTGTCTTCAAAGAGCCCTGGAGGTTCTTATCTGTGTTATCTTTCTGTACTGTTAGCAGAAATATTACATCTTTGAAATGAAGAAAAACATTATTCCCAGAGCTAAAACAGAAAAGGCTTTGAACTATTTTAGGGATAAATCAACTTTCAGTTACCAATAAACCGAAAAGAATAAAAAAGACTATATCAAACCAACTTGGCTCCTCTTACGTATATTCAAGTGTCAATTTCCAAATCAGCCTTAGAATATACACATACACAATCAAATTCTACTGAAATGTCATACAAGCTCCCATTCGATCCGTTAAACAATTTAATTCTTTCCCTAAGGAGGGAACCAGGTTGTCAGTTAAGTAAATCTCCAGTCAAGCTTCTAGATCCTGATTCAGGTAGATATTATCAATCCCATATAACTTCTTTCACCAGGGATGGCATTTCTTATACATTATATGCAAATTTATCTCAACTTCATTTAAATTTTAAAATACTTCCCTCAGCCGTCTGAGTTGCTGAATTTTATAATAAAAGAAAAATATGGGTACCCTGCGGGTCTCCAAACATGGTTGGTCTGTGTGTGCTCTGCACAAGGGCACCTGACCAAATGAGTGAGAACAAAAATCCAGTGCATGCTCTGTTCACTGGTTAAGTGATCTGGCCTGGTCAAAAGTCCTCAACTAGAAGAAAGGATACCTTTGGTTATTCATCCACCCCATTCAGAGGAGTCACTTTAAAATTCATCTATGCGGAAGTGGCACCATTTTGTAATTCGCTAAAGGAAACATAGGTGACAGCTCTGGCCCTGGAAGCAATCTGTTGGCTGCTCCCGTAAGGCTATCCACATTCTATTTGTAGGTAGAAACAGGCTTCGGTCCACAGCCCTCCACAGATTCATTCCTTCCATTCTATTGTCTCTTGGTTTCATCCACATTTTAAACTCTTGATTTCTGGTTCTTCTTATACCAAGAAATTGAAATATCTGAATCAGCCCTTGAGATGTACGGGATGTTCGTAAAGCACATGATACAATCTCACAGATGAAAAAAAAAATGTTGTGTTAAAGATAAACCCACAGAGTAGCCTGAAGAATATCCAAGAACCTCCACGGAAGTATAATTAAGGTTCTGTCTTACAGTAGCTTAGGAAAAGGGCTGGGTAGATTTTCACCAAAGTGGGGGCATTTGTGATGGATTTGGTTTAAAATATAGGCCTCACTGTACATGGAGAATTTACTTGGGGAGCTGCTAGGAGAAGCAAAGCTATAACCTGTTATGCTCTGGAGTTTCGTAAGAGGTCACTGTGATCAAGAGACCCACGTCAAGTCCTGTTGGTTCTAGGCAGAAGGCCACACCTCCCAGGCAGAAGGCCACACCTTTCCAGGTGCCTTGTGAAAACTACGGCTCCCGAGATCCTCAGCGTGACCAAAACCTGACCAGCAAGACCCTTGTCCACTACCACTACCTCCCCCATGACCTCTGCTGGCCTATAGGACAAGGACTCACTCCAAGGGGGTTTTATGACCCCTACTCTATTTAAGCCAGCCCCGGACTGAAATCGTCCCTTTTGTTCCTGCTCTCACCTGGTTCCTGCGGCTCCCTGCTCCTGCTCTCCACTCCCGTTCCTGCGTGCTCCAGCTCCCCTCCGTTCCCCGCGGTTTGTCCTCATCCCCTCCGCGTGTTTCTTTGGTAATTCAATAAACCCCTTTCCTTTTCCTATACGACAGTTCGAGCCTCGGTCCCTACCTGCAATTTCCGCTAACAAGTCCCTGCCCATAGAAAAGGCCAGCAGCATTTCGAATAGAAGCCCCAGTCCATTGGAATAGGTGCCACCCTCAGCTGCAGGTGCCAGCTTGGACTTCCTGTACTTCTTCCGACTCTATCTATAGTACTCCAGGAGAAGTTCAGCAAAGACTTGCTTATTAAATGATGTTTAACAATTCTCCAAGCAATTGCCTGAGAGATGGAGTGAAAAATAAGGGGAAATTATACAAATAACTGAATGATTACCCTTATTTGTTTAAGTCAAGAGTCAGCAATTTAAAGGGAACCCTTTTAAATCAATCTGACAGGTTGTGTGGCATTTTCCTACACTGTTTGGAGGATGCTGGTGTCTCCTTAATAGCTGCTATTTTCCTATGTAACATGCAATGGCTTCTTGAACATGCGGTAGCTTTTCATTCATCCATTCCACAAAGATTTCCTGAGTGCCTACGATGTGCCAGCCACGGTCCTAGGTGCTGAGCATGCAGCTTGCAAAAAAATGGACAAAAGTCCATTTTTAGGGGTGACATTCTAGGGAGGATGTGGGAGACAGACAACAAGCCAAAAAATAACTATGTAACCGGTCAGGTGTGCTGTGGAGAAAAGGCAGAGAAGAGAAGAGAAACAGAAAATGTCAAGAATGCACTTTCATGTTCGGGGACCAGGGAGATGGCCAAGAAGTGACATCGGAGCCAAAGGAGGTAAGTGAGCAAGCCCTGAGGGGATCCGGTGGAGGTGGCTTGAGGGCAGAGAGCAGCCAGCAAGGACAAGCCCCAGGGCAGCAAAGGTTGCAGGCTCCAGAGGGGCAGTGAGGAACAGTGCCAGCAGGAGGTTGCCCGCAAGCTCAGACAGCGGGGGTGGGAGACACAGGGAGCTGCATCTTGTCGGTGGTTTTAAGAACCTGAGTTTTGACTCTGAATAACACAGAAAATAATTGGGAGATTTTAACCAGAGGAATATGCTTTTGCCCCCAGATGTTTTGAAACAACCTATAGCTGTCCCTCCGTAGCCACAGGGGACTGAGTCCAAGACACTGTGGGGATCAAAATACCAGGAGGGCCACGTCCCCTTTATAAAAGGGCATAGTATTTGCATGTGATCTACGCACATCCTTCTGTATACTTTAACCCAAAGGAAAAACTCTGTACATGCTCAGTACAAATACATTTTAGGTATATTTTCAATCCATGGTTGGTTGGCTCTGCAGATGTGGAACCCCAGACACACAGGGCCAACTGTCTTTCTTTGACCCTGTCACCATCCTTATCTTTGGAAAGCCCATGGAGTACTGCCGGGTGTTGCGAACAACCAACGCTTCAGTGTGCGGTAGCCCACCAGAATTTGATCTCACTCAAGATGAAAACAGCGCCCCCAAATTCAAGTCTTTCTTATAGGTCTGCTGTTTTCACAGACTTAATTCAAAGATAATTCATACACTATAAAATTCCCCCATTTAAAGTTCACGATTCACAGGTTCTTGGCATATTCACAGAGTAGCGCAACTACCGCCACGTTTTAGAACCTTCTCATCAGCCATGAAGAGACCGTGAGCAGTCACTCCCCCACTTTCGCAACTCCTCCCACCAGCCCCAGGCAGTCACTAATCGACTTTTTGTCTTTATTGATTTGCCTATTTAAACCGCTTCCTATAAATGGAATCATATAATATGGGGCGCTTTGTGTCTGGCTTCTTTCCGTTAGCATAAGGTTTCAGAATCCACCATGCTATAGCATGTACCAGTACTTCACTCCTTTTTTAAAAACAGATTACCACTTCTTAATATACAGTTCAGTACATTCATATGATTGTGTAACCACCACCACCAGATATCCAGAACTCTTTTCACTTGTAAAACCTGAAACTCTGTACCCCTAAAACATTAACTTCCATTGCCCACTCCCCTCAGCTCTTAGCAACTACCATTCCACTTTCTGCCTCTATGAACCTGATGACTTATACTTTATTCCTTTATATTACCAAATAATATTTCATTGTATAGATATACTACATTTTGTTAATCCATTCAGTTGGTGGACCTTTGGGTTGTTTCCACCTTTTAGCTGTGACTAAATAATGCTCTCTGATTTATCTTTTTTTTTTTTTTTTTTTTTTTTTTTTTTTTTAAGTATCATTCTGGTTGTTTGTTGAAATAGACTCTAAGGAGGTATGGTAGTCAGTTTTCTGTTACTGTATCAACATACCTGAGATAAACAACTGATAAAGAGAAAAGGCTTTTTGGGCTCTAATTTGGAGGTTTCAGTCCATGTGCAATTGGTCATGTTGCATTTGGACCTGTAGCAAAACAGCACATCATGACAGGAACGTGTGATGGAGGAAGCTGCTCAGCTGTGTCCAGGAAGTGAAAAAAACGAAGGCACTGTCCCCTTCAAGGGCACATCCTTAATGACCAGAAGACCTCCCAGTAGGTCCCACCTCGTAAAGTTTCCACTGCTGCCTAGAGTGCCAAACCAGGTACAAAGCCCTTGAGAGACATTTCAGATCAAACTACAGCAGGAAGCAAGTCTGAGTTGGGAAACCAAGCAGGAAGTGCTTGCAGAAATCCCAAGGAGAGTGATGGTGACTGGGCCTTGGGTGGAGTAGTCAGAAATGGCCACATTCTGATGTATTTTTATACAACTCGTGTTCCTAGTGTTTTTCCTGCTTCTTTTTCTTTTTTTAACTGTTACTATAATTACCTCACTGCACTTTTTTTTCTCTGACTTATTGGATCACATGTTTCATACTCTGATGTAAACACCTCCATTTATCTTTCTTGCTGTGTTAGGTATTTATCTAACTCTCCCAGGATCTTCCTGCATGAACCAACCACATCAAAATCTGCAAAACAGGATCACTCAGTGCCTCTATAGTTTCCTTGTAAAGATTTACAGCCTCGGTCTTTAGAATTATTTCATCAAGTTTAATGGATACATATTCTTGAATTCTTTCCTAACCTATATTTTTCCAGCAATTTTGCTCACTATATTTCCATAGCTGCCTTCTTATCTAACACACTGGTTGAAATGTCAAAAAGCATAGGATTTAAAAAGCTTTTCGCCAACAGAATATTCACCTTCACATATGACACAACTGGATTTGAGCATCGTAAAGGCATTTTCTTTTGTCAGATTAAAATTTTGTTCGCGTGAGTTTTTTAACAGCTTTAAGCCATCGAGGAGCAATATGTGCAAGAAGAAGCTAAAAGACTTAAGTAAGCGGTAGTTTACATATCTATAACCTAAGCTGCTGCCCAAGAAAGGTGAACTGTGTTAGCAGAGGCTATGATTTTTCTTTCACCTGCTGAATACCTTGAGGAGTCTTTCAAGTGTGGGAGCAGAAGTTACAAAGAACTCTGCCAAATGGATGAAGAATTGAAACCCAAAGAAGACAAACACGGCAAAACTGAAGAACGATATTGAAAGAATAAAGCAAGAGAAGACTTCTCATGAAAGAGCTGAGGGTGGACCAGGATTGCCTTGTGGTTGGGTTCATTAGCGTTTTGTTGTGGAGTAGGCGATGTAAACTCCATTTTGGTCTTTCCTTTGGAATCATAGGTAAAATCTACACTGCTGTATTAACTGTATGTGGTTGCATAACAAATCATCCCCAAACTTATCACGTGGGTCTCTAAGAGCCCTAATTGAGGAGATAGCTAAGATGGCGGCTAGCTGAGAGCCATTAAGGTGTTCAAGTATTTTCACCTGAATCTTTTTATGCCCGTGAACCCTGCGTGACGCACCTGTAAGCTCGAGCTGTTAGCACGTGTCCTTGTTAAGGCAAAAGGTATTTAACCGGGTGAGGGTGAGTTAGTTGGTGGTTGGAGTTGGAGAGGTTGTTGGAGCCGGAGAGAGAAGAATAAAAGAACTTTTTCATTTCCATCCTGCCTCCGAATTTTCTCCCGCGGCGTCGTTGCTGCAAGCGGCAGCCGCAGGCGGCAACAGGGGTCAAGACTCTGAAAGTAGGTTAGCTAGGTCCTCTGCTTGAGGGTCTTCCAAGGTGGCTGTAGAGAGCCTGCCAGGCTTCATCTTAAGGCTGAAGATGAAGGGATCCTCTCCTAAGATTGCTCAGGTACTACTGGCAGGATTCAGTTTCTCACAAGGGATGTCAGAGGCCACCTCGGATCCTTGCTACGTGGGCCTCTCCATTGGGTGGCTCCCAATATGGTTGCTTGATTTATCAGAGAAAGCCAACAAGAGGGCGAGACAGCGTACCAGCAAGACAGGAGTCTCTATCTGTGGTGAAACCTACTCTCAGAAGTGATATCCCATTGTTTTGCTGTATTCTACTAATTAAAAGAAAGTCACAATAAATTAATTTAAAGAAAAAAGAAAAGAAAAATAAAGCAAGTCACCAGGACCAGCCAATATGCAGCACAGCAAGTTACACAAGAATATGAACACCAGGAGGCAGGAGCCACCGGGGCCATGTTAGGGGCTGCCTGCTACAATTACCCACTAGTACTTTTATATGAATAGACTATTTGAGAGGATCCACACCTAGGACAATGAGGTGCATGAATGACATGCCATTAGGCAGTAATTTACAGAAAACCTGGTGAGGGTTTTGGTTTTCCTTGGAATTGGGGCCTCCTTGTTGGCCAGATGTTCTTAGCTGACATCTAGATTCACGTGAGAATTGTGCCCAGAGTCCTTAACTGCAAGGGCAGTACCTGGCTCTTCCCACATCAGAAGAAAGAGTTCTTGATCAGATAAAAGAGGCAAGGATTGGTCAGATTCAGGCTATGCATGCTGAGGTGGGCTACCACCTCAAAACTAAGGGAAATTTCTATAGGATTCTCATGCAGGCTTTAAGGGTACATTTCTTGAAAATGTAATGTGTGAAACAGAGAATTCAGGTCCTGGAAAGAAATGGGTAGCACAAATTGGGTAATTGAAAACAGTTTAGGGGAAAAAACTATATGCAGAAGTTTGGGAAGGGTTATGAGAAAATAAGTGATGTCAATTGCCCTGGAATTATCAACAGCAGAGAGCTCCTACCCACCAGGTCTAAAAGGGAAGCAGGAAAGAAATTCCTAGAATCCAGAGGCAGCTCAGCTGTAAGAAAAAGCCATGCACAGGAGAGGTGGCCTTCAAGGAGGCTGTGCCACTGCCAACCCTCAGGCTGCAGGAAGGGAGCCAGGGGAATAAATGCCCTGACTTCTCCTTCCATCTCCAGCCTCCTGCTGGGCCCCCACTGGCCAATCCCAGCTGGAAGCTAGAGGCAAAGTAATTTAATCAGTCTCTCTGGGCAGAGTGAAGCTGAGAAGAGTATAGATTTGGAGGTACAGGTGGGGAGTATCCAAAGCATACACAAAAGGCCAAGCAGGTTGATCCAAGCCTTTTAAAAGGGCAGAAGTCACAAAAATTCTCCTGTAAATAAGTAGATGTAGTCACTCAGAAGCTGGTATTCAAAACCCGCATGGAGAAACACAAAATAGCTTTTAAAATGAAAGTCTGCTCAGAAGGAAAGAAAGAGGCAGTCTTTGTCCATGGGCTTGGAGGATTAAAATCCTGTGTTAGTCAGCTTTCCATTGCTATGACAAAGTACCTGAGGTAAACAAAATCTAAAGAGTCAAGACTTATTTTTCCTCAGAGTTACGGAGGTTTCAGTCCAAGGTCACTGGGCCCTGTTGCCTTCGGGCCTGTGGCAAGGCAGAGCATCATGGTAGGAGCACATGATGGGGCAAAGCTGCTCACCTCATGGTGACTGGGAAACAGAGCAGGGGTGGGGATCAGGGTCCTGGCATCCCCTTCATGGGCATGCTCCCAGTGAACCCAGCCTCCCTCCACTACTCCCACCTCCTAAAGTTTCCACAACCTCCTCAAAGCACCATCAGCTGAGGATCAAGCCTTGACACATGACTTTGTTCCCTCACTCTATTTAGGATACAGGGAAGAGCGAGGAAATAAAACGCCAAATCAAACCTTCTAGGACAGTTTTCATCAAACTGAAATATAATCTTTTCAAGGAGGCAACCAACCGGTGGAAACTAAGGAAAGCCAATACACAGAGATCAGGAGACAGAACCAAGAGGAATTCCAGCACACGGTGACTTTTTTCTAAATCGCCTTGGTGTCATGGGAAGAAAGCTGTGAAGAGCAGAGACTCCACCAGTGTGTGTCCCACCTCCTCCCACTTTCATCTCATTCAGAACCACAGGACAAAGCCTCGTGGTGCCCACAGACCTGCCAATCTGGCCATCACCTCTCCAACCTCATCTCCCACCTCTCCCCATTCCCACTCGAGTCCCAGCCTTGTGGTTACCATCTCGGTCCTCAGACACCCTGGAACTTTTCACTTGCTCATCTTTCTGCCTAGAATCTTCCCTATATGTAGGCATGTCCTTCAAGTATATTTTCTATTATCATCTTTTCAGCAAGGCCTTCCCTAACCACCTGATTCTGAATTGAAGCTTGTTCTCTGCCATCCCCACCACCCAGAGCTCCCAATTCTTACCTCTGTGTTTCTTTTGCCCCATAGTGTTGGTCACTGTCTGATATGGGCATGTGTTTACTGTCTGCCTCTCCTGCCCCCAGTAGAGTGTAAGCTCTTTGAAGTCAGGGCGTTGTGTCCTGCTCTATCTGTAGCACCCACCACTAGGCCACCAGAAAAGTCAGTTTTCCATCATTTTTCATTAAATGGCTATCTTCCAATCCTGTGCCTCCCTTCTCCTGGTGGAGCTGAAGTTTTCTGAACTTTGCCTAACTGAAATTCCTACTCAGTTTTGTGCAAGAGAAGAAGTGGATTCACTCATACATTTCAAAAAGTATGTAGTAAACATCAACCAGGACCTAGTCTACAGGGCAGTGGGAACATGGCAGTGAACAAGACAGATAAGATTCCTGCCCACAGATTACATTCAGGTGAGATACGTACTGGTATCCTGGTGTGACAGATCCTAGAGCTGGACTGGACACAAGTGGGAATCCACCAGGCTGCCCATCAGTGTCTTGGGCTGCCTGTCACAAGACGCCAGGGAAGGTCATAGAAGAGCCTGGTGGAGAGTGGGGTTTCTGTGGGTGTAATATGGCAAAGAGTTCATAAAGATCGGGCATCCCAGAGAGAAGGAAGCTCAGGGACAGACTTGTCAACCTCAGTCACTTCAATGGGCCTTCCAGCATGAGTGGAGGAGGCGACCATACCAGGGAGAGAGCCAGATCACTCCTTGAACGGGAACATTCTTCCCAAAGAATGGCCCAATGCGTATTCCATGTGCTGTTACTTGACCAGAAAATCCTGGGAAACTCTGGAATGAAAGGGCCTTGATCACACCAGAAGTGCAGCTGAGCTGTAGAGTTGGAGGGAATTACTACTGGAACATTCCATGCTCCAGATGAAGCAGTCAGTGAATCTAGATACAAAGACTACCATGTGGAAAAGTCGGTGGAACAGCCGTGTTATAAGCATGAGCTCTGACTGCCAGCTTTGCTCTGGTACCTGGTTTCCATGACTCTTAGAGATGGGAAATAAGCAGGAGCAGGACAGAAGGCAAAGGCCATTATCAGCTGCCAAGTGGCATGGCACTCTGTGGAGGCAGAGGAGCTTAACCCAGTAGATGATGGGAAGGGTGATGTCAAGAGATAAACTACAGCATCTTCCTATGGATGGAACAGGACCAGAACTGAGCAAGGAAGGCATGTGGACAATATGATGTATAAGTCAGCATTTGCTACAGTAACAAGTAACAACCCCTTAATCTCAGTGGATTTCCCTAACAGGTGTTTATTTCTTGCTTATGAGTCTTCAAGTCTTCAGAGAACCTAGCTGAGCTCAGCTTGGTGTTAAGATTTCAGTCAAGTTCAGGTCTATCCACAGGTCCCTTCACATGATAAAGCATTTATTTCCCAAGGTGAAGCTACATCATGCAAGCACATTTAAAACTTCTGGGATATGTCACGTCTGCTCACATTCTAATGGCCAAAGCTGAAATTTAGCAGAGTGAGGAAGCAGACTCTCCCTACTAAAATGCACTACAAAGTCCCATGGCTTGGATAATTAGGTATAATCCTAATAAAGGGGGTGAGCAGAATTGTTGGGAACAAACCCCCTAGCCCACCACACACAGGCATGTGCTGGAGGGTCTCAGAAACTGGAGGAAATTTCGCAGGCCCAGGGTTCTCCCAGGAATATACAGTCCCCGCCATTTCCTCCTTCCATTTTCCATCAGAATCTATTCAGTCTGCCTCATAAAAGGCCAAGAAAGAAATAAGGCAAATAAGGACTTCACTTGCTGGTGTCCCCATGGATCAACTCTGCAGATAGCCCCATGGATTAGAGGAGCCCACAGCCTTTTCTAAAGTCGTCAGTAACTGGGGCAGTGAAGGCAGAGAAGTGTAAAATGAATTGCCTGCAGGGACGGAAGAATCTCTAGATCATTGGACATCCTAAATGGATTTGTAGAGAGGGAACTTACTTCAGGACTACTGCAGGACACGTGCTTTGCAGATGTCCGAGCTGGACACTGGGTAGCCTGGGAACTCTGCAAGGCTTAAGTTTCAGCACATACAGCCCATACATATGAGATGAGAGGAAGATGATATAGATATTTTGGTTTTTTGTTTTGTTTTTTGATATTTATTTTTTAGTTTTAGTTGGACACAATATCTTTATTTTATTTTTTTTATGTGGTGCTGAGGATTGAACCCAGTGCTTCATGCATGCCAGGCAAGGTCTCTACCACTGAGCCACAACCCCAGCCCCGATATAGATGTTTTTAAAGGCCCCCAAGAGGCAAGGCCTGGTGGCCCACACCTTAATCCCAGTGACTCAGGAGTCTGACACAGGAGGAGCAAAAGTTTAAGGTCACGCTGGGCAACTTAGTGAGATCCTATCTCAAAAGAAAAAAATAAAAAGGGCTGGAGACTTAATTCAATGGTAGAGCAACCCTGGGTTCAATCCCCAGTACTGGGGGAGGGGGGGGAGGAGAAAGGAAGAAAGAAAGAAAAGAAAAAAGAGGCAAAGGTAGGCAAAGTTAAGGTCAAAGAAAGACCAAATATTTCATATAAGTTATAACTCTCATCCAGGAGAGCATTCCTTCAGTACAGCCAGGTAAACACAGAGCTCACGTGAACACAGCTACCTTTTCTTTGGCAGTCCAGAGCATCACCAGCAATGGTGGCTGAAACCCTGAATACCGGGACTACAGAGAATAACTGAATTTGCACGTCACTGGGTGGCAGGCTGGGGTTGTAGGAAGACTTCCGGCCCCCATCAAGCCAGGCTCAGTGTCCAAAGTGGGCCTGAAGTTGGGGCTTCTACAAAAGGCTCTAGCTGGGGCATTATCCAAAATGTTTAATAACCAGGATGACAAGAGGTCTGCCCTATCAGAACCATAGGCCACAGCACACTGTAACCTGCCTGCAGGTGTCCTTGATCCCTGCACCCTGCTGGTGAAGCTGCCAAAGATGGAGGCTGGGAATCCATCGGGAAGGCTGACAATGAAAGGTGAACAGGACAGCAGCTGCCAGTATGACCTGCCACTTTCCTGCATGCAAGGATGAGCATTTCAACCTGAGACCCTGGGGGTCCTGCAGGGCATGAGCTAGATTTGTCTTCCTGCCTGAGGCGATCACCAATTATATGTGCTGTGAGGCAAGCTGGCCTCCCGCCAGAGGAGGAGGTGAAGGGATTTACAGAATCTCTCTCTGATCTGACTTATTAGACAAGTTAAAGGTACCAGTTCAGGAGGCAGCACAGCTCCGAGATAAAGAAGTCAGGATTCAAATCCCCACTATGTGGGAGGCCTATGGGCGAGAGTTCCTTAACCCAGTCTCCTTCTCTGGGGCTCAGTCTCCTCATCTGGAAAAGGGGAATTGTCACAGCGACTACCTGGCAGGGTCTTCATGATGACGACAGGACCTAACAGTACAGTCATAGCCCTGCGAGCAGTCTGGCACAGCTGGCCCTGGTCATGGGAGCCACTGCTATTATTCCAGATGGGAGGGATGACCAGGAAGTGGATCAGAAACAACTGATCAAAAGAGAACATGAGACACAAAAGCTGCTATCAGTGTGAAGTCTGATTCAAAGGAGGGCTGATTTGTTATTGTGTGCCTTTGGTTGTCCAGGATGATCCAAGGCCACAGAAAGTGGGAACACAGAGTGAGCGCCAAGACCTTTCTGATGGGACTCTGCAGGCACATGCGCATTCAGCACCCTTCTCTGAGCACCTGGCCCAGCCCAGCAGAACTGGGGGCTGCTATTGTTTGGAACCAGACAGATGAGCTGTGCTCGGGAAGCAACACTTGCTGCCACTTCCCTGCCAGGATGTAAATAAAAGCAAATCGGACCCTCAGTGGCACCTGCAGGGCCACCCCTTCCGCACCACAATCTTTTCATTTTCTATGATGACCACAGGTGACATCTCCACAAATCCAACAGTTTCTACAACACCTACCAATGCTGCTTTATGAAAAATCCACTCACCTCTTATGGAACAACACAGATTTTTGGAAATTCACATAGATTTCCCATCTCTAGATGAGATGCCTGCTGTGGATATACCACAGCAGGTATACCCAGGATAGATGCCTAACTTACCACCTGAGGGAGGCCATGCCCCCAAGAAGGTGTAGCCCCTAGTGGGTGGGATACACCACTGTTAGCCCCCTTTCTTGAGCTCTGACTTCCTGAACCCAAGACCCAGGGCAGCCTAGCAATTTCCAGAAGTAACTTCATCCCAGGACAGGACCAGGGGGCTGAGTTTGCGAGGCTGTGCCAGAATCACATTAGCAACTGACTTATCCCTTTTTTTGTTTTTGGTACCGGGGATTGAACTCAGGGGCACTTGCTCAACCACTGGGCCACATCCCCAGCGCTTTTTTGTATTTTTATTTAGAGACAGGGTCTCACTGAGTAGCTAAGTGCCTTGCCATTGCTAAGGCTGGCTTCAAACTTGCGATCCTCCTGTCTCAGCCTCCCAAGTGCTGGGATTACAGGCGTGCACCACTGCACCCAGCTCCATTTTTTATTTATTTATTTATTTTTTAATTTCAAACCATTCTCTGAAGCTCAGAGCAACTCAATACCAGAACACCATCTCCACCAAAAGAGAGAGAGACAGAGAGAGACAGAGAGAGAGAAGAATATTTTGAGAGTTTAACTGATAACTCCACACTCATCCATCCAGCTGATACCCAAGGAAATAGAAGGCATCTGGAAAATGTATTTAAGAATTGATTTAACGTTGAGCCATGTTAAATGTTTTAATTTCCAAGCAATGCAATGCCCACCAAAACATCAATTAGTCCCAGCAATCAGGCAGGAATATTGGCTTCTGTTGAGGGATTCATTTATTTCAGTTCTGCTAAGCATCGGAGAAGGAGAAATCCGATGCAGTCTGTAGCTCCAAGGAAGTGAAATTAAGCCAGAGTAGAAGCCAGATCAGGCACTGGCTAAAAAGAGTTCCTCTTCCTGCACCCATCTCCCTCTCTCTCTCTCTCTCTGTCTCTGGAGGGAGGGCAGTAAAGTCTTCATGCTGTAAATAGGACACCCTCCCCTCTCCACATTCTGTCTCAGAAGCCAGAAAACAAAACAGGCTAAAACTGGACAAAGAAGGGCACCCTGCTGGGGAGACTGGCTGGCTTAAAATTCACAGGATCATTTTTAATTTCCCCCCCTTTTAAATGTCAAGGGCCCAGGGTCTCCTTGCCCTGGTTGAGGTGCTGAGTCCAGGTGAGAGTCTCCTACAGTCTGAAGCATCCTCTGTCTCTACAGGCTTTGGCTGGCTGCTTGGGACACCAACAGGAAGTGCTCAGGCCACTCATCACAGGGGATCAGTCATTAGAAGCAGCAGGGGTCCCCCAAGCCAAAGACCCCAGGCGATGGGCGCTCCTGAAATCAAACACAAGGAGGGCACGCGTGAGGGTAGAAGCACCATGCCCAGCTCCCTGAGTCTCTTGGGACCTCTTCACTCGGAAGCTCTATTTGTTCATCTATTAAATGGGAATAATGGCTCCAAAGGGGAAGAAAAGAGCAAGTTGAATTAAATGGGATTGTGTGGATCAGCACATACCAAGCCTGCCTTAATCACAAGAGTCACCTGGGAAGCCTGTTACAAATGCAAGTGCCAGGGTGTCCCCTAGAGATTCTGATTCAGCACGTCTGGTAGGAGGCCTAAGAATGTGTACTTTAGACATCACTCCAGATGCAAGTTGAGGAAACAATCTATGGAGGGTGTGGCCACAGAAGTGCTCGTCCAGTAGGAGCTCTTCCTCAGATACCCCTGTACAGCAAATGGAGGAAGTGTCTAGGGTCTTGCCCTGGTCATTTTCTGACACTGCTGGTTCAAGGGAAAACAGGTACCCAATTCTCTGCAGGGGATATGACAACATCTATCAAAATAACAAATGCACATACCCTCCAACCCAGCAATCCCACTTTGAAGAGTGTATCCCAGACATACCCGAACTTGCACATTATACAAGGTTATATGCAAATCATATAATGCAAGGTTGTTTGTAACAGCAGAAAAGAAAGAAAAGAAACAACTGAAATGCCCATCCATAGAGATCTAGTTAGATACTCTCGTGATGTAGCCAGAAAACCAACAATTGCACAGCTCCTGCGGATGGTTACGGGACTGTCCCCAAATATATCGTTAGATAAAAAAAAAAAATGCAGGGTGCAGAACAAGGTGTATAATAAGCCTTTGTTAAATTGCAGAAATAATCTATCTCTGATTTGCTTGTATATGCATAGAATATCTCTGGACAAATACACTAGAAGCTGGTAAGACTGGTGGCCTCTGGGGAAGGGAACTGAGTGGTTGGGGACAGGGGACAGAAAGCGAGGTTTCATAACTTTTCTGACCTTGTATGTTTTAAATATGTACATTATCTATTATGTGTATTATCTATTCATACAAAATGCCATAACATTTTTAAATAATTTTCATTATTATAACATATAATTTTAATTACATTTCAATGAAAAGTCTATTAAAAATAATAATACATATAAAGGCATGGCCCTATCTGTAAGTGCCACCTTGGGACACTTGTGGCCACAGAAATGGAAATCACCCAATCATCATCTCCAGAGGAAGGAGGGGCCTGGAAATGGGAGGTTGTTGACAGTGATGGATGATTAACTCAGGAAAAGGAAGGAAAACAGGTAGAGTGGAGGGTTGGTTAAGCCCAAGGTCTCTTTCTCCCATAAGCCTTTGCACCTGCTCTTCCCTCTACCTGGGATACAGTCCACTGGGCTTATCCACATCTTGGGCTTCAACTGAGGCATCATGGATTCCATGAGCCCCTCCCACTCCCCCCAGGCCTATCCAGGTACATTCCCTTTGGAGTCTGTGCCTCTCCACCATACTGCCTCATGGCCACCTGGTTATGGATGCTTCCTCACCCCACAGCTCAGTGAGGACAAGGGATGCTCATTCCAAGCTGTTTCATCAAAGTGTGGCACCGTGTGGCACCGTGCCCAGTCCAAAGGTGGTGCTCACTAAGGACAGACGGAGCTGCCAAAATGGGGTGGGGGAGGAAAGCAGTAAGGAAGGCTGGGAGGGGAAAGGACAGGAGAGCCACATCCCCAGGTGAATGCCACTTCCTGAGGAGGCTTCCCAGAACACCTTGCTCAGCCCTTGGTCACTATCACCCCTTCCTGCCTACTTCCTTTCCTGGTCTTATCAGATCTGACATCATCCTCTTCCATTTACAAAAGTCCCTTGTCTATCTTGCTCACCTGTATGCCCAGCCCCTACAGCAGATTTGGAACATGGAAAGTGCCAATGCAGAGGCTGAATTAATATCAGACAGTGAGGAAGAAGGATGCAAAGAAACCACTGAAACCTGTTCAGTTTGAGAGGATTCTGATTCAGTGGATTCCAAAGAGAACCCAGGGACCTGCAAGTTTTATGAGCTGCCCCAGGTGATTTCAAAATGCTGCTAGAATCATTTGGGGAAGCTTGGTAAGCACTTTGGGTTTATCTCTGAGCGCAGATCCTAAATGACTGTTAAAGACCCCGCCCCGAGCCTTAGGAACCTTCCCCAGCACCCCAGGGCCTGAAGGGTAGACCACTGGACAGGGAAGAGGACTAAGCGTGGGTCCCTGGAGCGGATCTGCTCACCTGGGGGAGAACCTGCGGAGGACGTCCTGGTGGGGCGGGCGCTGGCGGGCGCGTCCTGCCAGGAGTGAGTCTTGGCGCCATCTAGTGCTCGCTGGAGGCTCTGCAACTGTGACGTGCTGAGCCGCTGGCGCTGGGCGTGGGTCACCGCAGCGGCATTCTCTGGACCCAAAAAGGCGATCTGCTCGGGGGACAGCTCCTGCGGGGGGGAAAGGGGACAAAGCCTCCAGGGAGCGGAGCTTCCCACTTTCCCCAAGCCTCAGTCATCTTCCCAGAGTCTGCACAACTTTGTCATGCCCATGTGCCATTTGTGCACCTCTTTTAAGATCACTCTTTGACTAAGCAGCAATAAGAATAAAATCATGGCATTCGCAGGTGGATGAAGTTAGAGAATATAATGCTAAGTGAAGTTAGCCAATCCCAAAAAGCCAAATGCCAAATGTTTTCTCTGATATAAGGAGGCCTATTCACAGTGGGGTTGGGATGGAGAGCATAGGAGGATTAGAGGAACACTAGAATGACCAATGGGGAGGGAGGGGAAGGGAGGGGGCAAAAGGGTGAAGGGGAGAAAAAAAAAAAAAGATGGTAGAATGAGATGGATATCATTACCCTAAGTGCAGGTATGAAGTCACGAATGGTGTGAATATACTTTGCATACAACCAGAGATATGTAAAAATGTGCTCTACAAGTATAATATGAAATGTAATGCATTCTGCTGTCATTTCTAACAACTTAGAATAAAAGATAAATTTGAAATATATATATACATACATATATATAGATATATGTGTGTGTATGTGTGTGTATATATATATATATATATATATATAAATGGAAATTTCCAAAAATGGAAGATCAGTAGAACTGCCATAAGCAAACATTCAATAGAAGCAAAAAGAAAACAACACAATTTAATTTCAGCTAGATTGTGGCCAACAACATCTGAATCCCTAGCCTCTTAAAAAAGACAGGCTGGCCTGGGCATGGTGGCGCATGCCTGTAATCACAGCAACTGGGGAGGCTGAGGCAGGAGGATCATGGGTTCAAAGCCAACCTCAGCAAAAGCGAGGCGCTAAGCAACTCAGTGAGACCCTGTCTCTAAATAAAATACAAAATAGGACCAGGGATGTGGCTCAGTGGTCAGGTGCCCCTGAGTTCAATCCCTCTACCAAAAATAAAAAAAGAAGTTGGAGAAATTTAAAAGTGTTCCAGAGGCATTAAAGACATTCTAGCTCCAAAGTGAGTCTCCTTGAAGTAATCAATAAAGGAGGACTGAAAAGGGAGTCATGATTTCCTCACTGTGACAATGAAGATACCTTTCCAACCATTCCAGTCTTCCACCTGAAGAAACACTGATGTAGGAAAGAAATCACAGGCCTGGATGCAAAAGACCTGACTCTGAGCTCCAGCTCTGCCTCATACTAGCTGTGTGACCTTGGGCAGGTTACATAGCCTCTCTGGGCTTTTGAACTAGCTGTGGAATGACTCAGAAAACTTGTCTCCTGGGCCAATTCTGATCCTCTGGCATGACGGCCTAAATACCATATACGATGAGTCCTGTTAGGGATCAGAGGAGGGAACACATGGTAATCTATTGGTGATGTTGCCGTAAACAACAGAAGTAGAAAATTCTGCCTAGCACCCTGTCTTTAAGGACTCTGGACAAAATGTTTTCTGAAGTCATCCAGCTTTAAATAAGGACTTGGTGACCAGTTCCAGTGAGACTGGAATGAGATGGGGTGGCAGGATTCTGCTTTTTAAAAAGAACCTCTAACATCATCCTGTTTATTTTGGGGCCCCAAAGGATCTAGGATCCTATGGTTATGCTCCTTCCTCCCCCCAGCTTCACTCAGTCTAACCCTCTTCTCTCCTGTCTGGGTAGATGCTTCCCTGGAATCCCATCCCTCTGCTTACAGCCTTTCTCTGCACCACCCCCTGCAGGACAGACCTCAAGCTCCTGAACACTGCAGAGGTTCCTTCAAGCCCTGGGTCCTGCACACCCTTCCAGCCACACTGCCAGCACTCTTCACCCCAGAAGGAGCATCCATACTGACAGCTCCTGGGAGTCAACAGGGTTCTTCCTGTCTGGAATGCTACCCTTTCCACTCACTCGCCTGTCCTCCAAGACTCAGCATCGCCTCCTACCTTCTCAGGACAAGCATGCGCGTGTGCACACACGCATGCATGCAAGTGCTCATCTGGTTTACATCTACCATTAACACCGAGTCTGTATTACAAAAATTATCTATTTTTCCAATGCTGCTGACTTGTGACCCAGGGGACAGATTGAATCTCTAGGCCTACTGTTTTTCTCAAAAATAAATTCAAATCGGCTGCCAACATTTAATTATCAGGAGATTTCACATGCAAATGAAGATTTCTAGCTGCTTCTAAAAAAAAAAAAAAAAAAAAAGTAAGATCCAGCAATTCTGGGTCCACATGGTCACACTGCATTAATGTGCCTGAGATGAGAAGCAGCCGCCCCATTTAGACAGGGCTCTCCTATTCACATTGGGCCCCACCCTGCCTACTGCACTCTTTTATGTCACTGTCTTGGCCCCTGACAGTACTGTTTTAGAATTCCTTCACCAAGGAATCTCCAGATCCCAGGTAAACCTAACCTGGACAGGTTATAACCTGGACAGGTGATAAACAGGAGTTTGAAACAGACACTTGAACAAGGAAGCAGCCACAACTCACTCCAATCCAGACCAGGAGAAAATGCTTGGAAAAATGCCAGGACCGAGCTGCCCATCCCCCACAGAGCATCCCAGAGGGGAAGCAGGAATTCGCTCACTGGCCTCAGGGAATGCTATTTATTTTCCCCAAAATGGCTATCGTGCCCAGGCTGTGCTGGGAGCTGTCCTCGGTGCTGAAGCGGTCCTAGGTCAAATGTGGGTCTTGAAATGAACCAGTGATGTGGCACCTTGGGACTGTGTGCCTTATCCAGGTGTATACCCAGCAAGCTAGAAGATCAGGGCCCCTCCCTCCTCATCAGAGCAGTCTGTCCCCACCAAACACTTGATCTTGTACGAGGTCAGGAAGAAGGATCCTTTGCTGGAGTCCCAGCTACCCTACTTCATCTGATCCAACCACACCGTCTCAATTTTTTTCCATAGCAGCTCATCATCTGTCTTATTATGGTTTTCTTTCAATTAATTAAAATATTTTTACTTAAACTTATTTCAAAGGAAAATGTTATCAAGCTCCACATTCTCACCTGCAAATCTGCAGTCCAAAAACATCTAAAAACTGAAAGTTTTTTCCAAAGTTTAAGACAAACTTAATTACTACTAGCAAAACTTGACATGAGACTATTTATAGCTTCTATTTATTCCAATTGGTGTGATTTGTCACCTATTTCCTCAAAAATATATTATGATGTTATTAGTATGTTTACTTACAAATGCGTCCCCTGGTGCTGCTGAGAATATTAGGTATATTTAGTACATACACGTGCTGATCTCTCTAAAATCTGAAAAATTCCAAATCTAAAATACATCTGCACCCAAGTGTTCTGAAGAAGGTTTTAAGAACCTGTCACACCACTATAAATAGAAAATTAGGATCACTTGCTGGGGAGAGAAGGTAGCCATAAAAATAAATATAATTAAAACATAAATTTAAAAATTAAGAAAAACTTTTCAGAAAACACCGAAAATTATCTTGTGACCATCCACTGTTGGCATTTCGATCTCCTCTGGTCCTATCAGTAGAGGCCTGTTTCCACACCTCGAGAACCCAGGGCCTGTTACTTGTTTCCTTGTGTAATCCGAAATGGGGTCAAGTTCTCATTTCTCCTTGAAGAATTGAGTACCTACTTTGAATATTTCATCAGGAAAGCATTTTATTGCTGATGGCTGGAAATACAGCATCAATTCCTTGTCGAGTGTTCGGAGCTCCGCCTTAGTTAATCCAGCTGGGGAAGGAAAGGAATCACAAGGGTTTAGCTGGAAGCCACTGCCACTTGTTTTATTAACAGTGCTGCAAAATGTACAGATCTGCACGTCCCAAGCAAGCATCGTTCCTTACAAAAAGGCCTGGAAAGTCACAAGAGGGAGCCACGTTCCTTAATCAACTAGGAAAAATATGTGGGTCACATTAGCCCTGGTTGGCTTCCTGTAGTGAAATGTATACCCAGAAGGAGCTTCAATTTACACACTTTAAGATGATGAACAAATCTATTTAGAGACCAATTAAATCACATTCTCTACCAGCGTTTTTCTGTATAAAATTGTAGTATGCACAGGAATTGCCAGGAGACCTTGTTTAAAAAAGCAGATTTTCAGATACTGCCCTCTGCAGCGTCAGGCCATGAGCTCCTGCAAGACAGAGCTGGTCCAATCTAGGTTCTCTTTTGTGGCCAGGATTATTATTTAATTTTGTTTCATTTTATTTTAGTTCCAGATTTCAGTTTGAAAAGAGGAAGTTATCACACATTGCTCAAGGTGCCTCTTACCTGCAATGGTCCCAAGCTCCTGCAAGACAGAGCTAGGTCCACTCAGTATGGGGATCCCCAAATGCTAAGTGAAATTAGTCAACTTCATGCCTTTTTCTTAAATCTCAGCCAAGACATGAGTGCTGCAGATCAGGGTCCCAATTCTGGCGCACACAGCCACCCTGGGGTTAAAGAAGAAGACCTCTTCAGTCTCAAAAAACATTGTGTAGAAGGTACCACAAAAAAAAAAAAAAAAAAAAAGGCTCAGTACCATGAGTACCATGAGAGAACCCAGATAACCCCACTCCCTATTTTAGTTCAGAAAGGGGGAAAGTATCAGAAAGTGGAGAATATCTGGATGAATGGATGATGGATGGGTGTGTGGATGGATCATTTGCCATTCTGCACACTAGTATTTTGGTTACCTGAATTCTGAGATCCTTATAAGTGGGATTTCAGTGATGTTCATAGCACACAGGATGGCACCGAGCCCTACTAAATGAAAGCTCTTCAGATCCTGGATACCATAGCCTGAATCCTCCAGGAACCCTTGCAGAATGGATTTAGCCTATAAAAAAAGGAAAAGAAAAGAAAAAGAAATAAGGAAATGTCTGTTGGTTTATCTCAGAAGCTCTTATGATCTTCAGAATATTTGGACATTTAAGCTCTTCTGCATCAGGATCCAAATATTTCCAGCATCTGTTTCCACAACTTTCCAATCAAGCCTGATAGTCCCTGCCTCTCTATCTTTACTCAAACCAGCCCCTTTCTGGTCATGGTGGTGCATGCCTGTAATCCCAGCAACTCAGGAGGCTGAGGCAGGAGGCTCACGAGTCCAAAGCCAGCCTCAGCAACTTAGCAAGGCTGTAAGCAACTTAGTGAGACCATGTCTTAAAATAAAATTTAAAAAGGGCTGGGGATGTAGCTCAGTGGGTTCAATCCCCAATGACAACAACAACAAAAATCCCCTTCATCTTCTGCATTCCCAACTGTGAGAATTAAGCCATTCTTTTATGTTTTAGTCCAATTAAAATATCACCTTCTACACAGAGACAAACCCACATATCTATAGTCACCTGATCCTTGACAAAGGTGCCAAACATTTTCTCCAACATAACATACGTTGGAGAAAAGACAGCCTTTTGGCAGTAGGTGGGTACCCTGTATTTAATGCAGGGGTACTTAACCACTGGGCCACAGCCTCAGCCCATTTTTTATTTTGAGGCCAGATCTCACTAAGTTGCTATTATGGTTTGGATGTGAGGTGTCCCCCAAAATCTCACGTGTGAGACAATGCAAGAAGGTTCACAGGAAAAATTATTGGGTTGTGAGAGTCTTAACCCAATCAGTGAATTAATCCCCTGATAGCGATTAACTGAATGGTAACTGAAGTGGTGGGTGTGGCTGGAGGAGGTAGGAATTGGGGCGTGGCTTTGGGTATATATTTGTATCTATCAAGTTGAGTCTTTCTCTCTGCTTCCTGGTTACCATTATGTGAGCTGCTTCCTTCTGCCACACTGTCCCGCCATGATATTCAGCCTCACCTCAATCCCTGAGAAATGGATCTGGCCTTCTGTGGACTAAGACCTCCAAAACCGTGAGCCCCTGAATAAACTTTTACTCCTCTATAGTTTTTCTAGTCAGATCCTTTAGTCACAGCATCAAAAAAAAGCTGACTAAAACAGTTACTTAAGGCCAAACTAAGTTGCTGAGGCTGGCTTTGAATTTGCAATCCTCCTGCTTCAGCCTCCCAAGCCACTGAGATGACAGGTGTGCACACTGTGCTTGGCAAAATACAGCCTTTTAAACAAATGGTGCTGGGAAAACTGGTTATCATGATCATATAGAAGAATGAAACTAGACCCTTATCTCTCACTCTGAACAAAAATCGACTCAAAGTGGATCAATGAGTAAAGAAACTATGCAACTCCTAGAAGAAAATGTAGGGTCAACACTCCAGTACATAGGCACAGGCAACAACTTCCTCAATACAACCCCTAAAGCTCAGGGAATAATGCCAAGAGTTAATAAATAGATGGCATCAAATTAAAAAGCTTTTGCACAGCAAAGGAAAAATTCAGAATGTGAAGAGAGAACATACAGAATGGGAGAAAACCTTTGCTAGCTACTCTTCTGACAGAGGATTAATATCTAGAACATATAAAGATCTCAAAAAATTTTACTTCAAAAGCCAGCCTCATGGGCTGGGGTTGTGGCTCAGCGGTAGAGCGCTCGCCTAGCATGTGCGCGGTCCGGGTTCGATCCTCAGCACCATGTAAACATAAATGCATTGCATTGTGTACAAATAAAGCAAATAAATAAATATTTTTAAAAAAAAAGCCAGCCTCAGCAATGGCAAGGCACTTAGCAACTCAGTGAGACCCTGTCTCTAAATAAAATACAAAAAAGGGCTGAGGATGTGGCCCAGTGTTCGAGTGCCCATGAGTTCAATCCCCGGTACCCAAAATAAATAAATAAATAAATAGAAGAATTAAGGTCATCATACTATAGTGATACATGCATACCCACGTTTTATAGCAGCACAATTCACAATAGTAAAACTATAGAACCAGCCTGGGGGTCCATTAGTAGATGAATGGATAAAGAAAATGTGGTATATATACACAATGGAGTTTTATTCAGCCATAAAGAAAAAAAAATTATGTCATTTGCAGGAAAACGGATGGAACTATAGAACATTATGTTAAGCACAATAAGCCAAACTCAGCAAGTCAAGGGTCATATATTTTCTCTTGCATGTAGAAGCTAGACAGTAAAAAGGAGAAGAAAGGGGGAGGCAGGCCTCATGGAAATCAAGGGAGATCAGTAGAGTAGAGGGACCAGGGGATGGGAAGAGGGGAGGGAGGGGATGAGTGCTGGGGAGTGATATTGGCCAAAGTATATTGTTACATTGTGTGTATGTATAAATGTGTAACAGTAAATCCTGTCACTGTGTACAATTTAATGCTCCAATACATCATTGGTTGTGCATTATGTACAATTATAGTGCACCGATAAAAAATGTGGGGGAGAAAACAAATATTGCCTTCTTCATGGAATTTTTCTTAACTGGCCAGAATGAATTTTTCTTCTTCTATTTTCTACAGTACTATATTTCCCCCTTGCTCTTCAATTCCAGAGAGTAGTACATAAAATATGCTGGCATTTAAAATTGTATCTCCAGTGTGCTTTGATGTAAGGGGACTGATGTGTAGGGTCCCTGAAATTCCAGCACAATTGCCATTCACTGTTCATGACCGCCCCTGGAAAACTACCGCACACATACCCTCTTACTCCATATGGTTCAGACAAAGTTAACTGCCTCCTGTGTCCCACAGGACCTATTTCTAGTCACTGTGTCATTTCTTAGCCTGGCTGCAGTGATTGGTTCTAGATTATGCCTGTAATCCAGCCAGAACCAAACAAGAGATTGGGTGGAGCAATTAGGAGAAAAGTGCTTTCTTTACACTGGACGTGAACTTGAAAGGATAACATAGGGATCCTTGGAAGGATCTGCACATGGATCTGCTAGAATCCCCACATGGAAAGCCTGTCTCTGAATGAAACTAATACAAAGGAAAGCAGACCACCCCCCCATAATGTTAAGGGTTAGATTCCCAACAATAGCACTGAACCTCCAGCTATCCCTGAACTCTAAAGTTAAACTTTTTTTATTGTGGGGATCAGTAAATTGTTTCTCTTGATCTAACTAGTTTGTGTCAAATTTGTTACCACTCATAAATAAATCTAATCTACCTGTGTTGGACCTGAGGAAGGATGGAAACAAATCCCTCAGAAATGAGCTGTGTCATGGATTCTGAACCATCTGATGCTGAGGGGAGTGGGCAAAACAGACTGCAAGGGATGACAAGGCAAAGATGAAGAGGAGACATCCAAAGATGAACACATCCTCCATAGAAGTGATGGCCACAGGGACAGGTTCCCTTCGTGTTCGTCATTCCCAGACACAATACAGATCATTTCAGGGCTGATGAGAGCATTGTAACAATATAATTTGGCCAGTCACTCCCTCCTGTCCACGGGGCTGCTGTTGCCTTTCCACCCCTCAGGTCAGTTTAAGTGCCACCTCCTTGGAGAAGACCACCTGCTGGACTCCCCCATCTCCCACTGCCTCCCCCACACACATACACGATTCCTCTGTCCATTTTCCTATCATAATTTTTAAAACTTTTCACCTTGATCACTTTTTATCTGTAACACCAGCATATTCCCCAAAGACAAGGTTACCCTATCTAACTAGTTCATTATTGTAACCCAAGTATTCTAGCACAATGCCATGCCTGCCAAATAATAAGAATCAAAAAGTAGTGTTTGAGTAAATAAATGAATGAGTGAATGAATGAACATCCGAGTGAGTGGGTGGCCTACAGAAGTCATGGGCAATATCCGCTCCTTTGAAACGATATCATTTTTCTGCTTTCGCGTGATGGACTGGTTTCAGAGAAATTTCTGATGTTTGTGCAATTCAGACTAGTCACTGTCTTCACCAAGTTGTCCTCAGTAATTACAAAACTCATGGCTACTTTAGGGGTGTTTCATGGAAGACATACCTAGACTTAACTGTCTTTGACCAAATGGAAATGTGCATCCAAAACAATAACAACCAACATTTTTGTAATGCTTACTGTGTGCAGGCACTATTTTACATACACCATCTCATCTGATCCTCACCACAACAGTCTTAGCTACGTATTAATATTATTCCTCTTTTACAGATGAGCAACTGAGGCACAGAGAAGTTAAGTCAGTCAAGATCACACTGCTAAAAAAAAATAATGACTCTAGGATCAAAACCCAGTCGGTCAGACTCCAGAGCCTGTACTCAGCCAGTGAAGACATCTGAACATAGGAAAAGACGGATATTCACGTTAGCTTTTCAAATTTTTCTTATTAAGTCTTCACAATCAGGTTTCACTAGTTGACTCATAGCAATTTGGGCTCTGCAAGTATCAGGCATGCCCATTTAAAATGAAAGTGCAAAAGTACAATTCAAATAAAATTACTTTGAAGATGTGGTATTAAATTGTCCTTGCCACTGGAATCCAGAAATGCAAACTCAGCCTGCAAGGTGATAAGTCAAAATACATTTCCCTGAATGACTGGACCGGTGTGTACATAATGATTCCAGGACAATTAATACCAACACTTTTAGGCAATATTAACCACTGAAAAATGAGTAGCTGTAAGATTTCAATCTCTCTGTTCATCCCTCTGGCTTCTATAATAGTTTTTCCCCCTTATATTGGTTTTTAAGCTGAACTATCTGTTAATGTAGTTCCTCCAGGTCTGACTATTAATCTAGAAACATGCATTTAAGGGTTTGATTGGGAGCTAAAGTTGAGGAACTGACTGCAAATGATATATGCAAATGTTAGATTTTCATATCCTCTTCAAACATATTGATAAATCTCACTGCCATCCATGGGAATTAAAATTGGTGCAAAGGGAAAGAGATACTCCAGTTTCTAAGTTGCATATATTTTTCTGTTTCTCCCAGACTGCAAATAGAAATGATTTTAATATCAGCTATGTGATGTGGCACTTCTCGAACGAGTCAAAACCAGTTTTAGAGCCACAGAATCATAAGATTATAGAACATTGGAGTGAAAGGAACTTCGGATTGCTGGATTTAACCCTCTCATGCTGCAAACAAAGAAACTAACATGTAGGGAGGGAGTGTGATGATGACAGTGACAACAATAACAGCAACAGCAATGAAAAATCAAGTCCATTGACCTCTATGTTCGAGACATTGTTCAAAATGTTTTAATTTATCATCTCATTGAAGTCTTGTGGCCAGGACCCCCAGGTTGCCCGGGTCCAGGTAGATGCCATTCACACTGTGTTCTGTTTGAATGGTGCCACTTGGTTATGGGATGTGACAACTGCGATTACACAGAGCTCCTGAGAGGCGTTGGTTTTTGCCTGCCTGGCATCCATTATCCCTTTGTTCAATAACATCACACCAATTTTCCTTTCAAGAACTATTCTGCATTAGTTTCCTATTGTTACAAAACAAATTACCACCAACTTAGTGACTTAAAATGACACAAATTTATTCACTTACAGTTTTGGGGGTCTTAAGTCCTACAATCCTAGGGAGAAATCATTTCCTTGCCTTTTCTCCTCGGGGCCACCTTCCTTTCTTCATTTGTGGCCCTTCCTCCATCTTCCAAAACAACAGCCCACACCCTCACATCTCTCTGTTTCCCTCTGCTTCATTTCCTATGTCACCTTCCATAGCTGTGGCACTTCTGTCTTCCTCCCCTCTTACAAGGCCCCTTGTGATCACACTGGGATCATGAGGATAACCTATCTCAAGATCATTAAATGAACCACATCTGCAAAGACCCTTTTGCTCCATAAGGCAATGTACCAGCTCCAGGGACTCCATGTGGACATCTTTGGGTGTGTGGGGAGGACCTTAACCTCCACATACCCCTTCCCACTCTCAGCTCACACAGTCATGGGAGGAGAAATTCCACTCCCTGCTGCAGGCCTGGCCAATCAACACACCCCACCCCTAACCACAGTGACTCCATGACTAGAGTTAATGGTGGGACTTTTTAAAAAAATGAATGAAAAAGAGACACATTTTTTGACAAATTTTAAATTATTTGTTCTAATGCATGATAGCAAAATGCTCTTTAATTCATTGTACACAAATGCAGCACAATTTTTCACTTCTCTGCTTGTACACAAAGTAGACTTACACCATTCATGCAATCATACCCAGGGTAATGATGTCCGTCTCATTCCACCAACTTTCCTACCCCCGTTCCTCCTCCCCTCTCCTCTTTCCCCTTTGCCCAATCCAAAGTTCCTCCACTCATCTCATGTCCCCCCCCCATTATGGATTAGCATCCACTTATCAGAGAAAATATTCAGCCTTTGGTTTTGGGGGATTGGCTTACTTCGCTTAGCATGATATTCTCCAACTCCATCCATTTACAGGCAAGTGCCATAATTTCATTCTTCTTTAAGGCTGAATAATATCCCATTGTGTCCATATACCACAGTTTCTTGATCCATTTATCTGTTGAAGGGCACCTAGGTTGGTTCCATCCTTTAGCTATTGTGAATTAAACTGCTTATAAACATTGACGTGGCTGCGTCACTGTAGTATGCTGTTTTTATGTCCTTTGGGTATAGACCGAAAGAGACACATTTTTAGAAGGTTGCTAATTAAGGAGGGTCTAAGCCTCGTGTTGAAACAGCCTGCTGAGGAAGGCCTGCCTGAGAATGAGGACGACGTGGAGGAGCGAGGACTTCCCTTCCCAGCAGTCCCAGCAGTCCCAGCAGTCCCGTGGATCAAGCGCCCTACACAGCTCTCCCAGCAGTCCCGTGGATCAAGCGCCCTACACAGCTCTCCCCTCCCTGAAGCGCCCTACACAGCTCTCCCTCTGAAACAATTAAAATTCTGGCAAGCATGTCTTCTTCAGCCCATGAAGGATTAATGACCACAAGAATTCTCCTCTCACCATAAATGACTAGAAAACTGAACAAAATATATAAAACAACTGTATTCCAATATTGGACAACAGGGAGCACAGGACGGTAATCTTGAAAGAAGGAAAACAAATAAAGCAAGCCCTGAAATTGTCCTCGCTCGCTGCCCAGTGGCACTTTCCAGGTCATACATAGAGCAGGAGGGGGAAGCCAAACAACCCAGAGGTCCAGCCGAGTTGACACAGATCCAAGGTCAAAAATTCACAAAAAACAAACATGGCAAATTACTCTTCCTCGCCAGTTCACTTCAACACTTCACAAGTAGCAATCTACTTCCACTGACCCCTCTAAGAAGAGAATGCTTTAGCATTCATTTATTCAGTAAATATTTATTATGTGATAAAACATGCATGTCTAACCATATATTTTTAAAGAAAAACATGTGCGAGTCATCTTTTATAGATACAATTTCTGTGCCCAGGCTCCATTCTAAGCCAATATAAATATCACAGGTGGCCCCAGAGGAAATGAAATCAAACTCTTAGGATGTTTTCTTCCCATATAAGCAGCCTCAGAGAACTGCCAATCTGCATTGTCCTATAAATAATTATACAAGAGACAGAGAGAAAGAGAGAGAAAGAAAAAGAGAGAGAGTCCAAGTTCAGAGAAGCAAGGGTTCCTATTCTTTGTGGGGCAAAGTATGAGAGAATTGGAAAGTACACAGAGAGAGTTCTAGAAATCTGCAAAGATATCTGTTTGAGGACTGAGTCTATATTTGCACATGTAAGGAATGAAATTCCACAGAGGCAAGGAAAGAGTCACCAGAAAGCAACAGGCAAAGCAATTCGAAAGGTTCACATGGAGTTGAGAGAGTTCACATCTCCACTGGCCAGAGTGGAGAGATCTTAAAATACATGGCATACCAGGCAGAGTTCATAGAAGAATGACTCGCAGTAACAGAGGAACATTAACCACAGAATAAAAGCCATTCTGACTTGCTGTAACGAAGCTCAAAAGGACACAAAAGGATTAAACTGACTGGAAAGTAATTTAAACATAGACCAGAACAAGGCCCAACAATCTTTAAAGGAATCCAACTGAATCAAATTCTCAACAACATAAAATTCATAATTCAACCAGTCAAAATTCTAGGCTTGCAGGTCAAGGAAACACATATCAAAACTACATAAAGGGGGCTGGGGTTGTGGCTCAGTGGCAGAGTGCTCGCCTAGCATGTACGTGGCCCGAGTTCGATCCTCAGCACCACGTAAAAATAAAGGCATTGTGTACAACTAAAACAAATAAATAAATATATTTTTTAAAAACTACATAAAGGATCCCTCTCACTCCAGTTAGAATGGCAAAAATCAAGAATACAGATAACAATAAATGCTAGCAAGGATACAGGGAAATACAAACTCTTATATACTATTGGCAGAAATGTAAATTAGTATAGCCAATATGGAAATCAGTATGGCATTTCCTTAGAAAGCTAAAAAAAAAAAAACTACCTTATGATCCAGTTACACCATTCCTTGGTATTTATCCAAAAGAATTAAAGCTAGTGTACTTCAGAGATACAATGTATACCCATGTTTATCACCGCACAATTCACCATAGCCAAGTTATAGAATCAGCCTAGGTATCCATCGGCAGATGAATGAATAAAGAAAATATGGTATATATACGCAAGGGAAGTTTATTCAGCTTTAAGGAAAAGCAAAATCATATCATTTGCCATAAAATGAACAGAACCAGAAACCATAATTTTGAGCAAAATGTCCAACTCAGAAAAGTATCACGTTTTAGCTCATATGTGGAAGGGGAAAAAACAGAGATAAAAGGGGCGCCATGAAAGCAGAAGGAAGACCATTAAGGTAGAGGAAGGCAGCCAGGGGAGAAAGGAAAAAGGGGTGGGAAAAGTACTGGCAAATGGAATTGATCGAATTATAATTTTATGTCTACATGAATATGCCACAGTGAAACCCACCATTCTGTATAAATCATGCACCAATAAAAAGGAAAAAAAACACTCAGCTTGCAAATAAGCAAGAAAATATGATCCATAACTAGGAGAACAACTGGTTCACAGAAACAGGCTCAGAAATAACAGTGATGGTTGGGATCAGCAGTAAGAGTATGAAAGCAGCTATTAGAAACACTATAAATATGTTCTAGAATGTATGGGAAAACATAAGTAAAATGAAGAGAGAACTAGACTATTTAAAAGACACAATGACATCCACCTACCTGTTCTGGGGTCCATTCTGTCTGCTGGCTCAAGGAAGCCACAGTGTCTATAGAGCTGAGGTCCAGCTGCTCCAACTCACTCACATTAAGAGCCAGGGCAATGCGGCCCAGGGAGACGATGTGGTGTTCTCTCCAGAAGGAAGGCTCGTCCCAAACCTTTGAATGGAAAGGGAAAATATTTTGACAAACAGTAGTGACAGCATCGCTAAGGTCTAATTGTTATATCCCTGCAAAACTCATCTGTTGAAACCTAATCCCTAATGTGACAGTATTAGAAGGTGGGACCTGTGAACAGGGACTAGGTCATAAGCACTCCACCCTCACCAATGAGTTCATGCCCTTATAAAAGAGAGCTATCTAGCCCTTTCCACTATGTGAAGCTGGTGAGAGCAAAGGCCATCTACGAGGAACAAGCCCTTGCCAGACTCTGAATGTTCTAGTGCCTTGATCTTGCACTTCTCAGCTCCCAGAACTGTGAAAAATAAATTTCTGTTCTTTGTAAGTTATCCTGTATATTTTCTTATAGCAGCCTGAACAAACTGAGGCAGTATATTTTAAATAGACATAGGGTCTCTTTTTTTTGGGGGGGGGTGGGGGGGTGGGGAGATATCAGGGATTGAACTCAAGAGTACTGGACCACTGAGTCACATTCCCCAGCCCTATTTTGTATTTTTATATTAGAGACAGGGTCTCTCTGAGTTGATTAGCACCTTGCTTTTTGCTGAGGCTGGCTTTGAACTCTCTATCCTCCTGCCTCAGCCTCCCAAGTCTCTGGAATTACAGGCATGTACCACCTCGCCCGGCCTAGGGTCTCTTTAATGCATAAATCTCTTATAAATCAATAACCAAAACACGACAATGTTTTGTTTAACAAAAAAAACAAAGACAGGAGATTCACAGAAGAAGTAAACATATAAGAAGAAGTTTATTCTCTGTCATGAATGAAAAAATGCTCATTTCAAACAATTAAAGAAGGCCACGTTGGCTCATTATATTGATAAGCAATGTAAAGAATGGTGATCTCTAATGTTGTGAAGACATGAAGCAAAAGATGCCCTCATTAGTTGTTACTGAGGATATAAATTAGTACATAATTTTGAAAGGGTACTTTGACTATATGGATCAAAAGCTTTTTAGATACTTACATACTTTCACCAAGAAATTCCTCCTCTGGGAATTTAGCCCCCCAAAATTATGAGATAAGTACCCAAAGACATTACAAAGAAGCACCTTAAGGCATTAAAAATATAATCCAGGGGCTGAGAATACAGCTCAGATGTGCTTGCCTTGCATGCACAGGGCCCTGGGTTCATTCCCCAGCACCACCAAAAAAAAAAACTATATATGTACACACACACATATATGTATAAAATCTAAAAGCCTAACAATTAGATAAATAAAAAGTCCAGCAATAAAATGAAATATTATATAGCTATATAAAATACTGATATATATTTATATTTCTGATATGGAAAAACAAACAATCTATAACTGTTGAACATTGAAAGTTATTGAACAGTGTGTGTGATACCATTTTTATAACATTTATATGTGAATAAAGTCAGTTCTCTGCATCTGCATATTTTGCAATCTGCAGGTTCAACAAACCATAAATCAAAAATACCCTAACGAGCAGGAGGCAGTGGTGTACACCTATAATCCCAGCAATGAGAAGATGAGGCCAGGAGGATTGCAAGCTCAAGGCTAGCTTCAGCAACTTAGTGAGACCCTTAGCAACTTATCAAGACCCTGTCTTCAAAAAACAAATTTTTTAAGGACTTAGTGTGTAGCTCAGTGGTAAAGCACCCCTGGGTTCGATGCCTAGTACCAGAAAAAATATATATATGTATATAAAAATGTGCATCTGGGGTTGAAGATATGGCTCAGTGGTAGAGCACTTGCCTAACTTGCATGAGGCCCTGGGTTCAATCCCCAGCACTGCAATAAAAAAGAAAACTGCATCTGTATTGAACATGTACAGACTTATTTTCTTGTCATTATTCCCTAAACAATATAGTATAACAACTATTTATATTGTATTGGGTATTGTAGGTTATATATACAAAAAATTGCTATTTTATATAAGGAATTTGATCATTCATGGATTTTAGTATCTGTGGGGTCCTGGCACCAGTTCCCCTTGGATACTAAAGAAACATGGGTATGAAATCTACACTCTATTTTATATGCATGTACAAGTCTGAGAAGCTTCGGATGAATATACCCAAATATCACCCTTGTTTATCCCAGGGTAAAAGATTATGACTGATTTTCTGTTTAATTGTTTTCTGACTTTTCCACAATAAACTTGGATTTCTTGTTTTAAGAGAATTGTAAATATAATTTTAAGTGATGTGATGTTTTTAACCCCAGGAGAGTAACTAAATATTCATAACCATCCCAACAGCTAACTTGAACCACTTTAAAAAGATGGCTCCCACCTGAGGGAACTTTCTAAAGATGGCCGACTATTTCCTGCTCCCATTTTTACTCCCTTCTGCTATTCTCAGTGAATCTGGAACAGACGCTGAGAAAACCTGCTGCAGACAGCAGTTAGGGTTCTTTCAGTGAAGGAAGAAAAGGCAGAATTCCTGGAAAAAGTTTTGGTCAGGAAACACACAGAACTTGATTAACTGAACAGCCACAAGATGCCAAGAGGCACCTCAGTCCATTCTCTGTCGATGCCCTAAGAGGGAAGAACTAGAAGTTTCCCCTTTTCTCAAATGAGGAGATCACGACTACCTCACTGAGCAGAGGCAGTGAAATTCCAACAAGACCACGTCAGTGCAAATTCCCCAATGAGGGTATTTAGGCATAGAAATGCAGGCCTGGAATTTGGTGGTGACTGTCCTTCCACTTGAGCCTCCTCCCTGTGGGGCTGATTACCTGAAGGGCCTTCTCCTTCAGCGTCAATAACTGAGGCTGGCTGAAACCTTTGACAGCCCCCAGCAACTCCACGCTCCTGATGAAAGTGTCTTCTTCCATGCAGAGGAGGTCCTCGGGGGCCCAGCAGGCATTGGCCTCAGCCAACTTAAAGATGTCATCAGAGGAGGGAGCTGTGACTCCATGGCAACCTGAAGAATGGGGAGATGCAGGGAAGGAGGGGGAAAGAGAATTTCAGGAAATGCTAGTCAGTTTCCCTACTGAATAGGAGTCTTCACCAGTTAGATCATTCACAAAAGGCAGGAGTGAAGAGGCTGAGCTGGGCCCAACGCCCAGCTGAAATCCCACTTCTGCCATTTCTTGCTAACTACCTGGTAGCCAAATCTTGGAAATGCCAGCAATTTGCACATCCACATGGACAAAGAAACAGCTTTGCAACATCACAACTGGACTGCAAACCCCTGGAGGGCAACAGGAGCTGGTAAACAGTCCTGATTTCAGGTTCAGATCCAAAGCTATTTAACCCCTCTGTGCTTCCATTTCCTTGTCTATAAAATGGGGATAAAATCACTTTGTAAGATGATTAAGAAAACTGCAAGTGTTATTACGTAGAAAGCACTTAGAAGAATACAGAAGGTGTTTAATAAATATTACACATTATTATCATTTATGTCACCTACCTGACCCCCTATATATTTGAGTTTGCAACCCAGCATTAAGGGTTCCATGGTAATGAAAAAAGAGACTTTCTATCCAAATGCAAGGGTGATTTTCTGTCCATAAAAATCATAGTGGGAGCTGTGGCCTTCTGATCCCAGGAAGGAAGAGAAATGGACCCATTGCATTTTCCTCAGCAACAGGAGAAACCCATCCATTTCAGTCTTTGAATAGTTGAGGTTTACCTGGACAAACTAGTTATCTACCAATGCACAAATGAGATATTGCCCTTCCTGGCTTTAGTACGCCCAGCCTAGGAGGAAGTGCAAGGCTCTTTAAGAGCAATCCTGGATCTTTTTGTTTTAGCCGCTGACCACTACTCATGCTGACTAGTCACCAGCACTACCAGAGGCCAGAGTATTTCCCAAGCCCTGTAGTCACTCCCTTCTCATTGCATCTTCAATGTAAACTCACTGGACTCCAATCAAGAGGCCAAACTAGACCAGATTAAGGGTATCACTTGTGGTCCTTAACATCTTTATCACAACACACTTGGAGGGGACTAAAGACCCATCCCTCCTAACTCCCCAGGATCAGTGACAGCATAGAATTAGAGAGAAACAGAAGGGTTAAATGGTACAACAGGGACTTGGTCTTATCTCTGCTGTGTGTCTAGGGCTTCTAATAGAGCCTAGCACATAATAGATGCTCAGCAAATATTTGGAGAATGAATGAACACATGCACAAATTAAATTAAAGCAAGCAGTAATTCTGCTAATTTATTAATCACTATAATCACAGCAGCAATTAATACCAAGAACCAACTAAGAAAACTCTGTCTATGTGCTCATAGCAGCTTCCTCCCCAGGTGTGGAAAGACTTGCTTCCCACAGACCACAGTAAGAGTCACTTGATGTGTGACTCCAGGATTGCTGGCTCTGAGGGAAGCAGAAGCTAGCAGTCAACTCCACCAGCTTGGGCACAAGTCCAAGAGTCGCCACTTACTAACTCTGTGACTTTGGCAAAGTTCTTTAATGTCTCTGAACCCCAGTTTCCCTTCTCAAGAAAATGGGAGAATTGTGGAACAGAAATGAGAACAAGATAGTGCACACAGGGAGAAGATCACCTACAGTGGATACAAATCAGATTGGGACCCTTCTTGACTTGATGCCCCCCTGATTCCTCTACCTGGAGCAGAAGCCAAAGTCTTTAGGGTTTCCTTCATCAGGCCCTATCAGACTGGCCTGTCCTCCAATGACATGGGCCTTTCACTTCGCATCCCTCTCTCACTCCTGTTGCATTCCCTCTGTCTGGAAAACTCAAAGAAAAACAGAGGGCATTAAAACACCATGTCCCTGAATGCCCCTTTCTAATCTCCAAAACCTAGCCAAGTTACAGGAACAATGAAGGCAAGCCTGGGCAAGAATGTCTTAAAGGACACTGTCTCTTATGCACACTGGAAACCAGGGCAAGTCAGCATTATCTGTAGAAAGCTGCTTTCTTGCATGTACAACAGGACAGTCGCTCCTTGAAATGCTGGTCATGCAAGCAGACTAAGCAAGCTAATAATGCTGGTGATGTCACTGCTCCTGCAGCCTGACATATAAAACCTCTCTCTTCAGAGTGACTGGTGGGAAACAGGGTGCTGTGGAACTTGTCTAGCCAGTTGCTTCTAGACAAAATGCCATGAGGCAGAGGAGGCACGTCTTGGCAAAGAGGTGAGGGGAGGAGGTGCTATCTGTTCAGCTTATCAACACCAGACCTTTCCCCTGAGCATTTCTCAATAAAGCCTTATGCCTCATACACCATCTCTGGGTGTTTTCTTTCATCTCTCGGCAACCTACCCTATTTTCCTGGTGCAACTGGGCTGTTGGCATGACAATCAATATGGTCCACTCCCACATCCCCTGGGTCTTCATTCAAACATGACCTTCTCAATGCGACCTTCCTTAAAGGTTCTCCTTCCACATTATGATCTCCCACTGACATGGGTCCCCAGCCACCAAGCCATGCAGCCAGCCCACTGGTCCCTGCTGAGAAGCAGCAAGGGAGTGGTGAAGCAGTAGAGTGGCAGCTGGGGGGTGCTGAAGCACAGGCGGCAAGCATGGGCTGACGTGAGGAGCCTGCCATGGTGGCATGGGCCTGAGGTGCAGTGGTCTAGTGCTGAGGCGAGCCAGGGCAAGGTGACCTGTCACCCCCCGCAGCAACCCAGGCTGCACACAGTGCGGATGCCCACTGCAGAAGTGCACTGCAGCTGCAGACACCCCCACTGCGCATGTGCAATTCCACAACTTCAACCTCCGCTTCCTGAAGCACGGAGAAAATTGAAGCAAGGTAAACCTGAATGGGATTCAGGGCTAACCAATAGCATTAACTACTTTTCCAAACCCTAATTAGCATAAGTTTGGACCAATAGCATCAGTACTTTTCCCAACCCTAATTAGCATAAGTTTGGACCAATAGCAGTGACCCAAGTGCTACGTAAACCCCCGGACCAGCATACTTGGTCAGAGAAAACCCACTGTTGGGTCCCCTCTTGTACCACAAGAGTTCTATTCCTGTTTCTGTTCTTCAATAAATCCTACTCTGACACTCACTCATCCTGCTCTATGGATTTCATTCTTTGAATTCACAAGACAAGAACCCAGGAAGAAGAAGAAATCCACAGAGAGCTAGCTGCTGGGGTCTGCCGCAACACTGGAGGGAATGGCCCACCATTAAGAGCCGTAACATTAAGCAGACCCCACCCACCAACAAAAGCAGGGAATTGAGTTTCATCCCAAAACTTCAGTTTTGCCAGGCGCGGTGGCACATCTCAGCAACTTGGGAGGCCGAGGCAGGAGGATCACGAGTTCAAAGCCAGCCTCAGCAATGGTGAGGCACTAAGCACCTCAGTGAGACCCTGTCTCTAAATAAAATCCAAAAAGGGCTGGGGATGTTGCTCAGTGGCCAAGTGCCCTTGAATTCAATCCCCAGTACCCACCCACCCCCCCAAAATACTCCAGTTTCAACACCTGACACTCCCGGACCATTCCCTGCTTTATCTTCCTTCTTGGTACTTATCACCATACAACATCCTACATATTTTACTTATGTATGGAATTAATTGTCTGGCTATGCCCCATTTGAAAATAAGCTTTGTGAGGACAGGGAATTTTTCTCTTAATCACATAATCAGCTCTCAATAATTATCTGTTGGATGAATGAAAGCAAGCAAGGACTGGCTGTGAACTATGATCATTACAATTATTATTGGGTCTGACTTGACTTTGTCTCTTCATGCCTGGCACAAGTCTGCACTTAGCAGGTGCACAGTAAGGATGACAAAAATGTCTAATATTTTTCAGCCTTTCCTATAAGCCAGATTTAAACCTGTTAATCTTCATAATAATCCAATAAGGTGCAGTGTTTTCTTTAGCCTCACTTTAATAGAGGATGAAAACTGAGGCACAGAGAGGTTAAAGAGCTTACCCAAAGTCACACAGCCAGTAAGTGAGATTCAGGATTCAAATCCAGCCAAACTGCCCCCATCACTGCAATATTTAGTTGCTAAACCATGTTGGTCTTTTAAGCCAATCCTATTGAAAAGTGTCTTACATACATCTACCCATTACGCCTACTAGTTTGGGTAAGGAGTGCGGATCATGATTTCAAATGATTTTACAAAGGTGTGGTTCTTTGGCCTGTGGATTTTTTGCCTTCCAGTACTTTGCAAATATTTCATCCAGTCTTCTGGACAAGGAGGTCTTTTAATGTCAGGGACCCTCGTACAGGATTAGATACCCCAGAAGCACTCACCAGGGACGGGGTCCAAGCTAGGGCTCTCATTACTGCTATTCTGAACAGATTCAAAGACAGCCCAGAGGAATTCTTTAGGAAGCAGGGTCCCAGCCATTTTGAAAGCTGTTTGTTGAAGGATATCAGGAAACTGTGTGTGTTAGAAAGAACAAATAATTAAAGCACATTAGACATATGTAAATCAGAGTTTAAACTATAACACTGCTTAATGCCTTGGGTTGTTGTTTCTCTCTCTCTCTCTCTCTCTCTTTATGGAAGCTTCTCATATCAATTTAATCTCTAGCCCAACTAACATGGTCCATATAAAGAGTCCTACAAAATTACACCCAACCTCCATATTAACCAACAAATAATATAACATAAGTATACATCACTTTTCATCCATCAGATTGTCAAAAATAAAATAGTGATAATACTCACTGCTGGCCAAGATGTAGGAGATGTTCACACTTGTTTTTCTGTGGGACTGTTAAATGGTGCCTTGTTATCAAGGCAATCTGATAATACCTACAAAAAATGTGGGTGCTCCTCCTCTTTTTCAGTCTGGTGCTATTTTAAATTTTTTTAACTTTATGTTTATCATAAAAAGGTGGTAGAGAAGGGTTGCCTCTGGGTTCTGGGTGAAGACTAGCAGTGAGGGAGCTTGGTCCCCATGAAGAAGGTATCATTTTCCATCTGGAACTCCACTGTATTTTATCCATTCTTGGGAGCCCTGTCTGTGAGCTCAGAGAACTAATCAGGGTCTTAACCCATCATGTGCCACTGTGTCCCAGCTCTCCCAAAGAGAAAGCACCTTGGTTTGTGTAGTTGCTCTTTCTATCCAAATCTTCAGAGTAAGAGTTGTAGGATAAGTCAGCTGTAGGTAAGAATCACCTGGGAATTCTACAGATGTGGGGACCATGGATCACGGCTTCCCGAGATCCTTCATTTTAGAGTGTCCCGGACTGGTGGTTCTAGTATGCAACTGCTGTTCGTAAAAAAAGAGCCATTCTAGGGGGGGACCACACCCCACCCAAGACCAACTCTGATTCATACCTTTGAAAGGGACGCCTTCCAAAGTATTGTATCACAGCCCCTCCCCGTTAACGGGAAATCCTGGGAACCTCCCTGTCCACTCAGGCCGACACGCCTCTCGACTGTCTCCTAAGGAAATCGAGCACGTTTAGGCTTAAAACCCCAAATTAACAAAAACCAAATTAATAAAGCTATGTACAAAAAATTTGGCCTTCTTACCCGCCATCCAATAAGTGGCCAGAATCAGGATCCCTAGATTCCCGGCTTTTTACGGGAACTCTCCAGCTTTTGTCAACAAACAAAGAGATGGACGGGCTAGTTGCCGTATGTCGATGCCTTCTTCCTCCCTCCGTTCCAATCCTTCTTTGTGCACCAGGTGCAATCCTGAGACGGTATTTCTTGCTTATAGATTTCCAGATTCCCCCCCATTCTTCACTGACCCCGAGTTCGATCGGGGAGACTAGAGGCTCACCTCCCCCGTATCGGCAGTCTGGAAGGCCGCTGCCGAAGCATTTTCCCCTCCCCCAGCTCAGGCTTTAGATTTGAAATTGGCGGGCTTCCGAGCTTAGATCCTCCCCCTCCGTTGTCTTCATCCTTCGCCCCGCCCCCGCCTTCCGCTCTGCCAGGAACCTCCCCCCCTCTGTAGAACCTGCCTTCTCTGCTTACGTCATTCCCGGCGTCCACTCCCGCCGCCTATCCCCGCCCTCTCAATTTCCGGTTCCCAGCTCCGCGTTGCTTCCGCTGCCCACCCCGCCCGCGCCCGCGCCACCGCTCAGGTTCCGAGTCTGCAGCCGCGGCTCCCCCGCCCCTCTCCAGCCATGCAGCGTCGCAGAGCGCTGGAGCGCGCTGCCTCGTCCGAAACTCCGGTCCGTACTCCCTTAGATTCTGAGACTCGGTCTCTTACCAGGACGCGGTGCCCCAGGCTCTGGCCCCTCCTCGGTTCTTTCACCAACGGCCTCCGGGAGAACATTGCGTGGCCCGCGTTTCTCCCCCCAGCGTCTCCCGTACAAACTCCCGGCCCTAAAACCGGCCCAGCACCATCCCTCCCAGGACCCGCTACCACTCTACCGTCTTTCGCAGTTCAGCCCTCCTATGGCGGCGCTCGAGAAAACAGGCAGAGATAATCGCGCCAAGCACCATACAATGACCTTTCACGTTTTGCTGGATACGCTTCGTTTCCCTATCAGAGGTTATTGAGGCAGCATCCCCCCTACCCCCCAACACCACAAACCAACGGGCTGAATTAATAGCTGTCATTCGTGCCTTCGAATTAGCTGCTGATCAAAACCTCACCCTTTACACAGACTCAAAATATGTCTACCATATTTTGCTTTCCATTCAGCAGTATGGAAAGAGCGAGGGCTGCTGACCACAAAAGTTTCTGCAGTTACTAATTCTAAATTAATATCAAAACTTTTGCAAGGTCTCTCTCCTGCCCAAGCTATAGGGATTTCCCCATTGTCCTTCACACCAAAGTGGAGACTCTCCCATAGTTCAGGGAAACACGAAGGCTGACAGGGCAGCAAACCGGGAGGCAGCACTATCTTCTCCTTCTCTTCTGGCTCACAGTCCTACCTACTACCCAGACCCCCACATCCCTTCCACACAATCAATCCTCTCCTATCTCCATTCCCTTTTCCATCCTAATCCTCAGGCCCTCAAGACTTTCGCTACTCCTTCCTCACCCTGACTCCGGAAGACACACAGTTTCTCCATCAGCTCACCTCAGCGTGCACTGCATGTCAGCGCACCAACCCATATACTCCCCTTAAACCAGGGACATTTCCCTCTCACCAAGCTCGAGGGCCAGCTTCCAGGAGCTGATTGGCAGATAGACTTCACCAACATGCCAGTTGCCCGGAGGCACAAATATCTCCTGGTTTTGGTAGACACCTTCTCTGGATGGGTGGAGGCCTTCCCTACTTCCAATAAAAGGGCTTCCACAGTAGCCTCCATTCTAGTCTCAGAAATTCCTTCCCCGTTTCGGATTGCCCACGTCCATCCAGTCTGACAACGGGGCCTGAATTTGTTTCCCAGGTTACTCAGAGTGTTTCTACTTCCCTTAATATCCCTTGGCATTTTCACATCCCATATCACCCCAAAGTCACCTCAGGGAAAGTAGAGAGGACTAATAGGACTCTTAAAGATGTCCTGACTAAACTCTCCCTAGAACTCCACTTAGACTGGGTCAAGTTACTCCCTCTTGCCCTCTTTAGGCTCAGAGTCCTCCCAAAAAAAGCCCTCCTTACTATCCCCTTTTGAGGGTTATGTTTGGGCGACCAGCCCTTCCACCCGGAGTTTCCCCAACTCAGGGACCCCTACCCAAAGATCTTTCTCTTCCCATCTTGTCCTTCATTAGACATCAGTTATGGATAGAAGTGCCAAGATTTCATTCTGCCTGACCCGAATAGACTCACTACTTCATTTCCATTGACACCCGGTTCTTGGGTATATTTCTCCCCCTCCCCAGGACACAGGAGCAACCTCCCTTGCCCCGAAGTGGACAGGCCCTTTCCAGGTTGTGCTGTGCACACCCACGGCTGCTAAGCTTCGTGAATCCTCAGGGAATTTGACTTCTTGGATTCATATTTCTAGGACTAAAAACAGCACTGCTCAACCAACTGAAGGTCCACAAAAAGATGACAAACAACCGCCTCAATATACTTGCTCTCCCAGTCCCACTGATCCCTTGAAAATTCGTTTCTCTCGTGTCCCCAATACCATCTCAAAATAATCTTTTTTCTGTTTTTCTCGTTTTGAACCTTTAACCAGTTTTTCCCAGGGACTATCAACTGTTAAAAAAAACCAACGAATGACCTTCCAACCAGAGACCCCTGCTGAATTCCTGCCCTTATGCTGCCACCAGACGCTCATTATGATGTGCTTCGCACTCTCCATTGGCCTCTTCACCGTAAGTCCCACCTGGTGGAACACAGGCCTATGGACAATAATCCATCTCACCTTCTTTCCCTTTGTTGCTTCCATAATAGTGTTACCTGCAAACTCGCAAGACCCACAATTTCTACATGCTCTCGGCTGACTCCCTCAGTGACCTCTGCAGAAGCCTGGTTTGACACCCTCACCGATTTATGGCTTCAAGGAACCTTCATCCAATTCACTCCTGCAGAGATCCATCTTTATGGTGCCTGCCTCCTGGGAATTTTTTTAACCCCCAAGCCTGACCTGCCTGCCTACATTCCTCCCTCCCCCCCAAAAAACTAACCCCACATCGCCCCATTTCAGCTCCGAAGCAGCCAGATTCGAAACACGACGCCCCACTTCCTAAGAAAATCAAAAAGGGGGGAATGTGGTGGTTCTAGGCAGAAGGCCACACCTCCCAGGCAGAAGGCCACACCTTTCCAGGTGCCTTGTGAAACCTACGGCTCCCGAGATCCTCAGCGTGACCAAAACCTGGACCAGCAAGACCCTTGTCCACTACCACTACCTCCCCCCATGACCTCTGCTGGCCTATAGGACAAGGACTCACTCCAAGGGGGTTTTATGACCCCTACTCTATTTAAGCCAGCCCCGGACTGAAATCGTCCCTTTTGTTCCTGCTCTCACCTGGTTCCTGCGGCTCCTGCTCTGCTCTCCACTCCCGTTCCCGCGTTGTCCCCATCCCCTCTATGTGTTTCCTTGGTAATTCAATAAAGACCCTTTCCTTTTCCTATACGACAGTTCGAGCCTCGGTCCCTACCTGCAAATTCCGCTAACACAGTCAGTATAGATAGGTAATTTGAATCAGGTCAGATCAAGAAAGCCAATTTTGAGTGAGTCCAGGAAGTTGGAGACTGTTGGGAGACTGTCCCCTGAGGGATTGGAATGTTAATTCCTTCAGAGCCCTTCCTCCACACTTATCAAGAACCTGCCCCTGCCCCAACCTGTTGCCAAGGTAACCTGTCCCAGAAAACTGCCCCTCCCTACAGGGAGCTATAAAGTTGTTAATTCATGTGTCCTGGGCTGCTCCATCCTGCCCTTCCCCCTTCAGCCCATCTGCTTCTCACCTTTTGGCCATCCCACCCAGCATTCCTAAGTCTGGTCACTGGGCCTGGTCACATATGCAGGAAGGGGAGAGATAAGGGGAAGAGAACAGGAGAACAAAGGAAGCCCTGGGATATATAAAAAAGGCAGACCTGACTCACTTCTTGGGAGACCAGGATACCAGCAATGGCCCCCTTCTCCCTCCTGGGAGAAGTCTATGTTACCCCTTTTAAATAAACCCTTTTTTATATTCTTGCCTCGGCATGCTTCTCTAATGTTCAAACTTCAACATTCGGGGAGGAGAACTTGTCACCTATAACTGGTGGTATCACATTCGACCATGGTCTCATAGGTTTACAAAGGAGCTGAAAATTTTCTGGTGTCTAGTAAGGTCACAGCCATCCTATCACATAACCCATGTATTTGTGGTAACGCTGGTGTCAACGGACCTACTGTGAGGCCAGTCATCCAAAAGTACAGCAAGTGCCACTTAACAACGTTTTCAGTCAATGCAAGCCACAGGATTACATCACCTAGTGACTTTAGCTTGCATAAGTACATTCTATGAGGTTTGCACAACAATGAAATCACCCAATGATGCATTTCTCACAACTTATCCCCATCATTAAGCAATGGTTGACTGTGGTTAGCTGTTAAAGATGCAAAGTGCCTAGCAGAGAACAAACCAGCAGACTGGTATTTTCCATTTTGTGTTTTTAAAAGGGAGCCCTGTGTGTGTGTGTGTGTGTGTGTGTGTGTGTGTGTGTGCGCGCGTGCGCGCGTGGGTAGTATTTGTCTGAAAGGAAGCATAAGAAACTGCAAACAGTGGCTGCCTCAGGAGGAAGGCTGGGAGTAGAAATCTGGGGTGGGAGGAAGACTTGCTTTTCATCCTATAGCCTCTAGAACAGTTGGGATTTTTAACCAGGAGCCTGTACTACTTGTTTTATTAAATATTTCCAGCATCAAAAAAAAAAAAAAAAAACAGAATAATACAACAAAACACCAATGTACCCATGTTACTTACAATTCAACTTAAGAAATAAGACATCACAGATACAACTGATGGGTCCCTCCCTAGCCTTCAGCCTCTCTCCTTCCCCAGAAGTAACTGTGACTCTGAATTTGGCATTAACCATTCTCAGGCCCACTTTTAAACTTACCTTATATACATAGCTTTGTTCTGCATGTGCTTAAAATTAATTTAGCTAGTATTTATTCATGTACTTGGTATCCCACCATACATACACATTCTTTTGCAACTCAGGCTTTCATAACTCTATGCTGTTTTTGAGATCTCACCAGGTTGATACAGGATGATTTCAGTTTCATAAGCTGATTTTTTTTAAAAGACAAGATCAGTATATAATAATTTATACATCTACTGCTTGTGATTATGTCTGGACACCTGGACGGTGGTTTTGCTATGACGGGCGTTAGAATAGGAGCTGTGTGTGTGTGACTCCAGCGATGTGCTTGTGCTCAGGGCCTGCTAAGCATGATCATACGCAGCTTGTGCGTGCAGGTACAGGTCTGAGAGTGTGTGGGTGTGCGTTGTGGCAGGTCCGACTGTTGCTAAGCAAACAATTACTCCTTCCCGACCCTGCCCCTCCAGGTGGGGCTTAGTCATGTTAATTGCCTTGGTCACTGGAATGTGGCAGAAGAGAGCTTGTCAATCTCTAGCCTGGGCCTTAAGAATGATTGTACTTTTCCACTCCTTTTTCTGAAATGTCAAACCTGTACTGTGAGGAGAACATGAAGGGCCCCAAAGATGGGCTTCCAGCAAGGGCTGCCCCAGAGACCCACAGACCAAATGCTATTGTTGCATGCCGGTGAGACCAGGAGGCTTTGTATGGAGCAAAAGGTGACTGATTCGTACTTTCATGTCTCTTGGCCTAGACTGTCTAACTCTTGGAGAGTTACTCCAAGCAGAGTGCCGGGCCCAGTGATCTGGTTTTGGATTAATTGTGTTCACTAATGTGATCACACACCCTGGACATCATGTGCATGTGCATATGGCACTGGAGGGAATAAGACCTTGAATGGGCATGCTCGTGAGATGACAGATAGCATAGCTACATGGTAGCTCCTGTGCTGCGCACATTTGCCTGGAAGGCCATGAGAAGGACCAGAGCTCATTTAGCTCCCACCTCACTCCCTTTCCTTGAACTCTGGGCAACTCAGAATGAAGCTGGAAACATCTAAGGTCTTTGCAGCAAAAAAGAACCTTCCACAACCCAGTGGGGTATGACTGACCACACTTTCTCTCCCCTTCAAACTCCTTTGACCTTCTTGAAAACTCTTAAGATGGGCGCAGAGGTACCTTTGTGGCAATAGAGCGTAACTCATCTCCTGAGAAAAGTACTAGAAAAGGTCCCAAGTCCTTTGTAGTCTCAGCCGTCCAGTTCTGAGGAAGTCTAAGAAGAGATAATAAGCAGCAAAATGAAATACCACGTTGTGGTGGATATCTGTCGTGGACATTCTTGTACCCCAGCATCCTTTACTTTCAAGAACAGACCATCCTTAATGCCTAGAGAGTCTGTCAATCACGCGGGCCCCATTTCGCTGACCAAAAATAAAATAAAATAAAGGACATGTGATGCAGACTGACCAATCATCCCTTGAAATTTCGACGGACCTACCAGAGTGGCTCTCTCTTTTCCAGAATCACTCCCAGTAAAGAGGATATTGGTGGCCAATCCTGTCACCAAATGGAGAAAATAAAGGCCATCCCAAGGAATGCCAAGCTGAGGGATGGGAGGAGCAGATTCCAATCCAGTTGTGCCTGAAGTCCACCCCCTGAGTTTGTCATTACATTCTATTTCTGAACTCAACAAATTCCCACTTTTCTTAGTTTGAATTGAATCATTGAGTTTCTGTCACTTATGTCACCATGCGTCCTTCCTCCCCCTCCTCAAAGAAGAGTAATGATATTGTTGTTCTTTTCAAATTATTGTAACCGCCTCTTTTGTTCTTATGGCGCTGGAGATTGAACCCAGTGCTTTTTCGCAGGCTAGACAAGTGCTCTACCACCGAACTATAACCACCGAGCTATATAGGTCACAAAAGAGTTTTATCTTACAACAAGAAAAAAAATTCTCTTCAACTTGGCAGGATAACAGCACTGACCCAGAATCTACTATCGTTCTCAGAGAGACATAAATGTCTACCATGAAGTGTGCTACATTATCTCTAAGGAGATCTATCCAATTAGCAGTGAAAGCCCCTCTAGCACCAAGGCCAAACACCCCTGGCAGTGAGTACCCACCCCTATTTCTTTGATTAAAAAAATACTCTCCCACAAGGGGCTGAGGACATAGCTCACATAGCTCAGTTGGTAGAGTGCCTGCCTCGAATGCACAAGGCCTTGGGTTCAATCCCCAGCACCACAGGGGAAAAAAAAAAAAAAAATATATATATATATATATATATATAAATATATATTTTTTTATATATACAAAAAATATATATATATATTCCAACTAGATAATATATATATTATATAATATATATATTATAATATATAATATATATATTATCCCACTAGACCATAAACCCCATGAAAGCAGGACCTGGACCTATCCTAACAGCAGCTCTTCCTTTAGTCCTGGTAGCAAAATGGTGGTCATACACTCAGCACTAGCGTGCCCCACGCTATTGGAAGTTCTTTAACTATATTAACTCACTTCATCATCACAACCACCCTACAGGGACTATAACTGTCCCCATTCTACAAATGTGAAAATTAAACTGCAGAAAGATGAAGTTTTTCCCTGGCCACACGAACAGTAAATGATAGAAGCAAAATTTTAACAAATATTCTGGCTCCTGAGTCCTTGCTGTTAAACTCTACATAATAGCACAATGCCCATGACACAATAATTACTCAAAGAGCACTTCTCATCTCAGCATTGACTGACAGCTGCATCCTACCCAAATGTCTGACCTCACTCAGAAAGCTCTCCACGGGAAAGCAGAGCTCTATTTTCCTCCAGGGAGTTCTCACTCACCTGGAGGCAATGCTGCCCCTATTGTTATTATTACAAAAATAATAATAATGTGGAGAAACAGGAACTCTCTTTCAGCTCTTTCATTGGTGGTGGGAATGCAAAATGGTAGACACTTTGAAAGACAGTTTGATGGTTTCCTACAAAACTAACAATATGATCCAGCAATTATACACTTTGTTATTTACCCAAAGGAGCTGAAAACTTATTTACACACATCTGCTTATGGATGTTTATAGCAGCTTTTTTTAAAATTTATAATGGCCAAAATTCAGAAGCAACCAAGATGCCCTTCAGTAGGCAAATGGATAAGTAAACTGTGGTGCATCCAGACAATGGAATATAATTCAACGCTAAAAAGAAACGAGGTGCCAGGCCATGAAAAGACGTGAAGGAGCTTTAACTGCATGTTAATAAGTGAAAGAAGCCAATCTGAAAAGGTCGTGTGATTCAACTATAAGACATTCTGGAAAAACTATCAGTGATGGCCAGGGAGGAGGGGAAGGAAGGAATGTAGAGGCAGAACAGAGGATTTTCAGGACAATGAAAACACTCTGTGATACTATCATGGTAAATACATGTCATTATAAATAAGTCCAAACCCAGAGGACGCCCAACCCCAAGAATGAACCCTAACATTTCTGTGGATATTGGGCGTCAATGACAACATTGTGATGTCAATGTGGGTTCTTCAACTGCTAATAAATGTGCTGCTCTAAATGGAGACATTGATCATGGGGAAGGTACAGGAGCGTGATATATAAGAAATCTCTATACCTTCCTCTCAATTTTGCTACAAACCTAAAACTGCTCTTTAAAATTGTCTTTAAAGCCAGATGTGGTGGCGCACACCTGTAATCCTAGTGGCTTGGGAGGCCAAGGCAGGAGGATCACAAATTCAAAGCCAGCCTTAGCAACTTAGTGAGGCCCTAATCAACTCAGTGAGACCTGTCTCTAAATAAAAATATTTTTTTAAAAGGGCTGGGGGTGTGGCTTAATGGTTGAGCACCCCAGATTCAATCCCCAGTACCAAAAAAAAAAAAAAAAAAAAAATAGTCTTTAAAATCATGATACCAATACCTTGTATTTTTAAGTGACATCTTTTCAAAACTCTCCTTCCCACATGCCAAGCTGAGTCAGTGACACCCATGCAAGTCTGCAGGGTGGCTACAATTGTTCCCACTTCACAGAGAACCCGAAGCCAAAAGAAGAAAGGTCACATTTCCAGAACTGTACTAATAGCACATCTGACCTCATCCTAACTAGACCCCCATCTCCTTTGAGAGGCAAAATCAGTGTCCCTTCACCCAGAATAGCCTGCCCCAAAGCCCATCCCCTGCCCCTCTCACCCGTACTGTTCCAGCAGCCTGAGTCTCACCGCAGCCTTCTGCTCAGGGCTGAGGTCTGGGCAGTCTCTGAGGCCGTGCAGAGCGGAGGCCCAGGCCCTGGGGGAGATTCCTCTTTCAATGGTGGTCGCTGGCAAAAGACACAGCAGATTCCCCACGAGGTCCACAGTGTACTCGTCAGCAATGGAACCACCCTGAAAGCAACGAGTGGAACTCCTGGGAGAGCCAACAGGGCTCAAGGTCATGATCCCTTAAAAAAACAGTCCCAATTCCAACCCTCTTAAAGATTCCAGGATACATCATCCACCCTGCCATAGACCTCCAAAGATGGAGCAGGGCCCGATTTTCCCCCAAGGAGGCAGCCTCAGAAGTCTAGGAAACCCCAGCATGATGTCTCCTGAGCACTCAGCAAACAGGGCTGTTGTCATTGTTACTGCTCGAGAGACTCTCCAGAGTCCAACACCCATTCTAATAACAGTATATAACAAGAAAATCAGCACTCCAAAGTTTGTATGCACTTGAATGCTTTCCAAGCTCCTCCTCAAAATGACAAAAATAGCTAAATTTATTATGAGCCAGGCACTGTTCTAAACATCTACGAATTTTAATCCATTTCACCTTCATAGTATCTATAAGAGAAAAGCACTAACATAGTCCATATTTTAAACATAAGAAACTACAAGTTACCAGACGTTCTGGTTGTAGGGCCTGTGTATTCAATAATTCAGTGCCCATAATTCACAATAGCCAAGCTATATGCCCTTGACAGATGAATGGATAAAGAAAATATGGTACACATACACAATGGAGTACTACTCAGCCATAAAGAAGAATGATATTATGGTGTCTGCCCGGTAAATGGGTGGAATTTGAGATTATCATGTAAGTGAAATAAGCCAATCCCAAAAAGTCAAAGGTCAAATGTTTTCACTGTTATGCAGAAGCTAAGCCAAAATAAGGAGTAATAAAAAAATCAAAGATCAGTGGAGTAGAGAAAGGGGAATGAAGAGAAGGGAGGAAGGATGGGGTAGAGAAAAACAGGCACTAATTTTTAAAAGTAAAAATGTAAGTAAAATAGCAGAAAGGTCAGTAAAGAGAAGGGAGCCAAGGGGAGGGAGGACAGGAGGGAAAAAGAAAGTACTGGGGACTGAATTAGAACAAATTATATTCCATGCTTTTATAATTATGTTAAAATGAATCTTAATGTTATGTTTAACTAAAAATAACCACTAAAAATTCTAAAAATAAAAAAAATACAGTGCCCATTTAATACCCTTCAGAAAGCCCTGAGGGATGTGCTATTATACCCACCTTACAGATGAGGAAACCGAGGTTCAGGGAGGGGAATTGATGTGGCTAAAACCAATAGCTGGCAGAGGCATGTCTAGAACCCAAACTCTGTATACTCTGCTCTTTCCAGTCCTCCAGCGTGCCTTCCCTTCATTCAGGCCCTGGACAGGACTCTCCAGAACCATTCACCAAGATTGTTCCAACCAGTAACTCTGTTCTCCCAGAGTCAGCTTTAGGACCCACAAGTCAGACTTCCAGTCATCACAGGAGGCTCAAGATTCCAGCCAGATCCCCACGAGGTCTTCCCAAGATGACCACAGACACCCAGAGAGGAAGACACCCGTGAAAGTGTGACCCAGAAAGGTTCCTTACCAGGCACTGCTGTACTTTCCTGAGGATCAAATCCCTTTTGTGGGAATCTGACACCAGGAAGTCCAGTCGACTCTTCCCCAGGCTGATCAGAAAGGGCACACACCGGGAGGCTGGGACAGAAGCCAGGAAGCGGGTCCTGGAGCGAACGAGAGGAGGAAAACAGTGGCTGGCCTGCATTTGCTCCTGAAATTGGTGTTCACGTGCCCTAGAGCTCATTACGGGGATGTTATCTAATGTTTGTCTTTTCCAGTGATGCTGTGGCTCCCTGGGGCAGGTAGATCCTACCCATCATGCACCTCTTCTAGGGCACAGTAGAGGGCAGGGTTCCCATCATTCTCCTCTTCTAGGGGCGGGGAAACAATCCCTGTCATGCTCCTTTTCTAGGGGCAGGCGAAACAGAGTTCCCATCATGCTCCTCTTCTGGGGGCGGTGGGGGGAGTTGTGGCGGGGGGGCAGGGGCGACAGACTTCCCATCATGCTTCTCTTCTAGGGGCAGGGAAACAGACTTCCCATCATGCTCCTCTTCTAGGGGCGGGGGAAACGATCCCTGTCCAGCTCCTCTTCTAGGGGCAGGGGAAACAGACTTCCCATCATGCTCCTCTTCTGGGAGGTGGCGCGAGGGGGGGAGGATTGGGAAGGGGGACACCGACTTCCCATCATGCTAATCTTCTAGGGTCAGGGGAAACAGACTTCCCATGATACTCCTCTTCTGGGGGGAAGGGCACAGACTTCCCATCATGCTCCTCTTCTAGGGGCAGGAAAAACAGACTTCCCATGATACTCCTCTTCTGAGGGGGAGGGCACAGATTTCCTATCATGCTCCTCTTCTAGGGGCAGGGAAACAGACTTCCCATCATGCTCCTCTTCTAGGGGTGGTGAGGTGGGTTGGCCCAGGGAGGGGGAGGGAGACAAACTTCCCATCATGCTCCTCTTCTAAGGGCGGTGGGGGGATGGTTGGGGGCGGGGGGGGGGCAGACTTCCCATCATGCTTCTCTTCTAGGGGCGGGGAAACAGATTTCCCATCATGCTCTTCTTCTACGGCCCATCAACACAGATCCGAGAATGGATTCTCTACCGCAAGTATTTACTGAATGAAAGACCGGCTAAGGAGAAGTGAAGAGAAAAAGAAGAGGTAAAAGTAAGAGACAAAGAAGAGAGAGACTACAATAGAAAGTAAGAATACAGACAAGAGAGAATGGAAAGAGTCAGAGAAGTGACTCCCATTCTATCATCTCCTCCCCTGAACTCTTGACCACAGATTAGGGAAAATCTAAGTTATTGCAATGATTTTTATCTCACCAAAGCTCAACCATACTCAATAAAATATTTTTCCTTAATATATAATTTCTCTCATTAAAGAAAAAATTAAAAATTTCTCTGTAACCAGGCAATGATGAAAAAAAGACTCAACATCTTCCTGCAAACATGTTCCTCCTCCTCTGTGCCGTAGCCAGGTCCTTTTCCCTTTACCCCCCAACCTGTCATTGTTACATCCTTAATATTATTCCAATTTGTTCTTGTCTTTGCACTCCCAGGACCACAGTCATCTTTATTTTTATTTCTTCATGCATTCATTCATTCAGCAGTATCTACAGAGCATACTGCTTGCCAGGCACTGTCATGACCATCACTGGTCACCAGATATAGCAATGAACAAGACTTCATGATGCTTAGTTCTAGGTGAGGGAAGAAACACAGGAACCAAACAGGTTTAACAGAAAGAAAACAGGTCGTTTCCGCTAATGATTAAATGTAAGAAGAAAATACAGTGGCTCTGTAATATAGAGACCAATGCTGGGGGAGGCAGAGGAGCCCCTTCTGTGTCAGGACTGCTGGGGCCAGGACATGTCGAGGTAGGAGAAGGCAGCTATGTGCAGAGCTGCATTACTGAAATAAGCTTCTACTGCCTCCCTCCTTTCACTCAGGCCCCTGTTCCACCCTGGGTGATGGTGATGATCTTTTTGAAGCATAAATCTGATGGCTGCACCCAGAATATAAGTGAAACCATCAGGGGTCACACAAAGCCCTTCATATTCTGATGCCCCTTGTTTCTCTACCTTCTCTCTCCACCTGCTTTGCAGATATGCACCATGTGTTCCTCAGAGTGCTTTGCTAGCCTCACCGGCACTGGACAGGACATCCCTGTGCCCCTGCCTGGAGTGTCTGTCTTAAACTTTCTATCCCAGACTCGCAGTCTGAAGCTGATATGCCCTCCTCTATGCCTGCCCACTCCCCCTTCCTGTGCTAACAACACCTGGCTTTCTTGGGAAACCATCCTTTTCATTCTAAGTCCTTGTGATTCACTCCCAGTTCAAGGGACCTAAGCCTGGTTGATTTAAGGAGAACAAATTGGCCCTAATAAGGCCAATAAGAGTCAAAACCAAGACTTACTGAGAATAGAAAGTCTTTCTCATTTCCCCAACAATGATGCCAGGAAAATGTAACTCTGAACCTTCTATAGGGGCTGCAGAAGAAAAAGAACTTGCCTAAAATTTCAGAGGAAAACTGGACCGAGAGACAGGTGACATCATTTGAGCCCCTAGATTCAGCCATGCCTGAAGTCCATCTCTGTAATTTTCAGTTGCCTGAATCAAAAATTCCCTTTTATTGCCTGAGTCAATTTGAGTTAGGTTCTGTCAATTTCAACCAAATATCAACTTAATGTTATAATTGACTTCATATTTGTCTACTGTCCCCATAAGATTGTAAACTCTTAGAGAATATTTAGCTATCACTGAGAACCTGCACACAGTAAATACTCAGTGTTAGGTTTTGGGGGGTGGGTAGGTACTGGGGATTGAACTCAGTGGCACTCAACCACTGAGCCACATCCTCAGCCCTTTTTTTTTTTTTTTTTTTTTTTTGTATTTTATTTAGAGAAAGGGTCTCACAGAGTTGCTTAGCACTTCACTGTTGCTGAGGCTGGCTTTGAACTCATGATCCTCCTGCCTCTGCCTCCAGAGCCGCTGGGATTACAGGCGTGAGTCATCACACCTGGAAAATACTCAGTATTTTTTTGAATGAATTCCTCATTCATTCAACAACAGCAAAAGATAGTAGAGGGAAATTACAAAGGAGAAGAGAAGAGAAACAGTGCCCAGACCGAAGCCCCCACTGCTCACAAGCCTAATTCCCCTGGGACCTGGACATAGTTGTCAGGCCAGCCCAGATGAGACCTGCTTCGCTGGCATTTATTCAGGCTTAAGATGCTTTATCTTTGGTTTTTAAATAAAAGAAAAAGCATGAGCATCTGTCTAACATATCTGTGTGGGGCTCAGAATTTAATTCCTGCTTCTCCAGGGCTTATCTCTCTAAGGCACCCTCCTTGCTGCCTCTGTTTCCTCAAGAAAACTCAGGGGGAGAGAATCACTTGGGGCCAGGTGATCCCCCCACCCATCTTACTGCTGAGCCAGAAAGAGGGAAGGGGCCATGTTCACTTACGGGAGTGCAGCCAAGAGGAAAGGCGGCATAGATGGCCTGGAAACTTCCCAGTACTTCCACGCCAGACAATTAACCTGAAAGATTAGTGGTTCAGGAATTTGGTCCAATAATAATAGGAGCAAACACAGATGGCACTGTCTGTGTGCTGGGCACCGTTCTAAGTGCTGTTTCCATGTGCTCTTAGATAATGGAGGACCTTACGATGCAGACACCACTATTGCGCCCATGTTATGGATGAGGAAACTGCGGTGAACACAAACACTTAAGTGTGAGAACACGCTCCTCACAGTTCTTGGTATAACTGCAAAGTGAGATATGACCTTAACATCCTTCAGTAGGGAGTTGGCTAAATAAATTATAATATGTCCAGACAACAGAATTCTGTTATATGTATTATAACATATAACATGCATACACACATTATATGATATCTATGATGTATGTATACAAACACACATATACATAGAGTAGTATGGATAATATAAGCTCATTTATTTTTCACATTACAAGTAAATATGTTTAATATGCTTTTTAAAAAAACTGTCAAAATCAATATACAATTTTTTTTCCCTGTAGCCACCTGTGATTGCTCACCTCAGGCTATTGGCATTTTTGGACCAGATACCTCTTGGTTGTGGGGGCTATGCCCTTTAGGGTGTTCAGCAACATCCCTGGCCTCCACCCGCTAGATGCTAGTAGAACCCCACCTCCCCAGTTGTGATGGCCAAAGGTGCCTCTAGATATGGCCACAAGTGTCCTGGGGGCAGAACAGCACCCTGTCCTGAATGACTCCTCTAGGGCAAATGAGGGAATTTTACTTCCTCTGTATTGTTTTCATTTCATAAAAATAATTTTCAACAAAAACAAACAGTAAGGGCAAATTTTCTAATTAACCGGCATTTGAAGGTTCTGGGAGCTGGAATCTAAGTAGCATCTCATTAGGGTAACTGCTGGGACCTGCTGGGTCTTTCTGAAATCTCCACCCATTTGCTCATGGCTTCCCTGTCTGAGCAGGACTTTCAGTGTGGTTTGATGATTCTCACCAAGGAACTAATTAGAAAGGCAGATTCTCAGGCTTCACCCAAGACCTGTTATATGGGAAACTCTGGGAGTGACCCCCAATCTTTTCTGTTGCCTGCTAGGCACATGCTCCACTAGTGAGCCACACCCCAGCTCTCCATCCGGGTTCTGACAAGCTCATTGTTTGAGAACCACTGGTGGAATAAAGAATCTAAGGGCATGCCAGGACTTCGTTAAAACTTTGCATATTCCTCTAATGATCTCCAAGGGTTATACACCAAGCTTCATGCTTTCCAATTTGGTAGGGAGAGAATTCACTGTGTGGAAATTTTTTAATTCGGATCTAAAACCCAAGGCCGAAGCTGAGAAGATGTCTTATGTATTCATTTGTTGTCTCTCCTGGGACTCTCTGCAGCCAACAGTTTACACTCAAAGCCTACACTCCATCCCGAAGGCCAGGTGCAACTAACTTAGCTACTGTGAAAAGTCAGTTACTGCCGTTAGTCTCCCCAAGGAGTTCCAGAGTCTCCATAACCTTTTGGAAAATGAAAAAGAAAACACTCAGAGCATTATTTCCTTTTCATGGCTCTCCCTGGAAAAAACAAGAATGTTAGATGAGGGATTGCCGCTAGTCCCAGGAGGCCATGACCATGAAACACACAAAAGCATCTGCCTTACAAACACATTTTAAGGTTCACATTTGAGTATGGATTAACCAACTGGAAACTTTGGGTTATTATTTGGAGTTTTTTAAAAAGGAAACTGGAGAATACTGGCTCAATATTTGGCACCAAGTCATTGTTTGCACCTGAATAATTTTGGCATTAATATCTCTAGATGCCACCATCAACCTGTGCCCAGTGATTGGGGGATGGAGAGAGAATTAGAAGCAGGACTAATCTTCAACAGTACCTGATCCAGTGAAAGGAGGGGAAAGTTGTTCTCAAAGTACCGGAAATAGGCCAGGAAGGAGCCAGCGCTCAGGCTATCAATGTGTGAACACGTCATGCCTTTGATCAGCTGTCCAGCACTAGAAAACAAAACAGGGACACTGAGAAGAAGGAGCAGGAGAGGCAGGTTCCAATAAATGTTAGCGAGTATGTGGAGAGAAAGGTACTCTCAGACATTGCTGGTGGGACTATAAATTGGTGCAACCATTCGGGAAAGTAGTATGGAGATTTCTCAAAAAACTTGGAATGGAACCACCATTTGACCCAGCTATCGCACTCCTCACTTTATACCCAGAGGACTTAAAATCAGCATACTACAGTGACACAGCCACATCAATGTTCATAGCAGCTCAATTCACAATAGCTAAGCTATGGAACCAACCTGGGTGCCCTTCAACAGATAAATGGATAAAGAAAATGTGGTACATATACACAATGGAATATTACTTGGCCATGCATAAGAATAAAATTATGGCATTTGCCAGTAAATGTATGGAACTAGAGAATATCATGCTAAGTGAAATAAGCCAATCCCAAAAAACCAAAGGCTGAATGTTGTCTCTGATATGTGGATGTTAACCCACAACAAGGGAGGGTGGGGAGGGAAGAATAGAAATCCATTGGATTAGACATAGGGAAAGAAAGGGAAGGGAGAGGAAGGAAAAACAGGAAGGACAGCAGAATTAATAGGACATAACTTTCCTAGCCTTGTATTTGAACACACCACCAGAGTAACTTCACATCATGTACAACCACAAGAATGGGATCCTAATTAGAATAAGTTTTACTCCATGTATGTATAATATGCCAAAAATATATTCGTGACCACTGGGCCACATCCCCAGCTCTTTTGTGTATTTTATTAGAGACAGGGTCTCACTGAGTTGCCATTGCTGAGGCTGGCTTTGAACTCACAATCCTCCTGCCTCAGCCTCCCAAGTGCTGGGATTACAGGCGTGCACCACCGTGCCCAGCAAAAGGACAAATTTTTAAGAGAGAAGGCAGGTTCCATATGACACAAGCTGCAGACGTCACAGTCCAACCCTTCCTCCTGGGAAAGTCGACTCCTCAGCGGGAGGCTCCCAGGGGTTCCCAGCCCTCACTGAGCTACATCCCTACCTCAGGAGCTCCTCAGGCCTTTCGGTTGTCCTTGACAGAAGCTCATACAGGAACAAGGCCTGAGGGAAGAGAGAGATTGACAGCGCTGATGGACCCAGACTGCGAGGCCCCGTAGGGAAGGCACTCTGACCCATCGCACAGATGGGGAAACAAGGCTGAACAGGATGCTAACCCAGGACCAGACCACTGCTGAGTGGCCAAGCAGGGACTTGAAAGGGTGTCAGAGTAATTCCAGAGCCTGTGCTGTCCCATTCCAGGCAATGCTTTATGCTCTAAAGGGTGAATCAGGAGCAAGTCACAGGAGCAGGGCTGGAGAATGACTTCCTGGGCATAGCGAGGCCACAGACCTGTGGAGGACTCTCTGTAGCCCCTTTTTGCATGCCCACCTGCTAGTCCTGAGCACAGGGCGTCCCAGAGCAGAAGCAGATGAATAGACCAGCACAGGCTAGAAAGAGCCATCAATAAAGAACTGCAGGCAGCATGCACTCGCCTGAAACCCTCCCAGACGGGCACTCCCGGAGAGCAGGCTGAGCAGGCCGGGGAGACATTTGTTTTAAGGAATGTAATTTTACAGAATACCTAACTCGCAGACAGGATCAAGCATGACATTTGTCTATTTTATAGACTCCAAAACTTTGAGCATAATTCCCCAAACAGAGTAAATTATGAGCTGGTGTCAGATGAGGCTTCTGTGACGCGGCAGCTGAAGATCTTAAAGTATCCTAAAGGACCAGGCGACAGGAGCAGGGGTGGAGGAAAGTTCTGGGCTCTGTATGTGTGTGGTCCCAGAGGTTTCCCAGGGCACAGAGTCAGCTTTCAGGACTCTCCTCCCATCCTCCCCATGTCAGGAAATGACAACATCTCCATTAACTCATTGCTGGGGGCGGGGGGGGGAATACCTTGAAGTACCTGTGGCAGGATGTATTTTCCAAAATAAAATGAGAGGTCCTGGCCACTGAATTTGGCAGCAGTTCAATACATAGCAATTGGTCACCATAATATCATCCAAGCATGTGAGTAAGATCCCCCAGAATAGATGGGGATTTTTGTGTGTTTTGTTCACTTCTGTATACCCAGCATTAGGCATGCAGTTAGTAGGTGCTCAATAAACATTTCCGGCGTGAATGAGCAGGAAGTCAGGGAAAGTTCTACGCTACGCTGTGCCTCAGCTTCAACAGTGCCATCCTCCCTCCCTGGTCTCAGAACTCACAGTGTATAACAACACATACAAGTCTGCTAATATTTACAGCCCACAATCGTGGGCCGTGAGACGCATATCACTGATCCTTATGAGAAATTACCCACATTTTGCACATGAGAAGACTGAGGCTGTGTAGGGAGAAGTAGTTTCCCCAAAGCTAATAAATAAATGGATCCAGAATTCACGCTCAGATTTTGTCTCACTTCTTAACACTACACTATTCTGCCTCCAGGGTTGAATCCCACAGAAATAAATTGCTTTTGCCAAATTACAGAACACTCCCACAAGACGGACAGTCAGAAATACAGGATCGAGCTGCACACACTGTGGTCATAACATGTTCTGCTGCATAATCATAACAGATTTTTATGCCAACTTTTTTTTGCAAAAAAAAAAAAGTAGAGTCTCACTGAGTTGCTAAGTGCCTCACCATTGCTGAGGCTGGCTTTGAACTCACGATCCTCCTGCCTCAGCCTCCCAAGTGCAGGGATTACAGGTGTGTGCCACCACGCCTGGCTAAGATGTAACCTTTATGGGAAGCTTTTTAAGAAAATGGTGCTAGTGTTATTTAGAAATCATTTATTGCTAAACTGTCTTTGGTGCGAGATTTGGATGCACAGAATACTCGTGAAATAGATGTTAAAATGGAATAGGCCGAATCAAACACACATCATTTCTTTGTGACCATCAGTGAACATTTTTCCAACCTGAAAAGTTTAAAAAGATAACACATTAGTTGCTACAGATTGGCGCATGATAGTTGAAACAGTACACTTGAGAAAATTGACTATGGTGTTGCAACGTAGGGACTTACAAATTTTAATCCTGTCTCCAAACATTCTGCGCCACTAATGTTGGTTTTGTTACGTGACTCACCGGCCTCAACGCCACTCGTGCAAAATATGTGGACTGTATGCAACTTTTGTGTGTTTAGTACTACAGGGCTTTAAACGAACCATGCAAGTCAGCTTTTGGAAATGTACTGACGATGTGATGCACTGAGAATTCTGGGCTTGTGGCTCACAGTGCACCAGAAGACAAATGTGCATCCATATGCCACTGGTAGATACATTGCTGCTCTGTTTACCTTTTAAGCAGCATGAGGAAGAGAATTTTATACCTTGCAATGATTACATGATGGAAGGTTATAAATCAATTTGGGGGCTGAAAAAAAAATAGGGTGTGACAATAATATGGTGGCGATGATTATGTGGTGAAATATGGTACCTGGCTCCTTCGAAGCTCCTTCTCCTTCAGGATTGAAGAGTTGAATTGGGATTCCCTCCGTAAATCAAAGAGAGACACTTCCTTAAAAAAAGTCCCTTGTATCTCCGCAAGGCCTGAAGTGGTGTCGCCTACTTCAATCATCTGCCCAAAGTAAGAAAAAAGAGGAATGACCTCAGAAAAGGTGCACTGAGCTGTGGGTACAAGCTGGACATGGCTTCGTGGGGAAAAAAAAAAATCCATCAGATCTGCTAGCAACCCCATGAAGTAGGGACTTTCATTATTCCCATTTACAGGTAGGAAGACTGAGGCTTAGAAGTGATTGGTGGAATGTGGGTAAGTGAGAGTCAAGTCCAAGTTGATGTTATTCCAAATCCACTCTTGACTTTAACCATGCATGCTACTGCTATCTGCAAGGGGTAGGGTTTCTTAACAGATTTTGCAACTGGACATGCAGGTTTTTAGAGCAAGATGAAAACCCAGAAAACCCCCTAAAGACCTCCTCCAATTGAGAAAGGCATAACTTGACTTTGGACCATGGAAAGGGCTTTCAGAAGTACTCTGAACTTCAGGCATCATTTTTAGGCTTGGAAAACCAATTTTTTTAAACACATTATTAGATGAGGAAACCTGGCTTAAGAAAAGTTTTCCGGATTAGACAGGCTAGGGAGGGCAAGGTCTGGAAAGAACTATAGCATGCCAGCAGGGCCCTGTGCAGGAAGGAGGGAGGGGGCATCAGGAGATGGCATCTTCTGGATTCAGAACTACCCCAGACACCAGTGGATGAGGTAAGCCCAGCCCTGAAGGAAGAGACCAAAGTCACAACCCACTCGCAAAACCCCAAAACCACATCCTCTGTGAGCCACCTGACGGGAGAGCAGCCGTCTGTCTTCACCTCACCTTGCTGAGGACACCTTGCTGCTGCACAGGCGACAAATCAGACAGGTGCTGGGAGATGCTGCTTCTCAGGACCTGCAGGAGGTCTCTGCGGTCCATGCTGTAGAAGGCCCGGGTGCTGACCCCCGCCAGCAGCACGCCCATCTGGCTGACATTGTAGAAGGACAGCACCTGGTAGGGGACCCGCCACCAGGGTGAGGCTCTGCTCTGGCCTCTCCCCTCCCAGACGCTCGCCCAACACTTCTGCATGCCAGGTATCAGAATGGGCAACCCCATGGGACACATGGGGAGCAGGACAGATGCTGTGATCACAGACTGTCCCCCTTTCTACCCAGGAAGAGTGTTAAATATCCAAACACAAGGCAGCTGGAGTGGACCACACCTGCAATCCCAGCAACTCAGGAGGCTGCAATAGGAAGATCGCAGGTTCGAGGCCAGCCTCAGCAACTTAGCAAGACCCAGTCTCAAAATAAAAATGTAGAAAGCTCAGTGGTAGAGTTCCCCTGGGTTCAATCCCCAGTACCACAAAAACTTTAATTAGTTAGTTAATTTCTTAAAAAAACGTGAGGCAGGGCTGGGGTTGTGGCTCAGCGGTAGAGCGCTCGCCTAGCACGTGTGCGGCCCGGGTTTGATCCTCAGCACCACGTAAAGATAAACGCATTGTGTACAACTAAAGCAAATAAATAAATATTTAAAAAACAAAAAACATGAGGCACATGATCAGGGCTATGCTAGGGGAATTACTAGGCTATTTAAGCTCATGGCACAAATAAATGGGCTGTGTGTGTTTGTGTGCTTAATTTGAACTAATTGACAACATTTAAAAACTGTTTCTAATTTTTTTAGCTAAATTTATAGGAAAAACTCCCATATACATTCAGATTTGAACTTCTGTATTATTTTTTAAATTAAAAAATCTGAACATCAGATAATACAGGGCTCACATTCTGTCTGGCCACAATTAAGTAGATGAATGGATAAAGAAAATGTGCTATATATATACACAATGGAATATTAATCAGCATTAAAAGAGAATAAAATCCTGGCATTTGCAGGTAAATGGATGAAGTTGGAAAATATACTGCTAAGTGAAGTTAGCCAATCCCAAAAATCCAAATGCCGAATGTTTTCTCTGATATAAGGAGGCTGATTCACAGTGGGGTTGGGATGGGGAGCATAGGAGGATTAGAGGGACACTAGAAAGGACAGTGGGGAGGGTGTTAAAAAAAAAAGATGGTAGAATGAGATGGATATCATTACCCTAAATGCATGTATGAAGACACAAATGGTGTGAATACACTTTGTATACAGCCAGAGAGATATGTAAAAATGTGCTCTGTAGGTATAATATGAATTGTAATGCATTCTGCTGTCATATATAATCACTTAGAATAAGCTAGAGAATGGGCTAAGGAAAAAAAGAGCAGAAGATCAGCCACCCCTTGAGGAAGGAGCTCTCAGTGTTACCCAGTCCCCCCCCCCCACAGGAGCTGGAGACCATTCACTTGTCTCATTTATGTCACTCGACAGGCATCTGCCCTGTCAAAGTCCCCATACTCATCAATCTCTGTGCAGAAGCTTTGAGTGGGAATTAAAAAAAAAAAAAAAAAAAAAAAAAAAAAAAAGTTTCAGGATACAAGTCTGATGTTTGATGGCAAATACAATTGAACCTGCCCGTCCTACCAGAAATCATGCCTGCCTCCTCCCCTCCTTTCAAGCAAGCCTAGCAGATGGTTTTCCAAATAATCAGAGACATGCCTTTTTCCTTCAGTTATTCTCTGTGGAAAGGAGAGTTTCTTACTGTCTCCAAAGAAAGCAAGATCTTTCAAGTTCTCTGAAAGTCTCTGGAGTCTGAAGCTCTTTCAACTGGACCCAGCACAGGGAAACTAGTTACCCCTGTCCACCCCCCAAAAAAGCTTCATTTCTGAAGTGAGGTCAGCTTACTGTAGACATACATGCATGGCCATGTTTAGAGCAGCCCAATTCACAACAGCCCAACTACAGAGCCAGCCTAGGTTTCCAACAATGGATGAATGGATAGAGAAAATGTGGTATATATACACCGTGGAGTTTTATTCAGGGATAAAGAAGAGTGAAATTATCTCATTTGCAGGAAAATGGATGGAACTTGAGACACTTATACTAAGTGAAATAAGCCAAACTCAGAAAGTCAAGGGTTATATGTTTTCTTTCATATGTGGGAAGCTAGAGAGGAAAAAGGAAAAGAAAGATGGAGGGTGGATCTCATGAAAATGGAAGGGAGATCAGTAGAGTACAAGAAAGGGACCAGGGAGAGGGAGAAGGAGAGAGAAAGGGGAAATCCTGGGGAATAATACTGGCCAAACTATATTGTTATGTTGTGTGCCTGTGCAAATGCACAACAATGAATCCTGCCATTATGTGTAACTATAATGCACAAAAAAGATGGGGGGAAAAAAGATCCATTTCCCCAGCTAGAGAATGGGCTAAGGCTCCTGTTCCCTCCCAACAGGACCTCCTGCCCTGAAAGTTCCTTCTCTGCAGCCCAAGGCTGGAATAAAATAACTTCATCCCTGATCCCAGGATGAGGATCAACAACTCAGTGATTTCTAACTCACAGAGCTCATGTTCCATCATGTCACCTGATGTTCAAGCATCTGTGTGTCATGTCACATAACATTTGCAGCAATGAGTTGGGTAGGCACTACTGTTATCCCCATTTTACAAGAAAGGAAACTGAGGCAAGGTGAAGTTCAGCAATTGCCCAATGTCACACTGCTAGTAAGGGGCACAGAGAGGATTCTGCCCCAGGCAGACCTCCTCAGCACTCTCGCTGACCGATTGTTCCTGCTGTGTATACATAACTAGCTGTTGTGGGCAGAATTTTGTGTCCCCACCCCCAAAATTCACATGTTGAAGCCTTAGCCCAAAATTCACATGTTGAAGCCTTAGCCCTCAACATGATGGTATTGAGCAGTTGGGCCTTGGGTGGAAACTAGGATTAGATGAGATAGAGTTAGGTGGGGCCCTGGGATTAGTGCCCTTATAGAAAGGATGCCAGAGCGCTAGGGGTGTAGCTCAGTGGTAGAGCACCTGCCTAGCATGTGTGAGGCCCTGAGTTCAATCCCCAGTACCACAAAAAAAAAAAAAAAACAAGGTACACCAGAGAGCTGGCTCTCATGGAACTCGTGTGAGCACACAGCAAGATGACAGCTGCCCACAAGCCAAGAGAAGAGGCTGCAGAATAAAAACTACCTTGCCCACACCTTGATCTTGGACTTTCCAGCATCCAGAACTGAATTTATGTTTTTGAAGTCCCCTGGACTCTGGTATTTTGTTATGGCAGCCTGAGCTGATAAATACATTAGTTTTTAGGTCTTAGGGCACTCAGGAAAAGTTAAAAGTTCCTGCTCACTTTTTCATGGGCTGAGTATTTGGCAGACAAGATGATGACCTGGCTCTTGGCCCAGCCTGAGACCTGGTTGAGGGTAGTGATGGCACCATGCACGGCCTCCGGGGAGAGGGATTCCAGCTGACTGCAGGTCAAACCCACAACCGCATCTGACAGAGAGCCCAGGGTCTCGTTGAGGGTCTGGTTCTCTGTGGCAATGTCCAGGAGGTCAGCTTTGAGCTAGAAGAAGAGTAATCTGAAATGAGCATGGACAGCAAGCAGGGCAGTGTTTCCCTCTGACTACGTCCTGGGCGTATGGAGTCACAACACACTGCCTCCATCCTGCCCCACCCAAGCTTCTGCACCAGAGACCAGGAGGAAATGGGACTCCCGCCTTGTCCAGTGACACCACCCCTCCCCCAGAACATCTTCACTGGCACTGGCTTTGATATGCTGGAAATTCACATTGGGCTTCATTTGAATATTACTGTGTTATTAAATCAACCTTAAAGCATAGCAGGAAGGAATTTTGTTCCCTTACAATTCCACCGCATTCTTGTAGGTTTTGTTTTCCTTTTCCAACCTTGAACTCTGTGTCCATATATATGGCTGTTTTTCTTTTGTAAACTATCTGGGGCCCTTTTCATGATGATACATAATCTGCGTCCAAATAATTCTCAATAGTACAGAAAGTTAACGTGGTCTAAAAATCCTACCTCTTAAAAATGACTCTGGGGCTGGAGTGACCCAGTGGCTCAGTGGTAGAGCACACAAGGCCCTGGGTTCAATCCTCAGCACCAGAAAAAGAAAGGAAGGAAGGAAGGAGGGAAACTATGATTTAATAAGTGGGTGTATATCCTGCCTAGTCTTCCTGTGCCTTTATAAAGACAGCATGGAGTTTTTACAGAGCTATAATACGAACAGAAGTATAATTTCTGTTCTATGTTTTTCACTTAAAATTATATCTTGTACATCTTTGCACATGTCTATGATCATTTTAATAATTATATTATTGCAATATGGCTGCCTAGTTATAGTCGTGTGTGTGTCAATTGCTTCTGGTAAGGAAACTCGCCAACTGTAGCATAATCTCCGTGCCAGAAAATGAGAACGGTGCAGATTTTTTTTCCAGTCAAATCCCTCAGTAGATTGTATAATAAGGTGCAGATTTTAACACCTGAATTTATTCGAACAATATGTCCATTACAAACAGGTGCATGCGACTGTTCCGTGCAATATTAAAATGGCCACTGGAGGGCAGCAGAGTGAAGTAGAAGAAACCTCGGTGGCAGCGCCTGGCTTTTCTCAATTTAGCAGGTGCCTCTTCCCTAGAGCTGTTGCCACATCCGTAAAAGGAAGGGTGAACTACAGTAGCAATCTCAAAGTGTGGTCCTTGTCCAGCGGCAGCAGCACTGAGGAATTTATTAGAAATAAGGACCACACTTAGAAATAAGTTCCATCCCAAACCTGCCAAATCAGACTCTGGGTGTGGGGCCCAGCAGACTGTACTTTAACAAGCCTACCCACTAATTCTGATGTACCCTCAAGTTTGAGAACTACAGAGTTAAGTGATCCTGTAGTGTTCCTCCATATCTAAATGTATTTACTTTTTTTTGGGGGGGGGGAGGGTCAGGGCTGCCACAATTATCCCTATGGACATAAAATACATTTACTCTTATTTTTGTTGGAGTTTGCTTGAGGATTTCTTTTCCTTGAAAAGAAAACATGCATTGACCAAGACCAATGATCATAATGTGACATGTCAAATGTGATTGGGGTGGGGCGCAGACACCCACGCCTGTAATCCCAGCAACTCAGGGGGGCTGAGGCAGGAGATCATAATTTCAAGGCCAACCTGGGCAACTTAGCAAGACCCTGTCACAAAATAAAAAATACATATAAAAAGGGTGGGGGGTGTAGCTCGGTGGTAGAGCATGCCTGGGTTCAGTCCCTAGTACTGCCAAAAAAAAAAAAAAAAAATGTGATTGGAGATTTTGAAAGGATCATGTGTGAAAAACTGCTACATAAAATTATTGATGGCTTGATCGAAAATGTCTTTAATGTTGCTTTCATGCCATCTTTTCAATAACAAAAATTGGAAAGGACCAAAAGAAGTGAAGAGATTGAGATCTGAGTGGATGAAAGAAGACAGAGATGGGCAGAGAGGAAACAAACCCATCCTCATTTGCTTATTTGTCCTGAGCCTGGTCTAGGAGCTCAATAAATAAAACTCCACCAACCCAGGGTTCTTGATCCTGGCTGGGTTGGAATCTCCTGCAGAGCTCTGAAACCACCCCATTCCCAGGCTGGTAACCTCAGAGTCTCTGGGGTGGACCTGGCAGGGCTGATACTCATCAAGAACCATGCTAGCAGCTCAGTGTTGCCTGGAGGTTGGTTGGAAATGCAGCCCCAGAGGCCCCGCCCCAGACCTCCTGAACAGGATCTGCATCTAAGATCCCCAGGTGATCTTTAAGCTGCTCTGATTGCATTTCCACCTTTCCTTTCCGAGGTTCTTCCCTATGCTGTTTGATGTCACTCTCTCCCATGTTACAAGCATCCCAGGATGTGAGACACCATTTGAGTGGCTGGATTTGGATCCTGGTTAACAACGCGACCAGTTTTCTCTCAAAGGCCACGCAAGGCTGTTCTCCCCATTCCTCTGACAGGTAAAACTGAGGCAGAAGCCCCAGGGCCTTGCGTTCCATCGGCACCTTCTGAACCTCAGCCTGGAAGCCCCGCAGGTGGCTGCACTTGATCATCTGGTGAAGGAGGACTTGGGCCAGGGCGGCGTCCAGCAGCTCCAGGTCATCGTAGAAACAAACCAGCAGCCCCAACCTGCATGAGAAGATGAGGGCTCAGAGCTGGGGGGCTGCAAGCACACCCACCTCAGTCCAAACCAAGAGGGTCAGGATCCTGGCAGCTACGGCTTACCAGGGTTGGGCTGAGCCTTTATCTGGGTCATCTCATTGCAACAATCCTAAGGTAGAAGTTTTCATCAGCCCCATCCCATAGATGGGCAAACTGAGACTCAGATCAAGTGATTTGCCCAAGGCAAATAGTGGAGCTGGGACTTCAATCTAGATCCATCCAACTAAGTCATCTTGCCTCCTGAACTAGCCACCGAGAACTGCCCGCTTTCCACGTGGTATTTGGTTTTTTTGTTTTGTTTTGTTTTGTTTTGGTACTGGGAATTGAACTCAGGGGCACTCGACCACTGGGCCACATCCCCAGCCCTTTTTTGTATTTTATTAGAGACAGGGTCTCACTGAGTTGCTAAGTGCCTCACCATTGCTGAGGCTGGCTTTGAACTCACAATCCTCCTGCCTCAGCCTCCCAAGTGCTGGGATTACAGGCGTGCGCCACTGCACCCGGCCAGCTTTCCACATGGATATACATGGTTAATCTACCCTGGAGAAGAAGTCTGTTTCCAAAATCCTTACTTACCTACCCAGATGATGCAAAGATTTCAGAACAAAAAGAAAAACCACCAGGCAGAATAGTCTAGGGCAGAGGATTCGACCTTGGTCTAACTGGGAACAAAACATCCAGTGGTGCCAGGCATGGTGGCATACATCTGTAATCCCAGTGGCTCAGGAGGCTGAGACAGGAGGATTGCAAGTTCAAAGCCAACCTCAGCAACTTAGTGAGGCCCTAAGCAACTCAGTGAGACACTAAGCAACTCAGTGAGATCCTGTCTCTAAATAAAATACAAAACAGGACTGGGGATGTGGCTCAATGCCCCTGAGTTCAATCCCTGGTAACCTCCCCCCAAAGGAAAAAAAAAAAAAAAATCCAGTGGTTAAGAGCACACATTCAGGCCGACTGGAGTTAGAAGTCATATTCTAATCAGATATTTGATCTCCAGAAAGTTATTTCACTTTTCCGTAGGTTGCTGCATACAGTTGTGCAGTGTACACTCTGTACGACCGTACAGGGTGGCCCTGCGTCACTGAACTTTTAATAAATGAGAGACTTGCTTGGTTCATCAAACCACATCAAAATAAATATGATGAATGGAGGAATGAGGATGACTGTGAAAGGTAAAGAAGAGGTACAGCAAATGAGGAACAGTCCTGGTTGAATCTGAGTACTCTTTCATTAATGAGTGCCTTTGGAGTTTGTGTGAAGACTACTCCACTCAGCGTGGCCAGAGCACCTGGTCGATCACCATCGACCTGGCTCCACCCTCCTAGGAAGACTGACATTCGGACACGGGTACAGGAAAGCAACGAGGCCCAGGGAAAGGATTTGAAAGTGTGCTGAGAGAAAGGTCTGCTTAACCAGGAGAAAAGAAGATTGCATCTGATAAACCAGCCTAATTCCATCTTAAGACCAGGAGCCATCCTGTCAAAAAGTTATGAAAAGCCCACTTCAGTTTTCTATGAAATGCTAAGATTCCTATTTGGCCTGAGCTTATATTGATGTTTTAAAATTGTTTGGCATTCATGCCCAGGCCTTGAGCTCACTCAGGCCTGCCTTTCCTTGACCAGATAACAACTCTCTCTCTCTCTCTAAAACTAACGGGGCCTCATAAACTTTTGATGTGGGGTTTGACTATTACTCCCTTCCTTGGAATGCAATGCCATGTAGATTATTAGTTTGCTACTTGCTCTTGAATTACACATGTCTGACCTTGTTAGCTGTAAGTTCCCAAGATTTTTTTGTAACTCTTTGAACTATAAAAATCTTGTCCTCCCTGAGAGCGGGGCTGACCCCAAGCCCAGTGTTTGGGAGAGGCAGCCATTGGCCAGCTCTCTTTGTGTGCATACAATATAAGCTTGCTTTAATTTAAAATTGGAGTTGGTGGTCTTTTCTTTGCGTCTTGGATCAACAGCATCTTGGGAGACAGCTCGGAGGGCCCCGCGCCCACACCCCTTGCCTGTGGATGGTGGAGGCGTTCCTCACGTCAAAGCCGGAAGAGCTGATCCTCTCCAGGAACGCCTGGGCCAGCTCAGGGGTGATGTCATAGACCGTGTCCAACTGCTTGGTGGCATTGTCATAGCTGATGAACAGCCCAATCTGAGGACAAGGACGGGAAGATCATTGAGGAGCTTGGGAGGGCCCAGTGCACTGTGCCCCCTCCCAGACACTGGGGTATACCACCCACTGGCAACTGACATTTCCTCCCCCCACCCCCCCGCCCCCCAGCAGTGCTGGCAATCAAACCCCTGGGGTCACCCATGCTCTATCCCGAGCTACAGCCCAGACCTCTCCTGGATTTCTTCGTGGTCTATGACTGCTGCTTTCATTTCCTCCTCAACCCAACTGTTGTTTAAGAATGATTCCTTTAACATTCCGGCAGCTGAACTTCGTAAGCTAATTTTGACACACTGATTCCTAGATTGGTTTTAAGGTCAGAGAATATGGTCCACAAATTTTTCTGCTTTGAGAAATCAGGATTTTTTTTTTTTTTTAACAGGTGAGCGAGTTTACAGATGGACATCTGGTGATAGAAAAAGAATGTGTGTTCTCCTTGTAAGACACAAAATGTGGCACATCGTATATATTCAACTTTATTAAATATAGTTTTCAGATTGTCTGTATTCTTGTTCCCTTTTTGCCTACATTTCCAAAGGTGCTCTCGTGTCTTCTACAACCACAGGATCCGGATCTTTTTCCTGGTGTTTCTAACGATTTCTCATTCTCGACTTTGATGCAGTGTCATTGTGTTTAAAGGGGCTCATAAAGTTGTCCCTCCCTTGTGGACTCTGCTCTTGGCCCAGATAAAATTCCCTCTTAGCATGGGTGCCTTGCGCCTTCTCCTTTCTTCTCTACACTTTTAGATAATGAAAAGCTGCAATAGATGCCTGACCTTGGAAATTCCCCCTAAGAGCTCAGATTTTTAAGAATTAAACCTCAGTCTACTTCCTGAAAAATCTTGTCAATGCTGGGAGAGTAAATGGAGGCCAGAGGGGTTAATCCTTGGACAGAGGGTTATAAAAATTGGAAGGTGTTTGAAATACTCCCAGCCTCCTAGATAAAAGAGAGGAATTTAATTCTGCTGCTGGTTTCATGTTGGGTCAACTTGTCTTTGAATGAGCCACTCATTTGATACAAACTCTTCTCTGAATGGCCAGTAGAAAGTCATGTCACCTCTGGTTAAAAAATAATCATAATAGGCCAGGCCATAGTGCACATCTGTAATCTCAGTGACTCGGGAGGCTGAGGCAGGAGGATCGCAAGTTCAAGGCCAGTGTCAGCAACTTAGTGAGGCCATAAGCAACTTAAGATATAAAAGATGTCTTAAAATAAAAAGATAAAACAAGTTTGGGATGTGGCTCAGTGGTAAAGCACCCCTAGGTTCAAAAAAAATTTTCTTTTTGTAAACAAGCCCCAAAGTCTTTATGATGGCCTCTTCACGGACAACATTCTTGGGTGGTTGCATTCCAGACTCAAGATTCCCCAAGTGGTTTTTAATGTCACTGAGTTGACATCAGGAGACAGGTTGACGACTGAGTTAAGTGACCTTAGACATGGACATTTCTCCACTAGAAACTAGATTAAAACCCAGTCACTGCCCATGCTGAAGAGATATTACTAGAAGTCACTATAAAATAGAAATAGCTATTAATGCATGTTGCTTAGTTTTGTATTCATGCTTCCAAGGATTGGAAACTTGATAGCTATTGTCCTTGGCCTTTTGAGTTCAAAAATGCCCTCAAATGATTCTTGGTGCATAGCCAACATTCCCCTTCCTTCATGATGATTCACATCAATGGAGTCTTAATTCTGTGCTGTTCTTTTTCTCTCATTACCCTCTCTAGCAGCACACAATCCTACCACCACCACCTGAGGCCTGTTCCAAGAGTTTTCTTTAGAAGCTAGAAACAAACTGGACAGAGGCAGGTGTACAATTTCCAGAGCACCTTGACTGGCCAGCTGAACACTGGAGGTTTAGCACACACCTTACCCCAGGTGGATTAGTAACAGGGACATATAAATATACTTTTCCAGCTTACCTCTACAGGACTAATCTTCACAATTTCTTCAAATGATAGGTGAACCATGTATCTGCCCAAAATCCACAAGTTTTCTGCACTGACCCATGAAACAGAGTCATCTACAAAAAAATGAATGAATGAATAAGTAAATACATAAATAAAAGTCTTCCCACCCATGTGTGACGGTCAACGGCGTCTTCAACATCAGGACCTCCTTCTTACGTTCACTCATCCATTCAGTGGCCATTTATGCAGCGCCTACCTGTGAGACACTATGCTACACACAGGCCTGGGTCACAGATGCCCGCCACCCGAGACTTCCCCATGCCACAGTGTGGTCCCGGGACCGGCAGCCTCAGCGTCACCTGGAACTTGTTAGACGTTCAGACTGTGGGTTAGTCCTTAAGAGCACAAAATAGTTATTGCTTTTTAGTTTGATTAGTTACTAAATAATCTGGAAACTTGAAATATGTTTGACTCTCTCATTTCTATCTCTTTCATAATCCCTTTCATGATCATTATCAGTTATCACCATGTCACTACACGTGAACCAAAAGTGGGGAACCCTTACTTCCCCACTTGCAGCCCAGATGTCCTCCAAATCTCTGCTCCCTAGATCCCTTCCAGCCACCCAGGATGCCTTTCCCTAATCTTTCTGTGTCCAAATCTTAACCTTAAAGATTGAGCTCAAACTTTTCCTCTTCCTTAAAATATTCTCTTATCTCCTTAGCTGGAAGAAACCGCTCCCTCCTTGGAATTCCCACTAGACTCTCTGTCATTCTGTTCTACCATTGGAAATTCCCCATCTGTGACATGTCAGTAGGATCTGAGGAACAATCACGTCCAGGATCCAGTTTTTCTGGTTTCACTGAGCTGGAGCTGGCCGCCATGTTCCCAGTCCTTCAGTGTAAGACTTTTCCACACAACCACATTGTATTGGTGGCGTTTGGGGGAAAGAAAGAAGGGAGAGCACGTGAATCAGTCACTAAGAGCTGTTTCAGGAGGTGTGGATGGTGACTGAGGCCCAAATGAGATGGGAAAGTCAGCTTCTTCCCAGGCTCATTCAAGAGAACCCAGGAATCAGAGATGCGTAGATCACAGGGGACTCCCGACATCTGACTTGGCTATTGAATAAAAGGGTGGCCTCAGAGGATAGATTACTGGGGGAGGAACCACAAATTTCTCCAACAACCAAGCTGAGTTCTTCATTTGTCAACAATTATTAAGCATGAACTATATTTCTGCAGACAAATGATCCCCAAGCTTGGGATATTATATTTTTTTATTAATTCTTCATTGGTGCATTGTAATCGTACATCATAGTGGAATTCATTGTGATAAATTTGTACTTGCACATTGTATAATTTGGTCAATTTCATTTGGGGACATTTTTAATAGCCAAAGTATTTCCAGTTAGCTTGTGGACCTTGATGGAAAAAGAATTTTCTAGGTCCAAATAGAATGAACTTTAATTCACTTTGGTTTAATAATAAAATTTGGGCTAGGGTTGTAGCTCAGTGGCAGAGTATTTGCCTCACACACGTGATGCACTGGGTTAGATCTTAAGCACCACATAAAAATAGATAAATAAATAAACTAAAGGTATTATGTTCATCTACAATTAAAAATATTTTTTTAAATGAAATTTACCAAGCTGAGGTTGTGGCTCAGTGGTAGAGCACTTGCCTAGCACGTGTGAGGCCCTGGGTTCAATCCTCAGCACCACATATAAATAAATAAAATAAAGGTATTGTGACCACCTACAACTAAAAAAAATTCTAAAAGAAAAGAAAACAAATTTACCATATAGGAATTCTAGAAGGAAAATCCGTCCCTAAACCCTGGCAATATAGTCTTAGGGAAGTCTAGAGATTGAGTGACTTTCTCAGGGTTACACAATGTGAGATTCAGGTTCCTAGAGGCCAGAGTTATACGCCAGGAAGAGGGGATTCTGCTACGCATCCAAGACATTGTTATTATGTTGTTAATGCTCCTTACACACAAATCTTAGAGCTGAAGTCCAGGAAAAGGTTTGATTGGCATTCCCTTGGCTCCTTTATGGTTCCCCAACACCCCATGCTGATTCCCACCTCAGGGCCTTTGCATGTGCTGGTCCCTCAGCTTGGAACACCCTCTCTGCAGAACTCCACATGACTGACTCCATCTCCTCATCTTGATCACCCCCACAGGGAGGTCTTCCTTGATTCCCTAGTCCAGGGGTTGGCCAACTACACCCCATGGGTCACCCTAAGGACACAACTTATTTTTACACAACCTCAAAGCCAAGAAAAAGAAGACTCATGTTTGGTGACATGTGAAAATCATGTGAATTTCAGATTCCAGCTTCCATAAATAAAGGTTCCATTCATCTATCATCTATGGCTGCTATTGAAATGTAGTGTCAGAGGCTGTGGGCTCACAAAACCTAAAATATTTACTCACTTTTTAAATGTCCTTGACAGAAAGCATTTGCCAAGGCCTGTTCTAAAGTAGTAACCCTTCCTCAGTCAGTGCTCCTCACAGGAGCTGCCAGGATCTAAGTTATTTCTCTCTCTCTCTCTCTCTCTCTCTCTCTCTCTCTCTCTCTCTCTCTCTCTCTCTCTCTCTTCTTTCACTCTCTCTCCCTCCTCTCTCCCTCCTTCTTTAAAAATTTTCTCTGCCTATCCTTCCACAATAAAACAATTGATTCGGAGAGCAGACATTTTGTCTTATTTTCCTCTGTATCCTCAGATGCCAACACACAGTATGCTCTTTTTTGAACATTTAAAAAGTAAATGCTGAGCTGGGCATGGTGGCACACACCTGTAATCCAAGTGGCTCCGGAGGCTGAGGCAAGAGGATCACAAGCTCAAAGCCAGCCTCAGTAAAAGCAAGGCACTAAGCAACTCAGTGAGACCCTGTCTCTAAATAAGATACAAAATAGGGCTGGGGATGTGGCTCAGTGGTCGAGTGCCCCTGAGTTCAATCCCTGGTACCCCCCCCCCCACAAAAAAAGTTAGTGCTACTTGACATTAAGCATTTACCAAGTTGAAGCTGAGAAATTATTTGCATTGTTAACCTACATGACCATTCTTTTCTACATCTGTTTTTTCTTTTTTTTTTTAATAATAATTACAATTCATAGTGCACATATATAGCATCTTTTTACATACAACTGTTTGTATACAAAGTATATTCGTACCATTCAGGTCTTCAATTATGCATTTAGGATAATGATCTCCATCTCATTCAACCACCTTTTTTTTTCTTTTCTCCCCCTCCCTCCCCACTTGCTCCCTCCCTTCCCCTACCTTCCCTTTGACCATTCTAGTGTTCCTCTAGTCCTCCTATGTACCCCCATCCAACAATACTGTGAACTAACCTCCTTATATCATAGAAAACATTCAGTATTTGGATTTTTGAGATTGACTAATTTCACTTAGCATTATATTCTCCAACTTCATCCATTTACCTGTGAATGCCATGATTTTATTCTCTTTTATTGCTGAGTAAAATTCCATTGTGTATATGTACCCACATTTTCTTTATCCACTCATCTACTGAGGGACATCTAGGTTGGTTCCACAACCTAGCTATTGTGAATTGTGCTACTATAAACATTGAAGTGGCTGTGTCACTGTAATATGCTGTTTTTAAGTCCTTTGGGAATAGACCCAGGAGTGGGATGGCTGGGTCATAGGGTGGTTCCATTCCCAGCTTTCCAAGAAATCTCCATACTGCTTTCCATAACAGTTGCACCATTTTGCAGTCCCACAACAATAAATGTTGGAGAGGATGTGGGGAAAAAGGCACACTCATACATCTGTTTTTTCAATTGTGGTAAAAGACACATAACATAAATTTTGCCATCTTAAGCATTTTAATTGTTCAGCTCAATGGCATTAAATACAGTCATTCTTCAGTATTTGTCAGAGTTTGGGTGCAGGACCCCTTATAGGCATCAAATCCTTGGCTACTCTAGTCCCTTATGTAAAATGGCATAGAGTGTGCAGATAACCCCCACACCTCCTCCCTGAATACTGAAAATCATTTCTAGATTATTTATTATACTTAATACAATATAGGTGTTATGGAAATAGTTGTTACATCATTTTGTTCAGGGAATAACAGGAAAAACGTCTGTACGTGTTCAGTACACACACATTTTTTTTTCAAATAGTTTCCATCCACAGTTGGTTGAACCCACAGGTGCAGAGGGCCAGTAGTATATGCCCAGTGTATACCCATCTCCACTATCCGTATCCAGAACTTTCTGCATCTTGCAGAACTGAAACTCTACCACCATTCCAATTCCTGACTCTGAGTTTGACTACTTAGGACATAAATAGGCTTCTAATAAATACAATGCAAATAAATAATCTTGACATATTTCCACTTTGGTTGCCAGGAAGCTCAGAGAGCTAAATCTGTGCCTTATTGACTTGACAAGATTTCTTTCCTTTTTTTTTTTTTTTTTTTTTTTTTTTTTTTTTTTTTTTTTTGCAGTACTGGGGATTGTATCTAGGGGTGCTCTACTGCAGAACTACTCCTCCAGCCCTTTTAATTCTATTATGAGACAGCATCACACTAAGTTACGCAGGCTGGCCTCAAACTTCCTATCCTCCTGCCTCAGCCTCCCAAGTAGCTGGGATTACAGGCATGCGCCACTGTGCCCAGCTAGCACCTAGATTTTCTAACAAAAATATCTCTCTCACTTTAATATCGATATTTTTACACAGATTTTGAACTTGTGACTCCATTCTAAAGGTTATCATCAACTCTGTCACTAAAATACTGGGACACTGGGGCTGGGGCTGTGGCTAAGCAGTAGAGCGTTCGCCTAGCACGTGCACAGCCCGGGTTCGATCCTCAGCACCACGTAAACTTAAATGCGTTGCATTGTGTACAACTAAAGCAAAATAAATATTTTTTAAAAATAAATAAATAAAAAATAAAATACTGGGACACACCATTGATTTTAAGATACAGAGACATCCTATGTCAGAGACTTCGATATGTAAAGAGCGTGTTGATTAGACCAGCTGAGTTTTAACCTTAAACCTCACTAAACCCTCTCTGGAAGTTGCAGGGAGGGTGGTAAAGACCACAGGAGCAGTGAAATCGAGCCCCTCTTTCAGAGATGAAGTGCCTCTTTTGAGGGAGGACGGACTCCCCCACCAGCGACCCCCACACACAAGCACAGGCTCACCAGTGGCGTTGGCGGACATGTGCAGAATCCCAGTCATCCAGGAGTACAGCGCCCTCTGAGAATGAGCCGAGGTTTGGTCATAGAGATCTTTGAACACGGCAGAGCTAAATGACACAAACGCAGGCGTTCGTTAATACCAAGCCAGTGGAGCTTTGAATGGAGAATCAAAATTGCAAATGTGCCCAAAGCTGTCGCGTGTTGTGACCCTTCCCACTCTTTGGCTAACTGTAGCTACTTTCTCCCTCAAGCATCACACCACTGTCTCTGCTTCCTCACCTCTTGGTGCTTTTGTTGTTGTTGTTACAGCTTTATTGAGATAATATTTACATGCACTATAATTCGTCCACTTAAATTATACTGTTCAATGACTTTCAGTACCTCCTGAGTTGTGAAGCCATCACCACAATCAATTTTAGAACATTGTAAGCACCTCAAAAAGAAATTTCATATACTTCGCTAACATCCCTCATTTCCCAATCTCCCCAGCTCCTAGCTAGCACTAATCTACTTCTTGTCTCTATAGATTTGCTTTTTCTGAGCATCCCACATAAACAGAAGCTAACAATACAGTCTTGTGTCTCTGGCTTCTTGCATTTGGCATGATGTTTTCAAGATTGGAGTATGTCGGTCCTTCATTCTTTTTTAGGGCTAAATAATATTTCATTGTACAGATACACCACGTTTTCTTTATCCATTCATCAATTGATGGATATTTAGGTTGTTTCCAACTTTCATCTTATGAATATATCTTTTATTAATAAACATTGATGTGCAAATTTTTGTACAGACATATGTCACAGGTATTCTGTCTGGTCTCTTGGTCTTATAGCCAGGCATGGAATTGGTGGGTGGTGGAATTGGTAGGAGGTGGGTAGATGGCAACTCTGTTTAGCTTGTGTGTGTGTGTGTGTGTATGTGTGTGTGTGTGTGTGCGCGCGCGCGCGCGCGCACTTGCTAGAAAGTACATCCAGGACCTCTTACAGGCTGTGCACGTGCTCTATCACTGAGCTACATCCTGGGCCTTCTGTTTAGCCTCTTGAATCTCCCAATCATTCCCAAAGCAGCTGCACCACTGCACAGTCCACCCGCAGTGTAGCAGCATCTGCCTTCTCCACGTCGTCTTTGACACCTGTCATCCTCTCACATTCTGATTAAAGACCTCCTGCTGGGTGTGAAGCTTCTGGGTCATGCTGAAATCTGGTTCCTCCAGTACCACATCACCCTCAAGGCCCAAGTCACCAACGGCCTCTCTCTCTCGCCGTGCCCAGAGGTCCTGTTTGGCCAAATAGGATATAACCTTTCCCAGCACTGGGCGCTGATCATTCCTCCTGCCCAATCTGCAGAACTGCTGGAGCTCCGTGTCTGGAAGCTTCCCTCCCGCACCACCACTGTTTACCAACTCACCAAACCACCAGTTCACCAACATTTCCTAAGCTTAATTTTTGTCCCAGTCACTTCTCCAAGTCATTTTATATGTGAACAGGCAAATTGTCCCTTAAACCCAGCTAAACGTCTTCTCCATATTTCTTTTTTTTTTTTTTTTTTTTTTTGGTACCAGGGACTGAACTCAGGGGCATTCGACCACTGGGCCACAGCCCCAGCCCTTTTTTGTATTTTATTAGAGACAGGGTCTCACTGAGTTGCTAAGTGGCTTGCCATGGCTGAGGCTGGCTTTGAACTCTCGATCCTCCTGCCTCAGCCTCCCAAGTGCTGGGATGATAGGCGTGCGCCACCACGCCCAGCTTCTCCATATATTTTTATTTTCCTTTCTTCTCCCAATGCCAGCAAGAGTAGGTAAAAAGACAGGGGCAGGGGGAAGGCAAAGTTCTTTTTAAAAATGATAAATATCATTTGAGGAGAAGATTGTCCATTTGCAAAAATGCTGTCTCCTCCCCTATTAGTCTGACCTAGGGCAAGTCATTGTGCCTCAGTTTCCCCATCTGAAAAATGGGGATGAAACTAATCCTTACAAGTCAAAGAGGGATGGCAGGGTAGAGTGGGAAGAGAAGGAAGTGGGTTCAGGAGACCCAGGCAAAGTCAGATCCCATGGGGTCACCTCAGGGTCACAAGGTGGAGCCCCCATAAGTGTGGTCAGTGCCCTTTTAAAGGAGACTCCAAAGAGCTTCCTTGCCCCTCTGGCATGCGAGGTCATAGCGAGAAAATTCCTTCTATGAACCAGAAGCCCTCACGTGACACCAGATCTGCATGTACCTTGAACATGGACTTCCTGGTCTCCAGAACTGTGAGAAATCGATATTTGGTGTCTGAGCCCCCCGCCCAGTCGACAGTCATTCTGTGATCGCACCCCACACCGACTCAGATACTCAGGAGAGCAACACGCATGGCTAGGATCTGATGACACGTTGCTTCCATCCGTATCCCTCTTTATGATTACCCAAGACAAAGGATGCCCGATTCCCACTTACAGTAATGATATCAAGCTTACTTTAAAAAGAAGTATTTCAAGTAATAAGATGAGTCCTTATAAAGGAAAACACGAAGTGAATCATGGTACAAGCAAAGATTGCGGGGACAGGACCCGGACGGCTGAAATTTCAGAGACGGTTTTAATCAAAGCATCGCTCAGCTCCTCAGATGTTTAAGTCTCTGCTCCAGAAGGCCCATGTCAACCTGTGTCCACCTGCCTTCTCCCCTCTGTCAGGTGTCACCTCCTGGAACTCTCAGGCAGGTGACAGGGCGGGGGAAGCACTCACAGGTTCTTAAAGGCGTCCTCACGCAGGTGCCGGGGCAGCCTCTCTGTGACGTCCGGCTGGAGAAATCTGCCTGAGGACCCCCTCAGCACCCTGCCCAGGACCTCCACGCACTCCAGGGAGGTCAGCACCTGGAAGCACCTCTCCAGCGTGACCAGAAACAGGGTGCGGTTCACGCCAGGGCTCTGCAAGGCTTGCTCCCGAATGGCTCCCAAGTCGATGACGACGTCCTCCAGGTCCTAAAGCAAAGAGAGAAGCGGGGTTGTCTTGAGAGATGCCCTCTTGACTCAGGAGCCCCAGGAGGGACCACACACCGTGGCAGTGGGGAAACACCATGCCGCTATGTGGAAACTTCTAGAACCTTCCATCACCTACACAACAAAATCAAGAGTGTCACCTACTCCACCTGCCCTAGGTGACTTATCTCTTCCGATGCAGCATGATTGTCACACCTCAGGCCCTTAGTCTAGTTGGAATCCCCCGCCCCCTTCTCCTAGCAAAATCCGGCTCATCCTTTCAGAGCCAGCTCAGTGGGCACCTCCGTGGTCAAGTGTCCTCTGACGTCCTCCGACTCCCTACTTCACGTCAGCTCTCCCTCCACTGGGTGCTCCCGGAGCACCTTGAACCAAACTCTACGATGCATTGAAGATGCCGTGAGCCTCTCTCCCCTCCAAGCCTGCAGTTCTCAGCTCTGGCTGCACCTCAGAAGCACCAGGGAGACTTAAAAGCTCTGATTTCCAGCCCCAGCCTGATGTACTCGGTCAGGAGTGGAGCTCTGGCATATGACCCGTATGTGGATCCAAGGCTGAGCCAGGAAAGACCTTGAGGCCAAGGTCATGTGTCTAGCGGAGTGCCCAGGACCTAGACGACGCTGAAAGACAGCCGATCCGAACACATGGACGAACACTTTTCAGCCACAGAACACAGGAAGGCGGACTAGGTTTCCTCCCAATCTGAGGGATCCCTCTGTCCTTCACCCCACATGCCCTCCAAAAATAGTCACCATTTGCTGACTACGTGCCAGGCACCGTGCCAAGCAAGGAGCAAATGAACATCACCTTATTGAATTCCGATTGTACAGAATAAGCATCAAAGGTCTCCGAGTCAGGAGTTCCTAGGTTAACATCCCAGGGCCCCGACTTTTTCCCTGAGCAAATTGCTTGCCTTTTTAAAACATCTGTTTCTTTCCCTGCAAAATCAGCACTGACCTCTTAGATTCTGTGTAAGACCTGAGCAGGACAACGGATGTACAAAATGCCTGGGCACTGGGGACCACTCAGCCAGTGTTCCATAGGCGGTTACTACCTCAGTATCACAGGTGACAAAAGCAAAACAGAGAATACACAACAGACCCCCAAGCTGGGATCTGAAATGTGTCTTAGAGCAGAAACCCACACTTGAACCTAGATTGACTGCTTCCTAATTTAAGTCATTTGCTGTGGTGACTGAATAACGGTGTACTTAGTGGTGATTTTGTTTTGAGCCAGGTTCTCGCTGAGTAGTGTAGGGCCTCACTAAGTTGCTGAGGCTGGCTTTGAACTTGGTGATCCTCTTGCCTCAGCCTCCTGAACCACTGGGATTACAAGAACCCAGCCACTTAGTGGTTCTTTTTTTTTGTTGTTGTTTTGTTTTGTTTTGGTACTCAGGGGCACTCCACTGGGCCACATCCCCAGCCCTTTTTTTGTTTTTTGCTTTTTATTTAGAGACAGGGTCTCACTGAGTTGCTAAGTGCCTTGCCATTGCTGAGGCTGGCTTTGAACTCGCGATCCTCCTGCCTCAGCCTCCCAAGTGCTGGGATTACAGGTGTGCGCCACCGCACCCAGCACACTTAGTTGTTCTTAAGCAAGGGCTTGTGGTTAGAATTTAGGGCATATGTGAACACTGAGGGGGGGAAACTGCAGCTTCATTTCCATGAACACAAAACTAACACATAGCATTTCCTTTGGGGATGAATGTAGGCAGCAAAGCCACAATTTACACTCAACACAAAATTACAGAAGTTATTACCTGCTGCTAAATCATGTTATCGAATGTGTTATAGAAACATAAATTACTATCCCCTAAATGTGTCTGTATTTTACATTTTGATCAATGTATTTCAATAGAATTTGCTTCCTTTTTAATCCTTTGTATTTTGTTCTTCTCTAGGTACCAGAAAGGCTCACAGCTGGAGTCAGGAGCCCAGATTTCGACCTCTGATTTGCTCTTTCTAAGCTGTGTCATTTGAGATTGTTTACGCTCTCCAAGCCACAGTTTCCTCATCTGAATATTACAATGGTCAGATTCTTACAGCCTTATTTCATAGGGTCTTGATACTCCTTTCAGAGGAGTCCATGAGTCCATGCATGTCAAACCCTAGAGCAATGGTCAGCAAGCCATTTGTCCCATAGGCCACTATTGGCCCACCACTTGTTCCTGTGGATGGTTTTCATGGGATATGTCTACATTCACTTCTAATAGCTTCATTTCTAATAGCTTCTTTCATTCTTCAATGACAGAGTTGAGTAATAATGACAGAGCTTGTATTTCCTGCAAAGTTTTAAGTATTTCCTATCTAGCCCCTTACAGAAAGTTTGCTGATCACTCCCATTAGAATGATACCTCCCACCTAGAAATCCCTCAGGAAACTTTAAGCAATATCCTTCTCATAGACCACCACCTGACTGGTGCCTTTACTATGATATACTTTGTATTTTCCTTTATACAGAGGGGTTTTTTTAAGCTTAAATTCATTTCTAAAGGAAATATTACATTCCTACCAAACTGGTTTGATATATCCAACATATTTTAATAACAGATATTTGAACAGTGTGTGACTAGGGGTTGGAGATGTAGCTCCGTGGTAGAACAATTGCCTCGCCTGTAGGAGGCCCTTGGATCATTCTCCAGCACCGCTAAATAAATGATTGTTAAAATGTTTAAATGGTTCAACTTCTTTTGGGAAACACTCTTCCACACTAAACTGTCTCCAATAAAGAAAGCTCTACATACATCTTTTGGGACCTAAAGGACTCTCTGGGTCTCAGGGGGCTTGTTGCTCTGTAACGTCCACAGATCACTAACTTCACTTCGTGGAAATTATGTTTCTGCTTTTTGTCTTCACCCCAGAGACAAAAACCTGTGCAAGGACAGGAACAGCCTTTCGTCTCTATGACCACTGGCGCATAGTCATTCTTCATAGATGTTTATCAAGCCAAACTAGTAGAAGCACCCCCTCATTTCTTAGCATGCACAAGACTATGAATTATCACACTCTTCACAGGAAAAAGTAAGGAGAAGACCTACATCCCAAAGCTCCCAGCAGGTTGGAGGAGGCAGAAGGAGGGAGGAAGAAATGAAGAAGGCCAAGGCCTGGATCCACTCAATTTCATTCAGCTCAACAAATGACAATGGCCCAGGACCTCTCCTTCCAGGCTGCCAATGATGACTCACCAGGCGATCCTTCTTGTCTTCTAAGAGGCATTGCATGGCGGTACGGAACTGCTGGGCGTCAGTCTCCCTCAGGTCCTGCAGCAGCTTCTGGGGCTGGTACAAACGTTGCTCCAGGTGGTTTTCCATAGCTGCCTGGACATGGAGAGGTAGGAGGGAAGTCGGTGAGGACGGACAGACAGACAGGAGCTCCTGGTCAGCACCATGGCCAACAGCCCAGCCCGTTCCCCCTGATTCCCTGCAAAGTCCACAAACTGACCAACAACCGATGGGTTTGGTTTGTTCAGCTCCAATATTTTTCGATATCCACAAACATGGAGTGAAACAGACACGATTACTTTATGTATGTGTGTGACTGCATGACCAATGTGATTCTGCAGCAGGTACACTCAGAAAAATGAGAAATTATATGCCATCTATGCATGATATTTCACAGTGCATAAATGCATTCTACTGTCATGTACAACTAATTAAAACAAATTTAAAAAAAAATTTTTTTAAAGGCAGGAAAGCTGGATGCTGTGGCTCATGCCTGTGATCCCAGCGGTTTGGGAGGCTGAGGCAGGAAGATCTAAGTCCAAAGCAAGCCTCAGCAACTTACCCAAGCCCTAAGCAACTTAGCAAGACCCTGCCTCACAAAAAAAAAGAAAAAAGGGCTGGGGATGTGGCTCAGTGGTCAAGCACCCCTGGGTTCAATCCTCAATACAAAAAAAAATGAAGGTCACAAAATCCAGGTTTCTAATTTCTCTTGGAAAATGCAAATATCGGGCAACCCTGGGCTCACATCCCCTTTCTGGTGATCAAAAGCAGGCCCTGGGCAGCTGCTCACTCGCCACAGGCCCCGCCAGCCTTACTGCCCCACTCCCTGGTCTGCCTGGTCCCTGCAGGGGATGGAGGTTTGGAGTCCAGGGCAGCTGGTCTCTGTTCAGAAAGGCAAGTACCCCTAGATGTACTGCTGCTCACACCCAGGCCAGCAGCACCGGGCAAAATTCAGGCACTGAACAAACTGCTATGGTGACCCCTCCAGGGCAAGGAGAGAGGCCACCAGCCTCTCCTGATAGACATTTTCTGTGCTATGTGCAGAATTATTTTCTAAATCTCCTTCAACAGAGGTACTCTATGAAGGGCAGCATATGTGATGTGGACAAGAACTTGTATTATAAACCCCCACAACCCATACGCAAATCTCCACCTTGACCCCTCCTTGTCGTGTGGCCTGGGATACACTACGTAATTAGTATTGCAGGGAAAAACACAGAATGCTCAGTTAAATTTAAATTTCAGATAGAAAATGAATAAGTTCTTTTAGTGTAAGTATATCCCAAAAGTTGCACGAGCTATACTTATCATTTAAAAATGACTCAATATTAATCTGGAATTCAAATTTAACCAGGCATCCTGTGTTTGTATTTGTTCAATCAGCAGCACTACTTCTAGGCCTCAAGTCTTCTCATCTGGAAAATAGAGACCATGGCAGGACTTAGCACATAGGGTTGGGAAGAGGATTAGGTAAGTGTGTGAAGTGTTTTCAGCAGTACCGAGCACATGCTAGTGCCCGCTGCTCTATCTGGAATGAATGAACGGTGACTGACATAGCATCTCTCCCCATAGACTGGAGGGCCCGTGTGGGGGGTAACATGACTGTCTCATCTCCACCGAGCTCCCAGGATCTAAAACAGAGACTAGCAGAAAGAGGATGCTAAGTAGGTACTGGATGAATGAATGAACATGTACATGGAAAGAGAAGAAAAGTGATGCATCCATCCATCCATTAGGGTAAAACAGATACATCTCATGAGCACCTTACTCCCAAAGAGAAAGGAAGCAGGCAGGACTTCTCTTTAGTGGCCGTGTCTGACAAAAGCAGATGCCACATAGGAGGAGTCAATGGTTTACAGTCTATTCTCTGGGTGTAGTCGATTGATATTTTTGTTTTTCTTAAAACATAAATAAAAATGGAAGTAATTAAAATGAAAGGAACTTTATTCGTTGGCCAATGACAGGAGTTTGGCCAATGACAGGAGTGATTTCTTTGCTACACTGGGAAATAGTTTGTGAATACTGAAAGAATATTTCCTCAAGGGTGTGCTATCCACAGTGCAACGGTGAAGACCCGATACACCACACTAATGCTCATGCCACGCTGTCCAGTTCTCCACAGTCTCCACCGTGCCCTCTTGCTTCCCAAGGAAAATATCCACTGCTTCTATTAACATGCTTATGTTGGTTGCTTTCATTGTAGCAGACTCAAAAGAGAAGAAGAATATTTCTTGGACCCCTGATTGAAAGACTGATAATTATACCCAAATACTCATTCTCTCTGCTATGGTTTGTCCCCCAAATATTTATGAGTTGAACGCTTTTTTCCCATTGGAGTAAGGTTAAGAGGTGGTGGGTCCTTTAAGAGGTAGAGTCTAGAGGTAGGTCATTGGGGCACTATCTTCAAAAACTGATGTCATTCTCAAGGGACCCTTGTTAGTCCTAATGAGAGGTTTGTTATAAAAGAGTGAGCCTAACCCCTAAACCAAGGCTTCTTGTCTTGCCATGTGATCTCTCCCTCTCATACATGTTTTCATCATGGTGGTGCCATCCACCATGAGGTGACACAGGCAAAGGGGCACTTGCAAGAGTTAACACCATGCTGTTTGGACTTCAAGCCTGAAACTGGGCAAAGCAGACTTCTTCTCTTTATAAAGTACCAAGGCTCAGGTATTTTGTTGTAGTGATGGAAAGCTAACTAATACATTAGATAATAATCCTTCTTATCCTAGAATACCTCAGGATTTAACTGGGCATATGGCTTCTTTGCAGAAAGATGTGACTATGGCATCTGAGCTAATACAATAGAAACAAGGAATTGTACAATTTGCAAGTCACATCCTTAGACAAGAAGATGCTCACCCTTCACTTTCTCTTTCTACCCCTCTTCCCTTGGGGTGATGTTTCAACCATGGGAGCAACCACTTCTTAGGGGATGACCAATCAAAAAGACAAAAAAAAGAGCTTAGGGTCTTGGGTGGCCTTTTGAAATAGAGTTACCCTTCCCCTCTGAATCTCCAACTTAGCTCTGGAGAAATAAACTAAATTATATTATAAATAAAGAAACTAATTGTTTGAGCTGCTGTAACTTGGGGTCAGCTTGTTATAGAAGCTTATTTAGCCTATACCCTAATATACCACATCTCCACCAAAGGTGAGAAGATGAAAGCAAGACAAACGAGCTTATTTTATGCTTCAAGAAAAACCGGACCGAACACTTTTCTTGTGGAAGTGAAGACTGTCTTGACATATGGCCAAGTTCTCCAACTTTCCTGAATCCCGAGTTTGCAAGCAGTGAGCACTGAGAGCAGAGCATAAAGAGGGGACTCAGATAGATACACACCTGCAGGCTGGGGATGGTGAAGGCAACATTCCGTGAATTCAGATAGGCCAGCACTCTGTGGGACAGGTCTGCCGTCCATGTATTGGAGCTTTGGTCAAAGACAGATGGGAGAAAGTTAGAGTGACAGGTCCCTCTGCAAGCAGCTCTGCACTAGCCATGCGCATGGGGGACAGACGCTCAGAGGGGATGGTGGGAACCAGCCAGGGATGCTAGGAACTTTGTGCTTGGAAGTTGCAGATGCTTTAATCTGCACGGTGATGGCAGAGTTTCCAATCCTAATGTCTCAAAGATGATTGTCAAGTTCTGAGCTGTCTGCAATCTTCTAACTCTCATAACAATTCACTTAGATAGATTACAGTCTGAATAGGTTGACTGGGAGAGATTCCTTCCTACATTAAGCTTAAAAAGCAGAGGCTGAGCACACCCCTTGAGGCTGCAATAGCAGAGTTGAACGCACAGGCTCCAAGCTTGGATTTGCATCCTGGGCTCCAGTACTTAGTTGTGCAGCCTCAGGCAATGCGTTGGAGTTCTGTGTGTCTCAGCTTCCCTTTCTATGAAATATGGCTAACGATTGTGAGGATTGAATTTGCTCATGCATGTACAGTGCTTAAAGGAGTACCTCACCCGTAATAAATGCTCACAGTTAGACCTTTGTTGTGGTGGTGGTTGCTTTGGCACTGGGGACGGAGACCAGAACTCTGTAGCACTACTTCTGAGCTATGCCCACAGCCCCACAAATAGCCTTTTATAATCCCCTCCCCTTTCTTTTTTTTTTTTTTTTTTTTTTTGGTACCAGGGATTGAACTCAGGGGCACTTGACCACCGACCCACATCCCCAGTCCTATTTTGTATTTTATTTAGAGAAAGGGTCTCACTGAGTTGCTTAGTACCTCACTTTTGCGGAGGCTGGCTTTGAATTTGCCATCCTTCTGCCTCAGCCTCCCAAGCTGCTGGGATTACAGGTGTGAGCCACCGCACCTGGCAATAATCCCATTTTTGTTACAGATAAATAGATGAATGGACAGATAAATTAATTAATCAATCAATTAATTAATTAAAATTTTAGCCTGAGAGAATATATCCAAGATTATGGATTGTAGTTGTCTTAGAGAGAGGAATGTTTATGGGAGATCATTCACTTAAACACTATTGGGTGTTCCTGTCTTGGGGCCCCAATATCCCCATTTCTTCTCTTTCCAAGTACTCATCATATTAAAATTATTAGTTCATTTTCACCATTTTGGGGGGGGGGGGGTTACTGGGGATTGAACTCAGGGGCACTCAACCCCTGGGCCATATCCCCAGCCCTTTTTTGTATTTTACTAGAGACAGGATCTCACTGAGTTGCTAAGTGCCTCACCATTGCTGAGGCTGGCTTTGAACTCGCGATCCTCCTGTCTCAGCCTCCCAAGTGCTGGGATGACAGGCGTGCGCCACCGCACCCGGCTTCATTTTTACCTTTTAACTGCACCATCTGGCGCCCTGTCCCGTGTCCCCAGTATTTAGCGCATACAGCAGGACAGTGAAGGGAATGGCCTGGAGCCAGATGCTGGGGTCATATCCATCTCAGCCACTTCACAGTTGTGTGGCCTAATTCACTCTCCCCGTGGCTCAGTTTCATTATTCTGTCCAGTGGGGTAACCAGCAGCCCTGCCTCGCAGGGCACTGTGAGGACAGATGGGTTTCTAGGCACCAGCACATGGAACAGCGCCTGGTACCTCATAAGCACTCAATAAAGTTTGGCTCTTTTATGCTACAACAGAGGAGGAGGAACAAATGTTTGTGGGACAAGCGTGTAGAGTTTAAAACACTCGTGCATTAGCTGACAGTCTTTGCCATGGGCACGTATCACGGTTGACAATGAAGAGACCTCCTTTGGGAATTATTTTTTTTAAATCGATTCCATCCCTTTCCCTCCCCACTAGGGCAGGTTACCTTTGAAACTGTATGAGATCCAGCAACGCTACAATGGGAAAAAAACGAAAAGACAACTTTAAAAGGAATCTTTCCAGAGAGATCACAGCCGCATTCCGTTTGAAATCCTTAGAAGACGCAATTGGGAGACGGTGTGGGGACATTACCATTCAGATAGCTTCCCTCTATTATTTCCTCCTAAAAGGCAAAGAGATAACATCAAGTATAACATTCAAAAGTTGGCAGTTCCAGGAGAGGGGATTTTGATTAAAAGAAAATGGAACACTCACCGCCAT